>CM053585.1:315395028-315410629 GCA_028646515.1 Pseudochirops corinnae | reverse complement strand
GTATGTGTATATATACATACACATACTCATATACATACACATACACACATATACATACACATACATGTATACATACACATACACATATACATCACAATGGCATACTATCAGTTCAATATAAATACATATTTCCCCCTTTCCCCTCACTCTTGTGTAAGCTATACCCATTCTGGATATATATTTACATCTACATTTCTATCCATCTCTATCTATTGGTCTGTCTGTCTGTCTGTCTGTCTATCTATGTCTAAAGTGAGACAGGTGAGAGCACCAATAATTTTGTTGTCATTATTTAATCATTTCTGTCATGTCCAACTCTCTGTGACCCCATTTGGGGTTTTCTTGGCAAAGATACTAGAGTGGTTCTCCATTTCTTTCTCCAGCTCATTTTCCAGATGAGGAAACTGAGGCAAACACAGTTAAGTGACTTGCCCAGGTTCACACAGCAAGTAAGTGTCTGAGGCCAGATTTGAACTCAACAAGATGAGTCTCCCTAACTCCACAACTGACACCATCCACTGCAGCACCTAAGTACCCATGTACCAATAATCAGATGATATCCAAAAATGCTTTGTATAGGAGGAGCTGAGGGAGCTGAGGCTTAAAGGGGGCCTAGGATACAGAGGAGTAGAAGTGAGGAGGGAGTCTAATCCAGGCACGAGACATGGTCCATGTGGAAGCCATGAGCAGAGCCCCTGCTCCCAGTTTTGTTGGATAGACAAAAATTGCCCACGTGGAATATACAGGACAGGATGTTCACTATTCAAAAGTCATACATTAATCACCTACCATGACTAAGGCCCTGCTTGGCACTAGGGATTCAAAGAGAGATGTAACATTGGCCCCACCCCCAATGATCTTATAGTCTTTTTTCCCTTTGATCTTTTTTAATTAACACTCATACACTTACTTGACATTGGGCTTATTAAATTAGGAGTAGGTCAAGCAACACTTGCCATGACAAATGGCCAACATAAAGCCTCTGGCCCTAGGTATCAGAAGGTCAGCAAGCCTCATAACCTCAGCGAGTCTCATTGCCCTCATGGCATTGAGCACAGCAAGCTTCTGCTTCTTTCTCTGCTGTTTATTCTTTGAGAAGTGGTGTCAAGCTTCTTCCTCTTCTTTGGCACTACCTGAAGTCTCAGAACAAGGTGTGATGGAGACGCCTTCTGAATCATTGGAATCACGTGGCATTTGTCCAGTTGCTTATTGGAAAAAAATCAAACTTGGTCACTTGGCCTTGACATTGTCAATAGCATCAGAAAGTTCAACCTTCTGCCAATCAAAAAGCCTTTGAAAAAATCTGGATTGTGGCTCTGACCCCACTTGTGGGGAAAGTGAGCAGGGAAGAGATGGATCTTGCATGGGGGAGGCTGGAGGCTCAGCCATGGGGCGCAACACAGGAACACATTTCAGGGTCCTTGTTGTCTAAAGTAGAGAATGACAAGTACACAAACAGCTGGGATGAAAGAAATGGAAATAAGTGCAAAGGAGTCTGAGGAGTCTGTGGAGGGGGAGCTCACTCTCAGAGAGGGGCCCAAAGGGGGTGTCAGGGAGATGAGGATATCTGAGAAAGGAAGCGGGTCTCAACAAGCAAAGACGTGCTGGAGTCTGTTCAGGAAATAAAGGCTTGGCCTCTGGGAATGCTCCAAGGCAGGAGAAGACAGGGAAGAGCAAGGAGCAACCAGGAGCCCCATTTGTCTGAAACAGAGGCAGCAAAGCACGCTTTACACACGTTAGGGGGTATATGCTGTATGGCAAAGAAGGTCTGGAGGTGGGGCAGGGATGCAGGATCTAAGCAGGCTTCCCAGAAGAAGTGAGACAGCTTAGATCCTGAAGGCCAGGGAGGATTTAGATTGGGAGAGGTGGGGGGAGACTCCCTTTTCATGGTGTTGCATGAGGCCCTAGAATGTGCAGGGAGGGAAGACAGGTGTCACAGTGGATTGGAAGAGACAGGTTTAATGATCCTGTAGGCTGAGGAACAAGGTGTGAGTGGGTTCTCTCTCTGCCCCCGCAGGTCCTATTCAAGGATGTGGGCAGCAAGGCTTGGGTGACTTCTGACAAGTTACAGCCGATCATGGAAAAGACTGTCGCCTTTGCCCAGCACCTGAAGCACTTGGTTCAGCCCCACAGTCAGGTGGTTCAAGAGCCCCAGGGATGGTCCCAGGGAGGGACATGGAGGGTATAGGGAGAGGGGGCCCAGAAGGAAAAGACTGAGAGGCAGAAGGCTTGAAAAGGGGGAAAGACACGAGGAGCCTTGAGGCTGACTTCCACTATGCTGTTCCTCTCCCAGGACTGTCTTCAGGAAACCCACTGCTATGTGATTCGAGAATATGTGGCCCATGTGCTGAGGCCACGAGAACGGCTTCGAGGAGCGGATCGAGTGGCCAGTGCCCAGAAGATGAGCCAGGAGTCGGATGCCATTGGCTCTACCTTTCAAAGTCTGGTACTGCCCAAGAGTTATCTCCTTTGGCTGCTGAAGGGGTGTGGTTGGTATTGTAGTCAGAATTTGTTGTTGTTCAGTCACGTCCAATCCTTTATGACTCCATTTGGGGGCTTCTTGGCAAAGATACTGAAGGGGCTTGCCATTTCCCTCTCTGGGGAATCCATTTTGTCAGGCAATCAGAGGTCAAGTGACTTGCCCAGGATCACACAGCTAGTAAGTGGCCACAAGCTAGTAAATCTGAGGCTGGATTCCTACCTATTGCCTGTGTAGCCTTGGGCAAGTCACTGGTCCTCTCGAGGTCTTGGTTTTCTCCTCTATAAGACAAGTTCTAACATTCTGTTTTATATTGTGCTCTGTGCTTGAAGGCCAGAGTTCTAGCTTTGAAATTCTATGTTCTAAGCTACCCTCTACCCCAGCTCTGAAATTTTACATTCTCTTTTGTAACTCCTCCAGCTCTAAATCTTATAATACTAATCATCCTTCCCCCTGCCCCATTTCCCTGCAGGTCCAGACATACCCTAGCACAATGAAAGGAATCCCTCAGGCTGAGTAGGGACAGCTTAGTGCCCTCCTCAGACACAGGGATTGTAGCTTTAAGGGGCATCAGTGTTGGAAGGAACTTTAATATCATTAGAACACAGAATATTACAGCTGGAAAGGAATGTAAAACAGAACTGGAGATGAGGAAGCAATAGTACACTGCCTACCAGAGCTAGAAGGAACCTCAGAATCGTAGAACATCAGATGAGGAAGGGACCATGGAACATAGAACACGGACTGTCTCAGAAAGGTAATGATAAGTGGGGAACTTTAGGTTATTTAGTACAAGCCCCTCATTTTACAGAGGATCCCCCTCACGTCTATTTGGTGGTTTTAGTCACGTCCAACTCTGTGGCCCCATTTGGGGTCACACAAGTGACTGAGTAAGTGTCTGAAGCCACATTTGAACTCAGGAGAATGAGTCTTCCTGACCTAGGCCCAGCACTCTACTCTGCTGCCTAGCTGCCCAATATCCCTCATGCTGACCTCTTTTTCTTATACCTGGTTCCTTGTCTTCCCAGGGCTCAGAAGCTTCTTGGCTGGGTTTGGTGATCCCCTGCATCTCAGACATCCTGTGTGAGACCTACAAAGAGGACATTAGAAAACATATTGAAGCCCTCATTAAGGGTTACCCAGACATCAGGTTAGTGCTGCCCTGCACCTGGAGGCTCCCCTTAGCACTATCCACAAACACTGAGACCCCGGAGCTGGCATGCCTTTGGATGTGAGGTTCTTCCACTCCTGTGTGCTAAACCCCTGCATCTCAGCCCCCTTCTACCATCCAGTGCTCCCTTGGTCCTCACACCAGCCCTGCCTGGGCAAGGCAGAGATGTTTAACCTCATTTTTCCAGTCAAGGGAAGTACGGTCCAAAAAAGGGAAGGTGGTGGCAGACCTAAAAGCAGCATTGAATAAGGGAAAGAAACCTGGATTTGGAGTGGGAAGATCTAGGTTTGAATTCTGAGTTTGTAAACTTAGTAGCTGTGTGACTTTGGACAGGCTCCTTTCGCTCTCTGAGCCTCAGCCTCCTCATCTGTGAATTAAAAAGACTGATCTCTAAAGTCACTTCCAGCTCAAAGGCCTGTAATGTTGTTATCTTCTAAATCAGGGCTCCTGACTTGCACCCGAGGCTCTTCCCTTTGCCTGGGGCAGCCTCACAGTGGTGGGACCTTGGAGGATGGTGGGTTAATAAAATCAGAACAGGACCATGGTGGCTGAAATCTAGTGTGCTTCCCCTGAAACTTTAGACAGTTCATTATCAGGGAGTGATCAAGTCCCAGCATGGCCAGGCCTTTCCCCAGAGAGACATACATCTCCTTGATTGGCACCTCTTTGTTCTAAGGAGGGAGGCAACTTCTGGTCTAGAGAAAGGGTGGAACCCGTCCTCATCTCCAGAAAAAAGAAAAAAAAAAGCCCTGCTCCATATTTCAGTTGAACAATCCCCAAACACGCAGGCCCATTTCTCTCTGTCAGGAAATCCTTCTTGCCCTTCTTCCTATGGGGCTTCTGTCTCCTGACAGTCCCCTAGTCTGAAAGGAGTGACATGGTCCTAGAACACCCGTTCTGAAGGGGATTCACAGCCTCTGATCAAAGGTAGAGAAGAGGCTTTACCCTTAAGCAGCGAAACCTCTTCATCCACTATATTAGAGCATAGAACGTTAGAACTGTAAGAAATCTTGGTAATCATCTATAGGCCTTCCCTCTCATTGTACAGATGGGGAGACTGAGGCCTGGGGCGGGGGGTGCTTGCCCATGGTCACCTATGTTACCCTGACAAAGGCACTTAATCAATCCCTGCCTCTGTTTCCTCCTTTATAAAAATAGGCATAATAATACTGCCTAATTCCCAGGGTAGTTGTAAGGATAAAATGAGACGATATTTGTAAAACACTGTGCAAATTTCAAAAAGTTATACATATACATTGTTGTTGTTAGCATGGCAGGACCTGGAACCTGGATCCTCTCATTACATATCCAGGACTCTCATCACTACATCATGCTTCCTCTTCTATGTCCTTCATTCCTTTGCTTATGGTTGGATACTGCTCCATCCAAAGAGACAAAGTCAACAGAAGATCCTACCTTGGGCAAATCATGCTTTCCCTCCTGGCCTCAGTTTCCCACTCTGAAAAATGGGGTGGGGGAAGGTGTTGAATGGATGGATTTGAAGCCCTCTTTAAACTCTTATATGCTATGAGTATATGATCTCAGGACATCAAGGGTGGTTCTGGGCATTCAGCCCATCCCTGTTCTGTGAGAATGAAGTCAAGAAAGTCAGTCTGATCCTCCTCAAACCTCCTCCCTCTGCCACCCTAGGGGTATAATCCGATCTGGAGTGTCCAGGGCGTTATATTCATGCTTAATAGAACCCCAGAGCTGGAAGAGACCTCTGGGTAAATACATCTGGTTCAATCTCTCCAACCCCAGGCTCCCCGCCCCAGAAATCCCTTCTATAGCCTTCCTGATTGGGAATCACCAAGCCTCAGTTCCAAATATCCTCCTACCAAGGTAGCTGGTCCCACTATTTTCCAGCTCTAATGAATTAGGACACTTTCCCTTGTATGGAGCCAAAATCTGCTTCCTTATCATTCCACCTGCCTCCGTCCCCTTTGTTTCTAGGTTTACTCTGTGGGGCCCCATTGAACAAATGTATTCCTGCTTCCACACAATAACTCTCCACCTACTTAATAACAGCCAGCACTAATCCACTGGAGAAGGGAATGACAAACCGCTCCAGGATCTTTGCCAAGAAAAGCCCCTTGCGCAGCCCGTGAACAGATCACAGAGGCAGCCAGGACTGAATGGCAACAAGCAGTGACACAGGGCTTTAAAATTTGCTTGCATTGACCATCCTGCCTAGGATTTCAATAAATAAAATGCTTTGCAAGCCATGAGGAAGGAAGGACACAAGCATGCATTAAGCACCTTTGGTATGCAGGCGCTGGGCTAGGCCATTTATAAGTAGGATTGTATTTGCTCCTCCCAACAACCCTTGTGACCTAGGTTGTTATTATTACCCCCATTCCACAGATAAGGAAACCGAGGCTGAGGGATTAAGTGATTTGCCCAGGATCACATTGCTAGTAAGTATCCAGAGCAGGATTGGAACCCAGGTATCCTTGACTACAAGCCACTCTATTCACTGTCACCCAGATGTTGTTAGTGTTCGGTCATTTCAGTTGTATTTGATTCTTTATGACCCCATTTGGGGTTTTCTTGACAAAGAAACCATTGGAGGTGTTTGCCATTTCCTTCTCCAGCTCATTTTACAGATGAGGAAGCTAAGGTAAACAGGGGTAAGTGACTTGTCCAGGGTCACACAGCTTATAAAGGCTAGATTTGAACTTGGGAAGATGAGTGTTCCTGCCTCCAGGTCCAAGCACTCTGTACTTAGCTGCCTGATGCTGAAAGACAATGGCTATATTACTCCTAAGCCTTCTCTTCTCCAGGTCCTCTCCACACCCCCAGACCATCTTAGTTGTCCTTCTTTAGATGCAATCTAGCTTGCCACAATACTTCCGAAAATGTGGTGCACAAAACTCCATAAATGACTCCAGATGGGTTTTGACCAGGGCAGAGGTCAGCAGGACTCTCATATCCCTTATATCGATTGGTCCAGACCAATGATTTCATCACTGTGTCAAACAGAGACACTGTTTGTAAGTAAGCCAAGCACTTAACAAATGCTGAAGTAGTTATTCTCTCCCCCCAAGCCTTCCCCCTGTAGGGAGTGGTCCCTCAGGAAGCCCCCTGTACCAGTGCTGATCTGTAGCTCACAGTGTCAGAGCACAGGCTGGGGCCCTGACTGGTTAAGTAGCCCGCGCAGCATCATAGAGCCAGGATGTGTTCAAAGCAGGATTCGAACCAGGCCGTATTAACTGGGAGCTTGGCTCTTCATCCAAAAGCCACGCTGCTTCTTCTACAAAGGCTGCTTCTACTGATGCAGTCTGAAACTGTGGCTCTTCTGAGCTCCAGGCCCCACTGTTGCCTCACAGTTAGCGTGCAGGCCACTCAAACCACAAATGCTTTTCCCATGACTGGTCGTCTGGCCACACCTTCCCCCTCCTGGGTTTGTGCAGTGGATTCTTCAAAACTCCGTAGACTTGGCACTATCTCAGCGAGGCTACCTCTTAGTAGATTTGCCCCTCATTCTTACCTGTGAGGGTATTTCTGCATCTTGACTTGAATCTAATAGAGTTTGTTAGCCCTTCTAGAGGGGCAGCTAAGTGACACTGTGCAGAGCCTGGAGTCATGAAGAACTGAGTTCAAATGTTACCTCCAGTACTTACTAGCTGTGGGAACCTGGGCCAGTCACTTAACCTCTGTCTGCCTCAATTTCCTCAGGGAAATGGGAATAATAAAAGTACCTACTTTCCAGGGTTGTTGTGAGGATCAAATGTTATAATATTCTAAAATACTTAGTGTATTTTACATGGCGTCAGGCACATTTCAGTCGGTTTTCAGTCGCGTCTGACACCATGAACGCGTTTCGGGTTTTCTTGGCAGAGAGATACTGAAGTTGTTCACCATTTCCTTCTCCAGTTCATTTGACTGATGACGAACCGAGGCAAGCGGGTTAAGTGACTTGCCCAGGGTCACACAGTTCACGAGTATCTTAGGTCAGATTTAACCTCAAGAAGACGGGTCTTCCTAACCTTGGGCCCAGCACTCCACTGCACCATCTAGCTGCCGGTCACGTGCATAAGAGCCATTTAATAAGTGTCTTCCTCCTAGCTTTGTGTCATCTGCAAGCTTGATTATCAGGTGATATATGCCTTGGTTTATGTTAAATCTTCTGCTGTTACTGTTGGGGAACAAAGATTGTATCTGTCAAAATCTTCTACTTGCCTCTCTTCCCACTCCAGTAATTAAATAAACATTAAGCTCCTACTATGCGCCAGGCACTGGGGATACAAAGAAAGGCAAAAGACAGTCCCTCCCCTCAAGGAGCCCCCAGTCTAATGGGGAAGACGACAAGAAAACAACTGTGTAAAGCAAACTACATACAGGACAAATGAGAGATAATTCAATTCGATAATTATGAAGCTCCTACCATGCGCCAGCCGCCATGCTAAGCATTGGGGTTACAAATAAGAAAAAGTCAGTCCCTGCCCTCAAGGAGCTTACAGTCTAACAGGAGAAGACAAAAGGAAGCTGGAGGTTGGGGACAGGGGGAATCTAATCGTAAGAGGAAAGGCATTAGCATTAAGGGAGATCAGTAAAATGTGGGACTAGAAGATCTGAGGAGTTCTTTCCAGCTCACAATCCTGTGATCCCATGACTCACTTCTGTTCACTGGCCCTGTGTCTCTCTGCAGACAGGAACACGTGGCTGCCATTTTAGCCCTGCGGAAGCTGGGCCGAAGACGAAACCAGCTCCTCCTTCGTCATGCCCAGGCCCTGCTGAAGAAGGCGCCAAAGACTTTCGCAGGCCAGGGACTCTTTGAGGAGATTGATGTACCCGCCTCTGTGGAAGTGCTCCTCACCTGCATTTAAAAATCAGCACGGATGAGAGGAAAAGCAGGGCCTGTAGTGTCTCACACCCAGTATTCTTAAAGGTGAAAGGATGAGGGACCCCCTTGGAATGGGTTCTTCACAGAGCTGAGGACTCCAAGGACTGGAGAAAGCGACAGAGGGATTCTAGAAAGCACAGATGTCCCTTCCCCTGATAAAAAGGGTTAGTTCAGCAGCCCTGGTCTCCCCTTCCTGACTTTCCTTTTCTCTCCATTCCAATGTCCCCCTCTGCTTTCCTCCAGATAGAATGTCCAGCTGGTCTCCAGATTCCCTTCTCCTGCTCCTAAGCACCTGGTTTAGCCTATTTCTAAGAAACTGGGAGATAAACGTATTTCCTCTCAAGTGGAGAAGACTGTGTATGCTTCTACTCCAAAAAAGGAGCCCTTTCCTTTAAATAGGAGCCAGGAGAGGGCAATGCTGGACTGAGACATGGGAAACACAAACAAATAGCAGAATTCTAAGAAGACAAAATACAATAGAACAAATATTTTTCAAGTGCCCTCTATATAGAGGAAGAATGGAGATCCTGGGAGAAAGAAAGTTTAGATAAGATCATATCCCCAGCATTGTGGTACTCACAGTCTAGTACTGCATTATATATAAACCCAGATAACTATATAGGTAATTAATTCCACATTTATCTAACCATGCTGTGTACTATCGTGAGCCTTGGAAGAGATCAAAAGTTTAACTAAGATGAGATCCTTGTGAAGCTCATAGTCTAATGAGTAAAATGCCATAAGAAACTATAATATCCAATATTACATATGTAATATTATTATGTATGGTCCAATATGAGGAGTTCAGTCCTGACCGGGGTGAATTCCAGGACCTGGGTTGAAACCAGGAGATTCCTTCCCCTGCTTGTAAACAGAGCCATGACAGGGAGGACTGGAGAGAAGACTCCAGTCCTAGGATGCCCATGGGTCCAACCCGTCATGCACAAAGTTCCTGGGGCTCGGAGTTGGAGGGGGGCAGGATGTGACGAATGCCTGAATCATCCATCCCCTCTCGGAAGCAGAGAGCTCTTCCCAGTCATGACATAGAGACTAACTCCATAATGAGCCCACCTTCACATGCTAAATGTTCTATATTTATTTTTAGGAATAAAATTGTATTAGATGAGAATTCTTTGAAAAAACCTGGTGATTGGAGAGGCAGCAGGGTGATGAGAGGCTGCTTTGGAGTTAGGAAGGATTTGGGTTCAAGTTCTACCCCTAACACTACTCCCTCAAGCCTCCTCCCTACTCTGGCATACGGAAATGGTTGCAATGCCCTCAATTTCCCTATCATCTGTGAAAGTTAAACCTACATGGTTCAGAACTTTAATAGTCCTCTTTTACCCTTCTGTCTCAAACTCTATCTCACTTCTTCTAAACCTATTCTTCTTCCTAATCCTGATCTCTAGTTATACCCCCCAACCCCACCCACTTTCCTAGTCTATCACTCCTGGCATAACATTCTTCCCTTCAAGATCTTGACCTTATAATAGGCAACAAGTTCAATTACACGTTAGGAAAGTCTACCCTAGACTCCCTCGCCCCTTTCTCCAATCTTTGCCTGTGCCTTTCCAAAGCCCACTCTGAGTTATCCCCACCCTCTTGCCTTCTTTACACCTGTTCATAAGCACCACTGGAAAAAGTCACATGATATGGCCAAATCCACTACAAATTAGCACCAGCTGATCCATCTCAACAGGGCCCTAACCACCACATGGCAATCCTTTTGCTCCTCCCTGACAGACTCTCTATTGAACCCCGCCCCCCCAGAACCTGTTCCAAACTCTCTCCTTAAGCCACCTCCACCTCTATTTCCATCTGTCCTCTAACTCTCATACTCTAGAGAGGAAATAGAGGTAATCCATCTCAAGCTCCTGTTTCTCCTCAATTCTATACTTCAAATCCCCGTTTTCTTCTCTTTTTTTCCATCTCTGAGGAAGACATTAATTTTTTCCTTGAGAAGCCTAACTAATTCTACTACTTGTGGCCATCTCTCCATCCCCATCTCTGGGTCCCCTCTGGGACTTTGTCCCATCACCTTTTCTCTTTCTCTAATTTTTAGTCTCCCCTGCTCCCTGACACATCCCCAGACTGTTTCCATCCTTTAAACACCCACCTCGAACCTGTCTTACCATTTAAAACTACCATTTTACATTTCCTTCTCCTTCCTCTCCCACTCTATTCACAGACAAACATCTGGAAAAAGCCACCTATGTCTGCCTCACCGTTCTCACTTCTTCCTTTGCAATTGGGTTTCTAACCTCACATTTAAATGAAACTTCTCTCTCCGTGGTCACCAAAGGTCTCTTACCTGTTCTTTACAGTTCTTCTTTGCTTTTTATCTTTTAGCACAGTTGACCACCATCTCCTAGAGCCTCTCTCTCCCCCAGGTTCTTTGGACATCACACTCTCCTGGTTCTACTCTAGCTGTCTGATTGAGCCTTTTCAGGGTGCTTCAAAGGATGGTCATCCATGTTCTGTCCCCCAATAGTAATTAAATCCCAAGAGAGCTCTTTGTCTCTGTCTCAGTCTCTCTCATCGACCTATGTTTCAGTTACCATCTTTAGCCAAATAACTCCTGAATTTACATTTCTAACCCTCAGCTCTAGTCCATATTCAAATTCTGCACCTCTGGCTGCCTGTTGGTCATCTCCAAATGGATGACCCAAAGGTATATCCCAAACTGAACTCATTATCTTTCCCTGAATCCATATACCTCCTCCAAACTTTCTCCTTTCCATCAAGGGCACCTTCATCCTTCCAGTCCTCAGACCTGTGACATTGGAATCATCATCAATACTTCTCTCCCTATAACCTCCCCATCTAGTTGTCACCTCCACATTTCTACCTTCACAACAAGTCTCAAATCTGTTCCTTCCTCTCCATTCACACAGTCACCACCATCCAAGCCTTTATCCCCTCTCACCTCGACTAGTCAATTTAATGAGCATTTTACAAAAGTAACATGCGGGTGCCAGGTGCTGGGGATACAATGACAAAACCTTCAATGAGTTTACTTTTGCTGGGGGTGGAGCAGGAGGAGAAGAAAAGAACATACAGACGGCTAAAGAATTATACTATATATACACAATACATACAAGGTTGTTTGGGGGGGAAGGGCACTAGCAACTAGGAGGATCCTGAAGGGCTTCCTATAAGCCACTCACCATTAAGCTGAATTTTGAAAGAAACTAAGAGCAGAGGTGAGAATGGAGTATATTCCAAGCCTGGGAGACCTTCGCAAAAGCATGGTGATAGGACATTGAATGTATTAGAATACATACAATACAAAACACGGGCTGCCTTGCTTTTCTGTTTGAATCCTTTGCACTTAGTACAGTATTTTGTATGTAGTAAGCACTTAATAAATGCTTGCTTCATTCATGTAGTAGATAGGAAACAGCATTTCAGTAGCACCCCCAACTAGTCTCCCTGATTCCAGTCTCTCCCCTCTTAATTCCTTCCTTCACCCAGCTGCCAAACTGATATTCCTTTGTGGAGGGGATGCAACTGGGGTAAAGTGACTTTCCCAGAGTCACACAGCTATTAAGTGTCTGAGGTCACATTTGAACTCAAGTCCTCCTGATTCCAGGGCTGATGCTCTATCCTCTGTGACACCCAGCTATCCCTAAACTGATATTCCTAAAGCACAGGTTTACCTCCATTATTCCTGACCTCAAGAAGCTTCAGTGACTCCCTATTGTCCCTAGGATAAGATAAAACTCCTCTATTTGGTGTGTAACTACAGCCCTTTACCATCTGGCTTTGGTTTTCCTTTCCCAGTTTAGTTTACATTATTCTCTCCTATCCCAGACAAACTGCACTCATTGCTATTACTTCCCTGATTTGGGCAGGGAGCCTGGTTGGGGAAGAATAGGGAAATTTTGAGAAAAGACTCCAGGGCTGCAGGCTGTTTAACCTGGAGCTCAGCCTAGAACTGGAGAAACTGGGGAAGATGCCAGGGCCTGTAGTCCCAGGACTGGAGATCTGCTGCACTCTCGGTCCCCAAGAGGTGAGAGCTACAGCAAAGGGGACCCTAGTAGCACTTTCTCAGAAGGGAAGTTGTTCAGCGGATACCCAGGCTCCTCCCGCCACTCCCCCAAACCCTGGGGAGGGTTACTGGGAAACACAGGCTTCATTTGCATTGCCAAAGGAAGTTGCTTCCGGGCAGGCATGCAAAGAAACCCACACACCTTCACCCAGGTGCGGAAGCTGGCCCCTGCCTCAGAGCCAACTTTCCCACTACCAACGTCTCAAATCTGGGAAAAGGGGGCAGGGGGTTGCGGGAATTAGAGCTGAGCTACATCCTGCTATTAAAGACCAGGGGCCCTGGTGCCCTCTGCATCTAGCTGGAGAATGGCAGGAAGGGGCAGGGAACCTGCACCACCCCCAGCCTTGCGTGTCCGGCCCAGCCTCTCCTGTCGGATGTTTGGGGGAAGTGATGATGTCACATAGTTCAGGCACCATCAGTCCCCTTGCCCCTCTCAATCGAATCTCCACTCCCCTCCCCCGCCTCCCACCCCAGTCTCTCCAAACTCGAAGTCTCAGGGTTCCTTTCAGCTGTGACATGGTCCACCTGGAGTCTTGGTTGGGAAGCTGGGGTCAGCGGTCCGAGAAGGGAGTCAGGCTCCCGGAGCTTCTTTAGGAAAGAGAAGCCCCGGACTCCCCCTACCGCCGCCCCCACCCCAATAGGCCATCAGCACTGTTAATTGTTAAGCTTCAAGAGCCACTGAGACCCTCCTGGAAAAAAGGGGGGAAAGGTAAGGGCTTGGAAAACAGAAGCACAGAGAAGGCGACTTAGCAAGAGGAGGAAAGAGCTGAGCATGGGCAAGTAATTGATGATTCCGTGGTTTCGTGCATGCCCTGACACTTCATCTACCGTGTCTTTTGTAGTGTGTAGCCTCAGACGAAAGTCATTTCTCTCTAGGTCTGAGTTTTCTCATCTGTACAATGTAGGAATTAGACTAGGCAATCTCTTAAAGGGTTTTTCCAGTTCTGGCAGTCTGTGTTCCATGTTCTAAGGACCCTTCTTGCTCTGTGTTCCAAGTTCTGTGTCAGCTCTCCAGCCCTCCTACTTAATGTAACCCAGGGAATCACTGCTCTTCCTCCCTTGTCCAAGACCTTGAAATAGAGTCTTATTGCCTGAAAGATCAAGTCCAACCTCCTAATGCTGACCTCCTAGAATCCAGTACTTTTTTTTGAACTCAACCCACCCCCATCCCCTCAATGTACTTTTTACTCTAGCCTGATTTATGCTTCAACCACCTCCACCAACACACACTCCTTCTGTACCTCCACCCATAGCAGGCTTATCCATACAGTCCTACCCACACACACACCCTTTTCTTGACCAGTCCCAATGTTTCCCATCCCTTAGGACCTATTTCATGTTCCTCCCCCTCCACAAAGCTTTTCCTGATGTGCAGTACACAATTACCTCACCCTTCTTCAAGCTTTTACAGTGTTAACCATCTCACTTAGGATCACAGATTTAGGATCATGGGGCCACAGATTATGAACAGGAGCTATGCTCTATAGATGAGGAAATTGAGATCCAGAGAGGATAAGTGATTTATTCAAGATCACACTGATAGTAGGAGGTAGAAAAGTCAGAATTCAAACCCATGTCCTATGTTATGGTACCTAAAAAAACTTCAAGATAATCACTGAAGTTCAAAGCTATTTTACTTTGCAAGAGAGTAGCCCTGAGAGAATCAGCCTCTCTGAGTGCAAACTCACTTCGGTTTTCCTACAGAGCTCCTTCTATACAGAAAAATCCAGCAGAATCAAAGGAGAAATGCTCAAGATAGTCCTCTGATTGGTTGATGCTTCAATCCTTTTAACTAGCTATAACAAGGTGTTTTGTCATAGCAAAATATTTTACTAATAGGATACAGGAATATATGGGAGTAACAAGAGCAAAAACATTCTCAAAGAAAAAAACATCAGAAATCTATAGGAGTAAAAGTCATCTCATTAAAATACTTCTGCTTTAACAAAACAGGTGGTAATAGGGTTCAGATAATTAAAGCAGAACTATTAAAGGAGGATAGAGATGATACATAGTACAGTTGAGTTTAAAAACATCTATCTGAACAGGTTACACACTATGGGGAGTTTTTAACCCACAGAGAAGCACTGGCATACTTTTGCTTTCCCACCAAACTATAGCAGTCCTGTGATTGATTAAAACCAAGATAGAGTTACTTAAGTTCAAAGTTAGCTATATTCCGTTTCACCTATGGTTTCAAATCTAACACTTTCCCCACTACACTATATGCTGCCTCTTTAGCCTGGGATCACATATCATTTTGTTTCACTTGGTTGAGTCTCCAAAAGTAGAGCCCCAGTCTCCTCCATCCAATATTAGGCAGTTTTCATCCACTTGTTTTTGCTGTGTGGATTGTTGTTGTTCAGTCTTGCCTGACTCTTTGTACCCCCATTTGGGGTTTTCTTGGGAAAGCTATTGAAGTGGTTTGCCCTTTCCTTTTCCAGATGAGGAAACTGAGGTAAACAGGGTTAAGTGACTAACCCAGAGTCACACAGCTAGTAAGCGTCTGAAGTCAGATTTCAACTCAGGAAGATGAGTCTTCCTGAGTCCAGGCCCAGCAGTCTATGCCCTATGGCACTGCCTCGCTTCCCACTCCTGTGTGAACAAATAGGCCAAATTCTTTTGAGTAATTATCGATCTTGTTGAGTAATCTCTGCTTTGTTCTGGGGCGTGATGCAGTCAGCACAATGTTATCTACAAGTCAGAGGGTCTGGAGGATCTCCCATAGGAAATTCCTCTTTGACTTGAACTTTGCACGAGGCCCCCCCATGACCATGCAGACACCTTTGGCAAGCAGATGGTTATAATATCCAGAGAGCTGTCAAATTTACCCTTGTGGAATCTTTCAAGGAATCTTGTCAGATTTTGACATATGCATGGAAAACCACTAGTTGGAGGAGAGTGTTTAAGGCAACAGTCTCACTCTATTGAATTAAATATTCTTTTGTTTTTTTTTTAATTTTTTTTTATTTACTCATTTACTTTTAATTTACAAGATTCAGTTCCACAATCACTTGAGTTTCAGATTTTCTCCTCTCCCTTCCCCCCCCCCCC
>CM053585.1:315343936-315394528 GCA_028646515.1 Pseudochirops corinnae | reverse complement strand
CCACACTAGAGAAAATAGTCTCAGAGGTTCCTAAAGTGGGTGATACTACCTCCTAAGGGGATCTGGAAAGATGGGGGGGGTGGTAGTAGCTTTGGGTGCAATTGGGGGGTATTGAATAAAAATAAGGGCACAGTGGAAGCACAAGGAAAGAAGAGAAGAGAATTTTGAAAACCATTCATATATGTTTCATCTGTTGTATAACAGAGTTAAAGTCATAGTGATTACATTTTCCAAATAAATACACAAAAAATGCAAGTTATAACTGATCAGTGGTCAAGTCTGCCAACAGGTCTTAACAAGCAAGTGTTGGCAGGCAAGCATGTCACACATGGTCAAGAAGTCCAGCATGCTTTGGCAGAAATATGTGCATGTAATGCCTTGTTTACAATATGATACCATGTGAAAAAATATGATATTATATGGTTACATGACACAATATTGCATCATCAAAATTTCAATGCAGGAAAAAAACCTACAATTTTACAATAAATTATCAAATTTAAGATGCATCATTTAAAATATGTATATATCTTATATTTTTGAAATGATACATTTTTTTAAAAACTGTTAAAAGGTTAAAGGAAGTAGATTTCCAAGGGATTGCTGAGTAATTTTTTTTTTTTAAGGGTGTAATAGGCCAAATTAGTTTGGGAGCCTCTGGCCAAGATCTGAAAGGAAATTGACAGGCTAAAGCATTGAACTGAATCTAATAAGATGAAATTCAATTGGAATAAATATAAAATCTTACATTTGGCCACAAAAAATCAACTTCACAGATATAAGATGAGGGAGGCATCATTAGAAATCAGTTGTTCTGGAAAAGATTTAGGGGTTTTCATGGGCTGCAAGATCAATATGAAGTAGCAGTGGGATGCTGTGGTCAATAAAACTAATGTGAAAAAAAAAATAAAATAAAACTAATGTGATCTTTGGCTGAATTAGGAAGGGCCTGGCTTCTAGGAATAGAGCAGTGACAGTCCCACCGCATTCTGCCCCTATCAGACCTCTCCTAGAGTACTGTGTTCAACTCTAGGCACCAAGGTTTAAGGAAATGGATAAGCTGAAGAGTGTTTAGACTGGCAGTGATTCTCAACCTTCCTAATGTCATGACCCTTTAATACTTGTATGTGGGCATATCTGCATGTGGGAGGACCCACCTGGAGACGGGTAGAGGAGGAAATGTGTGTTTTCCGATGGTCTTAGGTGGCCCCTGTGACCCCATGAGAGGGTTGTTCGACCCCCAAAGGGGTCATGACCCACAGGTTGAGAACCGCTGGTAGAGGATGGCAATCAGAATGATAAAAAGCCTGGAATTCATATCACATAAGAATTGGTTGAAGTAACTGGTCATGTTTAGTCAGACTCAGAGAAGACTCAGAGGGGACATGATAGCTATTTTCAAGCATTTGAAAGACTGTCATACAGTCTCATTCAGTTTAACTTTGGAGGACAGAATCGGATAGAAGTTGCAGAGACAAATTTCAGGTAAATGTCAGGAAGAACTTCCTAACCCTTAGAGGTGTCTCAAGGTAGAATGGGCTGCTTCAGGAGGTGATGGGTTCTCCCTCCTTTGAGGCCTTCAGTTTATAGAGCTGGTCCTGGAGGCAGTAAGACCTGAGTTCAAATCCAGCCTCAGACACTTACTAACTGTATGACTCTGGGCCAGTCAATCAGTCAGTCAAACATTTATTGAGTGTTTACTAGGTGACAGGCTCTGTGCTAAGCACTGAGAATACAAAGAAAGACAAAAGACAGCCTCTACTCTAATATCTTTGTGCTTCCATTTCCTCATCTGTAAATTTAGGATAATTAAAGCACCTAGTTCTCAGGGTTGTTGTGAGGATAAAATGAGATCAGATTCTTGAAGTGCTTTATAAACCTTCATGCACTATATAAATGCTAGCTAGTGTTATCATTATCATTTTATTATTGCAGTAATTCCTTTGGTGTATGGGCTGAACTAGGTGGCTGACTGAACTAGGTCCCTTCTAAATCTCAAATTCTGTAATTGTGAAGATACTGGCGACAACCCCAAGGACACATATTCCCAGGTAAAAGTTACATGCCTTAGAGCCTCAGACCTTAGGGATCTAGTTAAACCTTCCCGTTTTACTTTGGAGATCTGCCAGTTCTTCAAATCCAAGAGTTAGAAGAAATACTAGAGACCACGTAGTCCAGGGGTGGGGAACCTGCGGCCTAGAGGTCACACATGGTCCTCTAGGTCCTCAAGTGTGGCCTTTTGACTAAATCCAAACTTCATAGAACAAATCCCCTTAATAAGGATTTGTTCTGTGAAACTTGAATTCAATCAAAGGTTCCCACTGAAGACCTAGAAGACCACTTGTGGCCTCAAGGTCTCAGGTTCCCCATAGCTGGTCTAACCCTTACTGAGACAGAAATATGCTCTGGACATCATCCCCATCCTGAAAGAGCCCATTCCACTTCGTGAACTCTAATGGCTAAGAAAATTTAGCTTATATCAAGCCATCTTCTCTCTCTCCCCACCCCCACACCCTCAAATTGTTCCTAATTCCTCTAAGACTAAGCAGAGCAAGTCTAACACTTCTTCCATATGATAGCGGTCCGGATGCTTATAATTCCCATCATCTAAGTCAAACATCCTCACTTCCTCCCAACTAATTCTCATCATTCTGGTCACTCTTCTTTGTATTCCCTGCAACTTATCAGTACCACAACCATCACCATCCACAACATCATCATCATTAACATTTATTTAAGTTTAGCAAAGTGATTTACAAATATTATCTCATTTGAGCCTTGCAACAACCCTGGGAAGTAAATGCTATTATTATCTCCATTTTACAGATGAGGAAAATGAGGCATACAGCAGTCAAGTGACTTGCTCAGGGTCACACAGTAAGTATCTGAGGCAAGATTTGAACTCAGGTCTTTCCTGATTCCAGAACCTATCCACTACCTAACTGTTTAAAGCTTCCTAAAATGTGGTCTGCAAACTGAATACAATACTCCAGATATAATCTAACCAGGAAAGAGTATAAAACACATATCTCTGCCCTTGTTTTGGATACTGTGCATTCAGTGTAGCCAAAGATTATATTAGCCTTTTCACTGCCATTTCAAATGGTTGGCTAACATTAAGCTTGTTATCCACTTAAAACCCTAGTATCTTTTTTAGGTGATCTGCTGTCTAGCCATGCCTTTCTCATTTTATATTTATGAAATTAATTGTTTAAGCCCAACAAGAAGATTGTATGTTTATTCCTACTAAATTCCATCTTAATGAAGGAAACAGAAAGTCAGAAATGTCCGTGATTGTCCAAGCTCTTACATCAAGTTAGTGACATGGCCAAAAAAATGTCACCTGACTCTTCACTACAATGTATTGCTTCTTTTATTATATGATATTGTTTCAATAATATTTATCTCTCCTTTCCATGCAACCCTCTGCTCCTACCCAAGCATCCACTCACTGTGCTCAAAATTCCTGCCACTAGTGAGTCACATGCCTTGCAGCTGCTAGATATTCAGGAAATCTCCCCAAAAGGTCTGTTACCTGGAACAGGTAACATTTTAACCTATGAACATACATTAGGTCAGATTAGCTGGCTGTCACCCAGCATTCATTCCCAGAATCACAGACTGTCTGATCTGAAAGGAAACCCAGAGGGCCATCTAGTTCAGTCTATCCTATCCAGCAACTCCTTCTACAACATCACGGACAAGTGACCATCCAGCCCCTACTTAAACATCTCCATTGAGGGAGGAGACTTCTCTGTTTTCTGAAACAGTCCATTCTATTTTTCAGACAGCTCTAATCACTAGGAAGAATTCCTTCCTTTCCTTTTTCCTTTCTATCTTCCTTTTTTCTTTTTTCTTCCTTTCTTTTCTTTTTCTTCTTTTCTTTTTTTCTTTCTTTTCTTCCTGCCTTCCTTTTTCTTCTTAAACCTCTCCATTGAGGGGAACTCCACTATCTCTTGAAGCAATCAGTCCATTCCCTTTCAGACAGTTCTAATTACTAGAAGGAAGTTTATTCATTAATTCTTTCTTTCAAGTCACTTTTTTATCTTTGATTTAATTTTTTATTTCTATATCACAGATATTATAGATTCAGTATTTAATTATGTATTTGGGTTAGCAGAGAACTTATGATGAGGTCCATATTGGCCATAATATTAGGGAATGATCTTAGCTAAAAGACTGAGAATTAATCTCAACTAACAATCACGCCTAATGTGTACAGAGAGCAATGTGCTAGGCACTGGAAGACCTCCAAGTTTAGATAGGATATGATCCCTGCTTTCATGGAACTTATCGAAAAGCAAAGGGTTAAGAAACAAGCAAAGATTAGAGGGTCTGTGTTGGGAAGGAAGTTGAGAGAGTATCCTTTTCATTTTACAAATGAGTAAACTGAAGGCTAGGGAAGGAAAGTGACTTGTCCACCCCCCACTTACAGCATCAGAGTGGGGTATCCATGGTACAAAATATTATAAATGTGTTAGTTACTGTAATTATTTGTCCATTATATTTCCCCTGTCAGACTATAAATCCCATGACTACAAGAGCAGTCATTTTAAAAATCTTTATGTCCTGAAATACCAATCACAGAGTTCTGGACACAGTAGGTATTTAACAGATATTGGCCCAATTTAACTGAATTATACACATACAAAATAAATTGCTATTTGAGGTCTAGGAAGAGGGAAGAGTATTCCCAATCAGGAGAATCAGAGAAGGCTTTCTGGAATAGGTTGCATTTGTACTGACGCCTTTTAGAAATTTAGCTAGTAAAGAGGATGTAAGACGTTCCAGGGACAGAAAACATCATGAGCAAAGATTTAAATGCAAGGAACTGTATTCAAAGGACAAAGAGTAGACCAATTTGTGGCTACATCAGCTCTGATAAGGGGGAATAAGAGAGTCAGTTGTGTGATCTTGGGCAAATCCATTCCCTCCTAATGGTCCTGCAAGCTCCAGTCTCTACCTCTCCCAGAAGGCCTCCCTGAGCACTGTTTAAGACCATCTGCTCCTTCTCTGATATCTTATAACCATCAGACCCTGGAGTACACCAGTCATACTGCCCATCCCCAAACCATGTTTCCCTAGTTTCTCATCATAACCACAGTCCTCAAGCCTAGGACTTTCTTGGTGCCTGTTTCCAATCTAATATTGGAAGCCTAGGAGGAAGAAGTACTTTTGCTCAGTGCGTACCCCTTCCCTAACCCTTAAATCCACCTCAGAGGTTCTTCTGGCATTCCCTACCCTGTTCGAAGGTTAGGATTTTCTCTTTTGCATAGAGCAACAGCCCTAAGATTAGAATAGAATTATAGCTTTAAAGCCAAAAGTGATTCAATCTCATTTTGCAAATGAGGAAATGTGATGCCTGAAGAGAGTAAGCGGCTTGCCCAAGGTCACAAAGGCATTTTTAAAAATAGATTTCATTTTATTTTTTCAATAAACAAAATTCTCTTTTCTCTCCCATCCACCTCCCCCTTCCCAACTCAGAAAAGGAAGGGGAAAAAAACTCCTTAAAACCATTATCCCTCATTGGATAAAATGCCTACTTTGGTCATGGTCCAAAATATTTCATTGTTCATATTAAACCCTCCCACTTTTGTCAAGAGGTAGACGACATTCTTCATCCTAGTCTTTTGGGATCAAAGTTGGTTACTACATTGATGAAGAACGCGGTTTTGTTGAGATGTGTGTCTTTGCATCCCCAGTAGTACTCAGCACAGAGTAGGGCTTTAAAAGACATTTCCTGAAACTGAAAAAGGATTAGAGTAGAAAGAAGGCTAGTGAGATGGAGAAACTCAGGGCCAAAACATAAGATGTCCTACATTTGTCTGAGGGCAGCTTTTTTCTCTCTAGCGATCAATTAAGGCCATTTTATTTGAGTGCTGTCTGGTACCAACCAAGCACACATACTACCACATCTTGTCCTCTTCCACAGCATTCCTAGGTTCCGTAGGAGTAGATAGAATGTTGATTTCCTTTCACCCTGTTTCTTATGCACTTGCCCATGACCTGCTCCGTTGTCCTTATCTTAGAGCCCCTAGAGCCAATAAGGGACAGACAAGACTCCTACCAACCAGAAAACAGTGATGCTGCTGCCCTGGAAACATGGAGCCTTGGCCTCGGCCTTTTGCTTCAACCTTGGTTTCTGCCTCAGCAGCTTCTGCTTCTGCCTCCGCCATGTGCTCTCAGTGTTCTCCTCATACTTTTTGGGGGCAGCCAAATCCTTGCTCATTCAACTGTGCTTCTTCCTGAAGATAGCCCATATTTACAGTGCAGTGCAAGTATGGCAATAGTTTGCTTTCATAGGGGTATTAGAGCAGACAGTTGAGGAGGAGGCAGTAGGCTCCCCCTTTCTCCTCTTACACACACACTCTACCCCTATAGCTCTGCCTGTCTACTTGGCACAAACACAGGGCTTGGTTTTTCTTCCCTTTTCCTGTGGATGAATCATGCGTGCATAAATTCAGACACAAATGGCTAAAGCTGAAAGGGACTTTTAGAAAGCACAAGATCCAACTCATTTATTCCACAGTGGAGAAACTGAAGTCCCAAGAGGGTCTCAGGGTGAGAAAGCAGAGCCAGTACTAGAAGAATCCAGGCCTTCCGATTTCTGTCCATCCCATCTCACCCCTCCTCCCCTGCCCAAATAGAACTTTTCCTGTGATGTCCTCCACTTGTCTTGCCCATAACAGAAACTGATATAGTGAGCTTTCCCTCGCGCCCTCCAATGAGTGAAGAAGAGAATGAGCAAGGAAGAGTGACCAAGATGGACTTCGTGTCAAATCCTCAGCACCACTTACTACTTCTGTGAACTTGGTTACCTCTTTAGGTCTCATTTTCATACAGGATTCATTGTTACAACCGTCTCTCCATCTCCACCTCCCCTTTTTCTCTCCCTCCAACAGGAGCCACTTTCTTTTTCACAGATGAGGGAACAGAGACCCAGAAGCCCAAGGTCACACAGTAAGTAGCAGAGAAGGGATTTGAACATGGGTCTCGTGAGTCTCCGGATCCCAGATCGAAGTGTCTTTTCCACTGCACCTCCCTCATTTGTAAAATGAGGGGGTTGGACTGGACATGTTCCATCTCTAAATCTTAGGCTCTGATTTAAAAGCTTCCCGTATTTTAGGCTAGGGGAAAGCCTGGTTGGATCCCCTGAGGAATTTTTTTCCAGCTTAGAAAAAACGAAAAGGAACAAAAAGGAGCAAAATGAGACCAGAGCCATGATGTCACAAAAAGAGAACTGAGCCCGGAGATTTCAGGGCAGCCTCCAATGAAGCCGCTGTCCTGGACAACGGGAGGTGGCTGACCTTGAGGCCTCTGGGAATGTAGGGGCCGCTGTTTGGGTCCACCGCCACGCCCCCACAGGGGGTTGGGAGGGTTGGAAGTGGCTTCTTCCCCAGGGGAGTTCACCCGAGCAAACCGAATACACTAAGGTTACGCCCCCGGACTTTCCTAGCTTCCAGCCAGGAGGCGGGGCCCCAAAGCCGGGGGGGCCCCCGCTAGCTCTCTATAAGTGGGAGTGCTGGGAGCTGACCTGGTCACATACGGCTGGAGCAGAGGCAGAGAGCCTCTCATCTCGCGCTCTCCAGACCCGGACAAGACGCGCAGACACAGTGAGTGTCCCTTCCCCTAGGCGAGCCCCTGGTTCCCCCTTTCGTTACAAGTGGCTGCTCCCAGACCTGGCTCTTGGCTTGTCACCGGATTCTTCTTCCAGTCCAAAGAAATTTCCCTTTCTACCTCTTTCCGAGTCCCCGCCCCGGGAGCAAGTGAAAGACTCTTGAGGACAGGGAGAGTCCCAGGCTGGGTGAGCATAGGAAGTCCCTGGGTTTAAATCTCATTTCTGCTTGACTTACTTATTTACAAGTCAATATCCTCCGTTCATTTCTACCTTGACTTCACTTTAGTACTTCCACTATCAAAAGAGGGGGATGGGTTCCTGCTCTGGTGGCTAAGGAGAGGGGCAAGACGGCTCAGACGGGAGGGGTCTGACAATTCCTTGGTGGACATAGGTAAAAGCCCTTTCTGTTTATTTCTCAGTTTCCCCATTGTGGACACGGAGAGGGACGAAACTGAGGTTCCTTCTATTCCCGAAAAATCTCCTCTACTCTGCTCCCTGCCAGACAGGGCAGGACGGCAATATGATATTGTTTGCAAAATCTTTTAAGCTTCTTTTGGAAAAGGGCACACTTTGACTCAGCTGAAAACGGGGTGGGGTGAGGAACCCGGAGCTAGAGGAACCTGTCCTCCAAGCTTTATGGATCTCAGAGCCTCTTGTTTTTAAGAGAGAGGATTTTGGGTGCGGGGTAGGCTATGACCAAATACCTTCAGAGCCAGCCTCGGTTTGAAAGAATTCATTCCGAAGGGCTTTGGAGATTACCTAGTGTAGTCTAACCCCTTCGATACAGGGAAGGAAACTGAGGCACACAGCGGATAACTTACTTGTATCAGGTCATAGAGCTAATAAATACCGTAGTCAAATTTGAACTCACGTCCCCGGTTCTAAATCAGCATTCCCTTCTAGGGGAAATATCCAATCCCCGAGGCTGTCACTTCTAGTACGGGGAAGTTTTTCCTCCTTCCAGAGCAGCAGTTGCCAACAGCATTAGAAAACCGGGACTACAAGGCAAGGAGAGCCTCAGAGACCACTGCAGGGCAGTGAGTGGGGAAATTTTATGGGACTGGGAGAGACATTGATTCAATAAAGGAAGAATTGACCATCAGAGCTGTCCAGCAGTGGATTCAGCTGCCTCCTATGGTAAAGAGCTCCCTGTTACTAGAGGTGTTCAACAGAGAAGGGGTAGGGGATAAGGACTGGGTGACCCAACTTCTGAGTTATCTATGGTTAGGGAATCTATAAACGAAATTCTTGTACTGGGAGGACAGAGGAGGAAAGGATTTGAGATCTCCACATTCCCTTCTAAAATACAAGTTTTTGACGTGAGATTGAGAAGGGAGAGGTCAATGTGGATTGATCAGGGAAGGCTTTCAAGAGAGAAGGAAAGGCATGATCTTCACCTTGAAGACTGAATAGGATTTGAGGTGGGAAGAAAGGATGAAAACAGGGCCACAGGTATTCTTTTCAATCGAGCTGTATTTATTAAACTTCTACTCTGAAGAGCTCTGGCAGTGTGGTCTCTTGGAGAAAAGCCCAGGATTTGGAGTCAGCCACTTATAATAATATCTCAATGTGACCTTGAGCAAGTTGCTTAACTTCCCTGGGTCTCAGTTTCCTTGTCTGTAAAAAGAAGGCTAGAAGCTAGATGATCTCTAAGGACCCTTCCAGTTTTAAATCTATGATCCTAAACAACCCACTGTTCTGGACACTAAGGGAGATTTTGAGAAGCTCTAGTTCCTTCTCTGAAGGAGCTTGCAATCTAGTAGAGGATAAGACACCTACACAGGTAACTGTGAAAATACATACTATTACATTTTAAGTACATTTGAGATTTACAAACCAAGTGCTATGTGAAATGTGATGTATATATCCACCTGTTGGAAGAGCTTCCTGAAAGCTTCCTGCAGGAAGAGGTATTTAACTTGGCTTGGTGGCTAGGTGGCACCATAGTGCACAGAGCGCTGAACCTGGAGGAAGACACATCTTCTTGAGTTCATATCTGGCCTCAGACATTTTACTAGCTGTGTGACCCTGGGCAAGTCACTTAACCTGTATTTGCCCCAGGTCCTCATCTCTAAAATGGGGACACATTGGAGAGGAAAATGGCAAACCACTCCAGGATCTTTGCCAGTATAGAGTCGGACATGACTGAATGACTGAACAACAAAGTCCAACAAGCAAAGACTGAGAGATAACAAGTTCCAGAAATAGGGCATGGTGAGAGCTTACAGACACCATACAAGAGTGGCCTATAGTCTTCCAATATAGCTGAAATGTGGAGGGGAAGGGACATAAAGTGGTGTCAGATTATGGAGGGTCTTGGATTCTAGGCAGAGAAGTTTGAGGAGTACTGAAGATCCTGGAGCAGATGTGACCAGATCTAGGTACTTTTAAAGTCTGGTCATCATGTGAAGGATAAATTTGAGGTTGGAAAGAGCAAAGGCAGAGATAAAGAATCTTTAACAAGGTATTAAGCTTCCCAGTAGGCAGTTGCTATAGAGCAGATTCCTACTCAGGTCCTTAGGGTTGGGCTAGATGACCTCCAAGGTCCCTTCCAACTCTTAAAGATTACTCTGGCAGTATTTGAGGTCAGGGATGTGTTGTGGGAATTAGAAAGTTTGCATTCATTTAGTTTGGAGGAGATGAAGACCGAGGGATCCCCATGATTTTTTTTTTTTTGCCTGTCTAGGATAGACAGACACTCTGGCCTGTATGTGTCAAATTAGAGTTTCCTGGCCCTTCATGGCCTGCCCAGGATGTAGGGAATAGGTCTTGCTTGGCAAACACTATACTTCCAACAAACCAGCTCCAGCCTTAGGAGGAGCTGGCTGATTGGTATCAGAGAAGGATATACTCTGACAAATACTTCACACAGAAAGCAGATTTGCTAATAACTTTAAGGAGAGTTAAGGTAGGAAGTGACAGTTTCAACACCTGTGGCCTACCTTGTATATCCCCAACCTCCACCCGGAGTGGTCTGAGGTCCGGGACTGAGTAGAATTAACCTTTGATCTTTTGGGTGCTTTCTACAATGGAAAGAAGAAAGGACCAAAAATCAGTCCCCCTGGAGCCACATTCTGAGATTGGCCTTATGTGTTGTCTAGAGGAAGCCCCTTGTCCTCTCTGACTGTCTATTTCTCCTTCTGTAAAATGAAATGGGCTTGTAAAGATAAGCTCTAAAGTCCCCCTTTGGTATTTTCATCTGCAAAATGGAGAGGAAAGCAGAGTGTTAATCTTCCCTTTCCTACCCATAAAAGAGGAAGAATATCCCTTGTACGGAGACCTGCTTCCCAAGAGTTTTGTTAAGAAAATGATAAACAAATGTGAGCTTCCCTTTCTCTCCTTTCTTAGTTGTTAGTGCATGATTCCCTTGGTTCTAGATATCTTGTAGAGTGTTTCCCTTGGTTGCTCCAGGTATGTTCTGGCCTCCATATAAATATGTATAAATATAAATATAAATATAGCAATTAAGAGTTACAAAGTAGCTTACAGATATTCTCTCATTTGCGCCCCCCAACAATCCTGAGAATGCTGTTATTATTCTCATTTTATAGATGAAGAAACTGAGTCAGATGATCCTGTGAATTGATACAACTATTAAATATCTGAGAACAGATATAAACTAGGGTCTTCTTGACCCTCAGTCCATTGCTGTGTAGGTGAATCTGCTTGAGGAATAAGGTTGAAGATGGGGGAGATAAGAGGGTTAGAAACAGCAAAGGCGAGGCTGGCTAGGTGGCTCAGTAAATAACGCACCCGGCCCTGGAGTCAGGAGGACATGAGTTCAAATCCAGCCTCAGACACTTAACACTTACTAGCTGTGTGACCTTAGGCAAGTCACTTACCCCTAATTACCCTGCCTTCCCCCCTCCAAAAAGCAAAATAAAAGAAACAGCAAAGGTACCACCACAGCTGGTGTGTTGATCGATGGGTGACTGGGGCTGTGCCTTCTGTTGGGAGCAACAAACCACTACAGTGTCTTTGGGGTCACAAAGAGTTGGAAATGTAGGGAACAGGTCTTGTGAGTATTGTTTCAATCAGTTCTAAATTCACATCATTATACAACCCCTGAATTCATATTTCTCTATCTGTCTGTAAAAATAGCATGATAGACTTCGTCCAGTGCTTTTCTTACAAACTCTAGGTCAGCAGAAAGGAGGAAACCTGTGGGTTTCGTTCGTACGGGGAACTCTCAGGTGATGAAATCCCCTCTACCAGCCTAGGTCAGCACTTTCTCTGCAACCCCTAGTCTTAGAAAGCTGCTAGAGCAGGGCTGTCAGACTCAAATAGAAACAAGGATCATAAAGCCTGAGGGGCACACGCTGACTTAGAGAACTCCGTATCTGCGTTAGCTGTGCTCTATCATATTTTTATTTATTTTGTTCAGTATTTCCCAATTACATTTTAATCTGGTTCATGTAGCGCTGGCAGTGCAGCTGGTGGCATTGCAAATCTGGCCTGGGAACTGAATTGGTGAAAGGATTTGTCCAGGGTCGAATGGCTGTTATGTCAGAGACTGGACTTGAACCCAGATTTTCATAGCTTCAGGCCTCAGCTCTCTATGTCATATACACTCTCTCTCTCTCTCTCTCTCTCTCTCTCTGTAATCTATAACTTTAGCATTCCCTGATTTACCTGTCTAGTAACATTGTCACAAAGGAAATGAGGTTAATCTGCCTTGATGAAACCATGTTGGCCCTACTTCCTTTTCCAACCAACCCTTAATTTATTTTAATTAATCTGTCATTGTTCAGTGATTTCAGTCATGTCCTACTCTTCACGACCCCAGTTGGGGTTTTCTTGACAAAGGCACTGCAGTGGTTTGCCATTGCCTTCTCCAGCTCATTTTCCAGATGAGGAAACTGAGGCAAACAGGGTTAAGTGACTTGTCCAGGGTCACACAGCTAGCAAGCATCTGAGGCAGGATTTGAACTCAGGCCTTTCTGACTCCACACCCAGCAATGTGCCAACTAGCTGCCCTCCCTCATTTAACACATGTTAGAATTTTGCCAGGGATTAAAATCAAGGTAGGAATTTACAGACTCTTCCCTTTTTTTGAAAATCAGGAAAACAGTTGCCTTTCTGCAATTCTTTAGTCACTGTCTCTTTCTCTCAGATCTTGCTAAGTTCTCTGATTTCACTGTCAGTACCACAGAAATCCTCTCTGTCAGTTTACTCCAGAATTTCTTTATCTGGATCTGCTGGCTTTGTGTACATTGAAGAACTGTTCTCCTACTATCTTTTTACTTGTCTTAGGTATTAACTCTCTAGTAATCATTTTTGTTTGATCCTTTCTTGTCTAAAGATCATTTTCTTTGTTAGAGAAAACAAAAGCAGCTCTGCCTTTTCTCCACAGTCTGGGTCATCCTTATCCCATCAACCCCTCACCCTTCTCTTTGTCCTCACTGTGACCTACAATCCCTCCAGTCTTCAATTCTTTCCCAGTCATCCCGCCCCCTACTATACTCTCCTCCCTTTCCCTATCTCAACCCACTGATGAACCATGGTGCACTGTTTCCTGCACTTGAATTCCTTGCTCCCTGGAGCCATCGTGCCTTTCCAACCCTCAACCTTGGATTATTCCCACCCTCTGCAGCCTTTTTCCCTATTCTAATCTGTTGCCAAGATTTGTTGTTTCTACCTTCACAACATCTCCCCTACATCCCCTTCTTGCCAGTCACATAGCAGCCCAGCTGGTGAAAGACCCTCAGTCATCTTTACAGGGACTATTGCAATAGCTTCTTGTTGGTCTCCCTCCCTCGAATCTCTCCCAATTCCTGTCCATTCTCCACTCAGATGCCAAAAAGATTTCCCTAAAGCGTAGGTCTGACCATGTCATTCCTCTATTCATAAATCCCACCAACTCCCTAAGCCTCCAAGACCAAAACTAAAATCCTCTGTTATTTAAACTCTTCATGAACTGGAGCCTTCCTGCTTTTCCTGTGTTCTCACCCTTCAGTCCCCTCCATGTACTCTTCCATCCAGGGGTCCTCACTCAAGACCCTCCATCTTCTGCCTCCAAACATTTTCGCTGACTGCACCCCATGCCTGGAACTCTCTCTCTTGGTCCATTTACACCATCTATATTTCTGTGTACGTGTTTGTATGTTATCTCCTCTATTTTGTGTTTTTGCCCTTCTTTGAGTCCTCTGCACTTAGCATGGTGTCTGGCATACAGTAGGTGTTTGATATTTAAATGCTTGTCGATTGAGCAGGGCTCTATCCCTGTTCCTCTTTTCTTCACTAGCCTCAGCTCATTTCAAGCTTAAGCATTTGTAACATTATTCTTCCAGGACTGTGCCACACATTTCTGTGTTCATCCTGTTACCTGTCCTGGAGGATTTACTTTCTGTATGTCTTAAAAATTGACATCAGTTGATGAGTTCCATGTGTAGCCACATCGTTCTCTTTAGATAATCTTCTCTTTACTTCTACATCAGATTTTTTTCCTCTTTATATCTTTGGATTTTAATTCTTAAGAGTTTCCCTTCTTTTCTGGGCTGCCTTCACTTACAAAATTTTAGGCCATAGAATCCTACCTGTAAAGAACCTCTGACTCTAAATCTGACTCTTTCTACTCATACTTCCACTCAACCCTTGTTCTATTTGGTCCCAGAAATCAATTGTTTAGTCCAGGCAGAGAGAGAGAGAGAGAGAGAGAGAGAGAGAGAGAGAGAGAGAGAGAGATAAAAAAGAACTTTCTAATTCACTAACTTAATGAGCATTTATTAATGTCTACTTATTAAATGCCGACTACTAAGTACTGATATACAGAGATAAAACTGAATCATTCCCTGCCCTCAAGGAGCTTACATTCTACTGGTGCAAAAATACCTTATACAGAAGTAAGTAAATATAAAATATATACAAAGGAGATACAAAGTAATATTGGGGGGAAGGCTCTAATAAATGAGGGGATCAAGAAAGGCTCTGTGTCTAGAAAGTGGTTTTTGAACTGAGCCTTGAAGGAATCTAGGGATTCTAAGGAGCAAAGGTGTATGTGGGGGAGTGCATTCCAGGTATGGGATAAATTGGAAGTAATTAACAGAGGGAAGGCACTGTAACTAAGAGGTTAGGGAAGGCTTCTTCTAGAACACGAGACTTTAGTTGGCACCTAAAGGAAGCCAGGGGACTCAGTAGTTGGAGCTGAGGAGGGAGAGCATTCCAGGTATGGGAGAGAACCAGAGATAGAATGTCTTATTTGTGGAACAGTCAATAAATAATTAATGGCTGACTGCACTTTAAACATATTAATTTCCTAACAACAGTCTGTCTGTTTCTTCCTCAGGCTATATATAGAGTTCAAGCTTGGTCAGACTGATTTTTAGCCATCAGAGGTTTATTGGGAATGGTTGGGAAGCCAGTAGAAGATAGACCTTTCATGGGGACTGGCTTTAGCCCGGTGTAGTGAATGAGGGAACAGCATGGGAATTAGGAAATCTGGATTTTTCATTCAGGCCCTGAGACTAACTTGTTATGTGATCTTGGACAAGTCAAACATTCCCCTCTCTGGGCCCTCAGTCAGCTCCTTTCAAAGGAGAGAGAGTTGAATTAAATGATTTACAGAGGCAGAAGTGGATAGAGCCCTGGACTCAGGAAGACATGGGGTCAAATTCTACCTTAGCCTCTTACTGGCTATGGGACCCTCGGAAAATCACCTTAACTTCTGTGGGTCTCAAATTCCGTATCTTTAAAAATAAGGGAGCTGGACTCCGTGGCCTCTGAGGTTTCTTCCAATTATCAATGAATGTTCCCTTTTAGCTTGGGAAAAAGTTCTATCCTATTATCCTATTATTTCTTCCATTCTTCCTGTCCAGACTTCTGCCCTCTGGCTGGAGAGAAGAAACCCCATGGAACAGTTAGGATGGCATCTTTGTAGGACTGTGTTATAATCATTAGTTTATTTTAAGCCTAGGCAACAGTATAATGGCCCCTGAAGTCCCTTGGTTGACTTTAAGAAGTTTATTTTACATGAAAAGCTTAGTTACAGTCATTCCAAGTCCTCACCTAGAAAAATTCCTAACCCCTAAGCAAGGGTTGGGCTTTCTGCCTAAACTTACATTTGTATCTATCCTAACCTCTGGCCTCTTTAGGGTTGAAGCAAAATTCCATGTACTGATTCCATGATTACATCATAGTGCCTGGGTATAAACAAGCTTTGGAAGGAGCTGAGGACTTTTTCTTGGGATTTTCCTTAACCTGGGTTCTCCCTTCTGAGATGCCTGCCAAACCAAAGACTCTCCTCAACATCTCCCTTTTCTGTCACACCCTCCCTTTGTCCTCTCAAAAACATAATGGAAATGTCATGCTTTCTCCAACTTCTCAAGTCCAGACAAGATGCTCAGAATCCTTTCCCCTGGTTCTGAGCTAGATTCTCCCCTTTATGTAAATTGTTTAGATCATGACCCATTTTCTCACAGCCTGGCTGTGCTATTGATTCAGAAAGGTGTACAAACCCTTTTTTCACTCAGCTCTGAGTATTTCATTAAATCAAGAATCATTCTCCCTCAGGTCAAGGCACCAAAACCAAATGGAATGGTTTCAAACCCAGCCTTCCATATGGCCAAGCTCCCAATGACACAGCAATAGATTTGAAGTCAAAATTTGGTTCTGCCATCAAGTTAATCCATGTTTGTCCTTGAGAAAGTTTTCCTCTATTAGTAAATAAGGGGTTTGAAAAAGCCCTTAGAGATCAGATCTAGTCCAACTCTCAAACCCTCTGACTTGGTAAAGAAAAGATGTGCTATAGGAGGTCAGAGAAAGGAGGGATGAGAGGGGGAGGAGGTTCAGGAGTGTTCAAGGAAAGTTTCATGAAGGAGGTAGGGTTTACAGTTCTAAAGAACTCATGATGGAAAATGCTACCCACCTCCAGAGAGAGAACTGGGGAACTCTGAAGAAAGATTGAAGCATATTTTTTCACTTTCTTAATTTTTCTTGCTTTTTTTTGCAATATGGCAAATATGGAAATATGTTTTGCATTATTTCACATTTATCACATTGCTTGCTCTCTTAATGGGTGGGGGAGAACCTGGAGGGAGGGGGAGAATTTGGAACTTAAAATTTAAAGATGAATGTTAAAAATAAATAAATGAGAAAGAGGAAGGAAGGAAGGGAAAGAAAGAAACAAAGAGAAGGAAGGAAGGAAGGAAGGAAGGAAGGAAGAAAGGAAGGAAGGAAGGAAGGAAGGAAGTGAAGGAAGGAAAGAAGGAAGGAAGGAAGAAAGAGAAGGAAGGAAAGAAGAAAGAAAGAGAGAGAAAGAAAGAAAGAAGGAAGGAAGGAAGGATGGGTTTTGAGCTGTGCCTTGAAAAGCCAAGCCAGACAGTTTCAAAAGACAGAAAGGTAGAAATGATTAGAAGATCCACTGCACTTTCTGGAGACAGTGACACCATATAGGATCAGAATGGGTGGCAATGATTTACCCAAGGTCATGCAGCAAGTCCAAGAGAAGGGTTTTGATAAACCTTTTTCTAAGTCCTTTGGAACAGATATTCAGGGACACATCTAGCTACTTTTTTCTTCTCCTTAACTGTCAGAGAAAATAGAGTTTATGTTTTACACATAACTAGGGAAAAATAAAATACTAAATAAAGAAAAAGAGAAAAACAAAAAGAAAGAAAGAAAATAGAGTTTCTGGGGGCAGAACTTCTGTCAGTCAGGGAGGCAGGCTCTTGGTTTAGGCCTAGTAGGACAGGGCTTCGCATCTGATAGTTGCTTCCCTCCTGTCCCCACAGGTCTGAGCTGAAATGATGAAAATGATGACTTTCTTCCAGACAGCTGTAGGGGACCAGACAAACCCCTCTATGCTTCCCCAGTATGAGTCTGAACCCAGCCCCCCTGGCAGAAAGCCCTCTGCAGTGTCAGAGACTGAATCTGACACGACCTCCCTGGCCTCCTCTGAGGATCTCTCTCCCCATAAAGTGGGGAACTCAACCCAATACAAGGAACAGGAGAAGAAGAAGGAAAAGAAGAAAGGAATCAGAAAAGTGCTTGATGTGTTCACCAAAGGGATGAGAAGGAAGAGTCATTCAGGCCCCACCACTGAAGTGCCAGAGGTGGAGGTTAAGCCTGACGTCCCACCCCCCACAGGTAGGTTGTAGAAAGAGGAATCCACCAAGGTGAGATGGGGAAGGTTCAACTCAGTACCCACGGACAGAAGATCTTTTAAATTAATTTAACCTGGGTTCTGATGAATTAAAGAGATATACAGGTCGGGGGAGGTGGTAGACCCTCTGTCCTCTCCAAAGCCACTGACAATAAAGGATGAGAGAGGGGAAGTAACTTGACCAAGGTCACATAGCAAAACCAATAAAAGTATCTTGGTGGGCCTTTTCCTAAGTTCTTTGTGACCAATATTCTCGGACCCACCTATCCTTATTTCTCCTCAACTGTCAGAGAAAGTAGGGGTTATTGAGGACAGAGCAACTGTGAGATTGACCTGGATTTGCCATTCAATCTGCATTATTGTATTATTTTGGGCAAGTCATGTAACCTTCATGGGCCTTGGTGTCCCTGCCAATAAATGAGAATAATAACCCTGTCTTGTCTCTCTCCCGCGCATGTGGTAGTACCTAGAGTTCTGTGCCTAGAGTCAGGAAGAACTGAATACAAATTCAGCCTCAGACACTTAAGAGTTGTGTGACCCTAAGCAAGTCACTTAACCTCTGTCTGCCTCAGTTTCCCCAACTGTAAAATAAGGGTAATAATAGCACCTACTTCCACAAGGTTGCTGTGAGGATCAAATGAGATAATAATTGCAAAAAAAAGCCCAGGTCCTCGCATATAGTAGGCACTATATCAGAGTCACCCAGAATCATCCTAATGAGGCAGCATGGTGAAGTGGAATGAATGCTGGATGTGGAGACACCTGGGTTTGAATCTCACCTCAGACATGAGTTGTGTGGCTGTAGGAAAGTTATTTAAAGTACCACGAGTCTCTGTTTCCTCATATGAAAAATGCTAATAGTAATACCTTTGTTACTTACCTCATAGGCTTTTGTGAGGCTCATTTTGCCCATTTTAAAGCCCTGTGTAAATGTCGGCTATTACAAGAGGCAACATGGTAGAACCGCTAGAGTTCTGGACCTGGAGGTTGGAAGACCTGGATCTTCCAGACCTGGGTGGGTTCAAAGCCTACTTTGGGCAGCTATAAGCTATGTGATCATGTGCAAGTCACTTACCCACTGTAAGCTTTAGTTTCCTCATCTGTAAAATGAGAGGATTGTACTAGATGGCCTCTGAGGTCCCTTCCAGATCTAAATCTATGGTCCTATGGTGATAAGAGAAGAGATGAAGGGAAAGCCCTGTGAATAGCAGAGTGCCCTAAACTTGTGTGAAAAGTCTATTTCTGGACCTTGGGCCTTGGTGGACTCACACTGGCTTGAGGGGGCACCAACTTCATGAGTTCTGGGAGCCACTTTGGGAGGTCTTTTTACATGCTTTACTAAACTAAAGCCCAGACTTCCTGACCTTCCTTGGTCCCTAGGTTCAGGGGTCTGCCATCCCTGAGCCCTCATGACCTTTCCTTTCTCCTGACTCTGCCTCAATTTTGAGGTGGGTCCTTTTCTGGGTGCTGTTTCCTCCTTCCCCAACCTGTCTTAGCCCAGTTGGCCTTATTTATGAGGTCACTGAGAATATACAAATGTATATATTCAGAAATAACATTGAAGTCTAAGTCATTAGATATGCATAAACCTTCCCAGCTCCAAACTGAAGAGCCCTTAAATTTTCTAAGAATATCCCTCCAAGAGGCCCACAAGCCTCTTTTAGACAAAAGCATCACAATGAGGTGTCAATTACCCTTGACTCTAGAAAAGAATGGCGGGCATCTTCCCTACAAAGTCTCTGGGCTCACTGGATCCCATTAACTGGTCTATTCTTCACATCACAGGCTCACTCTTAGCCAATCAGAAAGGTCTGGTGGGCTTGGGGTATCATTTCTTCCATGATGGAGGATGTGGGGGGAGAAAAAGTAGACCTAGATCTGTCATTTCACTGGTATAGGAAACTCCCAGTAAGGAAATTTCCTTTATCAATGGAGATGGGGCACCTTGTCAGTGATTCCTAGTCTTATCAAACTAAGGCATTGGGAGGTTAAGTCACTTGTTCAGGGTTTCCTAGCCAGTATATATCAGAGGCAGGCCTTGAACGTGGGTTTTCACGACTTCATGGGCAGCCACAAATTATTTCTCCTTGTACTCCTTATATGTAGCTCCTTCCACAGTGTTTCAAAATCTTTAGCTAATGATGATATAAGAATAGCCTTTTAAAAAACCAGTTTTATAAAGTACCTACTCACAACAACCTTATAAGGCAAGTATTGTTATCTCCTTTTTTGAGAGGAAGAAACTGATGGCCAAAGAATGCCAATGATTTATTCAAGGTCACGTAGGAAATGTCAGAATTAGGACTCAACCCTCAGTCCTCTGACTACAGCCAACAAGCATCATGCTGCCACCTTCCCTTCCAATCAAGAAGGGAAAAAACCCAAGGAAACATCAAGCAGGCAGTATAGTAAAGTAGGAGGAATACTAAATTTGAAGCCAGGGGACCTGGGTTCCAATTCCAGCTTTGCTACCTATTGACTAAGTGATCTTGGATAAATCACACTTCCCAAGGGGTCCGACAGTTTTAAACCCTATGATCTGAATAACCCCCTTGAATGAATGTTTCCCCCCCAGGGGATGTAAGAACAACTCCTTTATCAGGACCCATAAGGAATCCCAGGCCTGACTAACTCCCTCTTTCCTCCTGGGGACAGTGGAGGAGCTCTACTCAGCACTGGAAAAGGGGCGGCTGGAGATGGCGCCTCACCTCCTGATGCTAGAGCGGGCATTGGTCCGGGACACAACTGAGATGAATGAGGAGGAAATGATCCGCCAGCAAAGCAAGGTGGAAGCCCTCTATACTCTGCTGCGATCAGCCGTGCTGCTCGTGGTCTGCCGGCCTCTGGAGAATGAGCCTGGGCTGCTGCTCCAGGCCCTGAATGTCATCCTGGAGCAGGAGCAGGAGGACCAAAGAGTGGCGGCCGAGGCAAGGGGACCCTCAGTTCTGGCAACCACCCGGCCCCGGCGTTGGCTCGAGCTATGGCAAGAAGGTGTGAAGTGCTCTGTGGAGGAGCGTATGACTCGGTCCCCCTCCAACACCCCTGATGGACCTAGGCCAGAAGGCTTGGAGGCCAGCTCAGAGGCTGCCCAGAGCTTCTTGCACATGGGCAAGACAATGAAGGAAGACCTCGTGGCTGTGGCCCAGCGCCTCCAGCCCCTCTACCCAGCTGAGTTCAATGTGTTCGCCACCTATGCCCAGTACTACCATGACTACTTCTCAGCCCAGCTCACCTCCATGGCTCAGTTTGAGCTTAATGAACAGGATACCTCCCTCCTGCTTCTCTGGGTGCAGAACCTCTACCCAAAGTAAGTGAAGACCCCAGAATGTGGATATGTGTGTGTGTCTGTCTGTCTGTTGTCCTAGAAAGAGCTCTGGATTTAGAGTCAGAGGGTCTGGGTTCAAATCTCCACCCTGCTACGTACCGGAACCTCTGTGATCTTAGACAAGTCATTTCCCCAGCCTCAGATTGTCTGTAACGTGAGTGAGCTGCAATCTCATAATCCCCAATAGCTCTTCCAGTCCTGATGTTCTATTATCTGGTTTTCACACAAGGAGGTTAAATCCCATGTTTCTAAGGTTTCGTCTGGAACTGAAACTCAATGACCACATCACCTAAGACTATACCCTGACTCAGGGCTTGTCTTTCTCCCTCTGAACCAAGTAGATTAGTCTAATTCACTCCAGAAGGTGTTTATTACTCACATACTATGTACAGATGTTCTGAGACCCATTTATCCCTCTGTTAGACCAGTGCTGTCAAACTCAATAGAGAGGATGCCTCCGGGCAGCGTATTAATTTTAAAAACCACAAATGAATTATTACCTATGCTGTATTTTATTTTTACTTATTTTATTAAATATTTCCCAATTAAATTTTAATCTTGTTCTAGCAGCTCTCAGGAAATTTGGGCTTGTGAGGTATTAGACAGTTAACGTTCTTTATGAAAGTCCAATCTAGCTAAGTTCAGTGCAGTGGAATTTTTTTGTCCTCAGTGACTCCCTTAGAGTTGCTGAGAGAACAGAGAAAGGAGCACAACCAATTTTAATGGAGGGACTCCCATAACAATGAAATTACCAATCTGTGAAGTATGTACAAAGGCTTTGGCTTACATCCATGCTGGGGATGGGACCTGCCCAGCAGGAATTTACCTAATCTAGTAGGGGAAGTGATAGCTAGAGGTGGTGTAGTGTGACAGTCCTCTCATCTGTAAAAATGAGGAAATTGGACTAGATCCCCAAGGCTTTAAATCCTATGTCTGGTGGGGCACTTAGTGTTGCAGCCCTTCCCCTTCTTCTTCCTCCCAGTTAAGGTCAGTTTCTTTGGAACCACAGACCTACAGAAGGTAGAACTATGAAAAGCTTAAAATTTGGAATTCCAAGACGAGAGGACATAGAGCTCTAGAGGGTTCACAGACTGTACTTAGGTCATAGAATTGTTACTTAGAGCAGAGTACTAAAGAAAATGCACAAACTGGAAGACCGTCTAGCCCCATCTCATTCTTTCTTCCTTCCTCCCTTCCTTCCTTCTGTCCTACCTTCCTTCCTTCTTCTCTCTCTCTCTCTGTGTCTGTCTGTCTCTCTCTCTCCCTCTCCCTCTCTCATATGTATATGTATTATTATATATGCAGTATATGTCATACACAGATTATAATCATACATGTGTATCACACTGATCTGGCAACAGCGCTCAGAGTAGAACCCAGGTCCACTAGTTTCCAGTTCATCCCATTGGAAAGAAAGGTGGGGCTACTGGGTTCATTCCTTCTGGGAACCAGAGACCTGGCTATAGGTCAGGCTGGAGCAACTCTGGTTTTCCTTAATGATTAGGAACCTTCTACCCTGAACAGTGGTAACTGATGATCCTTGTTTTATATAGTCTGCATGTCTCCCATAATTCCATCCTATTCAACATGTGTTCTGTTCCCTCTCAGCCTTTCTTCCTCCTTGACCTCTTAGTGAGGGGTTAGTCTCCCTCTCCCATTCAGGGTTGGTGGTCAGCATGGAAGAAGAGAGGACAGCTGACTGGTACATTGGATAGAGTGTTAGGCCTGAAATACAGAAGATTCACCTTCCTGAGTTCAAACCTAGCCTCAAACTAAATGTGTGACCCTGGGCAAGTCATATAACCCTGTTAGCCTCAGTTTCCTCATCTATAAAATGAGTTGGAGAAGAAAACGACAAACCACTCTGGTATCTCTGCCAAGAAAACCCCAAGTGAGGTCATGAAGAGTTGGACATAACTGGAAACAACTGAACAATAACAAAATGGAGAAAGAGGCCCAGGGAGTGAGGTGGTAGGAAGTGATCTGACTTGAAATCCCAGTTGTTCTATTAACGTGCTGTGTGACCTGGACAAGTCCCTTCCCCAAATCTATCCTCAGCTTCCTCCTCCATAAAATAAAGAGCTGGACTAAATGGTCTCTAAAGTCCTATTCAACTCAAAAATATTAAATGGAAACTCTGGCCTTTGTCACTGGAACCTTTAGGAGGTCTGGTGCTAGCTGTGGGGGTCACCTACTTTGTACAGAAATTAGAACCTCGGGCTAAAATAGGGAGGAGGATGGAATGTATTCCAGACAGCTGTGTTTACTCTCGAGAACTTTCTAACACCTCTTGGGAAGATGACCAACTCCTCCATTCACAGAGCTCTGATAAACATTATCTCCCACGTTGTGATGAATGCTCCTGGGCTCATAGAACCCTTTGATCCTCACACCAGCACAGGGAGGGAGGTTCAGGGCCGGGCTGATGTTTTCCCCTCTGGGACAGAAGAGGAAGCAAAGATTCAGAGGGGAAGTGATTTACTCAGGGTCACACAACAAGGCAGGAGCAGAGCCAGGTTGAGAACTCAGGTCTCCTGACTGCAGCAGACAGTGGCTGTTCACTTCCTCCTCAAGGCTATGCCTTGACCGAGAGCCAAAAACCCTCCTGGCAAGCATGAGGAGAGTTAGTGGCTCTGGACAACACAGCAGCTTGGCGTCCTGGACAAGATCCTAGATGGCAAGCTGGAAAGGGATCTTTTGTTGTTGTTGTTCAACTGTTTTTCAGTCTTGTCTGACTCCTTGTGACCCCTTTTTGGGTTGTTGGTTTGGGGGGAGGTTTTTTGTTGTTTTTTCATCAAGGATACTGGAGTGGTTGACCATTTGCTTCTCCAACTCATTTAACAGATAAGGAAACTGAGGCAAACAGGGTTAAGTGACTTGCCCAGGGTCACACAGCTAGTCAGTGTCTGAGGCCAGATTTGAACTCAGGAAGATGAGTCTTCCTGACTCTAGGCTCAGCACTCTGTGCACTATGGTGCCACCTAGTTGCCTTTGGGATCTTGGAGACCCTCTAGGTCAATCCTGTCACTTCATGAGGATACAAATGCCCAGAGAAATTAAGTCACTCACCCAAGGTTGCACAAGTAGGAAGAGAGGGGATTTGAACCCAGGCCCTCTGCTCCCAAGTCCAGCATTGCTCCTACTACTCATCCCTCCCAACCTCCCATCACCACCCCATAATGTGGATGGGAGGAATGTTTGCTACTGGGGAATTTGACTTTCAAATTTCATGTAATTTAAGTAAATGCAAATAAAGAACAGGTTCTTAGGTGTTCAGCTCTCACTTTTGGTAGACAGAGCCCTGGGTCCTAACCCTCAGTTTTACCAACACTCTACCACCTATGCAACTCTTTCCCCCCTCCTCCCAGGCCTCAGTTTCTTCATCTGTAAAACAACGGTGTTAGAGGAGATGACCTCTAACATCTTTCAGCTCTGAGCTTCCAGGTTTATGATCCACACTCACATCCCCCACTTTTGAAGTGTCGGAGGATCCATCACTTTATGGAAGAAGTAGCCCAGATAGATCACTAGCTGGCTGCAGTTTCCCCACTACTCCAACTTAACAAGGTTACAAGGACCTGGAAACAATAGGGGTTTGGGGACAGGAGGGAGTGGAGTGGGCAAGGAGAGAGATGGAGATGAAGAAGAAGTATGTAAGGGGGAGGATGTCAGGAAAAGAAGGATCAGTTTGGCTGAGACCCAGGCATGCTTGGTCTCTGACGCTATAGCCTCTGGGATTCCAGCCCAAGTACTGTCCCTGACATTTTTCCCAAGGTACCCCTGGGACTCTAAAGACAGCTACTCCTGCCAGCTTTCCGGAAAGCTGGTGGAACCTGGGCTGGGAGGGGAAGAGAGGAGAGACTGATAATTTGGAACACTAGACCCCACTCCACCCCCAAACGGGGCCAAAAAGCATCCTGCACTGGCTGCAGTTACAATCTGCCCCAAGACAGGAGGAATTAATGATCGACAGGGGCAGGCCTAAATGCCTCCTGGGATGGGAGTGGGGGAAGGGACCATTCCCATCATTATCAGTCTTGGCTACCTGGCTTCTCTGTTTTCCTTAAGGACCAAGCAGCTGCATACTCCCAGATCTCTCTACACCCTGAGCTGAGTTTGGGGGCTGAGATCAAGTAACCCAAGGCTCTAGAGGATAAAGCTGAGTCCTCTGTGTGTCAGAAGCCCAGATTCTAGTTTTAGCCCTGCTGCTCTGCTCATCCACCACATGACCTTGGGCAGCTGAGTTTCCTGTTTTCCAATCTGTAAAATAGGGATCTTAATCCTGGCCTGACATGCCTCATCAGAATTAAAAGATGATAATGGAGAAGAAATCTCTCTGGAGAACTAAAGAAACAGCACAGAAGAGTGGGGACAGTGTGGGAATGGACAGAAGAGTGGGGACAGTGTGGGAATGGGTCAGGAAGCTTGAATTCAAATGATGCTTCCAGTACTTACTAACTGTGACTGTGGAAGCAAGTCAGTTAACCTCATTGAACTTCAAGGTACTTCATCTGTAAAATGGGTGTGATATTCACAAAGTAATTGTGAGGAAAGTACTTTGCAAACCTTAGAGGAGGGTCATAGAAAGAAATTGTATTCTGTGAATACCTGAGCTACTTGAGGGCCAGGTCTAAGGATATTTTTTTCTCTGTCTCTTCTGAACCACGAGGAAAGTCTTTCCTAAAACTTAAGGGCCGCATAAACAGGAGCTGTTGTTCATACTGATTTCTCCCTCTCTGAGCTCCCTGGTCCTTGGTCACACCGGGTCTCATCTTGGTCTCTAACCTGTCTAGTTGTAGGCCATCTCCTGAGCCAGACTGGGCTCTCCAAGGGTGGGACCCAGGCAGCTAGATGGCACAGAGAGCCTGGAATTAGGAAGCCCTGAGTTCAGATCTGGCCTCAGACGCTTACTGGCTGTGTGACTTTGGGCGAGTCATTTAAACCTCTGCCTCAGTTTACTTATATGTAGAATGGGGATAATACTTCCCAGTGTTGTTGTGAGGATCAAATAAATATTTGTAAAGCATTTAGCACAGCTGCGGGTATATAGTGTCCCCTTCATAAATGCTTTTTTCCCTCCCTGCACCCACCCTTCTCTTCTGTCCCCCTTAGACTATGAGTTTCTATAAGGGGTAGGGCCTGGGTCTGCTCTTCTCCCACCCTCCCATATTCTGCCCTACTCAGACTTCATCCAGACTATTGTGTTTAGTTCTGGGTATCACATTTTAGGAAGAACATTGAATGTAAGCTAGGAGCTATCCAAGGAGGGGCCCTACAATGATGAAGGGTTTCAAGTCTATGCCATAATGGGAGTTTGCAGGATGACACTGAGATACTTACCTGGAGAAAGACTCTGGTTATATGATCACTGCCCTGAAGTACTTAAAAGACTGTCTTCTGGAAGGCCTCAGAGGACAGAACCATGAGCAATGGATAGAAATTTAAAAAATACACATTTAGACTTTGCTATCAGGAAATTCTTCCTAATCCTTAGAGCCGTCCCAACGTGGAATGGGACACTTGGGGAGGTAACAGACACCTTCTAACTTCAGACGAAAACTCATCATCACTTGTCTCGTGTTGTAATGGGACTCTTTTGGGGGTATGGGTGGGACAAGATGGCTACTGAGATCCCTTCCAATTCTGAGATTCCATGATCTTATGATCTCCCTGAGTACAAGGTTTGGATCTCTTCTTCTTTTGAGACCATCCACAAGGCAGGAGCCCCATGATCAGTTCTGTATTGAGGGGATGGGAGGGAGGTATCCCAGCCTTGGAAGACTTCTTTGCTCACAGGTCCTTCATTTCTGGGTTTCTCCTTGTTTTTGCTTTCAGTGAAATCATCAATAATCCAAAACTATCGGAGGAGCTTCAAGCAGTTGGTTTGGGGAGCCTCCTTTCACCCAAAGAAATCTGCAAACTGGAAGCCAGCTACCTATCTAATGAGATGGTAAGACTGGTGCTGTCTGATGTGCTCTGGTCCCTCTCTCTCACCCTCCTTCACACCTATCTCTCTTCTCTCTGTCCTCTCATCCCAGCCTAGTTTGGGACAGGAATTGGAGAGGCTGGTACCTGACTTCCTAATCTTAGCCCACTGGCAAAGAGGGAACAATTAACTGGCTTTAATTCACGAAGAGATGCTCCCAAACTATTTCCTCCAGTCCCAACTGGGAAAGAACTATGAGGGGAGAGAGTGGACACAGAGAAAAAAAATTGGAGGAAGGGAAAGAGTGAGAGATGAGGAGACAGAAGGAAAGAGAAAACAGGAAAGAAAAGAGAATTGAGGGAGGAAAGGAGAAATGGAAATCAGGAGAAATTAAGGCAAAGAAGCTCATTACATTTCTCAGAGTACTTTGACTCACTCCTTTGCTCCTTTCACATTCTGTCTTGTACCATACTTATTGACATATTGCATACTGACGCGTATTACCTATGTGATACTTGGCCAGTCAACTAATCTCTCAACGCCTGAGGTTACTCTTTCATACTAAAAAAGATGGTGACCAAGTTTGGTCACCAGGAAGTTCCCTACACCGGTGAAATCACAAGGCTAGTCTTAACTCCTTGCCCCTTATTAGACTGTACTTCCCTTGAGGACAGGGACTGTGCCATTTTTCATCTTTGTGTGCTAGCATGGAGCACAGGATATTTTATATATTAGACCTTTAGTATGTTTTTAAAATCTGAATTTCCAATTCCCTTTCTCAAAAGAGAAATAAAAGGGAAAAACTGGGAAAAGGATAGAGACACAGAGAATTCTCTGTCTTTGGGGAGAAAAAATTAAATAAATGAGAGAAATAGACAGAAATGGAAAGATAAAGGGAAGGGGAATGGAGAGAAGAAAGAAGGGGTAGGATGTGGGGATTAAGAGGGCAATGGAAAGAAGGGAGAGGAGAGAAAAACAAAAAAGGAAGGGGGAGCTAGGGAGACAGAAACAAAGGAAGGAAAAAGAGAAGAGAGAGAAGCAGGGAGATGAGAGAGAGAAAACTGGAGATAGGTAGAGGAAACAAATATATAGTGAGGAAGGATAGGGACAGGGACAGGTAGGTGGCTCAGTGGATAGAGTAGAAATCTTAGAGTCAGGAGGACCAGAGTTCAAGTTTCACCTCAGATGCTTACTGGCTGTGTGACCCTGCGCAAGTGATGAGAGAGAGAGAGAGAGAGAGAGAGAGAGAGAGAGAGAGAGAGAGAGAGAATGAGAGGAAGAGAGAGAGAGAGAATGAGACAGAGGAAGAGAGAGAGAGAGAGAGAGAGAGAGAGAGAGTGAGAATGAGAGAGAATGAGAGAGAGAAAGAGAGAGAGAGAGTGAGAATGAGAGAGAGAAAGAGAGAGAGAGAGACAGAGAGAGAGAGGGCAGGAGCTGGATACATAGATGGAGAGAGCCTTTGAATGTAAGTCATCAAATGTTAGTGCAAGTTCCTGTCCTGGCTCTCTAAAAGGTAGATCTGGAAGTCTTGGTGTGATTTTGGGCTAGAAACCAGTAAGGAGGTTGGAGGTTTGAAAGGAGGATGGGGGTAGGGGGTGGGGCAGAGGAGAGAGCCTGATCTGGGAATTTGGGTAGGGACAGTAAAGGGAGGGGTGTGGAGGGTCTTGGGGTTCATAGGCTGAGAGAGGGTCAATGGGAGGGGAGAGGAAGAATTATTGAGACCCACCCACCTCCCCTAGACTGAGAGTCTGGAGCCCTGGGTTAGAGTCCCGCCTATGCTGCTAACTTTTTGTGTGATCTTGAGCACATCCCTTCCCCTCCCTGAGCTGTGGTTACACCATCTGTAAAATAAGAGTAATGAGCCCTGTGTCGGGGGGGCTTAGAAGTTGGAGCTGGGGATGTAGAAAATAGTCAAAGTACTAAAAAGGACTCACAAAGCTTCAGTGACTCACAAATGTGTGGAGATATTTTTATTTTTCATCATTAGTTGTGATGTCAGTCAGGCAGACCAAAAGCTTTCCTGTCTGTAGACAGGCTTCCTTCTCAAGAAGGCACCAGACAATTCCCACAGGGGACAGAGACCTCCCAGCAGAATATAAGCCAAAGGAGTCAGTGCCAAGAAAGGGACACCTTCCTACCCAACCCTCTGGGCCCTCGCCCCCCCCAAAAATGGACCTCTAAATAAATATATATATTATATATACATATGTATATGTATATGTGTGTGTGAATGTGTGTGCGTGTGTGAATGTGTGAATGTGTGTGTGTGGTGTGTGTGTGTGTGTATATACACATACATATATATGAGAAGAAAAGTGACTTCCCTAGATCCCACACATAAGTTGGGGAGGCAGTGAGTAGTAGTTAGCAGTCAGTGAGCCTCAGAGCTAGTGACTGAGTCTTACAGCTCTAATTCCAAATCCAGCATTTTTCTTCTTTCACCATAAAGACTCAGGGATGGCCACGAGTGGCAATAACAGTAGCAACAACAACCGCTCACTTGACCACAGCGCCACACCTCCAACCACTGTCCCTGCAAAAGCCCTGCTAGGGAGGTGATTTAGCGGCTGGTGTTTGACAAAGGATGCTCTTGAGGCTCAGGGGGAATCATAGGGTTATAGAGGGTTAGAGTCAGAAAGGACTTCAGAGATCATTTAGCCCAACCCCCTCATTGTGCAGATGAAGAAACCAAGGGCCAGAGAAGGCAAGAGACTTTCTCCAGGTCAGGTCTTCCAACTCCCAAGGCATCCAGTATGCTTTCCTCCATTATTCCCCACCCTACTGCACTCTCAGGGCCAATATGGGGGGGGGGGGGGAATAGCCAACATCCCCTTGTCCTTAGGCAGGACCTAATACCAGCAAGTTCCCAAGATCACCTGGGTCCCTCCTCCTGTTACCTAGGCAAACGTCCAGGAGCTGATGATGCGGAGCCTGGAGCTAGAAGTGAAGAGATGGTCAGAGGATAAGGAGCCCATAAATCTAGAAGGACACTTCCACAGTGAGCTCCCAATTGACATCATCCAGGTACTGCAACAACCTTTCTGTCCCCTTCCTCTCCCCACTTTCCTCACAACACAGGGGCATAACACGTGTATATGGAACATAAATCCATGTATGTCCAAGCACTATGGCTTTGGCCCCCCAAAGTACAGACATATTTCTTTTTTTTCCTTTTTTGGAGGGGGTAAGGCAGGGGTTAAGTGACTTGCCCAAGGTCACATGGCTAGTAAGTGTTAAGTGTCTGATGACAAATTTGAACTCAGGTCCTCTTGACTCCAGGGTCGGTGCTCTATTCACTGTGCCACCTAGCTGCCCCTGACATATTTCTTTTTAAAAATTTCTTACATAATATCTTCTTTTTCCCCAATTACACGTTAAAACCATTTTAAAAGCATTTTAAAAAAAGTTTTGAGTTCCAAATTTTATCCTTTCCTCTCCTTCCCCTGAGGTGGTAAGCAACACAGAGACATTTCACATTCAAGTATCCGTCCATGTGCATGCTCAGTACCTGGCTATGCAGCCCTGACTGTCAAAAGCAAAGTGTGTGTGAGAATATGCACATGAGAAGGTCTAGATCTACTGTGGCCCTTCTCCAACACCTTCACACATAACTGGATGTGCCTGTACTTATATATGTCTGGTACATGTCACACTGGCCCCAATGGCCTGGGCAGCTCACTCCTAACACACACTCATCTTACATGTGATCTTTATCCATGTACACATTCTCAGGTAACATAGTGTCTGGACTCCTAGTTCTCATTTTAATCCTTGCCCCATCCCTCACATCCCCCCACATCCCGCCCCCAAAACCCTCAAACATGCTGTCAAACTTATGCCAGAGAGCTAGCTTTGAAGTCAGAAGACCCAAGTTCTAAATCTGTCTCTGCTATTTAGTTACTGGGTGACTGAGCAACTATATCCTTCCCTTCTCTGGGACTCATTCTTCCCCTGTAAAACAAGGGGGCCAAACTTAGAGGGTTCCTAAGGTCCCTCCTAACTCTAAATCCTATGATTTTTAAAAATATATGCTCCCATATTCTCTTCTCCCAACACAAATAAATGCTTACCCTTCCACTCATCAATTAGTAAACATTGGTTAATTGCGTACACCCTCTGTGTATACATATATTTGCACACACCCATTTGCACACACATATATTCATATATTGATGTTCCTTTGAGCAGGAAGAAATGGGGCTTTGGAGTTGAGCTATACTACAGCCTTCAGACCTGCTTCCCATCCAACCCAGGCAGCCTTTGCTCTTATCTCATAGTCCCAATAGCCTTCCCTCTCCCCAAGTGGCAAGGCCAGGATGCATTCCTATAACCTTTTATCCCTGCTAGCCAGAGGCCCAGGAGCAAAGCCCTCTTTCTAGATCTGCTCTGCTCTGGGTCTGTACTCCCAACCCTTTCTCCTCCTAACCACCTGCTTCTCTCATAGATTATCTCTGGGGCACAACTCAAGGCTGAGAACATCTCAGTGGCCCTGGCTAAACAAATGAAACCACTGCTGATGGCTAAGCTCTCAACCTTCCTGAAAAGGTATGTCCCTTCAGGGGTAGAGCACTGGGGGTCATGGGGTTGGTCTCACCCCCTCTCTGCTTAATCTGTGGGGGTGCAGGGGCAAGGAGAAGGACTCAGGGCCTGGATCCCTACAATCTGGAAATTCTAGCCTTTACCAGTCATTAGCTTTGTAATTTGGGGACCAGTTTCTTTCCCAACTCTGGTCTCCAGATTCCCCATCTCTAAGATTAGGGTATCAAACCCACAGCTACCAGCAAGCCTTTGCAGACTTCACGGAGAAAAGCAAACAGAAGCATTACAGAGCCACCATTATGGCCAACATCAACAACTGCCTGGCTTTCAGGTAAGCCCAAGGAGAAGGAGGGTGGACCACTTCAGGGGAGTTGTCAATCTGTCACTGAAGCAGTCTTTCCTGAGCTCTCTCCTACTGATCTGCCCCATATGCTCAGCCCTGTGCTTGGTTCACATGTCGGGAAGTGAAGAGGAGGAGCAGGCTAGGGTCTCAGGGAGTTTCCTGTTTCATTGGAGAAGGGCAAAAAATGTAGAGGACACAATTTCAGCACTGGACAGGATCTCAGATGCCATCCAGTTCAACTCCCTCATTTTACAGAAGAGAAAATTGAGTCTCAGGGAGATGTGACTTATCTAAAGTCACATGGTGGCAGAGTGAGTACCAGAGCCCTGTGTAAGGTTGAGGTGATCAGCCGATCAAAATGCATTTAGTAAGAGCCTACTACATGCCAGGCACCATGCTAATCCCTGTCCTCAAGGAATTTACAATCACTTGGGATGTAGAAATCCCTAAAGCTACTAAATGTAGTGTGGAAGAGAATTCAGAGATCACTTAAGTATCTATCTGAGCATCATAAAATACACAAAGGGAAGAGGCCATATAAATGGGGATTCAAATGTTAAGCAAGTTTTAGTATGCATAATAAAATCCACCAAGGGGTGATTAGCAAGGCAAAGGGTTCAACCAGAAAGCTCATCTCACTAGTTATCAGAGAATCCATTTCTGTCTTTTTCTGATGGAGAAAGAGGGGGGTCAGTATGGACTGAATTAGTCAGGGAAGCCTCTCTGAAAGAAGCGATTTGAATTGGCCCTTGAAGAATGAGAATGGACATTTTGAGAGAGGGAAATTAGAGGAAGACCAGTGTAAGTAAAGACATAGGACATTTGCTGGTGAGCTCACCCTGGCCTGACCAAAGAGTTTACATAAAGAGAGCAAAGGAAAATGAGTCTGGAAACACAGGCTGGGGTGAGATCATGGACAGATACCAGGATAAGACTCTTGGACTTCAGTTCCCCTGGGAAGCTTGGTTCTCAGCTTCTCAGAAAAGCCTCTCTTTCTGTGGGCTTATAAGAATTACAGTGCAGTTAAAAAAAAAAACCCAAAACACTGAACTTGACAGAAGACCAGAGTTTTGAGTACTGATTGCCACTGCCTGACTCTAAGTGTGATCTTGGTCAAATCTCTTTCCTGTTCTGGGTCTCCTTTACCTCCTTTACAAAGTAAGAAATACAATGTTCCAAGATCTATGGTCTTTTAGAGTAATTTACTATATATTTACGAGAAATAGCAAGTTGTACATATTAGATTTGCAGTTTCATGTACAATCATCTTTTCTATTATACTGTTATGGAAATGCTTGTTTTATACTATAAATTAAAAATAAAATAAAACTTTAAAAAGATTAGCATCAGAAATAAAAATAAAATCAGAGGGTTAGCTTAATCAGGGGTTTCAGTATGGTCTATTCTGGGCTTGGGTCAGTAACTAAAGCAGCCTCTCCCTCCTCTTTTCAGGACCTACATGGACAAGGATTCAAAGGCTATGGAGAAAGAGCTCTCCAGCTACATCTTCCACCCCTTGCATGAAATCGAAATGAGTGGTTTCAACATTCTTCTCCAAGACCTATTCCAGGCACTGAGGGTAATAGAACTTGTAGCTTGGAGGAGGAGGGGATAAGGCAGGAGCAGAACTGGGGAGGGGGGGCGGTCAGGTGCCCTGAGGTGTGCTTGTCTTTCTCTAAGAAGACACAAACTAAGAGCACACAGAGCCAGGAGGTTGGGAAAATCCTGCCTGACTTGAGGCTATTTCCAGCTCAGCCTTCTCCTTCCCAGTCCCCAGACTTCCCCATGTTGCCACATTCCCAGAGTTTGTATTTCCTGTGCTCCCCTGCAGTGCCCCAGACCTCACCCACCTCCAGGGCTGCTGTGCCCAGGCCCAGATACATTTTATATATCTTTGTTTCTGAGAAATGCTGAAAATTCTACACACACACCCCAAATAATGTTTGCTTTAAAACGTGTCCTGGGACGGGGCAGAAGCCTGTACTGGATAATGAAAGGTCAGTTCAGAGCAATCGTTCTCACATTTTTTGGCCTCAGGACTGACTCCCTTTATTGAGAACTCCTTCCCCTCAAAGAGTTTTTGCTTATGTGGGTCGTAACTATCGATATTTTGTTGTTCAGTCATTTTTCAGTCCTTTCTGACTTCTGTGACTCCTTTTTCGGAAGTTTTCTTGGCACAGATATTGAAGTGATTTGCCATTTCCTTCTCTAGCTTATTTTATATGTGAGGAAACTGAGGCAAACAGGGTTAAGTGACTTTCCCAGGGTCACACAGCTAGTACGTGTCTGAGGCCAGATTTGAATTTAGGTCTTCCTGACTTCAGGCCTGGCACTCTATCTACTGCGCCAACTAGCTGCCCCTCTATCGATATTTGCCATCTTAGAAATTACGAAGTCTTAGTATTACTCTGAAAATGTTTTTGATCTTGATGATATCTGAAAGGGTCTCAGAGACCACCAGGGCTCCCTTGGATCACATTCAGAGAAACACTAGTTTAAAAACACATCTCCTACAACTGTTCCAGGGATGGCTAGAGGTCCCTGAATTCTGAGTCTTAGCACCTTCATTCTCCCAAAGAGGGAGCTGCAGTCTTCCTGGAGAAGATGTCTCCCTAATCTCTGCCACACAAAGCATAAGAGCTTCTTGCCCTGTGCTTGAAGTTTCTGTGATGGAGTCAGGGCGGAAGGAGAGAGGCATGAGGGTGGGGGAAGGTGAAGAGGGAAGGACTGAAAATCTTGTTCCTCCAGATTGTGATCGGAATGTGAACCTGGAAATGAAGGTCACATACTAACTGATTGACAGCCCCCACCCACTCCTCAACAGCCATATCTGTGGGCTATGTGCATGTGTGTGTTCATTCTGGGGGGAAGCCAGGGGCTGTGCATCTTTAACCTAAACAAAATTATTCCTTCTCTAGCCTCTGTTCAAGAGGCTGACACAGACCCGCTGGGCTACACATGAGGAAACCATGGCAGAAATCATTCAGATCACCAGGGATTGTCTGCCAGAATTCAAGGCCCTAAGAAAACGGTACCAAGAGGTAAGAAGGATGTAGCTGGGCCAGGAAGTGTCATTTCAGCCCCTAGTAACAGGAAGCCTGCCTGACAATCCTACTCCACCCCTTCCCCACCTTCACTCTGCCCATATGACCTGTGGGAACAGTCCATGTCCCTTGGGAGGAGGAAGGGATGAACCTCTCACCCTAAGAATCTCTGTAGTAACCCTTCTTCCCCAACACAAAACTGTCTCATCTTATAGGGAGGTAGGTTTGTTTGTTTGTTTTAGTTCGGTCTAATAACAATAGGTAGTATTTATATAGCTTTAAGGTTTTCAAAGCCCTTTAAAATTTTTATCATATTTTATCCTTACAATCCTTTTACAGATGGAGAAACTGAGGCGGCAGAGGTTATGTGACTTGCCCAGGGTCTTACAGCTAATAAGAGTCTAAGGCCATATTTGATCTCAGGTCTTCCTCACTTCAGGGCCAGTATTCTATTCACCTTACGGCCTCTCACCTGATCTTTAATCTCAAGGAAAACATGCCCTAAAGTAAAATGAGTAACTTTCTACTCTTTTAGGGTCAGATTAGATAATATAGAATCACAGAATCTCGAGGCATTTAGTCCAACCAATATCTGAGCATCATTCCAGACTTGCCCCTTCCTTCCTTCCTTTCTAGGCCCCTCAGCACTTCCTCCAACTCAGTGTCTCATATTTTTACACAGTCCCAGTCCCCAGACTTGCTGCCCTGTTCTGACTCAGCTGTTCTGTACCCCCTGATTTCAGGACATCATGGAAGCTATCCACCTATACCTGGTGAAGGAATACATCATCCGGCTCAGCAAAAAGCGACTAGTGCTGAGGACGGCTGACCTCCAGCTAAACCTCTCCAGACAGATCTCAATGGATGCCAAGAACATCCAGTGCTTCTGTGCCCAGAACGTAAGAGGGGAAAAAAACCTTTCGTAAAATGAAGGCAGACTCTGAAAAGTTTCAAAGGGGAAAAGAGCAGGATTAAGTCATTTTCTGTGAGCCCTCAATGACCTAGTTAAGGAGTTGGTCTGGGGCCAGGGTGATTTGCCCCAAAGTGGAGTGGGAGCCTTAGGGCATAACTGATCAGATTTTTTTTCTCCTTCAGGGATCGCCTGCAGCCTGGCTAGAACCAGCCCTCCCTACCCTGGCAGAAATCATTCGTCTCCAGGATACTAGCGCCATCAAGATTGAGGTGGCAACGTTCGCTAGCAGGTTCCCAGACTTTAGGTGAGCATAAGGGAAGAGGGAAGTTAAAACTCATCCCAGGTCTTGTACCCATTATACAGATGAGAAAATGGAGGGTCATAGATTTGACACTGGAAAAACTCTTACAGATCCTCTGGCTCAACCTTTCATACAGATTAAAAAAAAAACCTAGGCTCAGTGACTCACAAAAGGTCACACAGATAACGTCGGAAGTGGAATCTGAACTCAGGTCACCTCTCTTATCTCAAACCTTCCAGCTACCTTCTAAAATCCACCTTATCTTTTAAACTGCCTATTAAATGCCAAATGAAAAAGGGTTTAGGAGGAAAGAGGTGAAAATGACATTTTGACTTCCTTTTTCTCCAGTGTTGAAAATGCTTTTCATTGCTTCCAGTGCCTAGGATCTTAGCTCCATTCCATCCACCAATCCTTCCCACTAGAAATGTGATTTCCAAGGTCATAGAGTCAATCAGTGGCGTTAAGTGGGATCAGAAAAAGGCTCCTTGCAGAAGAGTTAGGATTTTCACTGGGACTTGAAGCCAGGGAATCTGTGAAGTGGAGATGAGAAAAAAAGTATTCCAGACATGAGGACAGCCAACAGAAATGCATCAGATCTGGAGATGGAATGATTTATTTGAGGAATAGTCTTGGGGCAGCTAGTGGAGAAGTAGATAAAGCACCAGTCCTGAAGTCAGGAGGCCCTGAGTTCAAATTTGAACATTTACTATCAGTGTGACCCTGGACAAATCACTTAATCTCAATTACCTCCAAAAGGGAAAAAAAAAATCAAAAGGAATAGTCTCTGATGTCAAGAGCTCTTTCTTGGGGGTCGTTGCTCTTTGTTCCTGAGGGCACTGGGGTAGAGGCCAGGGAATTAGGAGCCTCTCTGTCCTTGGGAAGCTCAGTCTTAAAGAAAAAAACTAAGAAGTAGCACTTGTATAATAATCATAGCCTTACTAACATTCATGTACCGTTTTATACTTTTCAAAGGGGCCTTTGCTCCCATTATCTCATGTTCTCCCCAAGCTCTAAAAAAGTAAAGGACAGGGATCTATTACTTCTCCCTTCTGAGTCATTTCCTGGCATTTCAGGCCCCTCATCCTCCAATTTCAACTTAAGACTCCCCAGGCTTCTTCCCCATTGCTCTACATCTCTTCCTGCCTTACTGTCCCTTCCTGTGACTCGCAGCAAGCTGTTCCCCAGCCTGGATGGCAAGTTTTCCATCATTGCCTCTTGCACATCTTCTCTCCTCCATGAAATCCACCCCTTCTTCCATCCCGAAACTCTCCAGCCAAATGTGACCTCTGCTCTCCAGATTTTCACTGAACATTACCCAGACTGCCCTGTTGCACTTACATCACCATCTTTTGTATCAGAGTTATCTGTGTGTGAGTTCTTCCTCCAGGGCAGAGAGTGTGCCATTTCTCCCTTAGTATCTTCATGGATGAGCACAGAGCTTCTCAGATAGCAGGTTCTTAAAGCAAGTATCTGGAATTGAATCAACTCTGTAGAGTGAAGGGGTTGAGTTGATAGTCTCTAAAGCCTCTTTCAGCTCTGACAGCTTGTATTCTGATTTTTCTAAGGTTTCTTCCAGTTCCAGCTTTCTGTAGGCTCTCTTATTTCATCTTTCTTTAAAATGTGTGGGAAACTACACTCCAGGATGCCTCTCTTGGGGACACGGGGAGACACACACACACACACACACACACAAAACCTCTGAGGAAGGAGAGGTTCAGAATGGAAAAGGGGGTGGATTTCATGGAGAGGAAAAGGCTCTCAAGAGGCAATGATGTAAGACTTGTTGTCCAGGCTGAGCACTCCCTCTATGGGAAAGGGAGAAATTCATCACTGGGGGAAAGCTAAGGGAATCAAGAAATTTCCTACCCTCTAGGAGCTAATGGGAAGGGGATAGGGTAGGATGGGATTGGGGGGCAGCATAGAGGGGGAAATCATAGAATTATAGCTTTAGAGCTAGAGATCATGGAGTGCAACCTTTCTCATGCTACCCATAAGGAGAGGATGAGCCATCTGCCTAGGGTCGTACAACTAGTAAGTATCTAAGGCAGGATTTGAACTGGGTCTTCATAACTACATCACAATACCTTTAAAGTGAGAGAGCCTGTGATGCATACTTCTTATTTATCTAATAACTATAGCAATGTAATGCTATATAATTAATAGCAATTAACTATAACGTAGCACTAATGCTATAGTTGCACTAAGACGATGTAACACGTTCCTAAGGTGAAGACAAAGTACGTGGGATGGGAGAAGGAGCCTTCAGCCAGGACAGACAGCATGAATGCTAGACTCCACTGTGTCACTGACTCCATGTGGCCCTGCCTACAGCACAAACAATTTATGGTTCTCTTTAAGTTCTAATTCAATAAACATTTATTGAGCTCCTACTGTATGCAGGGTAAGCTACGGAAAATACAAGACGGATTAATTAATCAACAAGCATTTATTAATCATCTATCAAGCACTGTGCTGGGCACTGGGATACAAAATACAATGAGTGAAACAATCCCTTCCCTATCTTTTGGGAGAGACAGCAAGTATATATGCTAGTATATACAGAATATAGATTCAAAGTAAACATATGGCAATTTCAGCATTGAGGAAATAGCATCTGAGGGCACCCGGGAAGACCTGATGTAGGAAGTCATGCTTGGGCTTTGAAGGAAGTTAGGGCTTCTGAAGGGGGAAAGGGGAGGAGAGAGGTCTGATTGTAGGGATAAGATATAGTTCCTGCTGTAAGAGAGATCTGACATAGACTCTCCTCAACGGAAAGATTAAAGGGTAGCAGTGGTGTAGTAGAAAATGAATTATGCTTGCCCTTGAATCCCAGCTGTTACACTTAATTGTCATGTTCCCCTGCGGCTAGTCCCTATCTCCCTGGGCCTCCATTTTCTCATCTATATAATAATGAGGTTGGGTGGACTAAATAACCTCCTAGCTCTGATATCCTTTGATTGTAGGTTGGCAAGGTGAGGCTGAGGGACAGAAGGGAGAAGGACCCAAGGAGGCCCTTGGATGCCAAGCAGCATTCCCCTTATCTTGGTATTGTCTTTTCTTACAGCAAAGGACATTTGGGAGCCATCCTGACCATCAAGGGCAACCTGAGCAGCAGTGAAATCAAAAGCATAAAAAGCATCTTGGACGTTAGCACTTTGTTGACAGATTCCTCCAAGTCCTTATTTTCACTTATAAAGGTTGGTTAGCTTTTCACCATGACCTGGCCTGCCTGGCCTGGCCCTCTTGCTGCACTCGTGACCCTGACAACTCCACCCAGCCTCTTGCATGCTCATCGTCCCTTTCTCCCACCCCTTCCTTGTGGTACAACAGACTCACAAGTAGGAGCTGGCTGGTGGCCCAGAAGCTAGTCATGTGCCTGAAGGTTATGGAGACTGAGGCTCCCCTGGGTCTCTCCCCCACCCCACCAGGCCTTCCAGGAAAAAAAAAGCCAAGGCCAGATGGCCAAAACGTGGGGGAGAGAATTTCAGACCCTGCCCTCGTGACAAGGCAGGAGCCCAGGAGAGACTGGGATTCACTTCACCTCTCAAGGCTTCAGTCTCTCCTTTTATTAAATGAGAAGGTCAGACTAGAAGATCTCTAAGGCACCTCTCAGCCCTGATACTCTCTGTCTTTAAGTCACTTCTCATGTCTGGTCCTCAACTAAGATCTGTTCCGGCTCTGCTGTTCTGTGTTCTGTGACTCAAAGACTCGTTCCAGCTCTGACAGTCTATGTTCTGAAGTTCCACCTCTGGTGTTCCTTCAGTTCTATGAGGCTAAGACCAAGACAGGAATGATGGCTTCCCCAAATTTCACAGTCAGACAATGTCTCTGCTGAGCCGAGAATCCAGATTTCTTGCCACCCAGCCTCCGGTTTCTACACAGTCAGAAGCCCAAAGTCAGGTGGGAAAGCTCGTAGGAGAAAGCTGCCCCTCTTCTACCCTGGCTGCTGTCCTTCCTGCCAGCCCCTTTTCTAAGGGCTCTCTCTGCTCCCCTGCTCCTCTCTCCAGGATCCTCCTCGTTCCCATTCAATGGTTCACAGCAAGCTTAGCATGGACCAGGGCTGGACCAAGACCTTCTTGAGCCTGACTCTGATTCCTCCTCGCCTGGGAGCAGCTTGCTGAGTGCCAAAGGGCAGGATTGAAAATGGAAATCCTCGAGGTCCTATGCTGGGGGACCATGTCAGAGGAGCTCTTAGTGGAAAGGTCCAGCCTTTTCCCTCCGGAGCTCTACCTGAACTCTTGGAGACCACACGTTTGTTCTCACTCCCTCCTAGAGCAGTGCCTTTTGGTACCGTCGTAGACACAAACATGCACACACTTGGACTGTAATTATCCCTTCTCTATCCCTCCAGGAAGCCAGAAGGGTTGGCTCTGATAAGTGTCTCTAGACCAGGGCTCTCAGGACTCTCTCTAACTCTCCCCTGAAATCTCTTAGTGACCAGTATTGCCAGATCTGGAGCATGAACCCAGGGTTGCACTGTCTTCCTTCTGGGCCCAGGGCCCCAGCCTAATGTAAATTGTGTATATTGTAGAGAACTTTTTATCTGTATATCTTCATATCTGAGATTTGTACCTGAGTTTTTATAGTTTGATATTAAAAGTTCTGTTGAACAATCTCAGATGGACTGTCTTCATTCTGTATCTCAATTTCATTTCTGCACCAGAGTAATAATAATTATTCCTATGTCTAAGATAACAAATTATTATTTGAAATAAATAATCTTTTAGAATTGTATTATTTATAAAGCATTCAGCCTTCTGAGACACAAGACTATCTGTTTATAGATGAGGAGGGAACCATGGCTCATATAAGTGGCCTGGCCCAAGGTCACACAGCTAAGTGGGAGGGCTCAGTTTCAAACTCAGATCATCAGACTCCAAGGCCAGCACACTTTTCAACGATACCACAGAGTCAGAGAACAGTAAGATGCTTAGAGATCTAAACCACTCATTTTACAAATGTAATGTTTTACAAAACAATTGCTATCATATTGCTCTCCTTCTCAGTGGTTGGGGAACAACCTGAATGGGGGGAGAGAATTTGGCTCCCAAAATTTTTTTTAAAAAAAGACAAAGAATACTAAAGAGAAATTATAAAATTTGCAAAATAAAATACAAATGAGGAAATAGAGTTAGAGAGGGGAAGTGGCTGAGGGTCATAGGATTTAGAAGTGAAACAGACCTTAGAGATCATCCAGTCAGATGTTTTACTTTGCAGAGTCCCAGAGAGAGGAAGGAACTTTGCAAGACCACAAGGAGAGATGGTTGAAAGAGGGGTTCAATCTTCTGACCCCTTGCATGAGGCTCTAACCATGACTCCCACACTACCTTGCCTGTTTGTATACACAGTATGCTCAACTCTGACCACAGATCACCCTCTATATGCCTCCCTGTTGCTAGAAAGCTTCCCAGGCCTGAAGAGTGCGCAAGCTAGCCTCCAGATAGATATACAAAAACATAAACAGTATCATCAAGCTGTCTGTCTCTAAGCCTGCAGCTGCCAAGCCTAGTTTTGCCCTTAGAAATCTAGATAAACAGCAGTCTAACGCACTCCCTGTCCCCGCCAGCAATCTCTCTCAGAATTCCCCAGAATTTTCTTGTTCTCCCTTCCTATGTGGGGAAATGAAATCTTTAAGCAGAACCAGACCTTGGGACTAGGTCATGAATACTCACTCTCTCCCTAAGGTTCCCTTGTGAATAGGTTGTATATGTTGGTGAGAAAGCGGGCTTAGGACTCAGTCCGAAGTTGAGTCAGGATTCAAGCTGTGAATTGGGTCATGGCTCAGTCTGGAGTCAAGACAAGGGCTTGGTCTGGAAGTTGGGCCTGACCTCAGTGTGGGGTCTAGGTCGGGGTTCTGTTAGTGACTGGGCTCAGGAACTGGTCTCAATCCATGATCAGGGCCCAATTGGGGCTCAGTCTAGCAGTGAGGTAAGGATTCAAACAATGAAGGAGATTAGGGTTCAGAGTTCAGGCTGTAGTCAAGACTGTGTCATAATCTGGGCCTAGGCTTTGTTCTAGGGCTCTGCCTGTGCCTGGAATCAGGAGTATACTTATACCAGCTACTACGGTCAAATAAAGATTAACTATTCAACAAAAAACTCCTTAGAAAACTGGAAAGAGTCTGGCAGAAATTAGGTTTAGACAAACATCTACCATCTACAAAAATAAACTCCGTATAGATAAATAATTTAGATGCAAAAGGTCACATCACAAACAAATTAGCAAGTAAACAAGTAAGAAATTTCCTATAAGATCTATGGATAGGGAGAATGTGACCAAGCAAATGATAAGAGAAGATCACAGAAGATAAAATAGACAATTAGGACTACATGCATAAAATTAAATTTTTGCACAATGAATACAGCTAAAATTAGATGGAAAACAGACCAGAAAAATAATTTACCAAATTTCTCTGATAAAGGCCTCATTTCCAAGATATATAAGGAACTGATTCAAATTTATAGGAATAAGATCCATTCCCCAATTCCTCAACTGATAAGTTCTCAAAGGATATAAACAGGTAGTTTTTAAAGGATGAAATACAAACTAACAACATTCTCATGGGGGAAAAGTGCTCCAAATCAAAAATAATTAACTTTGAGGCTCTATCTCCCACTTATCAGATTGGCACAGATAAGAGGGAAAATGAAAAATATTGGGAGGGACTGTGAGAAAATCAGCCTATGAACGCACTGTGGATAAAGCGATCTGGTTATTCTGAAAAGCATTTTGGAGGTGTGCTCCAAAAGCCACCAAATGGTGCATACCCTTTCTCACCTAGAGCAACACTTCTCCAAATGTGGTCCTTGGACCCCTGGAGGTTCCCAAAGAAACTTTCGAAGGTCAAAACTATTTTCATAGTAATACTAAGACATTGTTCCTCTAGTAAAATACTCCTCCCTTTTCCAACTAAATAGCTTTGTGAGGCCAGATTCTTCAAACAAAACAACATTGCAACAGATGGAATGCAGAAGTAGATATGAGGATCCAGCTGTCTTTTATTAATCTAAACACTAAAGAGATTTTCAAAAATATGTAAAACATGTCACTGACTAAGCTTTGAGGAAAAACATAGTTATTTTCACTAAAATATTTTATTTGTGTTAACATGTAATATATTTAATTATTGTTATTTTAAATGAATTAATATTTTAAAACATTTATCAGTTTTAATTCCAAATACATTTAAAATCAATTGCTAACCCACATAAAGTTCTTTGGGATCCTTACTAATTTGAAGAGAATCATGTGTTCCTGAGACCAAAAAGCTTGAGAACTACTGACCTAGAGATAACACTAATGCACCTATACCCTAAAGAGATCAGAATAAGAGGAAAAGAACCCATATATACAAAGATATTTATAGCAGGTCTTTTTGTAGTTGCAAAGAACTAGAAACTAAGGGAGTGCCCATACGTTGGGTATTGGCTGAACAAATGATTGTATATTAATGTTATAAAATACGATTATAATCTAAGAAATGATGAGAGTCCATTTCAGAGAAACCTGGGAAAGTTGTACAAACTGATGCTGAGTGAAATGAGCAGAACCAGGGAAATAATGTCTATAATAACAACAGTGTAAAGACAAACAGCTCTGAAAGACCTAAGAATGCTGATCAATGCAATGACCAGCCATGACTCTAGCGGACAGATGGGGAAGCATGCTACCCTCCTTCTGACAGAGGAGAGACAGACTTACGATGCAGACCAAGGCATACCTCGTTAGCCACAGCCAGTGTGGGAATTTGCTTTGCTTGATTCTCCATATCTGATGCAAGGATTTTTCTCTTTTTTTTTTTTTAAGTGCAGAAGGGTGGAAGGGAGGTATTTCACTATTTGAAAAAAAAGTGGAAAAAAAAAAAAGTCTTTGTAAAGCTCAATTTGTGGCCTTAATCAGAATATATAATATATATAATATATGTATATATATATATATGTGTGTGTGTGTGTGTATGGTGTGTGTGTGTGTGTGTGTGTGTGTGTGTGTGTGTGTGTGTGTGTATATATATATATATATATATATATATATATATATATATATATACACACACACATATATATATATATATATGTAAGCCCTGTGACCATGGGCTCCTCTCTGACAGATCAGCTACAAGTTATAGGTCAGTTTAAGCCAGGGTTAGCACTTGGCCAAGGACTTGAAATAGAGGAAGGAACAAGCATTTCTTAAGCAACTATTTATACCAGGCACTGAGCTAAGTCTTTTACAAATATCATTTTATTTGATCTTCACAATCACCCCAAGAGGTAGTACTGTTATTATCCTAATTTAACAGGTGAGGAAACTAAGGCACACAGAGTTGTTAAGTGACTTGCCTAAGGTCACACAGATAATATTTGTCTGTGTCCAGATTTAAGCTCAAGTCTTCCTGACTCCAGACCCAGAACTCTATTCACTGCCCCAGCCAGCTATCTCAACATCTCAGATCAGAGTCAGAATTCAGTTTGGGCTCAATGTGCAAATTCAGTTTTAACTTCTATCCTATCCTAGGCCTAGGCCATCTAAGTCACATCAGCCTTGTCTTGGCACAAGGCTCAGTCTAGGGCCCAGGTTGATATTTAGCTCAGATTATACATTGGAGTTGGAGCCAGTGACCAGGATCAGAGCTCCTCTATGACTGTGATCAGTGGCCAATCTTGGGTCAGAGATCACTGGGGGACCACTCTGAAGGCTCCATCTAGAATCAGGATGGGGGGTTCTATCTGGAACTGAGGTCCTCAATGTGAAGTTTAGGTCATGGCTCTTCTGCAAGGTGTGGGGACTATGGTAGCAGCCAATGAAACAAATCCCCTCAACCAGAGAAAGGGCTTGGGGAGGAGAAAAGGGAGCAATTTGCCAGCAGGATCCAGGACAGCCAAACACCACAGCAGATGGAGCCCCCGAGGAAAGAAAGAGATAAGGAATGAAGAAGCTTATTCCAAAGAAGTGTCTTAGAGCTTGTAAGCTGTCAACCATCCTGGACTCAGGAGGCATTTTCAAGGTTTAACCACTCCAGCCTGTAGAACTATAACTGTCTTTATCCCATCCCTCCCCAGACAACTTAGAGTGATTGTCAGACTTGGACAACAGCTATGAGATGACCAAGCCTATCCTGATGATATTTACAGAGGACAAAATGGGGGATCTGAGAAGTGGAACACTTGCCCAAAATCATACAATGACCCAGATTTCCTAATCCCCAGACCTGGGCCACTTCCACTGTACTGCACTGACTCGCATGCTGTTTGATGGGGAAAGAAGTTAGTTGGAAGATTTTGAGTTCTCTCTAAAGAGAGACCTTGGTAGGAATTTATTGCTCTGGCTTTCCCTCCAGGCATAGGGGAAAGGCAACTAAGGTTTTGGAGAAATGGCTAAGTATCAGAGCTGAATCAATCTCCATGATGATAAGATTTCTAGACTTGAAATTGTAAAACCTAGGTTCTCATCTCAGCTCTACTACTAACTGCCTCTGTGACCGTGAGCAAGGCATGAACTTCTCTGGGACTCAGTTTTCTCTGCCTGAATAGCTGGAAGGACAGTGATGCCATTCATAGAAATAGCAAATTTCAGAAGCAGGGAGGGAGAAGATATTAGGTTCTATTTTTGGACATTTGAAATAGTTACAGGACTTTCAGGTGGAACTACCCAATAAGAAGTTGCTGATATTGGACTAGAACTCAGGTGAGAGACATAGTTGGCATATATAGATCAAAGAATCATTGAATCACAGAATATGAACATTGGAAAGGACCTCTAGTCCAAGCCACACATAAAAGGAATTCCCAGGCACAACAAGTGGCCATCCAGACTCTGCTTGAAGACTTCCAAGGAGGACACCCTACCACCCCCTGAGATGGCCCATCCCACTTTCAGACAGCCCTAATTGTTGGTAAGTTTTCCTTGATATTAAGGCTAAATCTTTACAACTCCCACTCATTGCTTCTGGTTCTGTCCTGTGGGTCCAAAGAAAATACTTTCACCCAATACAATGTCAAATGCTTGAAAATACCTACTATGTTTCCCCTGTATCTTTTCTTCTCAGGGCTAAACATGACAAATTACTTCAACCACTCCTCATATAACATGGACTTAAGGGACTTAAGGTTGCCCTCTTCTCAAGAGTCTCTATCTTATTGATGCCTTTCTTAATCCACAGTGGCCAGAACTGAACACAATACTCCACACAGATCTGATGAGGGTAGGGTATGATCAGATTATCACCTTCCTATTTCTGGAGCTATGCCCTCTTAATGCAGCCCAGGATCACAATGGCTCTTTTGAATGCTATGTCATGATGGTGCTTACTACTAAAACCTCCAGATCATCTTCAGAACAACTGATGTGTAACCATGCCTCCCCCATCTTATATTTGTATCCAAGTATAAGACTATTTCTATTCATCCCCATCTAATTTAATTTACTCATGAGATTCAACCCAATTCTCCAGCCTGTCAATATCCTTTAGAATCCTTACTGTCAACCGGTGTGTTGGTTATCCTGCCCAGCTTTGTGTGGTCTACAAAGTGGATGAGCACACTATTCAAGTCTTCATCCAAATCACTGATAAAAAAGTTAAACACAGAACCAAGCATAAATCCCTGGGGAACTCCACTAGAGACCTCCTGAACCCCATTGACTCTGAACCAGTTCTGAATCAATTTCAGTCAATAAATGCTCATTAAGCGCCTACTATGTCCTAGGCATTGTGCTAAACTGGGGATTAGAGAGAGAGAGAGAGAGAGAGAGAGAGAGAAAAGACAGTTTCTACCTTCAATGTGCTCACAATCTAATAGGGAAAACAAAGAGCAAACTATATACAGGGTTAATAAGAAAGAGAAGGCACTAGAATTAAGAGGGATTGAGAAAGCTTCCTGTAAAAGGTACGATTTCAGTTGGGGTTTGAAAGTCAGTAGGCTGAGATGAGGAGGGAGGAACATTTCAGGCATGAAGGACAGCCAGAGAAAATGCCCAAAGACAAGAGATGGAATGTCTTGTTAGTGGAACAGCCAGGAGGCCAGCACCACTGGATCTAATTATAATATACCTAGTCCTCATCTCTCCACCTTCTCCAGAAAAATCGTATAAAATAATTTATCAGATAATTTGCTAAAAATCTAGTTGAACTATATCCATAGCATCTTCTTTGTCTACCAATTTAATTATCCTGTCAAAATAGGAAATGAAGTTAGTCTAGCATGACTTGTTCTTGATGAAATCATTCTGGCTGTTTATGTTCCCTACTTCATTATCCAGATGTTTGCAAACCATTTCTTTCATTCTCTGATTTTCCCAGGAATCAAAGTCAAGCTTCTGGTCTGTGGTTTGCAAAGTCTATTTTCTTCTCTGTTTTAGGACAATATTTTCCCTCTAAGTCATCTGCACAGAAAGGACGAGTTGATGGGAGTTGATATGGTTAACAAGAGAGAATTTATTGAGAGAAAAGAAGAGGACCCAGGACAGAGCCTTGGGTTATAAAACCCTGGTCAAAACATAATTAGAATTCTGTGTTCAGTTTTGGGCACCACATTTTAAGGACATGAAAAACTGTACCTCATCCAGGGGAAATTGCTCTGTTGAGGGGCCTAGAAACCATGCCATGTGAATATCTCTTGAAGGATATGTACCTTTAAAGAGAAAAGATAGCTCTTCAAATACTATGAAGAGGGATTCTGCTTTGTCTCCAGATAGTTCAAAGAAATGTGAGTCAATTACAGGGAGGTAGCTTTTGGCTCATTGTAAAGAAAAACTTCTGTTCTTGTTCAGGTATGGATTGAACTGAAAGCCCTTTGAAATCTCTTCCGACACTGAGTTTCTGTCATTATTCTCAGAGACAAAGAGTAATTCAAGTGCTGATGGTCTAAGAGAGACCAGAATATAAATTTTGGGGCTGGTGCCATTGCTAAGCCTCTATGTGGCTGCCTGAACCCTCCCCAGTTTCTGGGGCAGGGTGTAATCATTCCTGTTTTTGGTGACCACAGTCAGACTAGTTGGTAAACTGGTTACTGTGAAAATAAGATGCCCCAGTCATGTCCTCATCCCAGCTGCTGGAAGCCATTCCCTTCTTTGGAGGGTTCAGAAAAGCCCATCCCTGGAGATAGCTTTCAGTGCTAAAGGTAAGCCTTGGGATCTCTTTCACAGATCAGCTCATAAAGCTCTGGTTTTCCCCATTTAGCCCCACCTCTAGTCTTTTTACATTCTGGTTCCTGGGAGGTGCCTACTCTTTTGTCCAAAGATACATGAGAGCAGTGACAAACTGTATGGCTACTTGCCCCTAAAACCTGCCATTGGTCTTCTGTGGACTCCCTTCCTCCATTTTCACTTCCTTTCAGATCAATAGAGAAAAAGCAGGCCTGGTCAGGCCTTGACCTCAGGAAATTCATTCATAGGCTATGGAAGACAGAAGAAGTACAGACTCAGGCTTGGCTTTCCCATAGATTCTAGCATAGGGAGACAATACATACATACATACATACATACATACATACATATATACATATGTACATATAACTAATTTGTTAAAGGCTCTAAAGATGGCTCTAGAGATAGATAAGCCCAGGTATTAGCGAGTGTTGAGGAGAGGGGAATTTGTCACTTATGGGAAAAGATCAGTAAAGGCAAGACTGGGACTGAATCTTGAAAAGCTCATAGAACTGGTCTAACAGTCCTTGAGGAAAGGACTAAGACACTAAAAATCCTGGGACTTGTATTTCTTCTTAGCTTGGAAAGAGAGGTAGATAATGTAAAATCAGGACTGAAGAAAAGACCAAGATGGGAAGAAATAGAAATCCCAGGGTCTTTAGTGACTTAGGACCCATTTCAAGGCAGCTAATTCAATTCTTACTAAGACTGTTACACTTAAATCTATGAAAATTCAAAGAAGGGCTTTCTCTAAGCTTTGATGGAAAAGGTTAAAAGTGAGCCCCTACAATGAATTTGATGCAAACCAAGGCCCCGCCTGGAGGGGCTCCTAGCATGAAACAACTCTCCTGCTCAAGGCCCAGACAAGAGCAACAGAAATAATGACAGGAATCACCCTTCCCTTTGTATTTTTCCCAAGGGATTTTCTGTTCCTTTCTCTCCTTCCTCAGAGAGAAGTTATTATCCCCATTTTATAGATATACAAACTCCTCCTCTATTCCTCTATTAGATGGCTACTGGCCAAAGAAGGAGACACTAAAACCCTAAATAATCTCTAGCCTGGATTAGTAGAAAGAACACTAGACTTGGATTCAGGAGACCCGAGGTCCAGTTCCATCTCTGACACTTATTAGCCATGTGGTTGAGAAAGTCACTTAACCTTTCAGAACTTCGGCTTTCTCATCTATAAAATAGGGATAATAATCCTTGCCCTGCCTATATCAGAGGTGATATGAGAAGAGTAAATCTTAAAAAAGGTATGGAGAACAGAAGAGGCAGAGCCAAGATGGCAGAGTGGTAAGAAGCAGTAGAACTGAACTCCCCTCCACAAAACTCCTCCAAACAGATTTAGAAAATGCTCTCCATTGAATCCTGATGGGAAAATCCAGAAAAAGTCAGAGTGGGTCATTTGTCCAGATCAGCTCAATGTAGACACTGGGGATGGGGTCTGGCCAGAAGCACACAGTGCACTCCAGTGCCCAGGGAGAGGTTGTACACCAAGCCAGGAGATGTTGGACCTATCCCTGGGCACCACCAGACCTATATAGGGCACCCTGACAGACAGGTGCCAATTGGAAGTTTTCTTAGTTACTACTCAGTTCCAGATCACAGATCCAAGGTGGACTGAGAAGACAGACTGTGCACAGTGCTGGTGGTCCCTTGAAGGGAGGTCTGGGGCTATGTACTGAAAAGGAGAAAGTTCAGAAGCATCCAGTGTGACTCAGAGCCCAGGAGCAGAGTGAGATCTCAGTTCCAGCATCTAGTTCAGCCTGCAAAGGAATAAGGAGGGCAGGAATCCTAGATCAATAGGGAGCCTACAGCTCCATCACTGAACCAACAGAACTTCCCAGCTAGCTGTAGAAACAGTCCTGGAGCAGTCTGCTCTTGCTCAGACCAAAACTCAGTTCGGGAACTTGCCCATGATGGAAAGAAATACAACTCCCAGGATCTTTAGTGACTTTCAAGGCAGCCAATCCAAGCCTTACCAGGACTGTCACATTTGGAATCTATGGAGATTCAAGTAAAAGTATTCTCTAGGCTTCAGTGGAGAAGGTTAAGAGTGATGCCCTACAAGGAGTTTGGTGTAACCCAAGGCAGTACCTGGAGGAGCTCCTAGTATGAATCAGCTCTCCTGCTCAGAGCCAGAGAAGAGGGACAGAAGTAATGATAGTGATCATTCACCTCAGACCAATCAGGCTTTACCTCAGATTGGACGCAGCCTATCAAGACGCAATGCCTCAGGAAAATAGCAATAGGATTGGTCCAATCCTTCCCTCCAGAAGTACCACAGAATCCAGCCCTAATCAAAATCCCATCCCCATCAAATCCAGATTGAGGAAGTAG
>CM053585.1:315322938-315336833 GCA_028646515.1 Pseudochirops corinnae | reverse complement strand
CCCCCCCCCCCCACTGGCTTTATTTGTTTCTTTTTTTGAGGGAAGGCAGGGCAATTGGGGTTAAGTGACTTGCCCAAGGTCACACGGCTAATAAGTGTTAAGTATCTGAGGCATGATTTGAAGTCAGGTCCTCCTGACTCCAGGGCCAGTGCTCTATTTACTAAGCCACACCAAGCTGCCCGCCCCTCTGCTTGGCTTTTTCATATGCAGATAGCCAATCAAGATTTGAGAGGGCACATCTTTGACAAAAGGGTCTTTAAATGTTCTAGCCTTTACAAACTAAAGGCCACCCAAAGCCTGAAAGGGGCATATCCTTACACCTTACTGTATCTGTTACGTGCCCCTTAGATCCTATAATTTTATCAAGTGAACTCTGGGAGACGTAACTGATCTGGGAATTAATGCCCTGCTACTCACTCAAATATTTCAATGGACATGTGATCTAATTGATGTGGCTACTACTTCCAATGAGGCAGATTGCAAAAACTCCCATTACATAATAGTAATATTGTATCTTTGCATCCAAGTAGGAATTGCATGTAGTCTTAACATATGCAAAGGAAGCTTTTGAACAAAAACAACAGAAAAGATACAAGTAGAGGAAATGCATTTACATTAAATATATATCTCTGATAAAAAGTCTGACAAGATTAACACAAATATATAATAATAACAATGATAGCTAGCATTTATATAGTGTTTTGAGGTTTGCAAAACACTATTATTTCTTTTTATCCTAACAACCACCGTGGAATGTAGTCATTATTATCATACTTTACAGGCAAGGAAACTGAGCCAGACAGAATTAAGTGAATAAGAGCCATTCCCCAAAAGATATGAACAGTTTTTAAAAAAAATACAAGCCATCAACAATCACCTGAAAAAATGTTCAAAATCACCAATAATCAGAGCAGTACAATTCAAATTGACTGAGAGAGATGATTATTCCTCCCGTGTATTAACAACCAATTATTGAATTAGGACCAAGATTTTTCACTTTTTCTACTTCCTCATTCAGAAAGCAGCTCCTATAGCTTATTCAGGCAAGCCTTTGAAATGCAGTGCTGATAATGAGAGGGAAAAGTCAAATCTGTTCAAAAGGCAAAGAAAATTTAGTTTAGGTGATTTGATGGATTCCAGACCATCTGTATGGACAGATCTGGGAAAAGATGGATTCTCCCTTTTGTCTAGATTATCCTAGAAGGATGATATGAGTATAAATAAGTCTCTGATCAAAACTGAGTGATCACAGTCACATCCTCTAGTCCCTCATTAGACTAAGACCACCTTTCAATATAATGTTCATTGTCTCACTACTTGTTAACCAATCAGAATTGATTTTCACCCTGAGATGCACCCCCTTTTCCAAAGGTTTTATAAGAATTGAAGCTTTCACAGGTTAGGTCTCTTTGGTCATTGAGAGGACAAATGAGCCCTTCTTGTTAACCTACTTGCTAGCAATAGTTGATAAAAACTGATATAATTGGGGGCAGCTAGGTGGCGCAGTGAATATCGCACGGGTCCTTTAGTCAGGAGGACCTGAGTTCAAATGTGACTACAGACACTTAACACTTAATAGCCATGTGATCTTGGGCAAGTCACTTAACCCCAGTTGCCCTGCTTTCCCCCGACAAAAAGTAAAACATAAAATGAGATAAAATTGATATAATTGACTCAGAAACTGTCTCTTGAAAATGTTTACTTGTAATACAAGCCCAATACCCAATGCTGCATACTCATCAATAATAACAGCTGACATTTATATGGCACCTACTTTGTGCTGAGCACTATGCTTTACAATTATTATCTCATTTGATGCTCAGAACAACCATGGGAAGTAGGTGCTATGATTGTCCCCATTTTACAGGTGAAGTGATTGAGGCAAGCAGGTTAAGTGACTTTTCCAGGGTCACACAGCTAGGAACTGTCTGGAGTCACATTTGAATTGAGGTCTTCCTAACTCCAAACCTGGCATTCTATCTACTATGCCACCCACCACACTGCCATCAAGCCAGCAAAGATGCCCCAACATAGGAAAACTCATTGTTTGGTAGGTAATAGAAGGAAAGGCACACTAATTCACTGCTAGTCAGCCTTTGAATTGGCTCAAAAGTTCTGAAAAATAATTTTGAATTATACAAGAAAAGTTAACAAGTTGTTTATACTCTTTGGCTCAGAGGTAGAAAAACATCTCAAGGAAGTTATCTACAGCAAGAAAAGGCCTATATACAAAATGTTCATAGCAACATTTTTTGTTATAACAAGAAGCTGGAAACAAAATATATGCCTGGAATTAGGAAAACTAAACACATCACTTAACAGTGAAGGCAATGGAATGTTACTGAACCATAAGGAATGACAAATATGAAGAATTCAAAGAAACATGGAAAGGCTTGTATGAAGTGACACAAAGAAAAGAAAGCAGATCCAAAATAAAAATATACAAAATTATTACAGCTATGAACTTAAGAGTCAGCACAAACAAACAACAAAATTCTAGGGAAATATAATGGGAAATGTTAAAATCGCCCTGTCAGACTGAAATGACACATCCCTCCTTTCTCTTAAGTTGTTTTTGTTTTGTTGTTTTTTGAGGAATGTGTTTTTGTAAGAGGGTTTGTCTGAGGATTCATGGGGAAGCAGCTGTTGTGTTCAAATAAAGCATATAGATAAAATTTTAAAACTTTAGCTGACAGATCTCATTGTGAACATTCCTTTCAAGATGAAAACTGCAAGCTAGCCATGCGTGACAATCTTCCACATCTTCCCATAAATCCTCCAGGAGATATGCCTTCAATGTGTCTAATGGCATTCCTTGAATTCTTTTGACATTGCATGGATACCAGTGTAGGACATAGGCTATTCACAGGGTATCGCTCACTCTCATACTGTGGTTTTCCCATAATATGTTTCTCGGATGACATCCTTTGCCCCATTTTTCCCATATAATTCCTTATTGTAATTAACTATAGCCTGCTCACGCAGGCCTTTCCATTACCCTTTAGATGATCCTAAACTTCCATTTCTAGGGGATTATGGTATTTTAAGATTCAGTTACACAATATCCCTAGAAAAATATCAATGTTAAAAATATGTATCTTTGTTTCAGGGAGAAACTTGGTTAAAACTAAACAATTTCCCAAAAGCAATCAAGGCCAGTCTTCTCTTCCCATTCAATTTTAATCCCAGCTGACAGTCTACTTTAGATGTTTGCCCAAGATATATTTACTGATGGATGGAGGAAGATGGTGGAAGACTTGAAGTATTATCACCTCATACAGCAACAAGAAGCATAGAAGGAAAGAAAAAAGTTAAAGAAAATGTGGCCAAAGACTATACTAAGTCAATCTAAGGCATTTACAGATGAAACTAGATGAAAAATTAAAAAAAAAAAAAAACAAGCAAAAAGTGGAAAAGTTTTATCAAAATTTTCCTAACAAGATCCTCTTCACCACTGAAGACAGTGGAGCCATAATGTAACATCGCTGTCCCACCCATGCGGAACAAAGAAGTAAAAATGACATTGATGAAAACAAAAATTGGAAGGAGAACTGGCCTAGACCAAGTATATGAGAGGGAGTCCCTACTGGAGGCAATAGTTTTGTTTTAAGAATGAGGGAAGGGAGAGAGAAAAAAACGAATATACTCAAAATTCCGTCATTTTACAGAGCAAGAAAGAAGGCCTGTGACAGGAAATGTTGTCAGAGTTCAAAAGAGGGGATAAGCTTTAAAGCAGCATTGGACAGTTGTCCCAGGATGTCACAGTTGGGCACTTGTTGTCGGGCAGGAAGTTAAAAAGTGGAACTAATTGGGCTAATCTGGGCCCCTCTTTGTTGTCTATGAGCCTTCAAATCCAGCAGCCTATGTCAAAGACCAGTGGAGCTTACTAATTTTTTTTTAATTAAAGGTCCATCAGACACAAACTGAGAAAAATAATTTGTTGTAATTGTATATATCTTACAGGGGTCAGGATGCCAGGCATTAATACAATTTGGGAATTAAGACTGTTGCTGCCTCAGTGAGACACTGCTTGCTGGGCTTCCCCATTTGTAAAATGGAGATGATAATAATAGGACTTGCCTCCCAATGTTGTTATGAGGATAAAATGAGAAAATAATCACCAACCGTTGTGCAAGTCTTAAAATGCTATATAAATGCCAGCTAGATTATTATCATTATTGTCCTTCCCCCTTCCCCACCCCCACCAACCCAACTCCCCTGCTTTCAAGCTCCTTTTTATGTACTTTATTCCCCCATTTTAGAGTCCCTGGAGGGTAGGGGGTGTTATCCACCACCACCCCCCTTAAAGTTGTATTTCCAATGCTTAGCACAGTGCCTGATACAATGTAAGCATTTAATAAACATCCTGTTTCTCTACCCCCACTCTGTTTCTCTTCCTTTCTCTCTTTTTCTTTTCTCTTTCTCCCCTGTTCCCTCCTCTGTCTCTCTCTGTGTCTCTGTCTCTCTCATCTTCACTGCAACCCAAACCCATCCACCCTTTAATTCTTCCTCAGTTAATCACCCCTGCACTGAGGTGCACCCACAAATCCTTCCAGGATGCAAGGATGCAATATTACTATTAGGTAATGAGAGTTTTTGCAATCTGCCTCATTAGAAGTAGTACCCAAATCAATCAGATCACAGGTCCTTAGAAATATTGGACTCTATGAGTAGTGATATGATCCCTTGATCAATTAAACCTGCGCTGGCTACCCCCTACCCCCTTCCCCACCCTGACCCCTTAGAGAAACAGTTCAGTTCTACATTATCCTCCTCTCTTGAATCTCTTGCTCCTCATCCTCACTGATTTTGCTCTATCCTCAGCCTTGGATTATTCATACCATCTGCTGCCTTTACTCCTACTACTCGTGTGCTATTGAGAGGAACTCAAAAAAAAATCATGAAATCATACTGACTGGGTCCACTATGAATTTGTTACATCATCTCAACTGGGCCCTCACTGCAGCAAGACAATCCTTCTGTACCTCCTTAATTGATTTGCTGTTCCACTAACTACAGCATCTTTCCCAAACTGTTTTATCTCTCCTCAAATCCCTCATGAAAAAAAAAAAAACCTCTTATGGTCCCACTTTTCCCCATACTCTCAACTGAGAACCATGTCTCATATATCAATGATAAATTGGGGCCATATGCTACTCTCTTCTTCCCTTCTCATCTCCCAACACTCAGGTAGCAGTAGCTCCCTTCGCCCTCTCTCCTTTCCAAGGCAAACCCCTACATGCACAAGCAATTCCATTCCATCCTCCCTTCTCCAGCAGATTGCCCTCTATCATCCCCATTCTCTCACCAATCTTCAATTTCTCTTTCTTTACTGGTTGCTTCCCTACTGCCCACAAACACCCTTAAAAACCCTGACTTGATCTTTCTGTCCCTAACTATCATCCTGTATCTTTCCTCTCTTTTGTGGCTAAACACCTCAAGAAGGCTAACTGTAATAGGTGCCTCTACTTCCTTTCTTTTCCTTCTCTTCTTAACTCCCTGTCATCTGGCTTCTTCATCATTCAACTGAAAACAGCTCTCTCCAAAGTTACTTTTGATCCCTAATTGCCAAGTCTAATCACTTTTCCTCAATCCTCATCCTTCTGGACTTCTCTGCAGCCTTTGAAACTGCTCATCACCCTCTTCTCCTTGGTATTCTCTTCTCTCTAGATTTTTGTAACACTACCCTCTCCTCATTCTTCTGTCTGACTTCTCCTCAATCTCCTTTGCTGTATCTTCATCCAAGTCATGCTGCTTTTGTGTATGCCAATATGGGTAGGTCCATGGACTTTGTCTTGGGCCCTCCTCTCTTTTCCTTCTAAACTATTTCACATGACACTCTCATCACTTCCCATGAATTCAACTATCTTCTTTATGTCAGTGATTTCCAGATCTACTTACCCACCTCTCCTCTAATCACCAATCTCACATCTGTAACTGCCTATTGGACATCTCAAACTGGATCTCTCATAGACATCTTAAAATCAACGCATCCAAAACTGAACTTGTTCTCTTTCCTGCAAGCAATTCCTTCTTCTTAATTATCCTATTACTTTAAAGGGCACAACCAGCCTCCCACTCATTCGGGTTTGCAACCTAGGAATCATCCTCAATTGCTCGCTCTCTCTCACCCCCTATATCAAGTCTTTTGCCAAGGCCTGTTGATTCTCTTTTGGTAACATCTCTTGTATGTGTCCCCTTCTGGAACAGCCACCACCCTGGTGCAGGCCTTTCATCTCCTCATGCCTGGACTGTTGGAATAGCCTTCTTGTTGGTCTTGCCTTAGGTTCTCCCCACTCTGGTCTGTCCTCCACCCATCTAACAAACTGATATTCCTTAAGCACAGGTCTGACCATGTTAGCCTCCCACTCCCCACATTCAATAAACTCTAGAGACTCCCTATCATCTCCTGGATCAAATACAAAAATCCTCTGTTTGGTATTCAAAACCCTTAATAACATGACTCCCTCCTACCTCTCAGTCTTCTTACATCTTACACACCCCTAAGTACTCAGTGATCTGACATCGACACTGCTTTCTTTGCTGTTACTTGAATAAGACTCTTCATCTCCTGACTCTACACATCTTCATGGACTTGTCCTCTATGTTTGGAATTCTCTCTCTATTCATCTCTATTTCCTAGCCTCTCTGTCTTCCTTCAAATCCCAGTAAAATGCCCAACTTCTACATGAAGCCTTTCCCAATTGCCCTTAATGCTAATGCCCTCCCTGTGTCCAGGAAATGTCTCCAGATTATCCTGTATGTAGCCTATTTGTACATGGTCATTTGCAAGTTCACTTGCCCCGTTAAACTGTGAGCTCCTTGAAGGGAGGAGACTGATTTTTGCCTTTTCTTGTATCTCTAGTGCTTGGCACAATGCCTCACATATAGTAGGTGCTTAATAAATTCTTGTTGACTGTCTACATCTGGCATGTACTTTCACTACTTTTCAGAAAGTAGCTAGAGTTTATTACAAGTTTGTTGAATTGAGTTTATAAGCTGGCTCAATTAACCAATGAGGCAAGGAGAGGGGCTGAGCATCTGTGAGGAGAGGAACAGGCAATGAGGAGAGAACAAACGATAGAGAAACGTGAAGAGGTAGGTCCAAAACAAACTTTGCCAACTTCAGTCTTGGTGGTGGGCAATGACTCCTGAAGGCTGTTGACATTAATACCAGCCCTTTCCCTATTGATGAAGAAGGAAGTGCAAAGTCTATCACAGAACCCATCTTCAATGAGAATGAAATTGTTCCAACCCCCAACTACTTTTCAGAATGAGCTGGGGGGATCAAAAGGTCATTAGGTATGATCCAAAAGAACACACAGTATTCTAAGAAGTCAGGCATACAGAAAAGCTAGATAGACTTGGCTCTCATGTAAAACTCTCCAGGCAGCCCCTAAAAAACCATTTTCATTTTTATTAAGTTGTTATTTTGTAATCCTGGAATTTCCCAGTAAAAATAGGAGGTGGGGACCTAGAAAAAGAACAAATCAAAAATTCCCAAATAAACAAAATGGAAATTCTGAATTAGTAGAGGCTATGTTTATAGTGGGAATAAAAAGTCAAAATAACTTCCCCAAGTCCAGCATTCTTTCCACTACATCATGCTGACTCCCCCTTAAAGACATCAAGATCATAAGTCACTTTATAAACATTAATCAGACCTCACCCAGCTGTACAACTAAAACTCCTTAATCAGGCTTTGATGCTTTGTAAGCATTACATAGACAGACAAAAATGTTATTCCAGTAACGCCGAAGTATATGCTCTTAAAACTGGAAAAGTCCTTAGAGATAATCTAATCCAGATTAGAAAACTAAGGTCACAGAGGAAAAGGTACATGCTCAAAATTATATAATAAATTAGCAATGGAATGAGGACTTGAGCCCAAGTCTCCTGACTCTCAGCACAGGACTCTTCTTAGTGCATCTCTAATAAATCACTTTGTTATCTACCTAGGGCTGGTCGTGCTCTCAGGCTTTGATAGTACAGGTGTAGAGAGTCCTCTCATTCTAGTCTCACGCTCTTAGAAAAAGAACAGCTTCATCTCTCCTTCAGTTTCTATGAGTACCCTGAGAGGTTAAAGATGTCTCTTCTCTACTGCCTGTGGCTCAAGTCAATTTTAGGAGCCCCGTACACACACACTATTAGCTACCAGTGACTGGCTTCTCGATTTCATTTAAACAATAAATATAAATTAATTTTATAAAGGTAACTTTAGAGAAAAATGAATGTGAGAATAGAAAGAAATATAAATTTTTCTCAGCTGTCCATGGCACTTTCACAAAAAATTATCATGTATTGGGCATAAAAACCCCACAAAAAGAATGCAGAAAAGCAGAATTATGAAATGTACCCTTTCAGGCCATAATGCAATAAAAATTATATTCAATAATGGGGCCTGGAAGCACAGGTTAAAAATTAATTGGAAACTAAATAATCTAATCCTAAAGAATGAGTCAGAGAACAAATCATAGAAACAATCAATAATTTTATTAAAAAGAATAAAAGCAGTGAGACAACTTACCAAAATTTATGGGAGTCAGCCAAAAAGAACTTAGGGAAATTTTACATCTTTAAATGCTTACATCAATAAAAAAGAGAAAGTGCGACCCAGTGAAGTAGGCATGCAATTAAAAGAACAAATTTTAAATCTCTAAATAAACACCAAAATAGAAATCCTGAAAATCAAAGGAAAGATTAATAAAATTGAAATTAAAAAAATTGAACTAATACATAAAACTAAGAACTAGCTTTATGAAAAAAATAAAATAGATAAGCCATTGGTTAATTTGATTTAAAAAAAGGAAAGAAAACCAAATTATCAGTATCAAAATGAAAAGGTAAATGCACCACCAATGAAGATGAAATTAAAGCAATTATTAGAAATTATTTTTCCCAATTATGTGCCAACAAATATGGCAATTTAAGGGAAATGGATGAATACTTAACAAAAATATAAATGTCCCAGATTAACAGAAGAAGAAATAGAATACTTAAATATTTAGAAAAGAAAGAAAGAAAATATTTAGAAAAGAAAAAAATTAAGAAAAAGGAAGGAAGGAAGGAAGAAAGAAAGAAAAAAATTGAACACTCCATCGATGAGCTCCCTAAAAAAATCCCCAGGATCAGATGGATTTACAAGTGAATTTCACCAAATATTAAAAGAACAATTAATTGCAATATTACATAAACTATTTGGGAAAATAAGCAAAGAAGGAGTCCTAACAAGTTCTAGTTATGGAACCAAGTTCCTTTTATGACACAAATATGGATTTGATACATAAACCAGGAATATGAAAAATAGAAAAAGAAAATTATAAACTAATTTTCCTAATGAATATTGATGAAAAATTTAAAATAAAACACTAGCAAGAAGCTTATAGGAATATATCACGAAGATCATATACTCTTTCCCGGTAGATTTATAGCAGGAACGCAGATATGGTTTAGTATTAGGAAAACTATCAGCATAATTGACCATATCAATAACAAAAACAACAGAAATCATATGATTATCTCAATAGATACAACACTCATTTCTATTTAAAATGCTGGAAAACATAGGAATAGATGGAGTTTTCCTTTAAATGATAATTATTATTTATCTAAAACCAAGAGCAAGCATTATCTGAAATGGGAATAAGCTAAAAGTCTTCCCAATAAGATCAGGGATGAAGTAAGACTATCCATTATCACTACTATTATTCAATACTATATTAGAAATGCTAGCTATAGCAGTAAGACAAGAAAAAGAAATTTAAGGATAAAAATAGGCAATGAGGAAACAAAACTATCACTCTTTTACAAATGATATGATGGTATACTTAGAGAATCAAATAAAAAACTAGTTGAAACAATTAACAATTTTAGCAAAGTTGCAGAATATAAGATAAACCCACATAAATCATCAAGATTTCTATACATTACCAACAAAGTCCAGAAGTAAAAGATAGAAAGAGAAATTCCATTTTAAATAACCCCAGACAATACAAAATACTTGGGAGTCTACCTACTAAGACAAACCCAGGAACTACATGAACACAATTACAAAACATTTTTCACACAAATACAGATCTAAACAACTAGAGAAATATGCATTGCCCATGGGTAGGCTAACCCAACATAATAAAAATAACAATTATGTCTAAATTAATTTACTTTTTCAGAGCCATACCCATCAAACCACCAAAGAATTATTTTATAGAGCTAGAAAAAATAATAACAAAATTCATCTAAAAGAACAAAAGGTCAAGAATATCAAGGAAATCAATGAAAAAAATTGTGAAGGAAGGTGGGCTAGCTTTACAAAATGTCAAACTGTATATTGCAAAATGGTAATCATCAAAACAATCTGGTACTGGTTAAAAAATAGATTGGTGGATCAGTGGATAGATTAGGTAGTAAATTATTTACAGTAGTAAATGATCATAGTAGTCCAGTGTTTGATAAACCCAAAGATCCACATTTTGGGAGCAAGAACTCATTATTTGGGAGAAATCCCTGCTCAGAACTTAGATTCCAGCTGGAGCTATGTTCCTGACCAAGAAACTTAAGATATCAAAGGTGCAAGTGGTAAAATAAAAATCATTGTCCCAGGATCGGACACATCACTTTGGGGACTTGTACAAGAAGAGCCCAAATCCAGGCCATTTCTATGGATACTGTTCAACCAGAAACAAAAGACCGTTGGGCTCTGACACTGGAATATGAAGAAAACCAAGCACTGAACTACTCTATGATGGTAAATTCAATCCAATCACTTCCAGAACCCCAACCCAGATGTTGCTCCTTCTTCTCCATGCTATCCTGGCTCTCTTGCTGCTTTTCATCATGTGATGCTATGGAAATTGCTCCTAGAGACTTAACACCTATACCATGAAATGCATGCATGTATTCCAAGATTTGTACAAATTACAGATTGATAAAGACTGACTTCTGGACCCTGCTCCTGCACCAGCAGTTAAATGACTAATGGCACCATCAGTTAGAATAGCTCCAACTATTCAATATACTGTCATGTTTCCTGCCTGCTGCAAGGTACATGAGCTTTCATTTTCCAATACCAGTCCTCCTCCATGATCAATTGAGAGACCAGTCAAGACCCTGAAGAGCTTTTCCCAATAGCTTCTGAAGAATGCCTTTCTCCAGATCTGCCTTTTCATCAGATCTGGAGAAGCCTGAAACAGCTTTCTTTATCTGCTGCTATATTTACTCAGTCCTCTTCTTAAAGGAGGAATTTTTCAAGACACTACTGCAAATTTCCTATAAACAAGTATGGACCCAAAGAAGAAATTTGAGAAGACATTCATACTCTGCTCCTTTACAGAGATGGTAGGACAACTGTTGTGCTACAACTGAATATTTCTGCAGATGTTTTCAATGTGTTGATCAGTTTGATTTTTTTCCTCTGTAATAAATATTAGTTATATGGAAGGCCCCTCTAGTAGAGGATGGGAGAAGAACACTGTGAGAAATTTTAGTCATCAAATAAACAAATGATATCAGTAAAAATTATTTTAAAAAAGAAAAAAAAGAACTCACTATTTGACAAAAATTACTGAGAATACTGAAAAGTCGTTTGGCAGAAAGTAGGTATAAATCAACTTCTTACACTATATACCAAGATAAGGTCAAAATTGGTATGTGATTTAGACATAAAGACTGGTATCATAAGCAAATTAGGGAAGCATGGAAATTTTTACCTGCCAGAGCTATGGATAAAGGAAAAACAGGGACACTAATGCACTGTTGGCAGAGTTGTGAACTGATCCAACAGTTATGAAAAGCAATTTGGAACTATGCCCAAAGGGCTATAAAATGTGCCTACCCTTTGACTCAGCAATACCACTATTGCTATTTGGGGTCTGTACCCCAAAGTGATCAAAGAAACAGGAAAAAGACCTATCCATACAAAAATATTTACAGCAGTTCTTTTTGTGGTGGCAAAAAAACTGGAAATTGAGGGGATGCCCATCAATCAGGGAAAGGCTAAACAAGTTGTAGCATATGATTGTGATGGATTACTATTATGCTATAAGAAATGATGAGCAGGATGGTTTCAGAAAAACCTGGGATGATTTATATGAACTGATACAAAGTGAAGTGAAGTAAGCAGAACCAGGAGAACATACTGTTCAATGATCAACTGTGAAAGACTTCTGAAGGACTCATAATGAAAAATATTATCTACCTCCAGAGATAGAAGTGATGAAGTCTGTGTGAAGACTGAAGCACAATGTTTTCACTTTCATTATTTTTCTTACTTTTTAAAAACAACATGGCTAATATGGAAATGGTTTGTGTGATTTCACATGCATAACGGATATCACATTGCTTTCTTTCTCAATGGGGAGGGAGGGAGGGAGGCAGAGAATGTGGAATTCAAAATTGTTCTTTAAATTAATTTTAAAAATAAGTAAATAATAAGTTGATTTACCAAAAAACTAAAACAAAGGGAACTTTACTTTGAAGATATAACAAGGATAGAAGTACAAACATTTCCCTCTAGCACCTTCAGGGGCACACTTTCCCTATATCACCTCAGTCACTGGGGAGAATGGCTACAGATTTATTGAATTTTCTACATAACTCAGCATCACTGTGAGATGAGTCCTCACCCCAGGCTAACTCCTGAAGGTGCCTCCTCGAAGTTATTGATGCAGGCTAACTGCACAATCTGAAATAGACTAAACTCCTAGACTCATGGACCTCGGATGACTTATTTTCCTGGCCTCTGACCTTTCAAAACTCATGAGATCGAAGTCTCCCACTTCCTTCAAAAGTGAAAGAACTGAAAAGAAAGAACAAACACAAAGGCAAAGAACTGAGGCCTGTGTTCATGGGACCACACAGCCCAAGGCCTTTTCTCTTACAATACTGTTTCTCATCAGACAATATCAGGCAGGAAGAACTCAAAGGCTGTGCTTTTGAATACACCCCCAGACAATTAAAAGTGTTCTTTACTATCTGGTTAGAAGGCTGTAACAAATTAAGGAAGTCTCTGGTGCACTTCCATTAGACACTATCACAACTCTCTTGAAAGCAGGTTCCCCAGTACCATCAGCACCAGTGAGCATGCTCCTAAAAGACTGGGTTCATGGGCCAGCCCCCTGTTACAGTGGTCTACATAGAGATCCTGCTACAAAGGTGCCAAAGAACATGTAGAAAATCTTGGAAATTAGGGGCGGCTAGGTGGCGCAGTGAATAGAGCACCAGCCCTGAAGTCAGGAGGACCTGAGTTCAATGCCAGCCTCCAACACTTAACACTTACTAGCGGTGTGACATTGGGCAAGTCACTTAACCCCAAATGTCCTACAAAAAAAAAAAAAGTCTTGGGAATTAATGGCAAGGTTTCATATGATTAAGGTCCTTCATCTCTGAAAACTACCTGGTGAAGAGGACAATTGATACCCATAGTACCACTTAATTATTTACTGTAAAAAAAGAAAATAAATCTAGGCTGTACCTTACAACTAAAATCTTTCAGTGTTGACCTGATGGGTGTTAAGTCTCTTCCAAAGAGGTAATTTACTAAACACTGTCTTTTTAAGTAATTAACTTGTTGCTAGTGTAGTAGGCATTTGGAAAACAATTTCTATGGGCAGAGGAAAGGCTTCAGTGCCAAGATGTATGAGTTTCTGGGAGATGTAGTCTGAAACAGACAGCATTGTTTCCTCTTGCCCAAGGAGAGGCTGTCACCAGAGAAATACGTGCACACAGACATACGAATGAAAGAAGATACTGAGTGAAAAAAGAAAATGCACATACATACACACACACACACACACACACACACACACACACAGACAAATTCAAACATCTATCTATATCTACCTAGCAGACAATTCAACTACTATCGGTCTAGAGACTGGGAGAGATGGGGACAAGTCACA
>CM053585.1:315310458-315322838 GCA_028646515.1 Pseudochirops corinnae | reverse complement strand
TAAGCAATTCAATATAGGTTGTACATGTGTAGCTACCCAAATCATTTCCATAGTAATTATATTGTGAACTATATTTCCCTCCATCCTATTCCTCTCCCCATTTACTCTATTTTCTCCTTTGACCCTATCCCTTTTCAAAAATATTTGCTTCTAACTACCCTCTCCCCTAATCTGCACTCCCTTCTATCCTCCCCTCTCTTATCCCCTACCCTCCTATTTTCCTGTAGGGTGAGATACCCAATTGAGTGTGTATGTTACTCCCTCCTTAAGCCAAATTCAATGAGAATAAGGTTGTCCCATTCCCTTTCATCTTCCTGCTCCTCCCCTCCACTGTAACAGTTTTCTCTTGCCTCTTTTATATGAGATAATTTACCCTATTCTATCTCTCCCTTTTTCCTTCTCCCAATAAATTCCTCTCTCACCTCTTAATTTTATTTTTTAGATATCATCCCTTCATATTCAACTCATCCTGTGCCCTCTGTCTATGTGTACATGAACATACATATGCCCACATTTACATATATATTTATATACACATATACCCTACTATACATACATATGCATGTAGGTATGCATATATATACATATATATTCCCTTCGACTATCCTCATACTGAGAAAAGTCTTATGAGTTACAATTATCATTTTTCCAGGAAGGAATATACCAGAGAAATTGTTTAAAAAGGTTTTTTTATGCACAAATTTTTATATGCACAAAACCATTTATAGCAGCTCTTTTTGTGGTGGCAAAGAATGTCCATCAATTAGGGAATGGCTGAACAAGTTATGGTATATGATTGTGATGGAATACTATTGTGCTATAAGAAATGATGAGCAGGATGCTTTCAGAAAAACCTGGAAAGACTTCAACTGATACATAGTGAGGTGAGCAAAACCAGGAAAACACCATACATAGCAATATTGTACAATGACCAACTGTGAATGACGTAGCTATTCTCAGCAATATAGTGATCTAAGACGGAGTCATGATGAAAAATGCTATCTACCTCCAAAGAAAGAACTGATGGAGTCTGAATGCACATCGAAGCATGCCTTTTTAAAACTTTCATTATTTTTCTTTTTTTTTGGTCTGGGTTTCTTTAACAACATGACAGAAATATGTTTTGCATTGCTGCACATGTATTTCCTATATAAAATTGCTTGCCTTCTCAATGAGGGAGGACAGCAGAGAAAGAAGGAAAGAATTTAGAACTCAAATTTTTTTAATGAATGTAAAAGTTTCTTACAAGTCATTGGAAAAAATAAAATATTTGAAAAAAATTTTAAAGAACATCTACTTCAAACTCCTCTTTTGTTATTAGAAAACTGAGGCCTTTCACAAATGATAGCATCAAGTCAAAAATCTTGTCAGGGTCTCACAATGAACATATGCTAGAACCAGACATCACACTGGAACATCTGACATGATACCCAGGGCACCTTCTATTATACCACACTGCCCTACTTCACTTTGTCCAACTCTGTATCCATCCCACACAGTTACAAAAGTCAGAAACTGAAATCCCCTACTACACTGCAGCATCCTTTGAGAACTCCCCATTACAAGTTTTCTTAGTGTCATAGACAGAATCAGAGTGGAGCTTAGCTAGTGATTATGAGATTTTTCTAAAACCAGAGGGGTTTTTGTTGTTGTTGTTGTCATTGTTGTGTTGTTTCAGTCATGTCTGTCTCCTCATGACCCCAGGTTGGCTTTTCTTGGCAATGACACTGGAGTGGTTTGCCATTTCTTTCTCTAGCTCATTTTACAGATGAGGAAACTGAGACCAAAAGGGTAAGTGACTTACTCAAGGTCACACAGCTAGTAAGTGGCTGAGACCAAATCTGAACTCAGATCTTCCTGACTCCAGGCTCAGAACTCCATCCAATGCTCCACCTTCTTGCCCTTAAAACCAGAGGAACTAGATTCAAATCCCATCTCTATGGATTAATACCAATTTGACCTTGAGCAAATCACTTACCGTCTATGAGCCTCAGTCTGCCTCCTCTGTAAAGTAAGGGGGTTGGACTAGATGGCCTTCAACATCCCTTACAACCCTTAGACTTTGATTCTAAGATAATCTGCAGCCTGAAGCTCTGCATCCACAGATCTCCCTAGATCTGTACATCAGTGCACCACCTGGTGGCAGTGGGGGCAAACTGACCAATGGTTTTCTGGAGGTCTTGAAAACCTGAATGAGAAGAAAAGACAAATCTGATTTTTCTGCAAGATTTTAAGGCCCAGGTCCTAAAATTAACTCTCTTATTTAATGAAAGAATATAGTACATACAGCACTGACGGTATAGGAGAAATAAAGGAACTTTCAACATAGGAAGTGGTGTGTTGTGGTGAAAAAAGGCCTAGAATTAGTAAACTTTTAGGGGAGAAATCAGTCAATATGTATACAATCCATGATAAATGTTCCAAAACCAATCACAACCTTTGGCTTAATGTTGCCACTGCTAGGGCCATATTCTAAGGGTGTTATTGAAAGGATCGTGGAGCCATTGACTCTGAACTGAAAGAGATCTTGGAGACCAACTAGTCTCTGACCGGCTTACTTGAAAAGTCAAGAAATTGAGGCCGAGAGAGGTTAAAAGGATTACCCAATGTCACACAGGTTAAAAAAGACCTAGCTATATAAACACAGTCATAGCAATTTCATTTCTACATGGAAGAAAACATAAGTCTAGTTTTTAAAAAAAATCAATGGAGGCAACGTTATCATTGGAGTATATGATAGCACATGTGGAGAGAAAGATGAAAGTGATGAGGGGTTTAGAAAACAGATCACAAGTCTAGGTCAAAGAGATAATATAGTAGTGCTGTGGCATCCCAATTATCAGAATATCCACTGGAGTGTTTTCTCTGTCTCTCTGTCTCTGTCAAAGTCTTCCTGAGGCCATTCCAGTGGAAGCTATTCAGTTTCCTGGCATGGCGCACGTTGCACAGGCATACAACAATGAGGTCAGCACAACAGCTCTGTAAACAGACAATTTGGTAGGCACCCTAACACCTCTTCTCTCCCACACTTTCCTTCGGAGTTACCAAGGACTGAGCTAGCTCTGGCAATGTGTGTGTCAACCTCATTATGTAAGGGTACATTCCTGGAAACTACACTGCCAAGGTAAGTAAACTTATCCACAGTATCAAAATTTTTCCATTTTCTGGAACTGATGGTTCCACTATGGATGGTATGGTCCTGTCTGATGAAGAGTCTCTATTTTCTTTGTACTAATTATTAGACCAAAATTAGCACAAGTAGCAGAGATTCAATCCACACTTTGTTGCATCTCAGACTCAAAGGCTTCATAGAACATACAAACAGCTGGGAATAAAAAGTCACACATCAACTCTCCCTCTACTTCAGTCTTGGCTTGAAGCCTTTTCAAGTTAAATAATTTACTGTCAGTGCAGTAGTTGACATTGATGCCATTTTTATACTAGTTGAAGGCAACTGACGACATCACTGAAAACATCATGCTAAATAAAAAGCATGAGAGGGAGCACACAATCCTGCTTCACTCTACTGGTAACTGGGAAAGCACCAAAACTTCATCTATTATCCAGAACCCCTGCAAGCATGCTGTCACAAAACTAGCGTACGATACTGATGAAATTCTCTGGGCAACTAAATTTTGCCATGATCTTCCCCAAGCCTTCATGACTGACAAAGGCCTTGGCTTTTAGCCTATCAAAGGCCTTGTTCAGATCAATGGATATTGTGTACAGACCTCTGTTCTGCTCCTGGCATTTCTCTTGAAGTTGTCAGACAACAAACACCATAATGGCCATTCCTCAGCCCTTTCTTAAGCCACACTGGCTCTCAGGTAGATTACCATCTCCCAGGTAAAGAATCAACATTTAATGAAGACTGTCAAGAATCTTGCTGGCAAAAACCAAGAGAGAGAGGCCCTTTGTGATTGTGACAGAACAACCCCCTTTCCTTTATAGAGATGGACAATGTAGGCATTCTTGAATTCCTGGGGGATAACCTCCTCTTGCCATATAACCTGGAAGATCAGTCAGCTTTTGTATGAATAGTGGACTTCCTGCCTTATAGATCTTTGTTGGAATAGAATCAGAACCAGACACTTTGCCACACCAGAGGAGCCTGATGGCATTCAAAAGTTAGAAGCTCAGCTACAGAGGAACTGACTTCAATCTGAGGTATATGGTCAGTGGCTTCAGCATTGGTTGATGATGGTCTGTAGAAAATACTATGAAGTTTTCATTCCATCTCTCCAGGATCATGTCCTAATCAATGTGGCTCCAACAGCACTGAGTTGTTGAGATGCACCATAGGTCTTTGGCCATCAATAACCTCCAGGGTATCATAAAAAGCATTTTAGATTGTTACTATCAATGTAAAACTGAATTTTACCTGCCTTCTTACTGAATCCTGCATCTTTCTAAGCTTTGCCTGAACTTTACTTTTGATAGAGTTAAACACTGCCTTCCTAGAGATGGATGAACTATCCCACTGGTAAACCCTGAAGAGTCCTCATTTTTAGCTTAGCAGCTTCTGAATTTCATCATCATTTTTGTCACACTAATCTGAATGTTTGTGAGTGTTCCGGCCCAGATGAATAAATCAAATCTCTCCTTTTCTGCTCCGCTGTTGCCAATCACGTGTTAGCTCAGCTTTCCCTTTAAGTGAGCACAACCTATTCATGAAGAGAAGCACTCTAATCTATTGACATTAAATCTTCTATCAGTTGCTTTGCCTGGGACCACTGATTTTGTTGAATGCAAATGTTTAACTTGAAGAGGTTAAGTTTATGATTACTCCAGCACTCTATACTGCACATCTTTACACTCTCATATGTTGTCTGTCTCTTCCTTACCATGACATAGTCAATTAAATGCCAATGTTTGCTGTGAGGGTGTATCTACAGTTTTGTTGTGTTTAAGTAAACAGAAGACAGTGTTGGTGATGAGGTCATGAGATGCACAAGTCTTCAGTGATAAGTGACCATTGCTGCTCAAGTTTCTGACTCCATTCCTCCCAAAGACTTCCTGACATATCTAATAGTCTGCATCTACTCCTGCATTAAAATCCCCCACTATTACAATCTTGTCCTCTTTCAGCACATTGATGAGGGTCTCCAGGTTTTCATACATTTTTTCTTTGACCTCATCAGGGTTCATCATGGTGGGAACATACCCACTGATGATGGTGGTTTGGCACTTTCCTGCAAGTGGCAATTACACTGTCACGAGCCTATCGTTCACTCCTTTTGGGAGACAATGAGCTTGATGATTAGATTAGTTTTGATTGTGAAACCTACACCAGCTTCATGGCACTCCCCATCACTTTGGCTACTCCAAATAAAAAATGTGTATCCAGCTCTGACTTTACAGTAAGCTGGCTTTCATTTGCCAACCTTGTTTAACACAGGGCTGCTACTATGACACCTGCTGAGTTTTCTTGCAATAACAGTTGTTCCTCTCTCAGGTCTACTGGATTTCGTGGTGTCCATAAGTGTGAGCACACTTATGTGTACCAATGGCAAGTGGAATCATGTTTGCAAAAATTTTGTACTTTTTCTGACTTTTGACCACAGGATAGGATCCCCACCTGCCATAAGTAGGTCAGAGAATTTTTTTAAAAAGGCTGTTCAGACACCCAGGGGGCTGCCAAATCCCACTGTTACTTCCTTCCAGTGAAAAGATGATCCTATGGCCTGGGCCACCTATGAGCAGGGTTGGGAATACAGCTCCCAGTGCATCCCCATCTGCTGCTTTGTCACTTGTCTTCAATGTAGGTAAAAACAGTAAAATCGTATGGGTGGTGTCCTTTGACTCACTTATAAATTGGATTTAAGTGAGGCAGAGTTACACAAAGTTGTCAATCTTACTCTCTCTTTTAGAGTCATCAAAGTCCAGTGGCAAAACAAAAGTCAGGACAACTGACAATGGCCTGGGATGCAGTGACCTTGGCATCTCTGACGTCTGACCAAGCTCTAAGTTTTCCATAGCAGCTGCCTTCATGGCTGTTGGAACAAAATATTCATATCTACCCATTCTGCCAAGGGAAGTCTTCACATGCTTGGGGTAGACATTCTCCTAACTCACCAATGGGTTTGAATTAGCCTCAACCTGGTTGAGCCTATCTTCCAAAACAGTTTGGTTTACTGGGATGCGGCCACTTCACATGCTATAGCTTCTTACAGTTACAGGTGAGAGCTGGATGGCCAGTTGGACACCAAAGATGAAAGGCAGACCTGATAAGGTCTTAGCAGCCCTCAGACGAGAGGTAATAGTCTTCCCTGAATAACCTGTATACCCCACACTTTACAATGACAATAATTCACAATTTTTATCTCATTTGAACTCCACAACCATCCTAGGAAGTTGATGCTATTATTATTCCTATTTTACAAAAGAGGAAACTAAGGTAAGCCAGGGTTAAGTGACTTGCCCAGAGTCACACAACGAGGAAGTATCTGAGGCCAGATTTGAATTAAGGTCTTCCTGACTTCAGGCCCAGTTCTCTATTCACTGTACCATCTAGCTACCTAGTACTGATCTCACTCAATTCAAAAGAAGATATGAAATGGGCCAAGTGGCCACCCTTTGCCACCAAAAATGGGGCTGCCACCATGACCTCAAGCTTCATTGCTGTTCAGTCATTTCAGTCATGTCTGACTTTGCATGACACCATTTGGGGTTTTCTCTTCTTTTTAATTGATTTGTTTATTTACTTTTAGTTTACAAGATTCAGTTCCACAATCCCTTGAGTTTCAAATTTTCTTCCCCCCTCCCCCAGCAGCATGCAATCAAGTATAGGATCTGCAAATACTTCCACATTGGACATTAGTCTGGTTATATAGAAAGGTTGTAACCAATGGAGTAAACAATGGGAAAAAAAGAAAGAAAACCAAACATGGAAAAGAGCAATAGCATGTAGGTTGCTTCAGTCTCCATTTAAACTCTAGTCTTTCTAGATCTTTCTCTGAATGTAGATATCTCCTTCCATCCTGAGACTTGTAGAGTTGTCTTATAGCTGTGCGTTGCTGAGAAGAGTCCAATTTATCAAAGTTGGTCGTTACACATACAATGTGTCTGTGACTGTGTACAAATTTCTCTTGGTTCTGCTCTTCTCACTTAGCATCAGTTTGTATAGGCCTTTCCAGATGAATATGAAAACCGTCTCCTCCCCATTTCTTATAGTACAATAGTATTCCATTTCATTCATATACCACAACTTGTTTAGCCATTCCCCAATTGATGGGCATCCCCTTAATTTCCAGTTTTTTGCCACCACAAAGAGAGCTGCAATAAATATTTTTGTACATGCCATTTGGAGTTTTCTTGACAAAGATACTGAAGTGATTTACCCATTCCTTCTAAAGAAGAGCTAAAGATCATTTTACTGATGAAGAAACTGAGGCAAATAGGGTTAAGTGACTTGCCCAAGGCCACACAGATAATAAAGGCCAGATTTGAAGTCAGGAAGATGAGTCTTCCTGACTCCAGGCCTGGCACTTTATCCACTGCAGAGGCCTGGAGGGTACCAAAATACTAAGATAAAGAAGCTCCATGGAATGAACAGATGCAAGGTGGTTGCTGAGAACAGAACTAGTGACATTGTACTTTCCTATCCCTTGCAGCAGTCTGACTCACATTTTCCTGGGAAGCCTGTTCCCCACTCCCACTCCAATCCTTATCTGTTTGCTTTCTGTCTCACCATTTGTCTTGAAAAAAAAATCAGCTTCTTTAAAATAACATGATCATTCATTGCAGTACTGATTTGTGTGTATCCTTGGAATGTTAAATGCAGAAGAGAATATTATGGCCAGCAAAACACATTGTGAGAGAGATCAATCGATTTTATTAGTAGTAGAAAGGCATAAAATTGGGGGCTCAGAGTCACAAAATATATTTTACCGACATATATTCTATAACATCTCAAAAACAGAGAGAATATATAAATTGGGACCAAAATCTATACAGAAAAGACCTAGTAGATCACATGGAGAAAAATGCTACAAATGAGCTAACCATGGTCTTCTGTTACTCTTCTTTCCTTTTGCTGCTGCAGAAGCAGATTTTAAAGGCTGTTCATCTCCATCCCCTTCCCCAAGGGAAGGGTCAAGGACATTGCTAAAGAGAAAGCCACAGCCCAAAGAGAGGAGTTGAGAACAAGTTGTACCACCTATACAAGGAGTGTGGCAGCTAAGAAGGGATAACTAGCTCTCCAGCTAAACAACCTTTGATCTACACACTGTCAGGAGCATACCACTAATCACTGCCAGGCACACAGAGAGAAACAGAAGCAAGGACCAGTAATGAAGAATGAATGGAACAGTATGGCATGCACTAAAAACCTAGACTGAGCTGAGGTTGGCAAGAGAAGATAAGGACATTAAGAAGGGGCCTTTTAAAAATTATATTGAGGAAAAGCAAAGGATCAAAGAAAGCACAGGACCATTGCTTAGGAGTTATGGGATGATAAGATAATACAAAGATGGCAGAAGTGATCACCAGCTCCTGTTTGGGAGCTGCTTCCCTATTCTATCTAGGATAAATTTAAAACTCCTCTCTTTAGGACTTCATAGTCTAACTCCATGCTCTCTTTTCTAGACTTATTTCACATTACTCACACTATCTGTTTCAACCAAACTAGTCTACTTACTGTTCCTTGTATTCAAAATTCCATCTCACCTCTCTCTGACTTTGCCTAAGCTTTCCCCCATGCCAGAAATGCGTTCTCTCCTCACCTCTGCCTTTTGGAATCACTAGCTTCCTTCAAGTCTCAACTCAAGTACCAATATCAACATGCAGACTTCTTGGATTCTCTCAAGCCCAATTGCTAATGTTCTCTCCCCCTCACTGACATTAATATTTACTTCATATATAGTTTGCATTTACTTATTGTTCATTTTTGCATGTATTTCACCTTTCCTTACTGTACATTCTGTATGTGTCAAGCCCTCATGCAATGTAAGCTTCTTCGAGGCAGCAATTTTTGTCTTTATGAGCCCCAGTGGATAGGAAAGAATGGGTGCTTAATGCATGCTTGTTAATTTGAATTAAATCAACTCTAATTTTTTTTCTGTTTTTACTGCAAAGGAGGACAATCTGAGACACCTACATGTTCTTCATGTGCTGATTTCACTCCTATATGTCAGTAGCCCAAGTAACTTCATGTGCTGTTGCTTTTAAACCTACTCAAAAGTAGTGTCCAAAAAAAACAAAGAAAAAGAAAAGAGAGTCATTGAATCATTTTTCAAAAAATTTTCAGAGAAGAAAACCAAGGGAAGGCCAGAAAGGATCAGAGACAAGAAAAACTTTGAAAATTACCTTCAGGAGGACCTGAGTTCAAATCCAGCCTCAGACACTTAACACTTACTAGCCAGGTGTCCTTGGGGAAGTCACTTAACCCCAATTGCCCTGCCTTCCCCCCTCCAAAAAGCAAAAACACACACATGCACACAAAGAAAATTGCCTTTGAATTCATCATCTATTTTAAAAGCAAAGCAATAATAAAGATTTACATTTTCACATACAATCCTTTTTTTTCTGTTCTGCTACATATATGGAAATGTCCATTTTATGTAGTGTGTAAGTTCAGAATTTTAAAGTTTGTTGGGGTTTTTTAAGCTCTGGCACTGCATTAATTAGCATTGAGTTAAAGCAGTGCCTGAGTTGCCCACTAAGTGGTGCTCTGGCTCAGCTACCAGTCAATAGCCCTTCATTATAAGAATTAGAATAATAAACCGAATAGTCTCTCCACACTCCAGTACATCCTCAGCTGCCAGTGATTCTCCCAAAGCAAGTCTGACCATGTCATCTTGCTATCGCTTTTGGATGGATCAGAGTTTGGAGAGACTTGTGGCAGAGGGATCAACCAGAAGTCTATCGCAATAGTCTAGACATGGAGTGGTGAGGACCTACCTAAGGCCCATGGCAGTGTCAGAGAAGAAAAGGGGGCATATAGGGAAGAAGCTGTGAAGGTACAGTTAACAGGATTTGGCAACAGATTAGATATGGGAAGGGGGTGTGAAAATGAGTGAGGAGTTGAGGATGACACCCAGTTTGTGATTCTGGGTGACTGAGAAGATGGTAGTGCCCTCACCATGGGGAATCTGAAAAGGGGGGCATAGTTTGGGGGAACAGATAATGACTTGGGTCTTGAATATGTTAGTTTAAGTCATCTACAGGACATCCAGATCAAGCAGATCAATAAGCAGTTGGAGATGCAAAACTAAAGGTCAGGAAACAGGTTAGGGTGGATAAGAAGATTTGAAAATGCCCCTGTTTGTTCCAGCTCCTCCTCCCCCTCCTCACGGCTGCTGCCATCACTGTACCTGGGGGCCTGCTTCCCAGCAGCCTGGCCCCAACTTCAAGGCAGAAATGACCGTCCACTGCATCTGTTTCCACGACTTTTTAGGAGACTCATGGGCCATTCTTTTCTTCTACCCTCAAGATTTTATTCCAGTTTGCACAACAGAGCTGGGATAAGCTGCAAAGCTAGTGCTAGAATTTGCCAAGTGAAATGTTAAGATGATCAAGATAATTAAGCCTTTTCCTTTGACCCTATCCATCTTGCCTAGAGTAAAACTATCAGCCCATACAACAAAGAGGAATCCACAGAGAAGCTGCCCTTCCCCATCAGCTAATGGAGAGAGCACTAGGCCTAGCTGGAGTTAGGAAGACCTGATTCAGCCTCAGATACTTATCATGTGACCCTGGGCAAGGCACTTAACTCTGCCTGCGTTTCCTCATCTGTACAATGGGGATAATAAGAGCACCTATCTCCCAGGGTTGTTGTTTGTGAAGCACTTAGCAGGATGACTGGTACTTTTTAATAGGTACTTAATACTTGTTCCCTTCCCCTTTCCCTTGCTAATGATCATAATTGGAACCTTTCTGTCAGATTGGTTATGTTAGACCTGGATGAGTGGGATGGTAAGGACTTGCCTGGAATGACTCCTTTGGTATTTATTTTTGGCTCCGATAGGAAGATGAATCAGTCTATCCCAGGGGTGGGGAACCTTCAGCCTCAAGGCCCCATGTGACCCTCTAGGTCAGCAGTTCTCAACCTGTGAGTCGCGACACCTTTGGGGGTCAAACAACCCTTTCACAGGGGTCACCTAAGACCATTGGAAAACACATATTTCCGATGGTCTTAGGAACTGAGACGCCGCTCCTCTGTCTCCAGGCGGGTCCATCCACGTGCAGACACGCCCACATACGAGTATTAAAGGGTCGCAGCATTAGGAAGGTTGAGAACCACTGCTCTAGGTCCTCAAGTGCAGCCCTTTGACTGACTCCAACTGAACTGCCTTCGGGCCCTGCTGGATGGTGGCCTTAGGAACATATTCTGTTTGAGATTTAAATCTTTGCTAGACCCACTACAGTCTCAATCACCTAGTATTACTTGTTGACATTTGAGAAAGGCTGCCTTGTAAGGGTATGACTTCTTTAACTGGGGTAAGAAATCTTCTCTTCCTGTAATTTGAGTTGGGAGACAGTTTAACTGTCAAGTTTTGAGCTTCACCTGACTTCTGGACATTTCTAAATTTGTAACCAACAACTAGGAATAATTTAGTTATTTCAGATGGTGTCTTTTTTCCTCTCCAATATTGAATGTTCCAATCATATTTAGGGAAAAATAGAGACCATCTTTCCTAGCAGGTAGGAGGGAAGAAGAATACCACCTTAAAATATTTTTATTTCATCATTATAGTGTCATTATGATTGAGATAGTCTTATGGTTGAGAATACAGGGTAGCCTCAGAGTGACTGCCAGTGAAGGACAAGTGGAGGGGCATAATTATGAACGCCTTTTAAAATATGTCATTTTTCTGTACAAGGCAACTTACCCTTAAATGTTTATAATAAGATGAAATTATATATACTGTAGGAAAAGGAAGGAATAGAGTTACTATTTCTTTATTATGGAATGTTTTCTCTACAGTAGTTAGCGTTCTGTTTTCTGATATTTTTGTCTTAAGAGTAGCCAAAAAAAAAAAGCCCCTTGAAATTAGAAAAAAAAAAATGGATTTGAGAATCTTCTATGTAGACATGATAATTGAATCCAGAAGTGTCGATAAGATCATTCAAGTAAAAGAGTATAGTAGGAGAAGAGAAGAGGGCCCAGGACAGAACTTTAGGGAATGTCTATGGTTGGTGGACGTAACACAGAGAAACTGCAAAGGTGACTGAGGAGTGGTTGGACAGCTAGGAGGAGAATAAGGAGAGAGCAGTGTCATGAAAACTTAAGAGAGGAGAAAGTGTCCAGAAGGAGGAGATGATCAATAGTGTCAAAGGCTACAGAGAGGTCAAGAAGAACGAGGGCTAAGAAAGCCTATTAGATTTTTGCCTCTGATTGCCTCTCAAATATCTTGAACTCAATGTCCTATAGGTATCTC
>CM053585.1:315289445-315310358 GCA_028646515.1 Pseudochirops corinnae | reverse complement strand
ATATATATATAGTTCAGGTCCTCATTGTCTCTCACACGGACTACTGAAATAACCTTCAAACTATTCTTCTTACTTCAAGTTCCTTCCCACTCCAACCCATCCTCCATTTAGCAGTCAAGGTGATTTTTCTAAAGTGTAGCTCCAACTATGTCACCCATCCCCTACAAACCCCACCTTGACCACCTATTCAGTGATCTTCAGTGGCTCCCTATTACCTCTAGGATCTAATATAAAGGGCTCTGTTTAGTCCTTCCCAATCTGACCTCTTTCTATCATTCTGGCCTTACTTCTCTCCATGTAGTCTACAACCTAATTACACTCACCTGCTGGCATTTCCTCAGCCACAATGCTCCATCTTCCATCTCCTTCTGTCTCAAAGTCTTTATATTGGCTTTCCTCAATACCTAGAATATTCTGCCTCCTCATACCACTTCTTAATTTCCCTGACTTCTTTCAAGACCCAGCTCAAAGTCCATCTTTTTTCTATAAGAGGCGTTCCTGATGCCTTCCCCTTTGAGATTAACTTGCATTCACTCTGTATACGTTATATTCTGCACGTCCCTAGTGATATGCAGATTGTCCCATTCATTAGAATGGACACTCATGGAGGTCAGGAACTGTTTTTTCCTCTTTCTTTGTATCCTTTAGCACAATCCCTACAACATAGTAAGTACTTAATAAATTATTGTTAACTCACTGCTTGGTGGCCTGGACAGTCACAAGAAAGTTTGAAAAAAAAAGTGGATTTGGTGAGGGAGGGGAAAGAATGACCATTTTGGACATATTGGGCTTGACGTGTCTATGGAACATACAATTCAAAATGCCCAAGGTTAGTGATGCAGAATTGGAGAAATTCTGTGATTTCATGATTCTGTGACTTGAGCTGTATTTTTTTTAAGTCAAAGAAAAAGGGATTCCTGTAAGTTCAGGAGACAAAGCAAATAAATTTGTTGTCTGTTCATGTGTTGATTTGTTTGCTTTCATTTTTGCTAAACTACATGACATAGTTATTTTTTTTCCTCTTCCCTATTTAATTCTGATGCCAATGGTTCTAATTTGGAAGTTCTAGATTTATCCCACGACTGATTTGGTAGCTAGCTTATGAGTGTTTGTTGTAAAACTTGGGTTTTGTTATAGTAATTAAAATAATTTTTAATGTGTCATCCAAAACTGAATAGCCATACTCCAGGTGTGGACTAGAGCAGAGGACAGTAGGACTATGACCTCCCTTGCTCTGGTCATCTGTATCTATTAATGAAACCTAAGATCTGTGGATATACCAATGCAAGGCAGAAACTACCACAATTTACAGTCACATTATTTCTCAATAACCAGGTAAACTAAACCATGAATGAGTAAAGGAATAGGAAAGTCATACGTTCAACAAGTTAAGAAAAAAAAAATCTAAATCCAAGCACAGACTTTGGTATTCCTATTATCTGTTATCCATGTTCCCTCACATCATGCCCCTACCATTACCAGATATTTACTGACATAAACCCCTGCCAGAATTCCCCACTCTCACTACCCCCAGCTCCCTGGTATTAGAAGCAGTAAGCTATGGAGGTTGATGAGAACACTATGCATAGTCCTCATAGGCCCAAGGACAGTGGGCTCCCCTATCCAAATGTTCCTTTGCTATAGTTAGTAAAATCCCACCAGCTGCCCGGGGAGAACCCTCTTGACTTCAACCATTTGCATATGTCTTTGCCCTTTAACTATGCCGAACTCTTCAGACACTCTACCTGTCTTTCCAGAATTCTATCTTACAAGTACCCAGGACCCTGTTCAGGAAGATCTAGGTATCAGCCATCCCTAGTCTAACCTGATTTGTCCATCTACCTTCCACCAGACTCCAGGAGGGTTAGAACCCAATGCCTTCACATAATGAGGGCAGGGCCAGTGGAGAGACAATGGCCCTGGACACAGAACAGAAAAGGTCAGAAAGCAAACCTCCTTCCCACAAAGTCACTCTCTACTATTTCAAGAGGCAGCCTGGTATAATTTGTATTTGGTTTGCACAGAACTTCATATCTCCTTTGATCTTCACAACAACCCTGTGAGGTAGGTTCTATTATGCTCATTCTGCAAATGAGGAGACTGAGGGCGACAGCAGATAAATGGATTAGCTGTGTCAGAGAGTGTCTGAGGCAGGAGCTAAACCCAAGTCTTCCTGACTTCCAGTCCAATGTCCAATGCTTTATCTACTGTGCCACCTGGGTGCCTTGGCACACAACTGGTATAATGGAAAATTCCTTGAACTAAAAGTCAAGAGGTCTAGTTTTAATTCCTGCTTGGGACACTTACTGGTATGCTTCTGATGGATCAAGCCAACAACCTCTCTGGGTTGCAGTTTCCCCATGGAATGGGGATATGGGAATAATAATGCCCGCCTCCTTCACTGTGCTAGTATGACAATCAAATGAAACAATACATATGGTAAATGCCTTGGAAACAACAAAGTACTATATAGAAGTCAGAAACGGTGAGGGGATCTTCTCTGACTCTGTTTTCTCATCTGTAGCATGGGGATAAAAATAATTGCCCTGCCTGCTTCATAGACAGGACTGTTTTGAGGAAAGTCATCTGTAAACCATAACATTCAAGAATAACTGAGAGCTTTCATTTTTTTTGTTATAGAAGGATGCTCAAGCTGGTTACAGAAAAGCCCAGGAACAAAAAAGGCCTCGGGTGCTTCTGCCCACAAATAGTAATAGCCTGAGACTTGAGAGAATGTCTTCAGGAAGCCTTTCTTGGATAATCGTTTCTGTCATACCATTTCTAATGAACAGACTTTGCAGCTTTATCAATAGAGGAACAAATCCTTGATCAACTCATCTCACATTTATCAGTTTTATTCAGTGCCCAGGACAAAAATGGCCCTACAATATAAGATAAATGTCAAAGAAATGCATTTGCAGCAAAATAGATTCCCTACCTCCTCTCCCCCACCAAAAAACAAACAGACACCTTCTTGCCCCCAAAATGCACCATCTACTGCTGGTGGTCTATATTTAGTGAACATTTAGTGAACACAATCTTGTCTTATAAACAGCCAACCTAGAGTCTCAACTCTAATGAGGTTTCCCAGGCAGTAGAAGCTGTTTGGAGCTGAGAATTTAAATGTGGCTTGAAGACATAACTCAGCTTAAAAAACTTCCTCTACAGGAAAAGCAACACATTGCCTAAAGGTCAGGAACCCACTTCAAACACAATTTAGTGGGTGGTTGATTCCTGCCACAGTGGAAAGAGCCATCTCTGCCTCTTACTGGCTGTGTGACCTTGGGCAAAGTCCTTTGGTCCCCCTGGGCCTCCATTCCCGTGTTTGTAAAAAGAAGGGGTTGAACTAGATGTACCATAAGGGACCTTCCAAATCTAGCTTTCTATGGTTCTATGATTCCAGTTCTTTTCTCTGGATGGAAACTACAGTTGCACTCAGCTGATAGAAGCAGAGCTCCCAAGCCTCTGTGGAAATTATCTGGGTTTTAAACTTTAATTAACCTAGATTCTTTGCCAGGACTGATCCTAAAGTCACTTTCTTGACCTGGTTTTTCATCACATCTGCAGAGGATGAACAATAGTTTTAGCTTCAGCCACCACCAGATCTGGGACACCTCTCCGAGAAAGGCACATCAAGGGGATGTCTACCATCTGGGAAAGATACTCAGTAAAGTCATCAACTTAAGGTCATGTTGGTATTTCTTCTACCAACAGCAAATGTCTCTTTGAGGGAACTGTGAGAACTCCCCACCACAGCCAGGGGCCCTGATCCATTCCCAGAGAATGACTGGGTCACAAAGGATAAAGGACTTGGAAACCTACAACAGGAAAGTCCCTTCCAGTGAAAGAGTAGATCTCTTTCCGTGGTCTGGCCAATAGAGCCCCAGAGACTTAGAGACTCTCCATCAGGATGGGAAGTGTAGTGAAAAGAATCCTGCCCTGGGAGTTATGAGATCAAGGTTCAAGTCTCAGCTGTGCCACTAACTTGCTGTATAATCCATGGCAAGTAATTTTCCCTCTCTGAGCCTCAGTTTCTTTCTCTGTAAAACTAGCAGACTGAATCAATTTATCTACAAGAGTCTTTCCTGCTCTAACAGTCTATGATTTTGTAAATTCTAGACAGAAAAAGAATGTCAGATACAGGCACAAACGGCCAATAGATGAATAGGGTCTCTTTGATTCTCAGGAGATCCAGATCTGCCTTAGTAAGACTAAGCCCATTAAGACCCAGAATCCACTCAGGATTTTCAGGATAGCTGATAAAAGGAATAAGAATATAATGAAACCTGCTTAAAGCAGCTACTCTCCTAGAATACTTCTTGATGTTCTGACCAGTCTTGGTGAAGTTTGCCCCTTCTAAAGTATTATTAACCGAGGCATCTAGGTAGCGCAGTGAATAGAGCACCATCCCTCGAGTCGGGAGGACCTGAGTTCAAATCCTGCCTCAGACACTTAACACTTACTAGCCATGTGACCTTGGGCAAGTCACTTAACCCCTATTTCCCTGCCCTCCCCCCTCCAAAAAGCAAAAATAAAATAAAATAATAAAGTATTACTAACCTCTGACCCTCTGACTTTGGATCTAGTACTAGGAACCACAATGATCTATCTCCTTATTCAACTCCTGGCTGTGAATGACAAAACGTACACTTCAGGCTAATCCACAAGAGTAAATTTTTTAGTCAAAGTTTCTCCTCATGTACCCTGATTCACAAAGTTTCAGCCGAGTCCTGCAGAACCATCCTAACTCCACATTCTCCTCAGGATTTGGGTCAGGAAAAGCCTATCAGGTTGGTGGTAGTAGAAAATGAGAGGAGGTGACATGTCACAGATGTTTTGGAGCCTCCTTGAATTAGTAACTTGGTAGATATGACAAGAAAGGGGCAGGGAAGAATCAAAGGTAACACCAAGGTTTCAAACACAGGAGTCTGAGAGAATGATAGTTCCAGTGACAGAAACAGCAAGATCAGCAGCAAGAGGAGGTTGGGTGGAGGGTGAAATACTAAGTTTAGTTTGAAACAAATTGAAGGTGGGACATCAATTCAATTGAATAAATTCTCACATGGCCTGGTGTCATCCCACTTTGATGGCCTTCAGTTAGTACATAGTCTCTCTGAAGTCATATAAACTCTTACTCCTGATAATGAGGATCTGACAGTCCAGTGAAAACTGGTCTTAATAATGACAGCCTCCCATTCAGAGGAGGGTAATTTTTTAACAAGGCAAGATAATAGGAATAGGCATGACATTCACAGAAGAATGTTTCCAATGTTTTGACCCAAGTTACAAAATAAAAACCATGGCAATTTACAAGGGTAGTGACTTGTTAAAATATGAAAGCATTGGCTCCAATTCTGTCTAGACAATAAAAGTAAACCTACAGGATTGTGGAAGGCAAATTTGGCTTTATGGTGAAATAGTACAGTAAATCCTAAATATAACTTTCTTGGGTGTGGAGAGATTCAAAGATGAATTTGAGACAGAGAGAGAGAGAGAGAAAGAGAGAGAGAGAGAGAGGGAAGGAGAGAAAGAGAGAGGAAGAGAGAGGGAGAGGGAAAAGAGTGAGGGGGGAGAGAGAGAGGGAGAGAGGGAGAGGGAGAAGAGGGAGAAAGGGAGAAGAGTGAGGGGGGAGAGAGAGAGGGAGAAGAGTGAGGGGGCGGAGAAAGAGAGAGAGAGAGAGAGAGAGAGAGAAAGAGAACAATCTTAGATGGCAACAGAAAGAGCCATGGTCTAGGAATAAGAAAACCTCAGTCTGAGCCCTGGTTATGTCACTAACTTCCCTTTGAGACTCTGAATAAATCATTTTCCCACACTGGGCCTCAATATCCCTACTTGTAACATGAGGAGTTGAGTCTAGGTACTCTCCAAGTTATCTTCTGACTTTCATATTCTAGGATTCTAAGTCAAAGAGGAAATTCTAGTATCTTCTTCTTTGATAGTTTAAGGTCTATGAGAGGCTAACTCCAATCCAGTCCATTTCAATCAGTAGAACCTGAGAAACTTCAAGGTTCAGGGCTGATCTAAGGAGAGCTATGTGAATTTGGGCAAGTGACTTAATTTCTCTGGATGTTATTTTTCTTCTTATGTAAAAGGCAGTTATATTAGATGATTTCCAAGATCTCCTCCAGCTCTAGAGCCTCTGGTGCCTCTGGACAGCTAGGGTATGCATTATCCTTAGCCGTGAACTTTGTAATTCCCCAGCAGGCAAGTCTGGAATATGACCAAACCCATAGAAAAGGTTTCTTTCTGTATTCCTTATCTAAGCCAGCAGACTGTTCTAGAGATGAGACCAAAAAACAAAGTCTAGCCATGGTACACAGCTTCAGAATAATAAAAATTTTCTCACCAAAAATAAACAATAATGTCATGTCAAGAACCTCAGATGTGGAAGCCTGTCACCCAGAAAAATATATCACTTAATTTAAGGAAATTCAGAATGAATTCACTATTATTTAGCCACTAAATTTATTATTTTTCAACTGTTCCATCTGGCACTAGCCATAATTACTTAGTAAAATCAGTTCTACTGCTTAACGGTTATTTATGGAAAGGAGAGTCAATATGCTTCTGCCAACCCATTACAATCTAGTAGCAGAGGAATCGACCTGGGATCAAATCCTAATCTGCAAGTAACAAGCTATATGGCCTACTATAGTAGGTCACTCTACACCTCTCCTTCACAGCTGTAAAATAGGGATTATTACTTGTACTCGCTCAGTCATTGTCATAACAGTGTTTTGTAAACTTTATAGCCTATTTGTTGCTGTTCAGTTGTTTAGTCATGTTCAACTTTTCAAGAACCTGTGGACCACAGCACATCAGTGGTGTCCATGGAGTGGTTTGCCATTTTCTTCTCTAGTAGATTAAGGAAAACAGAGGTTAAGTGACTTGCCCAACTAGTAATTCACTCCTGACAGCAAGTCCAAAGCTCTATCCACTGCCTCTTACAGCCTATGGTAATATGCTTTTATTATCATTATAATAGAAATCTCCCATATTTGTATGGGTCTTTATAATTTTCAAAGTACATCACGAAGACTTTCCCAATCCCCTCAATTGCCAGTGTCCTACCTCTCAAAATACCTTGTATTTAATTACTTTGTGTTTATATTCTTCTCTCTATATTCATTATGTGTATACTTACATATTTCTTGTCTTTTAAAATGTAAGTTTCCTTGAATATAGGAATAGTTTCATTCATTGTATTTTCATCCCTTGCACTGAGCTCAGTGTTGGTCCTATGATAGGCCCTAATAAATACTTGCTGATTCATTAATTTTGCAATCATTATCTCATTTGATTCTCACAACATTCCTGTGAAAGATGTAGGGAAGAGATTGCAGTTCTTTTTTTATAGATACAGAAGCTAAGGCTCAGAGAGAAGGGATTCGTCCAAAGTCATAAGCCCCACCACGATGCTTCTACATGGAGACAGACTACTTGGGCAGAGCTACACAGGGTTGGCCAACTTCAATTGTTAGCCATCCCTCAACCTGTTACTTGACTCATAACTATACTCATGCTCATCATCCCAGATTCTAGAATATTCCAGGCTTATGTTTGGATATTTTCTCATTAGTAAAATTGCAACCTTTTATATTAATTACTCAATTGAACCTCCCCAGTTTATTAGATATTATTTAATAAATTGGAGATACCACTTCCATATAAGCAGTCATTCATACCTCTGTGTATTGAAGCTGTTAATCTCAGCATTAAAATTACGAGCCACACTATTTATTAATGACAGAATCAAAAATAACTCAAAGATATAAATAAGTAGTTATAATAGTTTTAGCTGTGAGAAAGATCATAGCCAGAGTTAACTCTAACCCTTTTCATAACTGCAGATGACTCCTCTTTACTTCTGGAAAGACAATTCCACTATTCAGTTTGCCCTGGTTCACAAGAAGATATTAATACGTTACAACCAAACTCTACTTTACCATCCAAAATTTCAAATTTAACATCATTATAATAATCATTCAAGATGTAAACTGGGAAGGATAGCAAGAATTAGAGCTATGATTTCAAAAAGTTAATTTCATAGCTTGCCAATGTGCTTACTGTCACAGTGTTCCTTATAGAAACACTAATGAGTTGAGTTGTTTGGGGGTGGTGGTGTCTTTTTTAAGTTAATTTCTTGAACAAAATTGGTTTAAAATGACCTTTTCTTCATTTTACAGGTTGCCATGGCCAAAAAAAATTATCAGCAGGTGCATGATATGTCTCTTTGCACCTAGAACTAAAATGGTGCTCAGTAAATAGTCTGTCTTAAAACTTTTCCAGGATGGAACACTTTAGAACTATGCCCAAAGAGCCGTAAAATTATGCATTGACCTTTGACCCAACAATACCACCACTAGGTCTATATCCCAAAGAGATCAAAGAAAAAGGAAAAGGACCTATATATGCAAAAATATTTATAGTATCTCTTTTTGTGATGGCAAAGAATTAGAAATGGAGGAGATGCCCATGCATTGGGAAATGGCTGAATAAGTTGTACATAATCTCAATGGAACATTATTATGTTATAAGATAGAGGATGGTTTCAGAAAAATCCAGGAAGACATATAAACCAGTGTAAAGTGAAGTGAACAAAACTAGAAGAACATTGTATATAGTAACAGCAATATTCTAACTATGATCAACTGTGAAAGACTTAGCAACTCTAATCAATACAGTAATACAAGACAGTTCTGAAGGACTCACGATGAAAGAATTCTATCTACCTCCAAAGGAAGAACTGACGAATTCTGAGGGCAGACTGAAATACAATTTTTTCACTTTATTTTTCTTGCTTTTTTAAAAACAGTATTACATGATTTCACATGTGTAATTGATATCATATTGCTTACCTGCTCAATGGAGGGGTGGGAAGTAGAGGAATTGGAGGGAGGGAGAGAATTCAGAACTCAAAATTTTAAAAAATGAATGAGATCACGTATCTAATTCAGAACATTTGAGTAACACAGCCTTTAACAGTAGTTTTGGTTTGATTTGGTTTGGTTTTTTAAGTGATTCTAGTGTTACATTAGTTACTAAAACAAAACCTAGAAAATATATAACTTAGGAGAACAAAGTTGTAAGACAAGGACTTGCGGTAATGAAGTTGCCAAAGTCCTTGTTTATTTTAATGCTAATGTTTATTTTAATGTCCGTGTAACCAGTGTGTCAACAGGAACCCAGTCTCTGATACAACAGACCCAAGTATTATAATTGCAAAGTGGTAACTCACCACTTGAGCACTTGAAGCCCCATTCTCCCTCTGCAGAGCCTCCATGAAGTTCCCTTTAGGACGGTGTAGCCACTCTGTTAGGAGGACCACTCAGCCTGCCTCTCAGGGTCCATATCTTTCTGTAGTCTACAGCTATTCTTCTCTAGAACAAGGTGTCAAGTTCATTGAAACTGCTCCTGTCCTTGGCTGACTATCTTTCTATATTTGTTTCAGCAACTATTTCTCTGATGGATACTCCTATTGTTTATATTTCTCATAGGACCTCTGCATCGACTAAAATTGAATTTTATGGACATTCGAAGCAAGGAAACCAAAGAGACAAAGGCGGCCATATGTTGAGTAACCGTTGGTCAGAGACGGAAACTAAATAGCCACCCTTCCACCATGCTGCTTCCAGGAAGGTAGCTCAAATGAGTCCTATCTCTTTGTTGCTGCAAAGGAAAAAGAACAACACAGAGGAGGATCATTTCTTTAATCCCATATTTCACCACATAATCATAGCCAATGTATTCCAATGTTTTTGCAAAATAATGGGGTTGTGCCCATTATGTGAAGTTTTTAAAATTGTGCCAGTATTACTTAAAAATCTTTTATTACTAAACTGTATCACTGGCAGACCAATGCACAGTCTAGCTAGTAGGAAGATGCAAGTCTTACCCTATCATATGACCTACTCATGGCAGCTTTGCCTGCCTGCTCGCTCCCCTTGTGCCTACAGCTCTTCATTGGGTCGAGTGACAATATCGTTAATACTGCAGCACTCTAAACAAACCACCCAAGCCAACTTTGGGAAATATACTGATAATGCGCATGCACTAAGAATTCTAGACTTGCAGCTCACAATGCATGAAAGATAAATGCGTATCCATATGCCACTGCTGAATACATTGCTGCTCTATTTACCTTTTAAGCCTCATGATGAACAGAATTATACCATGAGATGATTATGCAATAAAAGGCTATAAACCGATTTTTGGACTGAAAAAACAAGGTCCAACAATTATGCAGTGGCGATGATTATGCAGTGAAATACGGTATGTCTACTCAGTCCTAGTTCAACAATCTCTGAGTCATGACTTCTTACAGCACTACAATCTATTAGAAGTCATTTATCATCTCACTGTGCAAGCTTTTCATCACACACAGGCAGAAATCAGCTCCCCAAAGTTCCATAGGATAGGCTGAAATTAAGCAGGAAATATTTACCCACATTATAAGGACCAGCCTTCCATTGGCCAGTCTTTCCCCACTTGACTCAATTCTTTAAGTCTCACTCACCCTACATATCCTTTCAGTGGCCAAATCCCATTATTTCTACCTCTACAAAATCTACCATATCTACCCTTTTCTTTCCACCTACACAGTCACCATCCTAGTCCAGGGCCTTATCATTTCTCCCCTCTTGAGATTCCTCTTCATTGGCCTCCATGCCACAACTCTCTCCCCACTCCAATTCATCCTCTACACAGCTGCTGGCATGATTTTCCTGAAGCACAGGTCCATGTGACTATGTCATTCAACCTCTCAATAAACTCTAGTGGTTCCTCTAGGATCATGTATTTGGTATTTCAAGTCTTTTACAACCTGGATCCTACTTACCTTTCCAATCTTCTTATATATCATTCCTTTCTATATAGTTCAGTCAAACTGATTTTCTTACTATTCCTAATATGGTATGACAAGCCATATTCTTTGCACTGGCTGTCTCCCATGTTTTCTCTACTTATGGCCACCTTTTGGAATCCCTAGTCTCTTTCAACATTCTTCTCAAGCAGCACCTAACGCCTTTCATGATCATCTCCTTCACCAAAACACCTTTTATCTATTTTATACATACCAATACATGTCCATGTTGTCTTCCCGGATAGAGCAAAAACTTCTTAATGTATGAAGACAATTTTTCACCTATGTAAACACAACATGCCTGACACATAGTAGGTTTTTAATAAGGGCTTATTGATTGATTTATGGAAATCATACTCCCAGGAATGTGTCAAAATGTACTTTCCCCCAGAGCACCATGTCAGCTTCCCTGTGAATTTGGCACATCCTCCAGAAATGCAAAGGTCATGGGAGGCAAGACTTGTAGAGACAAATTACCCCAGAATATGGTACACTCTACATAAAGATGCCATTTTAAAAATAAGAAATGACAATAGATCTGCACAACATAATCTCAATGAGGACACATAGCAAATCACTGCTGAACTGATTTAAGCTCTGAATATTCATTTGGGCAAAGAAAATATGGAAGCAGCTAGGTGGTGTTAGGGATAGAGTGATGGACCTGGAGTCAGGAAGACCTGAGTTCAAATCTAGCCTCAGACACTAACTAGCTACATGACCCTAGGTAAGTCACAACCTCTATTTGTCTCAGTTTCCTCATCTGTAAAGTACAAATAATAAGAGCACCTACCTTTCATGGCTGTTGTGAGGATAAAATGTAATAATACTTACATTCTAGGGTTGTTGTGAGGACAGAAAGGGATAATATTTGTAAAGTGTTTTGTAAACCTTAAAGATCTATATAAATGCTAGCTAAAATAATTATTAGGTAAGCTGGAATATTAATATGATTATCAAAGCTAGGCACACTGAGTCATGAATTTCCATTTGGGAAAGCAATTTGGAATCATGCAAATTAAATGGTTAAAATATTCATAAACTTTGACCTAGAGATTCTACTATTAGGCATATACTCTGAAAGGTCATTGGTTTAAAAAAAAAAAAGGTCCCCATATACATCAAAATATTTATAGCAACATTTTTTACAGTAGTAAAGAATTAGAAATACAATCAATGTCTAACAATTAGGGAATGGCTAACCAAATTGAGATACATGAATGTAAGTATAGGAATATTACTGCACTGTATGAAATGACTATAATAAATATAGAAAAGCACAGAAAGACTTACATGAAGCAATATAAAGTGAAATAAATAAAGCCAAGTAAACACAGTGAATATAACAATATAAATGGAAAGTACAACACAAAATAACCAAAAGTGTTTACCCCAAAATAAGAACAAGCATGGCCTCAAAGAAGATATAAAAAGATACCTCCTCCCATCCCTCATTCCATCTGCAGAGGTGGGAGGTCCACAAATGTGGAATGCTAAACAAATTTTCAGATTATTTTTCTATGTATTAATCAGTTTTGCTGATTTTTCTTTTCTTACTTTTTTCATTTAAAATTTTTTCTTTGCTAGATGATTTTCTAGGAGGGAGGAAGGGAAGGATACAGGTGGAAATTTAAGAAATATAAAAATAAAATATTTCATCCAATAGTCAGGCACAAGAGACAACAGGGTGGAAGCTCACTCCTGCCACCTGTCTTGCTTCTAGCTTATCCCTCAAAACTATCATCTACGCAAGCCAGCCTAGTTGAAGCAGCAGGTGACTGAAACAGGAGACAGCATGTGCCAAGCAAGTCCAAACACCACAACCACCTCCACCACCATCTTCCCTCAGATACTGCTGGAGACAGCCCAGGACCCTGAAGCCAAGAGGCTTGAGGATAGCAATGCTTCCCACCCAGTTCCCACAGCCGTCATCCTGAGAAGCAATCCCTATGGAGATGCAGCTTGGCAATTGCTCCTGTCCCTGTTATATAAAGCCACAGCAACTGAAGACACTGAAAAGAGACTTCTTATCACCAGTCAGATGGTTCAGCACCAGAAATCGATATGATTTGATCAGTGGAAATGACATTAAAGTAGAAGCACTAACATCCAATCTGATGTCACATCTTACAGATTGTGGGACTTTTCCATTTGATTTGCAGCCAAAATCTTCTATATGTCTTGTCTCCTACATAAAAATGTGAGCTCCCTGAGAGCAAGAAATGTTTTACTTTTCTATTTATAGTAGTGAAAGCAGGAACTTACTTAGCTCACACTACAACTACCTCTAACACCTGTAAAAAATGACTTTAAGCAAATTTTAGAGCTATAGAATCCACAAAACAACAGCATGAAACATCTCCTGCTGAAAGCAGTCTGGCAGGCCAACAGAAAGGGTCTATCACACTGGGCTGGGAGCAGAGTGCAGTTCTACATGAGCCATGCCTGCACAGACCAGCAGCACAGACCAGCCAGAACAGACCTCAGGGCACTCAGAAGTTCCCTTACTTCTCAACCCATAAACACCAAAGAGAAAGTAAAAGGTTAGTGGGGGAACTCTAATGGACCTGGGTGAGAGAAGATTGCAGTCCGGCCCCTGCCCCCAGGGCAGCAGAGGGGGTGGCTGCTTCTGGAGCTCCACGCCCACATATAGTGTGGGGACCAAGCAACTGACCAAGGGGCAATTGCAGGAATCTTTTTGGTGGCACTGAGGCAGATTCTCTTGCTTTGCCCTGCTTGGATCTGGGTCTCAGTGTTGGGGAGAGGAGAAGTGCTGGCATTGCAGAGCTTGCTGAGGTTGTGGAGAGACAATCCTCCTCACAGTTCTGAGCCAGGTGCCTAGAAGAAGCTTTGACAACAACTGTGAAAAACCCCAGAAATTTGGGATGCCGCACTCTCTACTCTGGAAGCAGAGTCCTAATGTGGCAAAGACTAAAAGTCAAGTAACTGATTGGCAAGATGAGCAAACAGAGGAAGAGAAATCAGACTAGAATCATTCTTTGGTGACAAAGAAGATCAAAACATAGAACCAGAAGAAGACAACAAAGTCAAAACTCCTGCATCAAAAGCCTCCAAGAAAAAAGTGAACTAGTCGCAGGCCATGGAGGAGCTCAAGAAGGATTTTTAAAATCAAGTAAGAAAAGTGGAGGAAAAATTGGGAAGAGAAATGAGAGTGATGCAAGAAAATCATTAAAAATGAGTCAACAGCTTGTTAAAGGAAACCCAGAAAAATACTGAAGAAAATAACACCTTAAAAAATATGCTAACTCAAATTGCAAAAGAAGTCCAAAAAGCCAATGAGGAGGAAAAATGCCCTTAAAAAGCAGAATTGACCAGATGGAAAAGGAAGTTCAAAAACTCACTGAAGAAAAGAATTTCTTCAAAATTAGAATGGAGCAAATGGAAGCTAATGACTTTATGAGAAACCAAGATATTATAAAACAGATCCAAAAGAATGAAAAAATGTGAAGGCAATGTGAAATATCTCACTGGAAAAACCACTGACCTGGGAAATAGATCCAGGAGAGACAATTTAAAAATTATTGGACTACTTACATTTTTATTTATATCACTAACACAGTATTTTACACACAGTAAGTACCTAATATATACTTTATTCATTCACTGATAAAAAAAATATTTAGAGGGAAATAAATAAAAACAAATGTTACAAAATTACAAAGAACAAAATTGGTCCCAAAGAAGAGATATGAGAGATGAGATATGAGAAGATGCCTCTACCTACTATTCTGCAGAAAAGGGGTCCACAGATATAGAACACTGAGGATATTATCAAGTCTTTTTTTTATTTTTTAATTTTTTGGCTTTTTGAACAGGGGAATGCAGGGCAATTGGGGTTAAGTGACTTGCCCAAGGTCACATGGCTAGAAAGTGTTAAGTGTCTGAGATGGAATTTGAACCCTCCTCCTGACCCCAGGGCCAGTGCTCTACTCACTGCGCCACCTATCCGCCCCATCAGGTTTTTTCAATGTATTGATAGGTTTTGCTGATTTTTTTCTTCTCTTTTTCTTTTATCAAAAAATTTTTGTAGAACTCATTTACAAAACATATAAACAACTGAGTCAAATTTATAAGAATACAAGTCATTGCCCAATCAATAAGTGGTCTTATAGAGGTGAATGTTGAAAAATTAATATTTTTTAAAAAATCTATTATATGGGATGACTGTCTGGGAGGGGACAGAAGGAGGAAAATGGGGGAAATTTGGGCTATATAAAACCAAAAAAAATGTCAAAAATGTATGTTGTAAAAAGATATCAAATCAAAGTTCATCTATAATCCTGTGCTATGGTAGGTCTATGTCAAGTCTGCTGAAGAACCCTTGCATTGCATTATAAGGGACTCTCTATAGCTATTAAATGGAGTACTCCCTGATATGCTAATCAACAAGGCTCCACACATTGCCAAAATTACAGCTGGTTTCAATTCCTTGTGTGTATACATGTGTACACGTATGCATGTAAATATACAGAGGTTACAACCAGCTGTAATATTGTCAAGAGGAGAAGCCTTAATGATTGGCACATCTGGGGTCACTCCACATAACAGTATACATGAATACATGTATATGCATATATTTCCATATATATGGATATGATACACCATCAATTCATTGGATATCATCATGTTCCTTTATTGTGTGTGACACTATCCATGGAAATATTCACCATTTGGAGAGTCCCACTAATGACAAACCTTACATGTGTCCATGATTAAACATCACTTTAGTACTAGTAATATCAAAATATTGGGGGCAGCTAGGTGGTGCAGTGAATAGAGCACCAGCCCTGGAGTCAGGAGGACCTGAGTTCAAATCCAGCATCAGACACTTGACACTTACTAGCTATGTGACCTTGGGCAAGTCACTTAACCCCAATTGCTTGGTCTCCCCCCCCCAAAAAAAACCCAAAACTGAAATATTGCTGGTCTGACCATGTCACCCCCCTACTCAATAAGCTCCAGCAGTTTGCTATTACCTCTTAGATCAAATATAAAATCTTATGTTTGGCATTCCAAATCGTTCTAACCTATTCATCTCCCACCCTACCTTTTGAATCTTCTTATACCTCCTCCTCCTTCCTTTTGATCCAGGGACACTGGCCTCCTTGCTGTTCTAAGAACAAGACACTCCATCTCTTGCTCCAAGCTTTTGGCTGTCCCCCCCTACCTGAAGTACTCTATTTCATCTCTGCCTCCTAACTTCCCCAACTTCCTTCAAATCCCAACTAAAATCCCACCTTTTACATGAAACCTTTCCCAATCCCTCTTAATTCTAGTGACTTCCCTTATTTCCTACTTATCCTGTATAATTTGTTTGTATATTTTTGTTTTCATATTGTTTCCCTTGTTAGATTGTGAATTCCTTGAGGGTAAGGAACTTTTCTTTTGCTTTTCTTTTTGTACTCAGCACTTAGTATGATGCCTGGTATATATTAAGTGCTTAATAAATGCTTATTTAGAAAAAATTAGGAGATAAGGAGGTGGAGCCAAGATGGAGAAGAAAAGGCAGTAATTTGCCTGAGCTCTCCCCAAAACCTTTCTGAATAATGCCATAAAATAATTCCTGAAATGGCAGAACCCCCAAAAGGATGGGGTGAAATAATTTTCCAGCCAAAGATAACTTAGAAGGTCAGCAGGAAAGGTCTATTGCACCTGGATGAATATGGAGCACAGCCCAGAGCAGGCTGTACCAACACAGACTGGGCCTCAGCAAACCAGGCCTTGGGAGTCACTGAATCAGCAGTGGCAGCAGCAACAGCTACTTCAGAGCTCCCAGATCACAGATGCTAAAAAAGTTGAACAACTGATCAGGAGATTACAGGAGTCTTTTGCTGGCAAGGGAGGTAGAATCTTACTTTGCTCATACTCAGATCTGGATTACAGACTTGGATGGCAGTCCTAGGGCAAGAAGGAGCACTAGCCTCACACAGTTTGTGGCCAGAGTAGAGCAGGGACCCTTGTCACAGTTGTAGGACAGAAAAGAGTACTTATGGTCACTCACAGACCAGAGCACAGGTCAGGAGAGCTTTAAACACATCTTTCCTTAGACCCCACCTAGGAAGAACTGAAAACCTACAGGTCCCTAGAAGTAACTCTGAAAACAGATTCAGAAAATCCCTAAAGCTTGGGACAGTGTACCCTCCACCCTAGAAGCAGAGTCGCACTTTAACAAAGAGTTAAAAGTCAAGAATTAGACTGAAAAATGAGCAAACAGAAGAAAATCTGATCATAGAAAGATGCTATGGTGACAAGGAAGATCAAACACATACTCAGAAGACAACAAAGTAAAAGTTCCAACATCCAAAACCTCCAAGAAAAATATGAATTTGTTTCATACCATGGAAGACCTCAAAAAGGATTTTGAAAATCAAATAAGAGAGGTAGAAGAAAAATTTGGAAGAGAAATGAGAGTGATGCAAGAAAATCATGAAAAAAGTGTCAACAACTTGGTAAAGGAGATACAAAAAATACTGAAAAAAATAACACCTTGAACTGATCCAACTATTCTGGAGAGCATTTTGGAACTGTGCCCAAAGGGCTATAAAAATGTGCATATCCTTTGATCCAGCAATACCACTACTGGGTCTATATTCCAAAGAGATCATAAAAATGGGGAAAGGACCCACATGTACAAAAATATTTATAGCTGCTCTTTTTGTAGTGGCCAGGAATTAGAAATTTAGGGGATGCCCATCCAATGGGGAATGGCTGAACAAGTTGTGGTATATGAATGTAATGGAATACTATTGTTCCATAAGGAATAATGAGTAGGTGGATTTCAGAAAAATCTGGAAAGACTTACATGAATTGATTCTGAGTGAAGTGAGCAGAACCAGCAGAACATTGTATGCAGTAACAGCAACATTATACAATGACTAACTTTGATAGACTTAGCTCTTCTCAGCAATGCAAGGACCTAAGACAATTCCAAAAGACAAAATTAAAAAAAAAAATTCCAAAATGATGGAAAATGCTATCCACATCCAGAAAAAGAACTATGGAGCCTGAATGCAGATCAAAGCATACTATTTGCTCTTCTTCTTCTTTTTTTTTTGCTTCTTCTTTCTCATGGTTCCTCCCATTGGTTCTAATTCTTCTTAACAACATAATTAATGTACAAATATGTTGAATATGAATGTATATGTACAGCCTATATCAGATTGTATGCCTTCTTGAGGAGTGGACTGGGGAAGGAAGGTAAGAAAATTGAGAACTCAAAATCTTATGGAAGTGAATGTTGAAAACTAAAAATAAATTAATTTTTTAAAAACTATTTTTAAAAAGATACTAGAGAATAAATAATCTAAATAACTAAAAATAGAAAATAACACATTAAAAAACAAACTCGGTCAAATGGTAAAAGAGGTACAAAAAGCCAATGAGGAGCCAATATGCCTTCAAAAGCGGAATTGGCAAAATGGAAAAAGAGGCACAAAAATTCATTGAAGAAAAAACTCCTTAAAAAGTAGAATTGGCCAAATGGAAAAAGAGGTTCAAGAACTAACTTATGAAAATAATTCCTTAAAAATTAGAATTGAGCAAATGGAAGCTAATGACTTTATGAGAAATCAAGAAACAATAAAACAAAAACAAAAGAATGAAAAAAATACAAGACAATGTGAAATATTTCACTGAAAAACAACTGCCCAAGAAAATAGATCCAGAAGAGCTCATTTAAAATTTATTGGGCTACCTGAAAATCATCCCCAAAAAAGAGCCTAGACATCATCTTTCAAGAAATTATCCAGGAAAACTGCCCTGATTCTCTAGAACCAGAGGGTAAAATAGAAATTGAAAGAATTTATCAATCACCTCCTTAAAGAGATCCCAAAATGAAAACTCCTAGGAATATTATAGCCAAATTCCAGAGTTTCCAAGTCAAGTAGAAAATACTGCAAGCAGCCAGAAAGAAACAATTCAGGTATCATGGAGCCATAGTCAGGATAACATGAGATTTAGCAGCTTCTTCTACATTAAAGGATCAAAGGGCATGGAATGTGATATTACAAAGGGCAAAGGAACCAGGATTACAACCAAGAATCACCTACCCAACAAAACCAACTATAATTTTTCAGAGGAAAAAAATGGATATTCAATGAAATAGAAGAGTTTCAAGCATTCCTGATGAAAAGACCAGAGCTGAATAGAAAATGTGACTTTCAAATAGAGACTCAAAGCATAAAAAGGTAAACAGGAAAAGAAAATCATAAGAGATCTAATAAGATTAAACTGTTTACATTCCTACATGGGAAGATTATACTTGTAACTCATAAAAAACTTTCTCATTATTAGGGCAGTTAGGCTTATATATAGACAGAGTACACAACTGTGACTTGAATATGAAGGGAGGATACCTAAAAAATAAAATTAAGGGGTGAGAAAAAGGAATGCACTGGAAGAAAGGGAGAGGGGCAGAATGGGGTAAATTATCTCACATAAAAGAGGCAAGTAAAAAGCTTTTACAGTGGAGAGGAAGATGAGGGAGGGGGAGTGAATGATGCATATGCACTCAATTGGTAGGAGAGAAAGGGTTAGATAAGAGAAGGGGGAGGATTATAGGAGGGAGGACAGATTGGGGGAGGCAGTAGTCAGAAGCAAAACACTTTTGAGGAGGGACAGGGTAAAAGGAAAAAGAGAATAGAATAAATGGGGTGGAAGAATACAATGGAGGGAAATACATTTAGCTTTCATAACTGAGAAAAAATTTTGAAGCAATTTCTCTGATAAATGCCTTATTTCTCAAATATATATAGAACTGAGTCAAATTTATAAAAATAAGAGCTATTCCCCAATTGATAAGAGACCAAGAGATATGAACGATTTTCAGATAAAGTAATCAAAGCTGTCTATAACCATATGAGAAGGTGCTCTAGATTGCTCTTGATTGGAGGAATGCATTTTGAAACTATTCTGAAGTACTACAAAGGAGAATGACAAATGTTGGAAAGGATGTGGGGAAAATGAGACATTAATGCACTGTTGGTGGAGTTGTGAACTGATTTAATCATTCTTTAGAATAATTTGGACTTATACCCAAAGGGTGATGAAACTGTGCATAACCTTCAACCTAGCAATACCACTACTAGGTCTGTATCCAAAGAGATTAAAAAAAAAGGGGGGGGGGAAGGGGAGACCTATATATACACAGAAATATTTATATCAGCTCTCTTCTGGTGTCAGGGAGTTGGAAATTGGAAGGATGCCTATCAATCAGGGAATGACTGAATAAAAGGTGCTATGTGATTGTGATGTAATGCTATTGTGGTATAAGAAATGTTGAGCAGGACGCTCTCAGAAAAACCTCGAAAGACTTACATGAGTTGAAGCAAAGTAAAGTGTACTATGTACCAAGTAACAGCAATACCATAAGATGTTCAGCTATAAATGACTCAGCTCTTCTCAGCAATACAATGATCCAAGACAGCTCTACAGGATTTATGATGAAAAATGCCATCCATCCCCAGACAAAGAAATGATGGTGTCTAAATATAGATTGAAGCATACTTTTTTTACTTTATTTTTCTTGAGGGATTTTTTGGGGGGGAGGGAGTCTATGTTTTCTTTCACAACATGATTTATACAGAAATATTTTTTTTGCATGACTAAACATGTATAACCTATATCAAATTGCTTGCCTTCTCAATGAGGGGGGTGGGAAGGAAGGAAGAAGAAGAGTTTGAAACTCAAAGCTTTAAAAATGAATGTTAAAAATTTGTTTTTACATGTAATTGGGGAAAAATAAAATACTAAATAATTTTAATGCAAAAAAAAGAAATTAGGAAGTAGATCATTCCAAAAACACATGGAAATACTTATCTGAACAGATACAGAATAAAATAAGAACCAAAAAGAATATATTATAACATCAATATTATAAAAATGAACAATTTTGAGGACTTTCATAAACTGATGAAAAGTTAAATGAGCAGAATCAGAACTCATGCAATAACAACAATGCCATTAAAGCTGTCAGAATTATAGTCAATACAATTCATGATTATAATTGTAATGAATAATTGCAATTATATTTA
>CM053585.1:315261773-315282465 GCA_028646515.1 Pseudochirops corinnae | reverse complement strand
CCCCTAAATTTCCAGTTTTTTGCCAGCACAAAGAGAGCTGCAATAAATATTTTTGTACATATGGGTCCTTTTCCCAGTTCTATGATCTATTTGGAATATAACCCCAGAAGTGGTATTACTGGGTCAAAGGGTATGCAATTATGTATAGCCCTTTGGGCATAGTTCCAGATTGCTCCCCAGAATGGTTGTATCAGTTCACAGCTCCACCAACAATGCATTAGTGTTCCAATTTTTCCACATCCTCTCCAGCACTTGTCATTTTCCTGTTTTGTCATCTTAGCCAATCTGACTGACAAGGTACCTCACAGTTGTTTTGATTTGTATTTCTTGAATCAATAGTGATTTAGAGCATTTTTCCATATGCTTAAAGATATTTTTAATTTCTACCTAGCTTTTCTTTTTCAGGGGGCAGATTGCACAGGGAGTTTTAGTAGATTTGACTCTTGCTATATGTGCTGAGACTTGCTCAGGGCAAAGCTAACTGTGTGTGAATAATGATAGTGCCTCAGGTCCCAGAGCTTCAGAGTTTCATCTCCTATCTCCTCAAGATATACATAGCTGACCAATGTGGTTCAAAAAGACTGATACTCAATACAACATTCTTCAGGTGTGAATGCATATAAATCCATGGCAAAGTATCCACAGGATTTCTTTCCAAGTTGGGGGAGGTTCTTCTGAAAAAAAAAATGTGACTAGGTTGGGGCACATTAGTTGAGTCAGTGTCATGATTTGTTACAGAGATTTTTAAAAGAACCAAAGAGATTTTTAAAAAAGAGAAAAAAGTTCCTATATACAAAAATATTTATAGCAGTTTTTGTCATGGTGGCAAAGAATTGGAAACTAAGGTGGGGAGGATGCCATTTAATGGGGAAATGGTGGAATAAGTTATGGTATATGTATATGTGCTTATATATACACATACGTATATATGATGAAATGCTGTTGTGCTATAAGAAATGAAGGAGATGGTTTTATTTTGGGGGATGGATTTTTTTTGTAAATTTTTAAAATTCATTTCAAACTTATATAGAAAATGAGAAAAGAATAAAGAACATGTACACAGCAGAACATAAGAGAGGATTCAATATAAAAAGACAAATTTCCATCTCAAGAAAACCTATATAATAAATACTATATATTGTTTTGTTTTCAAAGCTACCTGGCTTCTCTTTGCTTCCTTGTAAGTTTTCTTTTGTTTTCCGCTGGGCACTTTTTGCTTTTTTCCCCCTCCTTCCTGTCTCTCCCTCACCCCTGAAAGGCTACAAATAATGGCAGATATAGACATATATACGTATATCTATATACACATGTTTACACTCATATACATATATTTAAGACCATACTATGTACATGTCCACTTGCCATCCCTTTCTCTGAAGGTGGATAGCATCTTTCTTCATAAGTCCAAGTCTTTCCATTTTTTTCTAAATCAAACAGTTCATTTCCTATACCACAGCAATATTCCAATCCAATCACATCCTATCTGAGAGACTGTCTATGAAAGTTCTTCCCCCCATCCCCATTATCCATATTCTTTCTATTCTTGGCTATGTTGGTTTTATTTACATCAGAAAATTTTAATTTAAAATAGCAGAAATTCCATTTTACACTTCAGCCATGCTCTCACCTTGTACCACAGTTCCAGGTCTGACACTGCTGAATCTGCTTCTTTTACTTCTTTTTTCCCTGGCTTCCTTGAAATTCCTGGCCTTTTTGTTCTTCCAAATGAACTGTTATTTTTTTCTAATTCGGTAAGATAATTTTTTTTTTTTTTAGTAATTTAGTTGAGATGGCATTGAATAGATTAGTTAAGTGAAACTGTCATTTTTTAAATTCTGCTTTACCTACCCATGAACAATAAATGGCCATGGCAACTATGGGAATTTGTTTGGCTTGACTATACATATTTTAAAAGTCTTTGTTTTTCTTGCTTTCTCAGTGAGTAGGGGAGGGGAAAAATTTGGAACTGAAAATAAAATTACATTAAAAAAAAAAGAACTGGGGTGGGCTAGGTGGCACAGTGAATAGAGTACTGGCCCTGGCGTCAGGAGGACCTGAGTTTAAATCCAGCCTCAGACACTCAACACTTACTAGCCATGTGACCTTGGGCAAGTCACTTAACCCCAATTACCCTGCCTTCTGCCCTCCAAAAAGCAAAAAACAACAAAAAAAACACCACATATAACAATACCCCAGACACACCCTCCCAGAGTAATGCTGAATACATTCCTCTTCAGGATTCTAGGGGTAACCCTGAGAAGCAGTAAGGTAACTTTTCCTAACGTCATCAGCTCAAGTCCCTACTTCAGAGTGGTCCTCTCACTGTTAACCTGCCAATTATTAGTAGTTCCAACTAATTATCATCAGCTAGTTTTTTACCAAGGATATTTATCTGAAAATACAGCAAAAAAAAATATCTCCCCTCAACAAGAGACACTCTCCCCTATTATCTACCACCTTCATCCCTGAGGAAAGGTGGATCAGCCAACATAATTTCTACATAGTATTTGTCCCACCAAGTTTACTTCCAAATGGGATATAGCCAAGAGGTGGATGACACCATGTTTCTCCAGAATGTAGCCAAATCAATAGCAAAGCACTGACTGACCAGTACCTTCTGAAAACACCCCACTTTTAGCTAAGAAACCAATCAACAGTTGGCCATTCATTATATGATTAGCAGAATAAAACCAACTACAGAATATCCGTGCATGCCCCAAATCAGGGAGTAGCAAGTCACTGTGCCCTTCCAAAAGCGGGTTCCCCATCTGCTTCCACCTGGGAGGGATTTCTTCACCTTTCTCTGCTCCACTACCACCCCATATCCTGAAACATATGTATCTTAGGGGCAGAGCTAAGATGGCGGAGTAAAAGCAGGAACACATGTATCTTGTGTTCAGGTTGCTGTCTCCTTTTACCATAGCAGAATATATCTTGGAAAATATCAACTCTTTTGGAGAAAATTTTTTCACATTCATCCTTGTTATAGGAATCGTCCATTAGAACACATACACTCATGATATACTGACGCTATTGGCTTGAGACAGCTCACCACTATTAAATATGGTCAGAAGGCTATACAAAACTGTTATTTAGAAGCTGGCAAAATAGTTTAGAGCTTCCTATGCAGACTGTCAGCCAGTATAACACCAAAAAGTGTTCTCATGAATTCTAGATTTTAATGCTGTTTGCTAATATTTCCCACAAAATAGCTTTTTCCTCAAATTATATGCCCTTCTAGGATACATGAAGATGAATGTTGTCAGTACCCATCAAAGGAGAGCTCAGCAGCCATAAGGGAGTGTTTTAACTGTCATTTATGAAACTTTTCAAACATGGCAAATGCGTGATTTTGCTTGACTGTACTTGTTACAAATACTGTGTTTTTATTTTTTTATGTGTGTTTTATGGGGGCCAGGGGGAGAAGACAGGAACTAGTGACAGAGTTGTCTAAAAAAAATGAAAAGAAAGAAAACTGGGTTATTAAAGCATCTTTTAAAATGCTCAGAGAACAGGAGAACCAAAGGGATAGCTTTGAAAGTAGTACGTTGAATTTATTATACACGTAACAAGGGCCTAGCAGATGGCACAGACCCCATGAGCTTACTCAGCTGATGCAACCTCTCAACAAGGAACACATTGAGGAGATGGTTTCTGAGAGAAACAAGTAAAAGAAGTGCCCTGGAGAGACTGAGGAGCATTCATACATATTTTCTAACAGTCTCCAGTTGGCCTAATCTTGCAGTGAAGAAGAGCTTTCTTATTGACTCTAGTGGCATTCAAAAGGGGCTATCAACATCAATTACTGCATCCTTCATCTTATTCACTCATTTGCCTCCATTCAATGACTTCTTACTCACAGTGTCTAGTGAAAGACCATGCTGTAAGGGGAGAAATCTTAGGGTTCTCTCCCGCTCTGAGTCCCCCTCCTCTCTGAGAAATGAGCTTCAGTCTTTGGCCTTTTCATTTCTTCCTTTTCTATTTTAAATGAGTTCAAAAGGTCCTTCTACAGAATCTGAGGTTGAGGACAGGTGTGGCAGCCAGCCCTGCATCAAATACCCCGAGGAGCAATCTTCAGGAGCGACCTTCCAGATCCACTCCAGCAAAAACTAAAGTAAGGTTCTGTCCAGGAGCAACAATGTGGAACCAATGAGACTAAAGTGGTAAAAGGGAGAGTATATCCTAGATGTATTAGGGAAAATGTTTAATAAACATAATAAGATTTATAAGTTTTGTTCTTGTATCTTTCAAGTAAACATCCCCTTTGAAAGCTATCTAGTATCAGGTGGCTAAATCGAACTGTGGTGCTAATCAGCGAGCCCTAACAAGTAGGGATTTGAACCGATGATAATTAAGAATAGAAACACTCCAACCTCTCAGGGCACCCTGGAACCTTAGAAAATATGCAGCAAGTCTGGCCCTGAGAAAGGGGAGCCAGAGTACACTTGTCCCACATGAATTTTCTTAAAAAGATGCCTGTATAAAGATTTGTAGTTTCACATATCTCTTTCTATTCTATTTTGGATATGGAAATGTCCTTTTTTATTTCTGGTGTTTATTAAATTCATGAAATTATTTTTCAAATTCTGTTTGTCACAGACCACACATGATCTGTTTTTAAGCAGTTTGATTCCTACCAGGCAACATCTTTCATCATGTACAATTTCATTCTTCTGTAGGACTCTGGGCTGGCTCACACTCTGTGTAAAAGTCAAACACAAAATCCTTGAACCTATCTAAACTGATGTTTGTACTAGTCCCAACTTTCAGAACAGTTTTGTCACCCAAAATCTCATAACTGTATGATTTAGGGCTAGCTGGGATGAAGTCCATAATGTGTTCCCCTGACAGTAATTCACAGGTTGTCTCTCTTAAGTAATTCCCTTTGTGGGGACGGAGAATAGGAAAGGGAGAGTCCCCACTCCTCTCCACCTTGGTAGTGAAAAGTCACAAAAATTTTCTTCATAAAGACAGTGTGCCTCCTTTGACCCAGCAATACCACTTCTAGGGCTGTATCCCAAAGAGATCATAAAATGGGAAAAGGACCCAAACGTACAAAAATATTTATAGCAGCTCTTTTTGTGGTGGCCAACAACTGGAAATTGAGGGGATGCCCATCAACTGAGGAATGACTGAACAAGAAATGATGAACAGGCAGACTTCACAAAAACCTGGAAAGACTTATATGAACTGATGCTGAGTGAGGGGAACAGAACCAGGAGAACATTATACACAGTAACAGCCATAGCATGTGATGATCGATTTTGATAGACTTACCCCTTCTCAGCAATGCAAGGACCTAAAACAATTCCAAAGACTCATGATGGAAAATGCCATCCACATCCAGAGAAATAATCATGGAGTCTGAATGCAGAGAAAAACAGATTGTTTTCTTTTTTGTTTTGTTTTTCTTTCTCATGGTTTTTCCCATTCATTATAATTCTTCTATGCAATATGACTAATGTGAAAATGTATTTAATAGGAATGTATGTGTAGAGCCTATATCAGATCGTATGCTGTTATGTGTAAGCCTATATCAGATTGTGGAAGGAAGGGAGAGGGAGAAAATTTAAAACTTATGGAAGTGAATGTTAAAAACTAAAAATAAATTAATAAATTTTTTAAAAAGACAGTGTTCCTGTAAACAACCAAGCAGGTTCTAAAGTTCCAGTTGGACAGCAATATTGTATGATGATTAACAATGAATGATTTAGCTATTCTCAGCAATAAGATAATCCAAAACAATTCTGACAGACTTAGGATGAAAAAGTGGTAATCACCTGCAGAGAAAGAACTGATAAGAGTCTAAATGCAGGCTGAAGAATACCTTTTCTACTTTGTTATTTTGGGGTGGGTTTTTTGGGTATGCATTTTATTTTGCAATATGGCTAATATGGAAATGTTACGCATGACAGTATATGTGTAATTTAATTTCCATTGCTTGCCTTCTCAAAGAAAGGGGAGTGGAGGGAGAGAATTTGAGACTCAAAATTTTTAAAAATGAACGTTAAAATTTTTTGTTTACATGAAATTGAGAAAAAAACAAAATTAAAATTAAATGTAAAAAAAAAAATAAAGTTCCAGTTGAAAACAGGAAAGGTACAAAGTTGTTCAAGATTTTCTATACCATGTACAGTATTGAGCCTTTGTATACTTATAACCACGGCTGTGTCATCATCTATGAAGTCACAATATGAGACTTCCTAGCAAGATTTTTTAAAAAGATACTTAAAAAGCTCTCAAGGTTTTCTCATGGGGAGGGGGGGTGGTGTTGTGGTATTAGGGGATGCAGAGTAGTTAGTTTCTTAGAAAGATCTACCCCACTATAAATTTTAAAACAACTTTGAAATCTCCCTCTTTCCAGTCTCAGTGTCTTACACCAACTGCGAGGACCAGAAACTTCCTGTTTTAGGCAAAGATAGAATTGCTAAAGAGATCTATGGAAATCTGTGGGAAATGACAGACTTCATCAATCTTAGAACTCTATCCTTTCCCCTTTTCCAGAGAGCATTCAATTCCCAGGTACACTAAATCTCTATTGAAGATTTCTTGCCTTTCTGGATAACATGACCAACAAGATAGAGACTAGATATTTCCTTCAATTTTACAACCTCTCAAACCTCTCCAAAATAGGAATTATGCATAAACAATCAAACAATTTCAGATGTTTCCACAGTCTAGGACACTAAGAAACCAAATAAGGTTAAAAACCTGATGGTGGGGCAGCTAGGCGGCGCAGTGAATAAAGCCCCAGCCCTGGAGTCAGGAGAACCTGAGTTCAAATCCAACCCCAGTCACTTAACAAAAGTAGCCTTGTGACCTTGGGCAAGTCACTTAACCCCAATTGCCCTACCTTCCCCTCTCCAAAAAGCAAAAAAAAAAACAAACAAAAAACCCAACCCCCATGAACTAAAAACAGAGGCTAGTAATTCCTAAACTCTAAAAGCATCCCCTCCTCCTCTGCCCACCACTGTCCATAACCAGAGCAGCATAAGCTAACCATGGGATGGCCACAGAATTCAACTCTATATCTTATTCCTCCTTTCAGTGCCACGGAAATCCAAAACACAAAAGCTTGCTCAGCCAGAAAACTGAGGAATAGAGGGAACTAGGGCAAGAGGTGTATATGGGGCAGTTTTACACCCTACTAAGCTTAAGAAAAAGAGACCAAGACCCACGTTCAGCCAGTTCTGTCCCTGCAGAAGTGATGTCAGGTGAAAGCCAAGGCTGATGAAGCATGAATTGCCCAGCACAGGAGGAGACTGAGATGGTTTTGAGGTCCAACCCTTAGGGAAACCAAACTCAAAGGGAAAAGAGTAAGAAAGTGAGTAATAGGGGACTATAAGAAAAGAAAGAGAGACAGAGAGAGAGAGAGACTGAAATTAAAGGAAGAAAACTCAGATAAACCAAAAGAGAGGATATTAATAACAAAAGAGAATATGTCCTCCAAATCAGGCGAAAAAGTTCAGGCATGTATGAATAAGTATTGCATGACAAAGGAAAATAAATACTTGATAAGGCAAAGGACCCTGTGGATTCCCAAGAAAACAGAATCTTCCTGAAAAATTTAAAAGGGAAATTAATTATGAAAGAAGAATTTATGACCTTAATAGAAGAAATAATTGGCAGGATAAATTTGAATCCATGGTGGGAAGTCTCACCAAAGAAACAAAAGAAATTCAATGTAGAGCAATTTGGAATGAGAAGCAAAAAAGCAAAAACAATAAAAGAAAAACACAGTCCCTTGTCTTCAGGCCTCTTGCTGATGTCTTTCCCCACAGGTCCCACGCAATATAAGCCTCATATTACTATTCACTCAGGATGGTGACACAAGAAAGAACATACCCCTCTGCAGATATACCTTTACTTTGCTACCCTGAAGTATTGATTAACTCTGCATGTCTATGAGTCCATGTGGTATAAATAAAGTTGAAAAAGTCAGATGGCTCCTGGATTCAAATCCTATGTTTGATGTTTACAACTTATATGACCTCGAACAAATCAATTAACCTCCCTTGGCCAGTTTTGTCATCAGTAAAATTAAGTGACTTAGCTAAATGGTCTTTGAGGTCACTTCCTACTCTAAATCTATAAGCCCTGAAATCACTGTACTCAATCTCTGGATGACAGGTAAGCACTTGATCTTGTTTGCAAATTGATACAAGGATATAAAATCATAATAGTACAATCCTTTCCTGTCTACTCAACAGTGCCAATGGATAGCATCTGTGCAACTCCCAAAGTTATCTCTAGGAAAACTAACTAGGCACAACCTGCAAAGAGAATTTCAAGTGTAAAATAATCACTCAGCGTCTTTTCCCATTTATGTTCCTAAACGATCATTACTTTAAAACTCTAACATTTGAGATAGTATAATCTAACCAAGGTCTCATTACATAATTTCTACAAAATAATGCTGCTTAGAGGGTTCTTTCTCTTCCTTCCATGAATAGCTGATAGGATGGCCATGAAAAAAATAGCAATGAAACTCAAAGGTAACTCCCACATACCAAGTCTAGCAAAACTACACAGAAAATAAGGCCCTAAGACTATATTTCCACTGTGTAGTTCAAGTAAGGCCCCAAATTAGTCATTCCACTGTGTAGAAATTCCTCTACAGTTGGTAGTACACATTAACCAACAAATAAATGACTGCTATCAAGAGTTGCTTTTTTAAGAACATTATACTTTTTTAAAAATTTTTTTCCCAATTACATGTAAAGATTCTTTTTAACATTCATTTTTTAAAATTTCTGAGTTTCAAATTTTCTCTCTCTCCCTCACCTTTCCCCTCCCTAAGACAGTAAGCTATATGACATAGGTTATATATGTTGTCACGCAAAGCATATTACCATATTATTCATGTTACGAAAGAAGACACTGACCCAAAGGGGGAAAAAACATGAAAAAAATACATAAAGTGAAAAATAATATGCTTCAATCTGCATTCAGACTCCACTGGTTCTTTCTCTGGAAGTGGATAGCATTTTTCATCATGAGTCCTTTGGAACTCTGTTGGATCGTTGTATTGCTGAGAAGAGTTCTAAGTAAGTCACTGACAGTTGGTCATTATACAATGTTGCTGTATTGTATACAATGTTTTCCTGATCCTGCTCACTTCACTTTGCATCAGTTCATATAAGTTGAGAGTTGCGTCTTACGTCAGTGTTAGCCAAGAGGTGATACCAGTACTATCTGATCCTCGGACAAAAAAATTTAAAACAGTAAATATGTAGACAGACATAAGCATAAGGTATTAGAAGGAGTGACTGACGTGACTGACAGATGATAAGTAGACGAACCTGGTACTGACCACAAGGCAAAAAATGAAGGATCATATACTCCTGCTGAAACCATGAAGAGTACTGCTAGGGATGTGCTCTTTTGAGCTTTGACCAGGAAGGCTCAAGACCAATATTCATTGATTAAAACAGAGAACCTGAGGGTAGAGATAGGCATAGTCAATATACTGTACTCCAACACTTTTAACATAAGTATATGGAATGTTTGACAACAGTCTGAGATGTAATGTGTTTTTTGACTATGTGTGATAGTAGACATATTACAGCTTTTGATCATCTTATTAAACCACACCCCCACATGAATAAGCTCTGAATCTGTTAAAAAATCATTCTAGGTCATGCTGTCTGATCCCTGAGTTGGTGAAAACATCCTTTCACATTATGGCAATGACCTCAGAGTAGCAGCATACAAGCCTATTTCTGGATAGGCATGCCCTGCTTACAGTAATAATGTATTGCATATGAGAGATAAAACATTATCTTGCTTTTCTCATACCAGCTCATCATCCTATCATCTTATCAGATTCATAATATTTTAAATCTGTCAATGTAATCCTAATTCTGGAATATATTTAAGTTTGAGAAACGGCCCTTAACTACCTGGAAACCTCATAGGCCAAATTTGATGGAAGGTTGTGAGCTGAGAACTTTGACAGGCATTATTATTGCTCTTTAAGGCAATGCAATTGTTTCATTTGAGTTCTCATAGCAACCCTGGGGGTTAGGTAGCATGGGTATCATTGTCCCCATTTTATATGGCACAGCACACTAGCTCTCGGTTCACTCTCCCAACCCCGACAGATACTGGCAAGTCAAGTTTCCTGAGAATGGACAACTATTTCTCTCCTCAAGGATCTAGAAGCAACCCTGAGGGATTAAGTTTCCTAGTTGGCTCCACTGATGTGCTTCCCAAAATAATTTAATCAGTTAATATCAATATCAATTAACCAATTAATAGCAATTAGCTTTTACAATGGGATATTTACTGAAAAGATATATGTGAAATCATATTTAAAGAATTTAGTTTACCTAGAAATGTTAAAAAAATAAATATTTCTCCTGTCTAAAGTTCTTTCCATACTTAGCTGAAAGGAAACTTTGGCAGAGATATTAGAGCAGTTTGCCATTTCCTTCTCCAGCTCATTTTACAGGTGAGGAAACTGCGACAAATAGGGTTAAGTGATATGCTCAGGGTCATACAGCTTGCAAGTGTCTGAGGCTGGATTAGAACTCGGGTCCTCCTGACTCCAAGGCCAGCATTTTACCCCCTTCCCCACCAGCTACAGCATAAATCTAATCCCCTCAGGAGATTGGATAATGTAGGATAGGATAAGGATTGGATAATTATGTTGGATAGGATCCTTATAAAAGGGAGATAAGTAGATAAAGTGGAAACTCTGGAGGAACAGATATTAAGCGATATCCCATTTAAAATAACTCTAGATGATATAAATACCTAGGAGTACACCTGCCAAAACAAACCCAGGAACTATATAAACAAAATTATAAAACAAAACTTTTCACATAAATAAAATCAGACTTAAATAATTGAAGAAATATTAATTTTTCATAGGTAGACAGGGCTAATATAATAAAAATGAAAAATTTACCTAAATTAGTCTGTATTTTCAATGCCATCCCAATTAAACTACCAAAAATTATTTTACTGAGTTAGAAAATACATTAACAAAATTCATTTGGAAAAGCAAAAGGTGAAGAATACAAAAGGAACTAATGAAAAATGTAAATGATTCAGCAGTAGCAGGTCTTAAACTATATTATAAGGCAGCAATTATCAAAACTATCTATAGTACTGGCTAAGAGACAGAACAGGAGATCAGTGGAACAGAGTAGACACATGATTGACAGCGGCAAATTACTACAGTAACCTTGTGTTTGACAAGTGTAAAAGACTTAAGTTTGTGGATTAGAATTCATTATTTGGTATAAATTATTGGGAAAGTTGGAAAGCAATTTGGCAAAAATTGGGCATATACCAATATCTTAAATCATTTACCAAGATAAGGTCAAAATGGAAACATAATCTAGATATAAAAGGAGATATTACAAGAAAATATGGAGAACATGGAACATATTACTTATAAGACTTATGGAGAGGCAATTTATTAAACGAGAGAGCATTGTGAGGTGTAAAATGAATAATTTCAATTGCATTAAATTAATAAAAGGTTTGTACAAATAAAACCAACATAGCCAATACCAGAAGGAAAGCAGAAAAATTGGGAAAATGTTTATAGACAGTTTCTCAGATAAAGTCTCATATCTCAAATATATAAAGAACTTTGTCAAATCTATAAGAATGTGAGTCATTCTTAAATTGATAAATGGTCAGAGGATATGAACAGGCTATTTTTTGGGAGGGGAGGGCAATTGGGGTTAAGTGACTTGCCCAAAGTCACACAGCTAGTAAGTGTATCAAGTGTCTGAGGTCACATTTGAACTCAGGTCCTCCTGACTCTAGGTCCAGTGCTCTATTCACTGTGCCACCTAGCCACCCTACAGGCTATTTTCTAATGAAGAAATAAAAACACTTTATAGTCATGTAAAAAATGCTCTAAATCATTATTAATTAGACAAAATGCAAATATCATTTTACACCCATCAGACTGGCTAAAATGACAGAAGTGAAAAGCAACAAATGTTGGAGGGGATATGGAAAAACTGGGACAATAATTCACTGTTGGGGGAATTGTGAACTGGTCTAATTGTTTTGGAAAGCAATTTCGAATTATGCCCAAAGAGTTATAAAACTGCCTATACTCTTTGACCCCACAATAATGCTATTAGGTCTGTTTCCCAAAATGATTAGGGAAAAAGGAAAGAACCTGTATGTACTAAAATAGTTATAGCAGTTCTCTTTGTGGTGGCAAAGAACTGGAAATTGAAGAGATGCCAGTCAATTGGGGAATGGCTAAACAAGTTGTGGTATATGATCAGGATGGACTATACTACTGTACTATAAGAAACGAAGAGCTGGATGATTTTAAAAAAACATAGAAAGACTTGCATGAAATAATGAAGAGTGAAACGAACAGAATCAAGACAACGTTGTATACAGTAATAGTAATATTGTTTTAAAGAACAACTTTGAGGAGAAAGGTCATTTTGACCATTATAAATACCCAAATTAACTATAAAAGACCTAAGAAGGTGCTACCTGCATCCAGAGAAAGAACTGATAAATAGAACTATGTATAATAATATATACATATATATATATACATACACATATATAATATCTATATCTGATGGTAGCCATCTGAAGGGAGGGAATGGTGGGAGAAAAAAAAAAGTTACATAACTTTATTATATATTTTAAAAGAAAAGCAAGTTGTACGTAACAGATTTGCAGTTTCATGTGCAATGAAATGTGCAATCTTTTTTTCTTTTCCATTTTGTTATGGAAATACTTATTTTATTTCTTAAGTTCAGAATTTAAAAATTGTTTAAAAAAAGAAAAAGTACTTATTGAATTTAATATTGAAGTGAATTGAATGGATAGGCTATTTTTGCTCTTAATACAAGCCTTTATCCTTTGTCTTTTGAAATACCATATTTCTGTCTTTCCTCTTTTTTTAATAATAGTAACTGCCAAGTCTTATGCTATCCTGACTGTGGTAAAATATACATTTTTTAAAATTCATGATAAATCTATATTATAGCTACAATAAGGTAAATCTCTTAAAAGGTTATTTTAACATATTTTAAATACTGCAGAGTGAATAAACACAAACTATGTGAAAAAGTTTTCTAGAAAATAAGAGACACAAATTAAAACAGCTCTGAGATTTCACTTTGATCCCTATCAAATTGGCAAGAATTATGAAAAACAACAAAATGCAATGCATTTTCCTATAACTAAACTATGACCAATAAGCATGCTATTCCTTTGCTGGTAAGACTGTGAATTGGGGGTGGCTAGATAGCACAATGAATAGAGGACTGGCCCTGGAGTCAGGAGGACCTGCATTCAAATTCGGCCTCAGACACTTACTAACCATGTGACCTTGGGCAAGTCACTTAATCCCAATTGCCCTGCCTTTCCTCCTCCAAAAAAAGCAAAAAAAAAAAAAAGTGTGAATGGGTCCAACCTTTTTTGGAAATATGGACATATACGAGTTATAAAAAGGTTCATGTTCTTTGACCAAGCGCCCCACGGTTAGAATTATACCCAAATGAGGTTAGTGACAAGGAGAGAAAAGATCTGGAAACAAAGTAAGTATGAATCAATTGAGAAATGTCCAGATAAGTATGACCAGAATGTAGTAAAATGTAAGCTCCTTGAGGGAATGGACTGTCTCACATTTGTATCTATAGCCACAACCACTATCATGGTAACTGATATATTTTAAACCTTTAATAAATGCTTGTTGATTTATTAATTTAAATACACCATAAGAAATAACAAAGAATTCAAAGAAATATAGGAAGACATGAAATAATGACAAGCAATGAAAAAGAGCCAAATTAACAATATACACAGAATACAATCATGTAGTTAAAGACTAATGACAACGAAGTCATGTTATACAGTTAATTTAAAAAAGCAAAAAAAAAAAAAAAAGGTTGAGGAAAACAAGGTGAGGTTAGCAACTGCCAAATAATTAAAATCACAAACAGTTATAATCTCATTTTTTGATGGCTGAACAACAGAATAAGAAAATAAGAGAACCAAACACGTAAGTGGGCACATTTGGTTTTCTTGTTTGCTTATTCTCTTGCTCATGTATTAGAATGCCTGCCTTTGCCAATGAAATTTACATTCAATTTATAAAGAAAATGCAGGAGTGACAGAGAAACAGCAATCAAAACGACACAAAAATCTGACTTCAATTCCATTCAACATGTATTAAGCATCTATTATGTACAGAACACTTAACTAGGCACTGGGCCAAAACAAAGCAAAACCAACAGTCCCTGCTCTCCCTCAGAGTTTACATTCTACTGAAAGTATAGATCATGTGCACAGACAAGAACATACAAAATGATTTCAGGAAGAAGAGAAAACTAGGAGGTAGGGGAGTAAAATTAGTAAAGGCTCCATAAAGGAAAAATGCTAGACCTAGGAGTCTGTATTTTTTCCTAGAGACAAAAGGTAGCCACAGATTTTTTTTTTTTTAGCAAGAGAGAGGTCAGACGTGTTTTAGGCGAATGGTGAGCCTACCTTATTGTTCTATTTACTATCCCTGTGACTTTCTGGACCAAAACATCCTTCCTGACCACTGTTTCCCTTTATTTATTATCTCCCCTTGTTAGAACATAACTTCCTTGATACTGAGGACCCTCATTTTTTATTTATGTTCCCAGTGTTTGGAAAATATAGCAAATGCTTAATTGATGCTTTTATCATTCATTCCTAAAAGATACTGAGATTATCTTAATGAGAGATGAAAGGTAGTGGTACTCTGAGCATAGAGGAGATAGACATAGCACATATTGTAAAGGCAGAATCAATAAAATCTGGCAGCTAATTAGAGGACAGGCAAGTGGGGAAGAATGAATAAAAGACGAGAAAGGGCATGATATCCAGGCTGCTAACCCTAGTGACTAACACATTCCCACAGAAGAGGGAAGTTTGGAAGAAGTGTAGTAGGAGCTTCTGGAAGGGTGAAAATATGCTCCCTTCAACATTAAGAGAAACAGTTTAGGCTGTCTACTTGCCCCTCTGCTGCTCAAAGGAGAAAAAAGGCTATCAGAAGAACCTTGCCACGCTGGATGGTTCCCCTGGGATGGCTGAACTCTTACTGCCTGTTCTAGGTTAACAGGTCTGGTGATTATGGGTGATTATGGAGGGTGAATAACTTTTGTTTCTTTTTTTAAAACATCTGAAGTATATTTTTCTGTAAGGATGGATGATGTAAGAACCCATCTGAATCAAAGAATACTAAACTAAGTATGAACGACTTAGTTAATCAAGCTGGGAAGGCACTGAGTGAGATCAAATGATTACATAAGAAGTGTGCCGAGAATAGCTGAGGAGATTCAGTCATGCCAAGTGGGGGTCAGTTCAAACTCCAGCATTCATGACAATGAATGCTGGAGAGCAGGAGAGCAGCTCCATCCAAGGTTCTGAGAGAATGAAGAGGTTGAGGCAGAAGAGCCCCTCAACACCTTACCCTATTTATTCCCTCTTGACCAGATGAAGAACCTCGAAACTTTGAAGACAAGAGGAATTCCTTCTTCTACATAGTTTTGAAGTGTGTTTGAGGTACTCACCTCTCTAACCTCAACCAGCTCTGTCCTAGTTTCAGCTCACACCAAAATTGAAGTTCTGCCCCCACTAGGTTGGGGGTGGGTCAGGAGGGTCTTTGATCATCATTGTAGAAGCAGAAGGGCAAGTAACAAAACTGTGCAGATGGCATATGAAGTTAATTAATCTAAGGTACATGCAGGGCTCCCCAAGTTTCTGCAGTGCCTCTGGAAAGAACAGTTTACATCCTGATAGAAAAAGCATTTTCAGAACAACTAGTACAACAATTTCAGTCAGAATCCCATCTCTCTCCTCCATACTCTTTAGATAAAGTTTTTCAGGCTTTAAAGTAAAGCCAAATCGTTATAGCTAAACGCAATTTCACTTACATAAGAAATTTCATGGTTACCTGTTCACCTAAATTCATAAGAAATACCACTAAAAAAAAAAACCAAGCTATTGGTGTCCCTGAACGTTTGAGATTTTTGTGAGCAGAATGTATCTTGGCAAAATAGTCAAGAATTTCTTCTGTAGACCTTCTATTGGACCAGTGTAATTTTAAACAACTTTGCCTCAAGTTTTATGGAGTTTTTTGGCCCCAGAATGCTATTCTACATATTTGTCAGCTTCTGTTACAATATTACATAGGATATCCTGGTAAAAATGGATTAATGTTGCCAAAGCAGCATGGAAATTCAGGAGAATTTTCTCCATCAATGCCTGGTTTGATATACTTTCTCCACCAATTGTCAAATTTAAGAGAGTGTTTTAAAGTTTTCAATCATCAAAATTATAAAATATATCTTTTTTTTTGAAGGGGGGAAAGTAGGGCAATTGGGGTTAAGTGACTTGCCCAAGGTCACATGACTAGTGTTAAGTGTTTGAGGTCACATTTGAACTCAGGTCCTCCTGACTGCTGGGCTGGCGCTCTATTCATTGTGCCACCTAGCCACCCTGAAAATATCAACATCCTTAACAAAAAAAGATTTTAAAATATCTCAAGATAATTCTTCAAATGTCATCTAAGTGGTCAGAACCAAAACTCTGGGCAAACAGAACAAATTCAATCTTGGGAGTACACGTGGAATGTTTTTTCACTGCTTTTTTCTGATCCTTTGGCCTGCCACCCTGCAGCAGATTGTGCATTAACCTGTAGCACCCTAGTAAGCCTCTTGCTAACAACAAAGCAGGCTTTTTAAGCCTGGAAGTTCAACGAATAATTGTATTTTAAGGTTATCTACTGACTCTGAAGAAGGCACCATTGAAAGAGTTTTGCACACTATCACCATTGTTTCAGAGTGCAAGAAACTGGGAAAGGTAATCAGGAGGGCAGGTGTCGTTGGGAATGCTGAGTGACTTAGTAGATACCATGTTTCCTAGAGAAATACCTAGAGTTGGGGCTACAGGGTAGCACGCTAGGCACAGTTTTGTTGCATGGCCCAGGTTCCCCTTTCCTTGCTAAGATGTGAACTCGTCTCAGGTTCTCTTTGCTCCACTGACGAAGCTTTTGTCTCAGTACTGAATCAGGTTTGCTGCTAAGTTCATATAACTATGTTCTTGTATTTGACCTTTATACATAAACATGGACTCTATTCCTTGGAGAGGTGCCTGTGCAATGTGCCCCTCCAGGAAGTCACATGTACTAAGAAACTAGGACACCAGAAACTTCAGAGATTTCCTGAGGGAGAGGGCAGAGAGAGGAGGAACTATTACCAAACTATTGCCAAAGATAAAAGGAAAAGATTGGCACAAGAGGAAGCCGCAAAAGGGAAGGAACAACTTAAGACCCCTCTGTTGGTGCTATAAGTTTGCAACAACTATATGGGTCCCTGTGAAAGATGAGACTCCCCCATAGAGAGAGATTGCTTGACTCAGTTCTTTTTCAAGTGGGAGCAAGGGGTAAGCCGACCAGAAGGGTACTCTTAAGTACAAAATAACTGTATAGATTACAGGAGATGAGGCTAACCATAGAAGGCAGTTTCTTTACTGTGGACTTGGGTACAAGTTCTTCCTACATTTTTTTGTGTGCAATAAATTTGTTCTGCATTCCATGCCTTGTTACCTTTAATGTTTGCAAAGGAATGCAGAACACCTTGATGAAAACTAAAATAAGCCAGATCTAGATCTTTTCAAGAAATTCCTGGGCAGGGTCATGAACAAAAATATGTACAATGTAAGTTCCTTGAGAGCGGAGACTATTTTGTTTATGTCCTCGCAAACCTAGCACTTTGCACATATTGTTTAGGAAATGCCAGCTGAAGCGAAGTAAGCTGTTAAACACTCCCAATATAGGTTGCTAGGCATAAAGCACCTGTCTTAGAGTTGGGAAGACCTACATTCTAATCCTACCTCTGACACACACACTGGTGGTAAAAGACTGGCTAATTCATTAATCTCAGTGTCCCCAGTTAATTCTCTTAAGGCTATAAAATGTTGATCGAGTGCCAATACTCACATTAGCTGAGGGAATTTCCTCATAGGCTGTTTTCTATGCCAATGAAATCACAAACCTAGTTTAAAAGAAATGTATAAAGACCAAAACTCCAAAACTGACCCCTACCGGTCAAATGGACACCTGGGTTACATAAGCATCTTTCACTAAAATTCAACTGACTTCAAATAACCCCAGACCCTGACCTGCCTCTCTTCACACTGTATGATCTTTTAGTATTCAGACTACAAGAGCAATATATTACAATACAGCCTCCAGTTCAAAAGGTATACTGTATTATTCCTCTCCTCAAAGAGTACTTCTACAAATAAAAGTTAGTCAGATCTTTTGGAAGAATATTAAATAACTTTTTGTGGGGGAAAAACTGTTAACCTCTAGTTTCTCCTTCTCCTCACCGAGCTAGATTCAGGTTTCATAAAAACTCATGGTGGGGCAGAAGCGGAAGAATATCAGAGTTCTTAATTTGACGTCCAATAAATTTTTTAAAACCTGTTTTTCAAAATAATTGGTTTCCTTTATAACCTTAGTATTTCACCATATATAAATACGTTTTAAAATATTCTGAAAAAGAGTGCATAGGCTTCACCAGACTGCAAAAGGGGTTCGTTACACACAAAAAACGTTAAAGCCCCAATCTAGAAAAAGGCAAAAGCAGAACGGCAACCTTAGCAGGTCCGCTTTCCTGGTTCTGAGACATCTAATGGGCTTTATCATTTTCCCTAGTGGCACAGTGAGATGTACACAGACGCCCCTAAACGCATCGCTGAAATAAGGCGAGCTTCTGTGTGTTCGCGGAATAAAAGGCAGCTTCTGAGGGGAAAAGCTGCCCATCTCCCATTCCAAATTCCGGGCCCAGAGCTCGGTTCCGATTTCACTCTGGAGAGATAAGAGGCAGCGTGGTGTAATGGAAAAACCCAGAAATAAAATGACAAAGAAATACCGCTTTTAGACAGGCAAAAAACGAAGGCCGTTTGAACTCAGCAGGATACAGGCTTTGTCTGGAGTTAAAAAAAATTTGAAAACAAAAATTTTTGTTCACAACTTCTCCCTGAGGAAACCAGAGGGAGTGACCATAATGATGCAGCGGCTTGGCTTCTTTCTTCTTCCCGCATCAGCTTAGTAGTCGCTAATTACCTCCACGTGCAATAGGGCGGTGAGCCTCAATGCCCACTTCACTCACGTTGAGTCACCCTCAGGCAGCTCTCGGAGGCAACACCAAGACTCGCACGTGGACGCGCAGGGGAAGCCACCTCCGCGTCCCCGGCGCTGACCTCTTGACCTCAGGACGAGAGCGCCTGCGCAATGGCAGGAAAGGCGTGCGCCACAGTTACCCCCTAGAGGTGAAAGCGCGAAAGCTGAAGAACCACCCCGCTGGCCCGGAACTAGGGGCCGCGTAACGAAATCCACACCATCATGTAACGACAAACCCCACCCCCAAGAAGCGAGCCAGGGCGCCAGAAAGGCGGGGGTTGAGGGTAGAGACGGGAAGGAAAACCAACCGCCATTTTCCTCTCGCTTCGAGAACGAAACGGACACACACGCGCCCCGTCAATCCGCGGGACCTCCTAATACCCCAACCCCTACAGCTTCCGGCGGATCTCGCGAGACTGCACGACTAGAAATCTCGAGCCGTCTTCCTCAAGCTGTACCTTGGGGTTGCTGGTTTGGTCGGGGGGTGGGTGTGGAGAAGGGGAAGAGAGAAGACAGGGAAAGGCGGCAGACCTTGATTGACACGACACAGCCACAAATGGTGTGCAGACTCGAAGGGCTCACGGACCAATTGGCTGGGATGGGCGGGGGCGGAGCTGTGGGGAGGCGGGGGAAGGGACGAGAAGCAGAGGCGGGCAGGAGACTGTGATTGACTCGAGGTCTTGGCCAGTGGTGCGTGAGTTCGAATGGCCCATCGGCCAATGGGTTGGGACTCTCCACAAGGGCGGGTGTGAAAGTAGGGAAGCTAGACACTGGGGGAAGGCGGATGGCCGTGATTGACGTGAAGCAAAGGCCAATGGCGCGCGGGCTCGAGCGGCCCACCAGCCAATGGGCTGGGACGACCGGACCAGGGAAGGCGGGGCCTGGGGGGGGGTAGATTGATCGCGGCGGCGGCATCGGCGTTGTTCAGTCAGAGCGAGAACATTCCAGAGGTGAGTCTGAATTAGCTTTGGCTCCGGCCTCGCGGGGCCTCCTTAGTCTAAAGCCTCTGTGGGTCTGGGCTCCCGGAACGACTAGGGGCGCCCGGGGCGGGCGGGGTAGGTAGGTTGCGCCGATGCTTTTTTTCGAGGGGACTGGCTCCTGTTAATGGCGTTTCTGTCTTTCTCCCTTCAGGTCGCCAGGCTCCCAGGTGCCGAAGGGTGTTGCCTCCCCCCGGACGTCGCTGGGACCGCCCCCCCTTCCCCCCCGCTGGTCGGCGGCGGCACCTGGCTCGGGCCGCTCCTCCCGCTCCGCCTCCTCCTCCTCCTCTTCTTTCCTCCTCCTCTTCCCTTCTTCCTCCACCTCTTGCTGCTGCTCGGACTCTTGTTCATACCGCGCCTCAGACACTTCATCCCAGTCCCGGGCGAGCAGCGTTGGGTTTATGTCTTTATTTGACGAAAACGGTGAGTAGAGGGCGGGCATCGGGGCTTTGGCGGGACGGGGGCGGTGGCGGGAAGCGTGTGAGGAGGCGCCCCGGCCCTGGGGAGATGGCGGCCGCACAAAATGGCGGCCCTGCTTCCTCGTGACCTCCCCCCCCCC
>CM053585.1:315237277-315251613 GCA_028646515.1 Pseudochirops corinnae | reverse complement strand
ATCAAAATAAGTTCCAAATGAATTGATGACTTGAATATTTTTTAAAAATCATAAATATCTCAAGATAACAAAATACTATCTGTACTGCAAATGTGAAGAGGTAGAAATTCTTAGTTATGTAAAACAAATTATAGGAGGCAAAATTTGATTATATCAAATTTTTATATAGCATAGTGGACAAAGGGGAGCTAGGTGGAGTTCAAATCTGGCCTCAGATACTTACTAGCTGTGTGTAGCACCAAAGTGATATTCACAGTGCCAATTGTGACTATGAATACACTGGCATGATTCTGAATCCCAAAATATAACAGACTCTCCATATAGAAGACAGAACCAAAACATTTAATCAGACACCAGAAAGTCAAACCCCAACACCAGGAAACCAAATCCATCATAGCAGTAAAGAAGTTAATACACCATTGCACAGCAGGGAGCCATACCATCCTTTAGCCTTACCACAAACAAATACAAGCCTAGCTGTCATGGCAGGGAGAAAACAAACACAAGCCTGTGTCCCTCAAATGTGTCCTCTCTTCAACTTAGCTTCTCTGACTCCCAGCTTCCTGTGGGCTCTGCTCCACCCTTCAGCAAACTCCTCCCACCCACCACAAGCTCCATGTGATTACATTGGGTCAGAGGCAGGGAAGATCTTCAAATTACCATTACCATTACATTCAACTCCAAGATCTTTCATATCCCTTACATAGCAAAAATACATTAACAATACATTTCATTACATGGGTTAATGGGAGTTTAGGGGTAACTAGCATCAATAGAACCTTACAATAATATAACAGGGATAACGGAAAATAAGCACATAAAATGATACCTTAGGGTGGGGCTTGAGTGCAAGCACTCCATCATTCCACCCTCAAATGAATGGGGCTCAAAATCTTGGGGCAAGAGGCAAAGGTCTCTTCTTCCATAGCTACTTCCTGCTAAAATTTGATGTAGAGCTCTCCCTGTCCCAAGAGGTCCCATTTGAGAGGTCAGTTCTTTAGCTGTTATCCATGGCTCAGTCAATGCCAGATCCAGGGATGAAACATCACAGTCATGGACAGGGGGTGACATCTGGCTTAAGTGATCAAGGCATCTGAAGGTGGAGTACCAAGCCTGCAGAAAACAAATCTAGCAAACAAGTGTAACCAAAAAAAGCCAAAAAGAAACATATAGGGTCAGCTGTGCTTTTGGAGTCCATGAACCCACTATCATAGCATCATTCATGGTAGAATATATGAGTTAAGGGTATAATTTGGTAATCATTTTCTCCTGAATAAACAACAGTTAATGGTATTATCTTTATCACAAGCTATAGTTTCCATAGCCTTTGGAACATTGTCTGGCTGCCACTTTAGCTCCCAATTTTATTCTATCAGTACAACCAAACCCTTCAGTACCTCTGATAGTTATTTCAGAAGGAGGGTCAGTTTTTACAAGAGATATTGTTTCACAAGGAATAATGATCACTTGAACTATTCTATCATTTTTACAAAACTGTATGAATTCTTCACCTAAATTTTGGAATGTCACAATAGTTTCTCCTCGATAATTAGAATATATTACTCCAGCTAAGACATATATGCCTCAGGCTGCTAATCCTGATTTAGATAATATTGATCCAAAATAATTTTTAGGGATTCTCATACATATTCCAGTGGAGATTTTTCTTCTTTTCTATCCAACCAAAAGTCCTCTAAACAATGCAACCCATATCCTGCCAAACCAGGTGTTCCTGGAAACAGTGCTGAGACATCTTGCCTCAATCCAATATTCAATATTTGGGATTTTATGTGTTTGTTGTTTTCTAATTTGCAGATTTGGGATGATTCTGGCTAGAGGTATACTTCCTCCCAGTGGTCTTTGATTCAAATTACATAAAGCAGCGAACAAATTATCTTTCCAGTGTTGATACAAATTATTAGAACTTAACTTCCTTAACTGTTCTTTCAATAATCTTTTCATTCTTTCAATTAACCCAGATGCTTGTGGATAATATGGAATATGATATATCCATTCTATATTGTTTAATATACAATATCTCATTTCATTACCTTTGAAATGTGACCCATTGTCACTTTCAATTTGCATTGGGGTTCCATTATATAGACTTAGAATATCTAGAGTCTTATGGGTGTTTTTCTGGGTCGCTTTCTTATAAGGACAAGCTACTAGTACACCTGAATAGGTGTCAGCACAAGTACATATGAATTTGCATCCTTTATCTTGGGATAGGGGACCAATATAATCTATTTGCCAAATTTGGGCTGGAACTTTTTCCCTTGCTATCTTTCCATTTACTACCTGAAGAACAATTTGTTCTTTTTCCAACTGGCATATATGACATTCCTCTGCTACTTGTTATAACAATGAATAAGAGATACTAATACTTCAATCTTGTGCCCACTGGTGTGTGGCCTGGATTCCTAAATGGCCAGCCATTTGATGGACCCATTTTGCTTGTACCAAATCATCAGTTGGTGTCAGAGTAAGGACATTATGTTGAGTAGCAATCTTTACTAGTTCATTGTACTCACGTTTTGGCATGATGAGGGCCATGTGAGCATCTACATGAAAAACTGACAAATTAGTAACCAAAGACATGTCCCGAATATCTTCCCATAATTGTTTGCCCCAGACTTACTTACCATGAATTTCCCAATTTTGATTTTTCCACATGGGCATCCATGTAGCTAACATATGAGCTACTGCCCATGAATCAGTGAATATATGTCACTGTCCTCCTTGTTCTATTTTAGTCACTTGATATACTGCCATAAGTTCAGCATATTGATTACTTCTACCTATTCCAGTACTTTCTTTAATAGGATCTCCCTTAATATGTGACAAACTTGGATACAATCGTTCAGAAAGATCTGTAGGGGCAGTTCTTACTTCTCTAATCCATCTGTCATCAAGCCCTTTTTCTCAATACATTTTGTATAGTTCATTAGTTTGGAATATCATCTATTCTTCCAAAATCTACTCCTGCTCTCAATAGAGTAGTAAACAATTCCTTTCTTGTCAGTCTATTCTTTTTGAATCCTCTGGCTATTTACTCTTCTGTCTCAAGGAAACTTATCTTTTCCCCATTCCCCCAAGTCAATTAACTGTGAAATCTTATCCAGCAACTCCGAAAGAGGGTTCCCTATTTCACCAGTTAGGAGAGTCAGAATTATGTGTTTATAAGCAAGAGGAGTCATCTTCACTATGATAGTTCTACGAGAAACTGCTAAGGGGATATTGTGATATGCATTTGCATCTCTGACCATGATAACAATCTTCATTACCTCTTCCTTTAACTTTCTTATACAGTCTCAAGCAAAGTACCAGGATCTTTCTCCACTAGGTCACATCGAATCAGTGAGATACATTTTATTGCATCCCTCGGCAGCTGAAGCTAGCAGATTGGTCATATTGTTGCTTCCTGCCATATGATAATCCCTAAAAGCTTGTTGTACAAAAGGATTCTGACTAATACCTATAAATTTCAAGCAATCCATGCTATCTACCCATACTCCTCTGGCCCCTTCATCACTGATTCTCACCTTCTAAGACTAACAATTCTCCCATCCTTTGGGTGAATTGATTTAATATATCAGTAACCTCTTGTTGAGTGAAATCCTCAATTATCTCCCTGAACTCTGTTTGACCCATGTGGTTCTCCTGTTTTCCTATTAGTATGGGACAAACTTCTGTCCTGATAAAAGTCTCATCATCTAACTTTGTTTCATTTTCCTCCCACATATTGTCCTGGCAATCATCATCATGACAAGTAGGCTGAGTCTGTATTAGGGCAGCATGCACATTCCTCTTGTTGGTTTTTTTCTTCGTTTTATGAGCCAAACACACAGCAACCTTCTCTTTTACCACCGGAGACCCTCCAGCTTGCTCTTCTAAAGGAGAGCCCAAATACTGTAACACAGAAAATTTCTCATGCAAATCAGTTAATTTTCTTTCCATCTGAGCTTTTTCTTGTAGCAGCTTTTCTCTGCTTTTACATATAATATGGTAACCTGTAGCCTCTTGTACATACTGTCTCCTGTTTTTTCCCTGGTTTTATTGGAATTCCTTGCAAACATGTTTCTAAATCTCTAGATTCTCCCTTCTGTAGCCTCAGTTCCTAGTTTTCACAGAACCCTTTACTTTTAGCCCATTCCCTTGCTAGGAAGGAATAAGGTAAATCCTCCCATCCTGGGAGGATTTATTTCTCTAAAGTCCTTCTGCCTCCAAATAGAGGTCCAATATTTTGTGATCCCATCCTCATCACCAAATATAGCACCAATGCAATATTCACAGCGCTGATGACAACTATGAATACACCAGCATAATTCTGAATCACAAAATATAACAGACTCTCCATATAGGAGATAGAAGCAAAACATTTATTCAGATACCAGAAAACCAAATCCCAGTACCAGGAAACTGAATCCATCATAGCAACAAAGAAGTTAATATACCATAGCACTGCCAGGAACTACACCATCCTTTAGCCTTTCCACAAAATACTCACAAGCCTAGCTGTCTCCTTGGGTGCATCCTCTCCTCCCTCTAGTTCTAACTGCTTTGACTCTCAGCTTCCTGTGGGCTCTGCTCCACCCTTCAGCAAATTTCTCCCACTGCAGGCTCCATGTGATTACATTGGGCCTATTAGAGGGCAGGGAAGATCCTCAAATTCCCATTGCTATTACATTGTGTGACCCTGAGAAAGTCATTTAACCCTGTTTGCCTCACTTTCCTCATCTGTAAAATGAGCTGGGGAAGGAAATGGTAAACCATTCTAGTAACTTTGCCAAGAAAACCCCAAATGTGGTCACAAAGGTTCGGACATGACTAAAAATGACTGAACAAGAAGAACAACAATAATGAATAGAATGCTGGATCTATAATCAGGAAGACCTATACTTGAATCCAGTACTTGAATCCAATAATACTAGCTACTGAGGCTAAGGCTCAATGTCCTCATCCGTAAAATGAGGGAATTGGAGGAGATCTAAAGCCCCTTATATCAATGATTTGATTGTAGCAAATTTACCCTGGCTTGCTCTCCCAGAACCAGTACAACTATATCTGTGCCTCAGGGTTCTAAGATACCTTAAAGGACTGAGAAGTGTCTTTTCTCCATTACCTTTAGCTCAAGCCCTATGGGCTGTTTTTGTTCCACTGTTAGGTACCAGTGACTAGAGTCTTAGTTCTATTTAAGGATTTGACAACAACTAACTTTTACAAAGGGATATCTACATTAAAGAGAAAACAAAGACAAATATAAAACTCCCCCCCTTTAATACCTCAAGGACACCCCTTTCATCTCATTGTCTATATAACATTGGTCCCAATAAAATGAGGCAGGACCCCTGGATGTGTCTTCATTTCAGTTTCCCTGGGTTAGGTCCTGAAGGCCATTTCCAAAGATCATTTTGTACTCTTCTGGGCATCAACGCTGGGCTGGCTTCAAAACACTGACTCTGGAATACTGGGATACTGGAATGACCTCTTAAACTCACGAGACTAGAAGCTCCAATCCCTTCACCTAAAATGGAAAGTAAACAAAGAAATAAAAATTGAAAATAACAAATGCAGAGGCCGAGAACTAGCGCCTCCTCACATGGGCATGCGGCCTAAGATGGGAGAAATTCCCAAGGCCTCCCCACTTACATAATTTTCTCACACTGGATACCATGAACGAAGGAGTCTAGGAGATCCTTAAAAAAAAAAAAAAGAGAATGAGAAGAGATGAGGATAAAGCTAACTCAACCTTTTTGAAGATGTCTGCAGTTCCTGGAAGCTTCCTCCCAGCCGCATGGTGAGCAGACCAGAACCAGCTGTAGAATATCTTCATGGGTTCCACCATCTCATCTCCAAGCTACCTCCATTCTGTCTCCTCATCATCCACCAGGATCAGACTCCTCAGTCAGTTTCTCCACACAAGAAAACGACATTAACCAAGTGTACAGTACACATGCCAGACCCATGTTACACTACGAAGATAAAGTGCTTGTGTACAACAGAAAGAAATCTATGGAGAATTAGAAGGAAGAAATAGAAGGGCAGGGCCTATAGAAATATATACTGTAAACATTTCTCATAATAATCTGACTGCAAAATCTGTAAGGAATTGACACAAGTTTATAAAAGTAAGATTAACTTAAAAGTAAGAGAAGTGGTTAAAGGATATGAAGAGACGGTTCCCCAATGAATGATAAAGGTGGTTAACACTTATATAGTGCTTGCAATGTACTAGGCACTGTGGTAAGTACTTTACAATTATAATCTCATTTGATCCTCACAAGAACCCTGGAAAGTGGGTGCTATTATTATCCCCATTTTACAGACGAGGGAAATAAGACAAACAGAGGTTAAACAGCTTGCCCAGGCCAGATTTGACTTTGGATCTTTCTGATATCAGGTGCCTATCCACTGAGGCACCTACCTGCTCCTTTAAAAAAAAATACAAATGATCAATTATCACTTGATTCAAAGAAATAGAAACTAAAACAATTCTGATACACAACTTTATATGATTAAATTGGCGAAGATTTTTTTAAACCGTAAAATTTAAAGCTGGACCATTGTTTTTCACTCTTGTGAAAGGTGTGTTCAACTCTTTGTGATTCCATCTGGGGTTTTCTTGACAAAGATATTGGAGTAGTTTTCTATTTCCTTCTTCATTTTATAGATGAGGAAACTGAGGCAAACAGGGCTAAGAAACTTACCCAGGGTCACACAGCTAGGAAGTATCTGAGACCAGATTTGAATTCAAGAAGATGAGTCTTCCTGACTTCAGGTTAAGTACTCTAAATACTGTATGACTTAGCTTCCCTTAAAACTGGACTGGCACATTATTAAATTGCTTATGAAACCTTGAATTGATGTTATCTTTTCTGGAAAGCAATACCAAAGATACAATAAAGACCCTAAAACTGTTCCTACCTTTTGAACCAATGAGTCCACTGATAAGGTTTTGTTCAATATTTCAAATACATTAACAAGAAAATAATTCTTATCTGCACAAAAATCTCCCTAACAACACTCTTAGCCAGGTGTTGCAACCAGTCTGCATTCCTACAGCTCACACTCTCAGCCTTTGAAAAGCCCAACATTGGAGACTCTACTGCCCATATCTAGAATCTAGAATATAGAATACCTAGAGAATGAAGAAAAAAAGACCGTGGATGCAAGCCATTTCTTGGGGATCAGAAGAAGGCCTTAAGGTCCTCCCCCCCATTTGCTGTGAGTGAAGGTGTCACCTTACTCTCTCACATGTGAATGCAGCATTGTCACAATTTATTATGACACTTTTGAAAATTCCAATAGTTCTAGCTACAAAGCTAATGGGAAAAGGCTCATCCCAACCACTGGGAAAGGCAACCATAACCAGTCAACAGAATGTCTACATATGCTCATGATTCTTTTTCCCTAACATCTTCCATGTGAATGACAACATCTTAGCAATCTGATGGGGTCTGCCCATGCATCTGACTCCTCTAAAGTTTCTTGAGTCTTTTGTATTTTGAGCATTACTTTTGGGTGGAAGAAATAAATAGGTGTTCTGTACCTGACCTACATTGTACCTTGAGTACTTTGCTAATATTCTTTTGGGGAGGCCATAGACATAAATCTAAACTTTAAGTGGTTTTCCCCAGGGCTTTAGAATGGGGTGTGAAGAGCCAGAGAGTGTGAAGGCTGGAGGAGAATGGGAAAGAGTCTTATTTAAAAATCTTCCCATTGCCCCAGGACTGAATCTGGTCTGCATTCATAAGTCCAAAGCTAGGGGACCTTAAGAGGGAAATGGCAAATGCCTCAGTCTCCCTAGGTACAACAGTCAATTGGGTGCTGTTCTAGAAGTATAAATTTGGTAAAGTACCAACAAACCCAAAGTTTGAAATACACACATAGTGGCCATGAATTGAATGAAAAGAATTTACTCTGCCATATGACATGGACTCAGAGTGCAGGTGCTGATAGGAAAAGATTCACTTTCTCATAACATTTGTGGGTCCAAGGTGGAGGTGCTAATCAAAGGAGAGCAGAGATTGCAGGGTGGAAGAAGCTAAGCCACACACGAGGACCACAGGCACATCCAGGAGTCATGGAACATACTAAGAATGGGAAGTAAACTAGGCAATAACAGGTGATGACCAAATTCCAGAATATTTGAGTCGACCAAAGAATAGCACCTGTCAGTCTAACTGTGCTGTGTAGGGTTCAGATGTCAGTCAATAAATACTTATTACTCATCTGTTATCCAATCACTGTGCCAAGCCCTGACGATACAAAGAAAGGTTTAAAAAAAACTAAACCCTTCTATCCTCAAGGGGGCTCACAGTCTAATGGAAGAGACAACATGTAAAAAACTACATATGATCCGTATGGGGAGTTGGAATTAATTGGAAATAATAATCAGAAAAAAGGCACTGGAATTAAGAGGGACTGAGAAAGGCTATCTGTAGAAGATAGGATTTTAGCTCAGACTTGAAGGAAGCTGGGGAAGAGAGGAGGAGGAAATGAGGAAGAAGAATGTTTCAGCCAGTGAAAATTCCCACTGTCACCCAATCAAAGAGTATATATTGGGAGGAATTGAGTTTTGAACATCAAATGGAGGACTTTATATTTGATCCTGGAATTCATAAGGGACCATTGGAATTTACTGAGTAGGGAGGTGACAGCTAGAAAGCAAGAGAATCACAACAACCCAGTAGCTTGCTTGTATATAACTCTTGAGTGATCAGTCCTGGCTCAGCAGTCAATTATAGGATTCTCCATCATCACACAAGGCCAGAAGTAGATTCTCCCAGTATTTCCATTGGTGTCTGGGAACTAGGCAGTGAACCAGGTAAGTTCATTCACATTCTAAAGGGCTGCCTGGGAAGTTAAGTGACTTGCCCATGATCACATAGCTGGTATGTGTCAGAGGCAGGATTTCCAAAACTATGCCTCCATCCACTATGACACATTGTCCCTTGGTGTTGGATGGTTATCTCCTATTTTATAGAGAAAGAAACTTAAGATCAGAAAAAGAAAGAGTCCAAGACCGGATATATCAGAGTCTAGACTGGACCTAGAGCCTGAATTTCCTAGGATGTAGAGCTTGAAGGGACCTTAGAGATGGTCTTTGTCCAACCCTCTCACTTTACAGAGAAAGAAATTCTCCCAGGATGTGTTGGCCTGTCCTGGACACCAACCTGGCTCTCTTCTCATCTAGCAAAGGGGAAAGGATGGGTCCCACTACAAGGTAAGACATGCTAAGTCCATTGCAGATCAGGTCAGAAAAATGTGACATCCCTTCCAGTTTGAGAATTAAGCAACATTTCATGGAGAGTGTTTGACTTTGAAAGATAGGTAGGATTTCAATGGAAGAAGTATAGAGAGATCCTCCCTAGATGGAAAAGGTTGAAGTAAGGAAGCATGAATGTTTTAAGTGGTCCAATTTGGCTAAGGCTAAAGATTCACAAATTAAAGTCATAAGAAATTATGTCAGACTAATATGGAAATATGTTTTACATGATTGCATACATATAACCTATATCAAATTGGTTACCACTTTAGGCAAGGAAAAGGACAGAAGGAAGAAGGGCAGAAGAAAAATTAAGAGCTCAAATTTTTTTTAAATGAATGTCAAAAATTGTCTTTACATGTAATTGGAAAAAATAAAATACTATTTTTAAAAAAAGAAATTATGTCAGAAGGGTAGGTTGGAGACACATCTTGAAAGGTCATAGATGTTAGGTTGAAGAATATGCAATCTAGGTCATGGGGAGCCATTGAAAGTTTGTGAGCAAAGGAGGAATGAAATTAGACTTATACTTTACTGACATGAATCTGATAATATATTTAAATGCATTGAGGACCTATCCAATGGAGTATCATTCTCAAGATATATCTCTTATAGAAAAGTGTAAAAAAAAATCTGCAACAAATATCTCCAAAATATATAGAGAACTAAGTCAAATTTATAAAAATACAATCATTGCCCAATTGATAAATGATCAAAAGATGTGAACAGGCAGTTTGCAGACAAAGTAATCAAAGCTATAGTCATATGAAAAAAATGCTCTAAATCACTATGTTTAGAGAAATGCGAATTAAAGCTGTTCTCACACCTATCAGATTGGACAACATGACAAAAAGGGAAAATGATGAATGTTGGAGGGGATGTGGGAAATCTGAGATACTAAAGCACTGTTGGTGAAGTTGTGAACTGATTCAACCCATCTGGAGAGATATTTGGAACTATGTCTAAAGAGTTACAAAACTGTCTATCCCTTTGATCCAGCAATACCACTGCTAGGTCTATATCTCAAAACATCAGAAAAAAAGGGGGGAAGGGAGAAGGACCTATTTGTACAAAAAATATTTATAACAGCTCTTTTTCTAGTGGCAAAGAATTGGAAATTGAGGAGATGATCATCAATTGGGGAATAGCTAAATAAGCTCTAGCATATGATTTCTTTTTTTTTCTCTTTTTTAACAGAATTATTCAATTTATTAACAAAATTTAAAATAATTATAAAGTTCATGTGTGCAAATATAACTCCTTCAGTTATCCACTTTTACATAATGTCACAAAGAATTATTTTAAAATCGTTCTGACAAATATATTGCAGCTCTACATCCAGCCTGAATAGCACCTTTCAAGATGATGTATGCTGGTGCCAATTCTGCATCAGGGTCAAGCCCCGTGTCATGGTGTTCTAGCTCCTCATCCCGAAATTTTTTAATTACCTGAGGGAGTTCTTCATACTTCTCTGGATCCTCTTCCATTAATGTCCTAATCTGGTTGTTATAATGGTGTACTATCAACTTTTCTATAGCCACAATACAAGCCATTGCCCCTTCCTTTCCAAGTAAGGCTGCAACCAACACAAATTCCATTACATTCCAAAAGGGCATCAGAATAGTTGGTCGAATTGTAAATGTAATCATCAACTCATTAAACTTTTTCAAATGGGCCTCTTCTTGATCCCACATTTTCTGAATAACTGGTCCAACATTTGTTCTACCTGGTACAGCCATTTGTCCAGCATATATATGGTTTGCTCCATACTCCCCAGCATGATCCACCCAGATGATATGATCTATGATGGCATGGTTGATATTTTCATAGGTCTTTTCTGTACTGCAAAATCTGATGCTGGCACTTCTTGCATAACCTGCAGGGAACCTCTGAACCCCCAGAGCAGAGAAGCTGCAGCCACCCCGGCACGGCCCACCATCATGTTGACCCTACCCGTGCTCCACAGAGAAACAGGTGAAAGTTGGCATATGATTTTGATAGAATATTATTATGCTATAAGAAATGACAAGCAGGACAATTTTAGAAAAACCTTAAAAGACTTACAAGAACTGATGCAAAGTGAATGAACAGACACAATCACAGACACATTGTATATGTGATGACCAGCTTTGATAAACTGGACTCTTCTCAGCAACGTGCAGTTATAAGACAACTCTACAAGTGCCAGGATGGAAGGAGATATCTACATTCAGAGAAAGAACTAGAAAGAACAGAGTTTAAATGGAGGCTGAAGCAATCTACATGCTATCGTTCTTTTTCATGTTTGATTCTCTTTCTTTTTTCCCATTGTTCACTCCGTTGGTTACAACCCTTCTATACAACCAGACTAATGTCCAATGTGAAAGTATTTGCAGATCCTGTACTTGATTGGAAGCTGCCATGGTGGGGGAAGGGGGGGAGAGGGAGGAGAGAAAATTTGAAACTCAAGGAATTGTAGAACTGAATCTTGTAAACTAAAAGTAAATAAACAAATCAATTTAAAAAAATAAACATTAAAAAAAAAGTGAAGTGAGCAGAACCAGAACATTGTACACAGTAACAGCAATATTGTAAATGAAGAATTGTAAATGACTTAATTCTTTTTAGCAATGCAATGATCCAAGACAATCCGAAAAGACTCATGATGAACCTTGCTATCTACCTCCAGAGAAAGAATTGATACTGTCTGAATACAGACTGAAGCATGTTACTTTTTCTTTCTTTACTTCCTTTTTTCCTTCCTTCCTCCTTTCTTTCTTTCTTTTCTTTCTTTCTTTCTTCCTTTCTTCCTTCTTTGAGTCTTCTTGTACAAAATGACTAATATGAAAATGTTTTATATGATTGCACATGCTTACTGTCTTAAGGAAGGGTGAGGGGAGGGAGGGACAGGATTTGGAACTCAAAACTTTAAAAAAAAATGTTTAAAAACTTTTAACATGTAATTGGGGGGGAAATAAAATATTATATAAAAAAGACATGTCTTCTATTACCCAACATGGATTGACCTGGCTTCTGTTATGTTTTTTTAAAAAGGCTCATTTGGAGCTTGGGAGCTGTTATTGAAAGGTATGTACTTATGGTCACCCAGAGGATGAACAAAGATAGCTCCTTACGGTTAGCACATCTCCTACTTGACCTCTAATAGGGATGATGAATTTAATCTCTGGAACACTGAGAATGAAAATCAGAGTAGCCAATGGACCATGTGCTCCCGGCAGCAGTCAGCAATCAGTCCCAACTAGAGACAGAATCATGAGTCACAGATGTATAGAATATGCAACCAACAAGAAAGTGTGGACCCATAGCCTCTTAGAATCCAGAAAGGATGCCTTATAAGCATGCGTCCAGTGAATAATCCATTTGTCCAACCACCTCTATATTATCTATGTGAGGAGCATCAAACTCACAGGTCAAAAGTGTCAACAAAACTCCTGAGGAGTAGGAACCAGATTAAAATGTAATTGGGAAAGGTTTAACAAAAATAAATAAAAATACAAAACAACAAAGGTAATGTTAATTTGTGGTTTTCTAGCATCAATATGTGACCCACCGAGATCTGTTTTTATTTAAATTTTACAGCACTAATCTAGGCCTTCTGGCTTCCCCAAGGGTCTTCTATGTCACTCCTTCCTTCTCACTTTCCCCTGACCTCCTTCAGACCTCGAAATCTGAAAAGCCTAGATAGAACTGGTTAGGCACTGACTTCTATAATTGTTTTCTAGTGAGATTCTACTTTCCTAGACAATGAAATCTCTTCTGTCAAAGCCCGGGTTTGTTCCTTCTGTATCTACCCCTCCATCCCCAATTCTACATATACCCCAAGATTATGAACTCCCCAACGGCAGGACTCAGGTCGACTCCTCACAGAATTATAAAGCTGGAAAGGGATTCAGCAATGACAATCCAACCCATGCCTCAGAAGAAATTCCCACTACAACAAACCAATAAATGGTCATACAACCTCGACTGAAGGCCTCCAGTGAGAAAGAGTCCATTGCTGTCTGAGAAAGCCCATTTTACTTTTGGATAGCTCAAAATGTTAGGAATTTTTAAACCAAAATTTTCCTCACTGCTACTTTTACCCAGTTTTCTCAGTTGTTCCCTCTAAGGTCAAATAGAGTAAGTGTATTTCCCCACTCACATGACAGCCACTGGAATTCTTGAAAACAGCTCTCATCACCACCCTGCCCCCAATCTTCTCTTCTCCAGGAAAACTATCCCCAGATTGTGAGCTACTGAGGGGCAGGTTCTGGGTCTCAATGCCTTCCTCTGTCTCTCCCATATAAGGGCACAGAACTGGGGATATTTTCAAGGTAATGAGGTCTTGGGGAGGACTGGACCTTGTCCCTCTGGTCAGCCAAATCTCTCACCATCTCCAAGTCATCAAGGACCTAGACAAGTACACTTTGCAACATGTTGGGAAAGGCCTCACAGGGTGGTTCTTAGCTTTGCCAAAACCAAACTCACTCTCTCCCTCTATCCAGATGGCAACTCCCCATGGTGCTAGAGATGCTGCAGCTACCCAGTCACGAGTCATGAGTCATGGCTAAAGCCACTATAAATACCACCTATCACCTTCTGACATCTGCTCACACCATTTCCCAGAAACCTTCACTGACTAGGCTCTCATCTATTCTCCCCTGCCTCTGAGCAGGATCATACTCTCAACCTCACATGCTGGCCTGTGTTTTTGGTTTGTTTACACTGAGTGCATCATGGAATTATCAGTTTAGAGCTGGAAGGGACTTCAGGAACCATCTTCCAACATTGTCATTTTACAAATGAGGAAATTGTAGTAAGAAGCAGAGCCAGGATTCAAACCTAGGTCTTCCAGGGGACTCTGAGCAATTCAGTATATAAGGGTGCTGGGCCTGGAGACAGGGAAGCCTGTATTCAAATCCAGTTTCAGACGCTTCTTAGTTGTGTGACCTTGGTAAGCCACTCAATTGCTGTTTGCCTCAGTTTTCTCATCTGTGAAATGGGTATAATAATAATAGTGCCCACCTCCCAAGGTTTTGGTAAGGATTAACTGAGATAGTGTTCATAAAGTACTCAATAGGTGCGG
>CM053585.1:315203744-315231342 GCA_028646515.1 Pseudochirops corinnae | reverse complement strand
GGGGGGGGAATGGATAAAATTTAAAACTTTTGTAAGTGAATGTTGAAAACGAAAAATAAATAAATTAATTAATCAAAAAAGAAAGGGAGTCATTGAATCATCTTAAGAAATACACAGAAGGGAAGGAAGTTCAAAGGGAAACACAAACGGAGAAACTTTGAAATAATATGCTAAATTTGTTATGAACTTTAAAAGCAAATGGTACATAACGATTTCTGGTTTCACATATAGTCTTTGTCTGTTCTTCATATGTGGAAAAGTTCTCTCTTTAATGTGTGTGTATGCTCAATTCAGAATAAAAATTTTGTTTTTAATATCTTAGCTTGGGAACACTCTGCCTGGTTTTTCTGATCTGGATGAGGTAGCTAAAGAGCTATCAGTCTGTCCTTATGGTTCTAGCAACTATATTCTAGCAGACTGGGAGCCCTGAGGAGATAAGACCAGTAACCAGTTTATAGGGAGCAATACTTATCAGGGAATATGCAGCTAACCTGTGACCAAGTCTGGATTCTTGACTGAATACTTCCCATGGGTGTTTAACCTGTCTCCTTTGCCTATCAATGGGCATGGATGATCAAACCCTCTTACAAGTAATCACAAAGACACCAAAAAGGAGTAATTTTCTGTCATTAAAGCAGGTCAGGACAAGAAGAGGAACCCCTACTGACCAGCATTCCATAACCCTTACACAGAATGTGATCAGGACTCTAGGAAAAAGGCAGGCCAAGAGCTCTGGGAGGTTACTGGAAAGAGACATCACTGCCCTTGTTACAAGTTACACAAAAGAAATATTCTTGTTCCAGGTCATACTTGCAAGAAGAGAGAAAAAAAAAAAGCAGCTTCAAGATCAGTCCCCTGAGAAGGCAGGAGTCTAATGGGGCAGCTCCTGCCCTTAGGAAGCTGAGTATGTGTATGATGCACAGAGGGAGGTTGACAGAAGGGAGGTTGCTCTCAAAAGCTCACAGTCTGTCTAGAATGATTAGGAAAGGCTTCCTGGAGAAGAGGGAGTCTGAACTGGGCTATGAAGAACAATAGAATTTGAACCTAGATCTACTGTCTCCAGATTCTAGTGGTCAGATCTAAAAGTACCATTCAGCAAGATGAAAGTAACAAGATCCAAGGGGGTAAATAGTATATGGTGGTTGGAGGTCATATAAGGCTCTAGAAACTTTGAGTTCAAACAGGCATGATCTTATCTAAAGATGTATGATTCCAATTTGACTCAGTGCAATGGCTAAACTTGCAGAAGTAAATTCTGTACTCTGTGTTTTAGGAGTGTGCTTGTTAGGAACAATTGTATTAATTCAATTTATTCTCATCTAAACATTGCTTACTTAGGGTGGGAGGGCAGTACAAAAACAAGTAGGATTTCCTCAAGCACTTGAATATCTCTCTAGCAAGCCATTTCAGAGTTATAATTGATAATATCCTCAAACAATAGACCAAAAAATTCCAGTCAAGATTGAGCTAGGGTTCACAGTCTAGGTAATAGTCTCAGAACAATGGCAACTTGAAATGTGGGAACACCCTAGAGAATCCTTTTCCTAAAAGCTCTTGAGTGGATCAATCAAGAGCCCCCTGTCCTTGTCTGGTCACTGCCCAAACTCCATCCGGAGGGAGAATAGAGTTCCTCCCTGACCTTTCACCCAGTTTCCTCAAAGAACACGCTTAGGCCCTTGGTAAAGAAAAAAAGGAATTTTGTGCAGGGCATTGTTTTCTAGAAGTTTAATTAATTATTGATAAAGTTTCTCATTTTGTGGAGACTAAAGACCTTAGACTAAAGCCGACCTGCAAAACTTGGCAGTAGGTAGGGGCCAAAATTAAAATAGGCTAAACTTCTTCAGGCCCGTAGATAGGTTTTTAGTGGCTCACTTTCCAAGTACAGGTATAACTAATGATTAAACTATTTTGCAAATAAACTGTATTTTTAAAAGAGAAATTTCAATTGATATCAATTAATTACACTTATTACTTAAGATTTTTATTGATCATGAAATCACTCCTCTCAGACTAGAAACGCTGATGATGGTTGGTTGCTGAGGGTCATGTGACAAACAGGAGCGTGTGCACAGTGGTAACCCACCCACTAAGTTACACGAGGGGCACAATAGTTACTAATGGAAGGTGGGTTAAATGGGGCATGGATAAAGCACTTCTTTCTTTTACACGCTCTACATTTTTTGTGGACTACCTGAGATCTTTTGACAGTCATATGTTGTGGCCTAGACTAAAGCATTGTCTTAGTATTCATTGTAATACGTAGTCTAAAGGGACAAGGTGAGTGAAGAGTAGGGAGGGAGATGTCAGAGATGTCAGAAGGCTTTACACAACCCTTTTGAGGGTTAAAGTTTAGGACTAATTTCATTACACACACACACACACACACACACACACACACACACACACACACACACCACCACACCACCCCCAAACTTTTTTGTTTGTTTCAACTAAAGAGCCCGGAGTGACCTTCCTGGCCCAGTCCACCAGTAGCTAAGGTGAGGACTAATCTGACCATGATGCCACATGTAGATATGAACTTGGCAGGACAAATGTTATGTGGAAATTGATTGAAGTTTAGGGTCGTTCTCTCCAGAGATGAGTTAGAGAAGACCATATCCCTGAATTATGGGGGGAGAAAATTGTTTGTACTTTTTTTTTCTGTACCTTTGTAGTAAATAGTCCTTTGTAAAGACTAATCAATATTAATTGGCTGGCTACTAGACATTGGTACCTAACAGAAAAGGGAACAAAAGTAGAGAAAGCTTAAACTGATGGAAGCAGAAATAAGACATCCCAAATTCCTCCTAGAGCTAAGGGGTTTACAGCAGGCTCATTACATCTGGGGTCTGACACAGGACAAAATAGTGCCCTTCACATTTGTACAGTCCCCGGAGAGATTCTCTACCATAGACTTTAAATTTTGGATACCCTACTATGCAGGATATTAGAGAAATTGGTACGTTTTTTTTCTCTTTGTCTTAGGCTACAATTGTATACTTCTTTTTCCAGTTTCTATTTCCCTTACAAGTCAATTCCATTTGAGTTTTTGTAGACTTGTGTATTTATAGATTTGTTGAATGGTTAAATGCTATTATTTTCTGTATTATTGTATAAGCATTGATGTTTAGACTAATATGTGAGAAGTATGGAGTTTGCATCATTAAAGTTTGAGAAATATTCATATTTTTCTTTTTAAAAAAATCTATTAGACTGCTTGCTTTATTGCGAGATCCTTATGCCCTGCAAATCCTTAGGGTAAGGTCTGCCTAGCAACCTTTAAAAAAATTCAATTCTTAGTGCTTAGTTCCTTTTCTTTAGAGTTTTGCCCATTTTGTGGGAGTTGGTGCATTAAGCCTTCAGTTCATGGCCTATAATTGGGCCCATTATCAAGGACGTATTAACCGTGTGGAACCCTTGGGTCTGTAGTAGGAGCAGCAAAAATGGAGCTGAGAGCAACCAGGTAGAACAGCAGTGTAAAACTCAAAGAGCAACAGATCTTTTGACTGCAGATTGACTTCAAAAACTACAAATTAACATTGTCTATGTTATATTGTATTTTAATCTATTTTTTTTAACATTTCCCAATTACATTTTAATCTGCTTCATACTTCAATCACTTTTGCCAGTTGCTGGCTCCATGTCTGACACCTCTGATATAGAGCCCTTGGCTCTCAGCCCAGGACTATTGAAAAGCACTGAACAGTGAAATAACGAGCCTGGGAAACCATCCACACAGAGGAAGGGATGGGGGGGGGGAGTTGTGGAGCGAGGGGTGTAAGTAATCAGATAGCTAATCACTACCATGTAGATCCCTTGACCCTCCATGAAGATCATCTAGAGAGGGCAGAGGATAGGTGGAACAGTAAATCGCAAAAAAAGGAAGGAAGGAAGGAAGGAAGGAAGGAAGGAAGGAAGGAAGGAAGGAGGAAGGAAGGAAAGAAGGAAGGAAAGGGAGGGAGGAGGGAGGAAGGAAGGAAGGAAGGAATGAAGAAAGGAATGAAGGAACAAAGGAAGGAAGGAAAGAAGAAAGGAAAGAGATGAAGGAGGAAGGAAGGAAAGAAGGAAGAAAAGGGAGGGAGGAGGAAGGAAGGAAAGGGAGGGAGGAGGAAGGAAGGAAGGAAGGAAGGAATGAAGGAATGAAGGAACGAAGGAAGGAAAATATTTTATCAGGGCTATGAAGGAATAATTGAAGCAAGGAAAGAATAGAGGTAGAAAAACTATTAAGAAGTTATGGAAACAGTCCAAATGGGAAGGAAGTAATGAAGAGCTGTTTTAGAATGGCAGGTAGAAATAAGACATGACATGGATATGAGAGGTATTGTGGAGGTGGGAATTGACAGGACTTGGTAACTTATTGGAAAAGAAAGAGAAAAGACAAGAAAAAGTCAAAGATAAGTCAAAGATAAGATATATGACCCTGGGCACTTTAACCCTGTTTGCCTCAGTTTCCTCATCTGTAAAGTGAGCTAAAGAAGAAAATGGCAAACCACTCCAGTATTTTTGCCAAGAAAACCCCAAATGGCCTCACAAAGAGTCAGACACAACTGAAAATGCCTGAACAACATGTTCTGGGTACTGAGCTAAGCCCTAGAGATACAAAGAAAGGCAATGAAACAAGCCAACCAAAAAACCAGTCCCTGCTCCCAAGGAGCTCCTAGTCTAACAAGTGAGACAACATGCAAAGATGTACAAAGAAGGTATATTCAGGAAGAATTGAGGCAGTATCAGAGGGAAGGCATTAACATTAAGGAGGACTGGGAAAGACTTATATCAGAAGGTGAGACTTTAGCTGAGGACTGAAGGAAGCCAGAGAAGCTAAGAGTCTAAAAATCCCAGGTCCTTCAATTCAGTCTTCATGTGGGTGTGACCTCTAGATTTCTCATCATCCTGATCACTCAGAGCCATAATCATAACTGGGGCTACACTGGGGCCAGGAATGCTTAGTCGTGTGAGCTGAGTCACAAGACAGTCACTCTTCAGGACTGCTCACCGTTCTTGAAGAGTTGGTGTCCTTGAGGAGGAGTTTTCAACACCCTGACCGAAAGATCATTGAACTAGAAATCAGGAGAAACAGATTCTAGAACCTGCTCTGACCCTAACATTGGGTTTCTGTTGGTTCCTTTGTAAAATGAGGGGATTGGACAAAGTGATTTGTTAGGTGCCTCCAGCTCTGATTGTCTGGGAATTTATGATATTTGGCCTCCATGTGACACCACCTCAACTCAGCCTCAATTTCAAAGAGTTGAATGAGCCTTCATTGAGGACCTTGAGTAAGTCACTTCCCCTCTGTAGGGTCTCATCTTCTCCCTTTGTAAAAGAATGGAGTTGGATAAAATGATCTCTAAGGTCCTTTGAGCTCTAATGTGGCACTTTACATGCTTGAAGGGAGGGGGTTGGTAGCTTCAAACCCTCTCCTCAAAAGTATCTTTGTGATAGAGGTTACCTGTCCTCTTCTCTCTCTCTCTCTCTCTCTCTCTCTCTCTCTCTCTCTCTCTCTCTCTCTCTCTCCCTCTCTCTCTATGTCTGTCTCTGTCTGTCGTATTCAGGCCCCTTGATTACTAAGTGTGAAGAAACAAATGCCTTCAGATATAAAAAATAATTTGTTTAAATTGGAAACTACCAAAAGGCCTACTTTTCCTGGAGGTAGGGGGCAAAAAGACCAGGTTCTCCAGCAGCAGCCTTATGGTGTTTGGGGGTTCTGTCTCCCCCTAGGGGGAGTGTTGACTTCCCCCTCAACTGGGTATTCCTCTTGTGCTGTTTGCTCTGTGTATGGTTTGTGGTGTTTGCCCCATGTGCCAAGATTCCTTGTCGTAGCTCAGGGCTCAGTCTTCTTGGGACACCCTTCAGTTTGTCACAGTCCTTCCTAATATCTCATGCTCAAAACTGAGAAAGAATTTTTAGACTGTGACCTGACCACGTCCTGGAACTATTAACCCCATAGCTCATTTTAATGGTATGTTTCTTTCTCTTTCCCAGGGATGCAGAAAGGGCTCTGATAGTGGTTAACAAAGAGGCTAACCTAGAAGGTTTAGACCTCAAAGGCTTCTTTATTCATTAATAAGTATTTTTTTTCTTTTCTTTTCCTTTGGAGCAAAGAACGGTTTCCTATAGATGTTTCCAGTTATTTCCCTAATCTGGGCCTCATCCTCCAAACCCCCTTCAGTGATACACCTTTTGATGTTCTTGTTTTCAGAGTTTTAGATGTTTGCATGGTGCAGCCAAGTCCTACCTTCTCCATTACATCTTTTTTGTTTTTATTTGTTTTTGTTTTTAGAGGCAATCAGGGTTAAGTGACTTGCCAAGGGTCACACAGCCTAGTAAGTATCTCAGGCCAGATTTTAACTCAGGTCCTCCTGACTCCAGGTGTTCTATGCCCTGTGCCATCCAGCTGCTCTATTTTTGCTTTCATTTTTAATATGCCATCTTTTTGGAAGAAGAAGAAAGAAGAAGAAGGAGGAGGAGGAGGAGAAAAAGGAGGAGGAAGAAGAGGAGGAGAAGGAGAAGGATAAGAAGAAGAAAGAAGAAGAATTAGGAGGAGGAAGAGAAGAAGGACAAGGAGGAGGAGGAAGAGAAGGAGAAGAAGAAGAAGAAACTCAATATTTATATAGTGCTTTCTTCACAAAAAAATCTTCTGAGGGAGGAAATGCAAGTTTTATTTCTCTGATAAGAGACCTCAAAGCAGTAAAATTATTTGCCCAGTGGCACATAACCTAAAGCATTACTCTAAGACTAGTGGGTTTTTTTAGTTGTAGGAGGTTACAGAAGGTTTTTACCTTATGTAGAAATAGAATTCGAGGATCTGGAGCTAGAAAAGATCTGAGGCAGCATCTAACTCCTTCATTTTACACATGAGGAAACTGAGATCCAGATCAACTGAGAGATTTGCCTAAGGTTCAACAAGTAGGAAGGAGCAGAACTGTGATGCAAATCCAGGTCCTCTACCTCCAATAAAACCTCTGTAGTCTCCTTTAAAGAGCATTTATCTTCCACGTCCATAGCCAGCAATGATTTAATCTTGTCCATGTCTGTCTTTGGTCATCATCATCATCATCATCATCATCATCATCATCATCATCTTTCACATGTATAGAATAAAAATAGAATCACAAGGTATTAGAGCTAAAAGGTACCATGGACATCATCTAGTCCACCTCTTTATTTTTTTTCTTTTCAAAATTTTATTTTGGACTCAAACACCAGAAGACAAATAGAGAATAGAGAAAAGAAACAAAAACATATCATAAATTTAAATATTGGAACTGAAATACAAAGTTAGAAAGAAAAAAAAGCCTGTCCTGTGCATCGCAGAACATAAGAGAGGATTCAAAATATGTAACAATAAATTTTCATTTCAGGAAAGCCTATATGATAAATAATACTCATTGTGTTGAGAATTGCCCATCATTTCTTTACTTCCTTGTGACTTTTGTTTTCTGCTGTGCACTTTTTAACTTTGGGGTTTTTTTTCCCCTCCTCCCAATCCCTCCCAGAGGGCTAAAAATCTAAATCTAAAGTTTAGATGTGTTTCTTTATATCTATCTATCTATCTATCTATCTATCTATCTAACTATCTATCTATCTACACATACACACACACACACACACACACACACTTTCCCAAACCCATTCTACTCTTGATCTTTGTCCCTCCTGCCTCCTCCTCTTTACTTCTACCCACTACCTTGCCCTCTTATGTCTTGCCTTCCCTGCTCTAAGGATCCCTTCTCTATCCTCCCATCCCATCAATCTAAACACCCTCTATACCCCTATTTACCTATTCTCTCACCCTTCCCTCTAAAGATCCCTCCCTTGTCCTCTTTCCCCCATGCCCCTACCATTTTATTTCTTCTGAATTTAGAAGATTTTTATACTCTTTAAAATATATGTATATATTGGACTCATTCCCGACGAAAATAGGTTACCAGAACTGCAGTCGTCCTCCCCCATCTAATTCGTGTGTATCAGTTCTTCCTCTTGCACCTCATTTGTATAAAATAATTACTCTTTTTAGCTGTCCCTAAATGGTTTTACTTTTTAAGCTCATATCATACTCAGGTTTACACAAATCTTTCCTATGAACTACCCAATTATTAATAAGAATCTTTGACATTAATTTTACATTTTACATATATAAAAAGTAAAGAGTCTGTCCTTATGGATCCCTTATCAACCTTTTCATTTTTACAGATGAAGAAACAGAGACCCAGAGGAGAGAAGTGATTTAACCAAGGTCAAATGGGTATTGTCAAAAAATCAATTTAAACTCCGACCTTCTGATTATATACTTTATAATTCCCAAAGAATTTTCACTCCATTCTCTTGTTTGAACTTCCCAGTAGCCCTACATGGGACATAAGACAAGTATTCCTGTCCCCAGTTTTACAGAGAAGATCACAGAGAGAGGAAGCAACTTATCCAAGGTTTAATCATAATAATAACAATAACAAGAGCTCGCACTTGTACAGTACTTTAAGGTTTTCAAATAATGTTACAGATATTGTCTTATTTTATCCTCACAAGGGAGGTAGCTATTATTATCCCCATTTTACAGATGAGAAAACTGAGGTTAAGTGACTTGCCTGCATTTACGTGGCTTGTAAGTGTCTAAGGTTAGATTTGAACTCGGGTCTTCCTGACTCTAAGACCAACACTCTATCCACTGTGTTACCTGGCTTTCTCTTACGTAACTGGTGAGTTGTGGAGCCTGGATTTTAACCCAGAGCTCTTGGCAAAAAATTCATTACACTTGCTGCTATACCAGACCACTTCTCCAAGTTCACCTGGGTCAGTGTCAGTCTTAAGGAAACCTCTAAAGCAAGGTTCAAGTATCATATCCCTAAAGGCTCCTAAAGAGAAGGAAAAAAGGAGAGGATGGATGGGAGATGAGATGGAAAAATGATTCAATTCATCTCAGTGCAGCATATCTATTTAATGCTTTGGTTACATCTCTGAAGAGTAACAGAGGGCAGAACTTTATGCATAATAGGTGCTTAATAAATTTTTTGATCAATTTCTTGAGTGAGCATTTTTGGGTGCCCAGTTTTGTGTATGGTTATATTGGGGAAAACAGGAGGAGAAGATGTGGGCTCCAAAGAACTACCAATATGGTTGAGGGGAGAGGATTCACCCACGTTAAAAAAAGAGTAATGGTTATAGAATGTTATAAAAGAGTAGGTAATTAATGGTCTAATTGCATGGTGTTCATGCCCTCTATGCTACATCCATAACTCAAACTCACAAGTTGGGCCCTCAAGGAATGATTGCCCCAGATTTATAGTACTCTGTGGGTCCACATTCCTAAAGCGCTGATGGACCCCACTGGTGTGTTTGCTTTTTCTCTGATTGCCCTGTGGAGGACTTCCAGGCTGCCTGAAGGGGAGAAAGGCTCCTTTCTCCCAGTTTCCATACTTCCATCCCAACAAAAACATAAAGCCACACCAGGCCAAATATTGATCAAGAAATTCATACCTCTTCTTCCATGTCTGTATACCTTTCTTCTCATGTACTCTAATTATGAGAAATATCAAGTTCCTTCCTCGTCTTCCTCCTTTCTACCCTAGTGTATTTCCTTTTACTATTTCTTCCTTTTCCTCTCCTAAAACTCTCATAATGGAATCAACACATCTTCCCAGGGCCTCTTTTTTTCTTATTTAACTGCCTCAGTACCCTTTGAAGATAATAAGGTTCTGAAAGAATACTTGTTTCTTCTCTCTAATTAGAATGTTAGCACTGCATCATCATCCAGCTCCTTCAATAGCAAATAAATGTATCTTTCTAGCTTGCTCTTGACTCTTGTGTTTACATTTCAAACTTCCTACTCAACTCTAGTCTTTTCATCAGATATACTGGATGCTTGTGGTATTTCTTCTTTGACCTGGAAGTTCTGGATTTTGTCTATAATATTCTTGGAGTTTTCACTTTGGAATTTCTTTCAAGAGGTGACTGACTGATGGATTCCTTCTATTTCTACTTTGACCTCTAATTCTAAGAGATCTGGATAGTTTTCTTTTAAGATTTCTTGAAATAGGATACTTGGGCTCTTTTTTGGTTGTGGTTTTCAGATAGACCAATGATTCTTAAATTTCTTCTCCTTAATTTATTTTTCCAAGTCAACTATTTTTTGTGATGACATACCTTACATTTTCTTCTATTTTTTTAGTCTTTTGACTTTGTTTTAATATTTCTTGTTGCTTCATAGAATCTTTGGCTTTCATTTTATCTATTTTAATTTTCAGGGAGTTTGTTTTTGGGGTCAGGTTTTATATTTTTTGTGTAAAACCATTAACTCCTTTTCCAATTTTTTCTTCCATAGTTTTCATTTCTTTCCCATTTTTTCTTCTAGTGCTCTCATTTCATTTTTAGCTTTTTTTCCATTTTCATTTCTTCCAGGGATTTTAATTGTTTGTGACCAAGGGGTGTGTGTGTGTGTGTGTGTGTGTGTGTGTGTGTGTGTGTGTGTGTGTGCGTGTGCGCTTTAGGTTTTGTTTATAAATGTTTTTGAGTCATTGTCTTCTTTGATCTTTTGTCTTGAGTGTGTGTCACTCTATATTAGCTTTTTATGGTCAGATTCTTTTTTTCTCTGCTCATTATTCTATCCTACTTCTGACTTCAAACTTGATTTTAGGTTAAGACTTTGTGTACTTCTAGAGAGAAGATCTAAGATGGTCCTTCTGCTGATATCTTGGGAGTATTGAGTATAGCATTATTTCAGGCTCTCAGGAACACCTCAGACTAGGGACCTACAAGCTTTCAGTGTTCTCAAAGTTCTCTGATCTAAGGCAAATTCTGATTGATTGCTACAAGTTCCTGACTTGGGTTTGAGTCTGAGCAACAAGTACATTGCTACTGACTCTGCCACTATCAGTAGGCTCTGCTGATTCAGAATATTTCCTTTGATCTGGGCTTCCTGGACTGTTGTTTTTTTTCAGGCTTTAGAAGCTGGAACTGAAATCCCACTCAACTCCTGGGATCTAAGCCACATCATTGCAGTTTGTTTCTGAACTTGTTACCTGCTCAGTACATAACCTGGGTCCACAGGAATGGCACTAGTGGACACAAGTCCCTTTCCTCAGTTCAGCTCTTGTCTGTGACCCAGAGCTGAGTAGTGGGTGACAAAGATACCATTTGGCATCTGTTCTTATACTCTACACAAGTTGCCTGGTGTGGGTCTGAGATTTTCTGTTACTTTGATACACAGCCTCTCCCTAGGTACTGGAGTGTTCTGAGTAGTCTGCTCCTGACCAGACCCTGTCTCTGTTGTCTACAAACCTCAATCTATGCCAATTTGGACTGGAAAAAAGACTCATTGTGACTTTTTCTTGGATTTACCCATCTGGATTCATTCTAGTATGTTTTCTAGATCTGTTTGGAGGATTTTTGAAAAGGGGAAGGAAGCTCACTATACTTCTTCCTGCTGCTCTGTCATCTTGGCTCTACCTTTCCTAAAAAAATTTAAGTGCCAAGAAACAGCTAGGATCACACAAGGCCTGGCCACTTCACCATAATTGAGAGATCTTGGTACATAAATATTCTAAAAGGCAAAAAATATTAATTTACATCCAATAATTATGTAAACCCTGAAAAGTTCAGCACAATCTGACAAGGAAGAAAATAGATTTTCAATGGAATAAAGAACTCTTTTGTTTTTGTGTGCAAACGTATATTTATTTGTTTTTACAAGTACAATAAACACACATAGTTCAACAAAAAAAAATTCCCACATTGTCAATGTCCAAAAATATATGACTCAATCTGGATTTTAGGTCCATCAGTTCTCTGACAGGAGTTGGGGGCTATGGGAATAGAGGACTTTCAAGCATCTCTGATGAAAAGACTAGAGGTGAGTAGGAAGTTTGAAATGTAAACACAAGAGTCAAGAGCAAGCTAGAAAGATAAATTTATTTGAACTATTGAAGGAGCTGGATGATGATGCAGTGCTAACATTCTAATGAGGGAGAAGAAACAAGTGTCCTTTCAGAATCTTAATATCTTCAAAGGGTATTGAGTTAGTTAAATAAGAAAAAAAGAGGCCCTGGGAAAATAAAGTGATTCTGTTATGAGAGTTCTAGGAGAAGAAAAGGAAGAAATAGTAAAAGGAAATACACTAGGGTAAAAAGGAGGAAGACAAGGATGGAACTTGATATTCCCGATAATTGGAGTACATGAGAAGAAAGGTATACAAACATGGAAAAATGGGGTATGGGGAATTTCACTCTTATCTAAACTGGACAAAGAAGTATTGAATGCATACACACATACACTCACCAGTTTGCTGTAGAAATACATCAAATTCAAGACCTAAATAAGTGGGGATGAAAGGTGGGGTTTAAGAAGGAGAGTGTTATCTGGAAGAGAATAGTGACAAGCAGAACAAACTTCCTGGCCCTTAAAGGGGGACTGCAAAGGAAAAATAAAAGATCTGGTATCTAAGAGAACACTCATCAATTGAAGAATGGCTGAATAAATTGTGATATATAGCTATAATGGATTATTACAATATAAGAAATTATGAAAGACAATTTCAAAGAATCCTTGGTAGTATAAACTAATACAGAGTGACAGGAGCAAAACCAAGATGATAATTTATATAAAAACAGCAACATTATAAAGAAAAAAAAAGAAGTTTGAAAGACTTAATAACTGTGATTAATACAGTAATAGACCCAGAGAACCTATGATGAAGCGTTTGACACTGCCCTCCTTGTGGCAGAGAAGAGATGGACACAGGATACAGAAAGAATATTGAATTTTTGGATATTTTTACTACGTGCATTTGGTTTGTTTAACTACACATTTTTGTTAACATGCATCTTTTTTTTCTTTCAGTTTTTCATGGAGGAGGGCTAATGGGAAAGGTAAGTTGATCCCCTAAAAGAGAGCCATGGGGAAAAAATTAAATGTACAAGAAAGAACATAAGCGAGTTCAGAAGGAATCAAAGACAAGTTAGCCAGTATTTAAAGTAATATATTGAACTTATTATATACTTTTTAAAAAACAAGTGGTATGAAATTGAGTCACAGTTTCATATAGAATACTCACTTTGCATTCTGATATGTGTGCACTAATGCTTTTTTGTTTGTTTTGTTTTTTCTGAATTTTAAAAATTCAGAATTTTTAAAAACAACTTTTTTTCAAGTCAACCAGGGATCACAATTAGTTCAAAGCAAAGTCATTTACTGAGATGGCATAACAAGAATAGTGTTCTTCCCCCTAAAATTGAGGTGCCCTTTCCCGTAATGTGTTACAATTGCAACTTGTTCTGGTCCCCCAACCATTCCCATCCCACCCACCTCCCTTTATAGTTAGTGTAGAAGTAGCCAGTACGAAGTAACAAAAGCAGGAAATAAGATTGCCAAGAGGAGCCTGCAAGCCACTTATAGACTGTCCATAGATTAAAGGAACATGATAGTTACTTGCAAACTGTACCACATATTAAATAAAACTCACATCCTGAAGCTATGTGCTATATCAGGAGAAGCCAGTTAGACCTTGCTGTAAGAGCATTTTTCATCCCGCTAGCTGCCATGGTCCATAAGTCTCAGATAAGCTCTAGACTTCTGCACTAAGACCAAGTGAACACCAAATGTTACTGATCCCTTTTGGATGATGTGGATGTGTTCATGAACTAATGCCAAAGTAGCACAGAATATAATTAGTCTGTCCCCCACCAAAACCCTATGGAAATGAGACCCTCAAAGTCCTGATTCCCCCACTCCCAGCATTCTTCCACTTCCACCTGGGTCCATGCTGCTAGGGCTCTCGAATCTAATCCATGGTTATATAAATGACTTTCCCCCCTTCTCATTCTCTTCACCAGACTGCCTGCCTTCCTTCACTACCTCATTCCCATCCCCATGCAGTCTACCTCCATGCCCCCCCACACACCTCTCCCCACTTGTCTCTCTACTTTCTGTGCCATTTCCCCCTGTACCTCTGTGCCTTATTGAAGTGTGATTGAAACATTGTTCCCCACTGCCACCGTGGCCTGGTGTGTACTCAAAGAACTGAACGTGCCTGCTCCATTCCATAATTCGATAAATTAATTAGCAATTCACATGCAATGTCAACAGGAAGAGTAGACAGTTCACTAAAGAAGAAGCATGTATAGGTTTTATAAATTATCTCTTTTTTATTCTGCTTTGTATGTAAAAATGATCATCTTGTTGATGATTGTTATATTCGTTATTTTTAAAAAGATTTTTTAAAAGATAATTTGGACATAATAGGGGCAATGGCAGGAAATGAAGAGTATCAATGGTGGTTAGTCAATCTATGAACCTAGAAAGCCAACCAGATACAGGGGCCAAGAAAAGTCAGTAAGCTCAGGGCCCCTTGTTGAGAGAAGTCTGCAATGTGAAAAATAGCATTACCCAGGGCCCAGGCCCCTCATCTCCACCCCCATCCCAATAAAAGACTCAGTTCATATGGCCTCAGATCCCATCCTGTGGGCTGATTCCTTAAAAGGGCTCAGTATCTTTTTGGCTTATTGTCTTTGTCTTGTAGCTAAGTCCATAGGAGGCAACTTGAAGGACTGCTAAGTAAATATTTTCCATTTGCCCTGGACCAGCACTGAGTAAGCGTTATCTGACTTGGGAGGGTTCAGATCTTCTGTATTTCCTTCTCTTGTCCTCGTGGCATGGTTTTCGTCCTTCATGAGATTGCCCAGCAACCCCCTATTGAGGACTCTCTTCCTTTTCCAAGCCTGCTGTTGGAAATATCTCTCTCTCTCATGGGGGGGCCAGTGCATGACTCTCCATCTTGATAACTCTAAAATTTGGGAATTCTTGAACCCATGAGATCACCTCTATGACAGAAATGTCCATTCTACAAATTGCTACTTGGGATCATAGGATCTTAGTGTCATGGATTTAGAACAAGAAGGGACCTTAAAGGCTATTAAGTTTAACCCCCTCATTTTATAGATGAGGAAACTGAGGCCCAGACAGTGTAAGTGACTTGTCCAGGGTACTCTACTCATACCACCATACTGCTTCATAAAGGAAATAGGATGACAGAAGAAGACAGATAGGAGCTGGAAGTCCAGGGCACTTCTTTCTCAGGCTCACCTGAGCAAACACAGGCTGCCTGCCATGTGCTTCCCCTCTAAGTTATTCTTTTCCATTCCTAGATGGGCTGGGGGAATTTCCTTCTCTACTTTACTATATCCTAATCTAGAATTCCAAGGGAGAGAGCACGAGAAAAGAGGGCCTGTATTTGCTTTTGTAGATCACGGGGGGAGGGAGGCTCCTCTGAAGAGTTTCCCCCACTCTCAGCTCTCAGGGGTCAATTGTCATGGAAGCACCCTGTAAATCATTAATCAGAGGGCTTGTCAGATTGACCAGGGGCTCCAGTGATCACCTCCTAATACTATGATGAAAGATGAAAACCCTGAAAGCTCCTCTGGATTGGGTCTAAGTGGAAAATTAGTGCCTGGAGAAACTAACCCAGTTCAGAGTGGTCTAAGATAGGGGTGTCAAATATACAGCCTGAGCACAGCCAGACCCAGATTAAAATGTAATTAGGAAATATTCAACAAAATAAATAAAAATGCAATAAAATATATATAATGTTAATAGGTGGTTTTCTAAATTAATATGTGCTTACAGAGATCCCTACATACATCCACTTCTATTTGAGTCTGTCTCCAGTTGTCCTGATCTATATCTTGCCATTGGGCTCAGATGTCTCTGGAGGAGAAAGTGAGGCTGGTGACTTTGTACAGCCTCCCCTGTTCACTTGCAAGTCATGGCATCACCTCCCTGATGTCATGGTCCTCTTTGAGGACAACCGACAAACCACACACCACACACCCAATTTGAGTTTGACATCAACGGTCTAAGATCTGGGACTCTGTCCTAACACTATATCTCTCATCAGTCAATCAGTCAGTCAGAAAGCATTTATTAAATATGTACTACTGAGACATTGGAAGCACAAAGAAAGGTAACCTTTGCCTTATGGAGCTTCCATCCTAATGGGGGAAGAGAAAAGCGGGAGGGGCTGGGGAAGAGGGCGGACATAACATAAGCAGAGGGGGAGAGGAGAGTGAGCCTGGAATCTAAGTCTGCAGAATGGGGGATGGTCCCTTTGGGCCATTCTCCACAACGGAGGCTCTGGGAGAACTCACTGGGGATACAGTCTGGGTTCTGATGCCATTCGGAGGTTTGGGGTTAGAAGATCTGGGATCTTAACGAAGGGTTTGGGTTTTTGTCATTATTGTTCTTGTTGTTTTACAGTTTGTGTTATCTTTGGCAAATAACTTCCCCACTATAATCGAAGTATTTTTATCTATTACAGTGTTATGAAGGCAGCTAGGTGGTGCCATAGTGCACAGAGTGATGGCCCTGGAGTCAGGAAGGCTCATCTTCCTGAGTTCAAATCTAACCTCAGATACTTAATAGCTCATCTGCAAAATGTGCTGAAGAAGGAAATGGCAAACCACTCCAGTATCTTTATCAAGAAAACTCCAAATGGTCACAAAGACTGAAACAACTGAACAACATAATAGTATCATAAGGGTGGCTAGGTGGTGCAGTGAATAGAGCACCAGCCCTGGAGTCAGGAGGACCTGAGTCCAAATCCGGCCTCAGACACTTAACACTTACTAGCCGTGTGACCTTGGGCAAGTCACTTTGATCCCAATTGCCCTACTTTCCTCCCTCCAAAAAGCAAAAAAAAAACCAAAACATAATAGTATCATAATAAAATGAGGGGCCTGACCTGGAACGCTAACCCCAGAACGTGTGCAGCATGTTCTAATTGCCGCCAACCTACATGGAAGAGATTGGGAAGCCTGCTTCTAAAAAGGCATGATAACATGTAACAGAAGTGTCCTGCTCCCTGATTTAGAGTATGCTCAGACATATTGTCTTAGCTGACAAATGACAAGGTAAAGGGCCTTGATTGTCTGCTGAGGCAGAACCCAGAAGGGAGGGGGAAGGGGGATGGGTGATTTAAAAGGTACTAATTGGCTAACATCAATCTTTCTGTCATCTTTCCTGCATACTTACGTGTGAGAGAGAGAGACAGAGATAGAGAAAGAGAGAGAAGAAAGAGGAGGGGGAGAGAAGGGGAGGAGAGAGAAGAAAGAAGAGAGAGAGGGAGAGAGAGAAGAGAGAAGGAAGGAGTGAGAGAAAGGAGAGAGGGGAAAGAGAGATGGGAGAGAGAGAGAGAGAGAGAGAGAGAGAGAGAGAGAGAGAAGAGAGAGAGAGAGAGAAGAGAGAGAGAGAGAGAGAGAGAGAGAGAGAGAGAAAGAGAAGTCTTTGTCCTTTGCTTCTATGTTTTTCCTTTAATAATAACAGAGGAGAAGCACATGACATACTTCACCTGTAGGTGAAGGAATATTGAAGATGGCCACACCTTTGAAGGTCAAAATAGTAAGCACTGGAGTATGGAAACTATAGTAGAGGCCAGGATTTTCTTGAAACCAGATGGTGAAGAGCAGAGCCATGAGTGACCTGTCTGACCCAGCATAGATCAATGCATCCAAAGGCATCTAAGAGGAAGCTACAGTAACTGAACCATCAGCTATGTCAAATTTAGAAGTAAAGTTGTCCGAGAGAACGTGCCTAGCAGCTTTACAGTAAGTAAGAACCCATTCTTCCCTGAGATCAAGGTGGTATGAGGAGAGTATGCCCTCAGCTGCTGGGGGAAAATGTTTGTAACTTCTGTTCTTGCCACGTCTTCTAAGCACCATCCCTTTATAAAAGCTAACTGAAGTTAATTAATTAAATGAAACTGGAACACTAGTCACTGGAGAGTTAATATTGGGAAGAATGAACAGGAATACCTCAAAACCGTAGTATTAGAAAATCACGCCTGAGGGCTTAGGGGTACACTGAGGGAGAGACATAGACTTGTTCAGAGACCTGACTCATTTGTAGGAGTGAGTTGAATGAGGATCCTCAGAACAACAGTATAATGCATCTAGAACTGGGAAGAATCTCAGAGGCCATCAAGTCCAACATCTTCATTTTGCATAGAAGGAAAATGAGACTTAAGATATGATTTGCCCAAGTTCACATGTATAGTGGCATTGAAGAGGGGATATGACACAAGAACCATTGATTTCAGAACCAACATGCTTTTTACCATGCCACACTGATCCTATGGTCCTTTAATATTATGCAAAAGTACGAGCGACAGAAAGTGGGTTTAAGGGGTTTGGGAGGGGGGTGGGAATTCACAGTCACGTTCTGACTATACTCCTAGTAAGACAATATGTTAGGTAGCTGACATTATGTCGTCCTCAAAGAGTACAGGCTCTTGGAAGAGTCTCAAAGGAATCAAAACCTTAATCAAAAGGGATGAATCAAGTTTTAGAGTCAGCTAGCCCTTGGGTAACTAGGTGCTGGAATCAGAAAGATTCAACTTCCTGAGTTCAAATCTAGCCTCAGACAGTTCCTAGCTGTGTGACCCTGGGCAAGTCACTTAACCCTGTTTGCCTCATCTGTAAAATGAGCTGATGAAGGAAATGGCAAACCACTCTAGTCTATTTAACAAGAAAACCCTAAATGGGGTCAAAAAGAGTCAGACGTGACGGAAACAGCTGAACAATAACAATGTACCAGGCACCATGCTAAGCTCTAGGGATACAAAGAAAGGCAAAACAACAACAAAAACAGCTTTTAGAGTTAGAATGGAACTTAGGAATCATAGAGTTTTGCCCTGGACCCACAGCTTATAACAATTCACTTCTAGGAACTCATCAAAGATTTGAACCCATTGATTCTATGGGACCTTGGGCAAGACCAACTTCTCTGTTCCTTCGTTTCTTCATTGTGATAAGATCATAAGAATCCTTTCATCAGGGCTTCAGCTGACTGCTTTGAGAGGGGACTAAAGTTGCTAAAGATGCTGGGGGTTGTATTTTTTCCAAAATTGGGAAGAGAGGAAGTTATTATGAGATCATGATTAGAGGAGAGTTTTACACTATGACAGGTTTCTAGAAAGGAAAGAAGGAAGAAAGGAAGGAAGGAAGGAAGGAAGGAAGGAAGGAAGGAAGGAAGGAAGGAAGGAAGGAAGGAAGGAAGGAAGGAAGGAAGGAAGGAAAAAAGGAAGGAAGGAAAGAAAGAAGAAAAAACACAGCTTTAAGAGAAAAACTCAGAGAGAGAAAGGGAATTGCCATTGCTGGTACCAACCCCACTGCTATGACATTGCCACTTCATGGGGAAAGTCCTGCTATCTCCTCCTCACAAGGCAGCCAGTCCAAGCCTGGCCAGAAGGACGTTAAACACTATCCTTTCTTCCCACCCTCTAGCTCTTCTCTTCTCCAAACAAAACACACACACACACACACACACACACACACACACACACACACACATACCCAGTTCCTTCAATCTTAGACACATTTGGTTAGTAATTTTTCATCATTGCTTTTAATTCTGTTCTCTAGGGCCAAGCAGAACAAATCCAATTACTCTTCCCTTGAGAGATTTGAATACCTGGGGGTTTGACACATGCACAGAGACATCTTATGATGTTTCTCCACATGAAGATGCTTAGGATCCTGATTCCTGTTTTCAGGAGAATCACAATAATATGTAACAGAAGTACCTAGAAGAGACTGGAGTTATATGTAGATCAGGGGTGAGGAACCTGAGGCCTTGAGGCCACTTCTGAAGTTTGGATTCAGTCAAAGTACTTGATGATCTAGAGGGTCACATGTGGCCTAGTGGAGACAGGTTCCCCACCCCTGGTATAGATATTCTATAGCTGCTTTCAGTCAGCTAACCACATAAAGAAAAGGAGACATGAAGGATATAGAGGCATTAAAAAAGGCCTATGAGTTTCATCCTTGGCCTCACCCCAGCTCTCCTGGGAAGCTCAGCAAAAAGAGCAGAGCCCATAACTTTGTTTATGAAAGACCTAGGGGGCTCCTCACCATCCCATCATTTTAGAATTTGGGTTCAGCATTGATTCCCTGATGTATGAAGAAAGTGGAGCTTCCTTCAGCATTGTTATTCCAGCCCACCACAGATGCCCAAAGGAATGACCTTTGGGATGACCTTTGGGACCCCAGATAAACAGTAACTGAAATACAGGCTCTTCGAGCAATCATCCCACATCTGGACATGAACTTGGTGGGATCAATGCTATGTGAGCTAAGCAAAGTTTTAAGCCTATGCCCCCCACAAATTGATGTGGCATATGGGAGAATGTAAATCCCCCAGGTATTGGGAGAAATGTTTGTTCTTTGTTTTTTGTCACATGCATGAGGTAAACATCCCCCCAAAGCTATTCAATACTGAGTGGCAAAATGGAGCAGGGTGTTAGTGTCGGAGTCCCTAAAATGAGGGGAACTCAGCTGATGAGGTCGTAAGCCAATGGCAGCAGAGAAAAGAGACACTCACATTCCCTCAGCGTATGCTAGAACAGGAGTGTCAAAATCACATGGAAACAGATAGAAACCCACAAATTAATATCATCTTTCTTGTATTTTTATTTATTTTGTTAAACATTTCCCAATTTCATTTTAATCTGGTCCACGCCTGGTGTGGGTAGCAAGTTTGATACCTTTGCCCTATAGCCCTGAGGAATAATGTAGGTGCCTGGCTCTGGAAGATGGGGCCAGAGCTACATTTCACACCTAGATTATTTATCCCATTCCTAGCTCCCAACCCTAAGCCTTTCCTTTATGCTAAACACCCCTCAGTTCCTATTATCCATCCTCATATAGTATGGTTTCTAGCATTCTCGCCATCCTGATTACCATCCTCTTGATAAAACTGGTAACCTACCCAGGAAGGAAGACAAACATAGCACATAGTGGGCACATCAAGTTGAACTGCTGTCTTTGTGGTTCTCCATTTAAATGACCACAGCAGAGTTATGTCCACTAGGGAGTGCTGAAGTGTGGTTCTTTCCTTTTGTGAATCTTCTGTTGTAAGCTATGTTGATTATAGGGTGGGGCCTGATGGGAGTATTTTGTTTCAATAAAGGACTGTCCTGTGAAAACCTGCTCATCTCAGGGCTGACTTTTTTTTGGTTGTTTTTTTTTTTTAACTCATAATGACTCACCAGGTAAACTACCTTTTTTGTTGAACCTATTTGCAGCTGGGCTCCTGGTTCCACTGGGGCTTCTGGGAAAAAGGGAATCATTTCTGCCTGGTTGTACTCTCCCTCTGTTCCCAACCTCTGTTAATCTGCTGATAATAGCACTGATATGTCAAGCTAGCCTAAGCAAAACCCAAATCATACTGGTCTCTTCTAGATTCCTTCGGGATGTACTACAGTCCCGTGGGGCTTACTCTCACTGGCCTAGAAGTCAAAAGACCTGGGTTTGAGTCTTAGCTTTGCCACCACTAACCTGTTGTGTGACTTTGAACAAATCCCTTTTCCTCTCTTGGTTTCAATGTCTTTTGTAAAAGTAGGTTTGAACAAGGCCCTTTCCAAGGTCCCTCCCAGCTTTACAATCCTAAATCCCACAATTCTAAAGTTAACTTCCAATAAGAATGTTTTGGGCCTTTTCTGATTTAATAGCTGGGTGACTTGGGTGTGTTCCTTTCCTTCTCTGGGCCTGTTTACTCTACCATAAAATGAGGAGATTGGACTAAATGGTCCCCAAAGTCTTCCATCTCTTTACAATTTCTCTAATCTCTGGCTTCCCATTTGGGGCTTCTAGCTGTTTCTCTTTTGAGTGAAGGGATGACTAAGAGAATGATGCCTGCCTTAAGCTTCTTCATTTTATACAAAAATCATGGAAGTGAGTCACTCTTAGCAGGGGAATTCAGATGCGCCTAAGGCTGTTCCAATGATTGGCTCTGCCCTGAGCTTCTTTCTGCCCAGGCCTGCCTGACCCGACAATGTGGTGGAAAAGCATTTATCTGGGGTTTCTTACTTGGGAAACCTCTCTCCTAGGAATCCAGAGGAGGAACTGGGAAGTTGTTAAAGTTCATTTTCAAAGCCCCAGTTTTGAACTCTTTTTTTCCTCTCTCTCCCAATTCCCACTCTCCTCCATTTCAGGTACCCTGCTCTCTCTCTGCCTGTTAAAAATCTACTTTCATTGGAAAGAATCTGACAAACTCATTCACACCAAGGTGTAAATGACTGACAATATAATATGAATCCTACCTAGGTGTGGTTGCAGCTTGACAGTGAGCAAAGCATTAACCAAAGGAATGATTCAGAGGTTCTTAACTTTTAGAGATATGTAGTCCACCCTCCTCATTTTATAGAGGAAAATTAAGGTCCAGAAGCAGGTGATTACCCCAAGTTCACACAAGTCAGTGCTGTCCACCTTAGGAATCATACAGATGTCCCATGAGGGGTGCTGCCTACACCAGATTAAAATGCAATTGGGAAATATTTAACAAAATAAGCAAAAATACAATAGAATATAGATGATGTTAATATGTAGTTTTCTAAGTTAATATGTGGCCTTATCTATGGTTCCTTGTGTATATAATGGATACTTAGTATATTAGGTAGTGGCTTCCATTTTCTATTTGACTTTGACACCACTGCCCTAGGGAATTTCACCTTCATTTTAGGAATTGACAGTTAGATTCTACAACCAGAGGAGGAAGGTCAAAGACCATTATGCGTCCAAATGATGCAGGCTTAAATGTGAGAAATGTAGCGGCGAAAGTGCTAAATTTGGAGGTAAAGGCATACGTTCAAATCTCACCTCTCCACCTTACTAGCTGTGTAATCTTAGGCAAGTGGCTTTAACTGTCCAGGCCTCAATTTCCTCCTCAGCAAAGGAAGGGATTGTACTGAATGATCTCTAAGGTCTCTCCCTTTCCAAAGCTATATAACCTTATGGTTTTTGCCCCACCCTCCTTTAGTGTTCCAAGACCTTCTAGCTCTCCTCTGGTTGTCCCAGGGGCCCCTCTTTAGGTCTACATCTCCAGAGCACAACCAATAATCTGAATTCTTATACCTTTTTTCCACCTCGAAGCCATCTCTCAATTGGATAACCTCTAATAAGCTCATTTAAGGGCAGCTAGGTGACCGAACAGATAGTGCCAGACCTGGAGTCAGGAAGACTCATCTTCCTGAATTCAAATCTGGCCTCAGATACTTAATGGCAGTGTGATCCTGGGCAAATCACTTAACCCTGTTTGCCTCAGTTTCTTCATCTGTAAAATGAGCTAGAGAAGGAAATGGCAAACCCCACCAGGATCTTTGCCAAGAAAACCCCAAGTGGGATCATGAAGAGTCTGACACAACTCAACAACAATAAGCCCATTTACATGGAGGTGCGAATGATGAATCACTGTCTTAATGTGCTACATTCCCCACAATTACATAGTAAAAGGGAATAATGCTTTAATCCAAAAGAATGAAACTATCCGGTGGAATTTCAATCACAATTTCAATCAGATGAGGAAGGCTTCCTGTTACCTTCCACATTGGACTGGCTTAGCCTAAATTCTTTCTTACCTACTCAGTAAAGTCCAACTTAATTGCCATTTCATCAAAAAGTGATCTTACTCTCCTGTGAGTGCTTAAAATATTTTGTTCCCATTCATTTTTGCAATTACCACACTCTGCCTTGTATTGTATTGTAATGATTAGATATATAGATATATATATATATATATGTATATATACATATATATATATTTGAATGTGTGATTCACACACACACACATTTGAGGCTAGGTTCTCTGAGAGCAAGGATGGTCTTATTCATGTCTGGCTCTTCCTCAGTCCCACATCAGGGACTGGAATGGAATTGTACAGAATTTTCGTTTTGATTGATTTTGAATTCGGGGTTAGGGGAGATAGGGTGGAGAGGACCCTACAGATCATTTAGTCCAAATATCTCATTTCAGTGTTGTTGCTTGTCCTTTGTTTTCAAAGAAGACCATGACATTGTTACAGATTAAGATAGAAGACCAAAAAAGGGAAATGACTTGCCTCAAAAGTTACTCACAAAGCTACAATTTAAACCCGGGTTCTTAGGCTCAAAATTCAGAGCTACTTCAGGATAGGGTAGGATAGGATAGGATAGGATAGGATAAGATAGGATAGGATAGGATAGGATAGGATAGGGTAGGGTAGGGTAGGATAGGATAGGATAGGATAGGATAGGATAGGATAGGATAGGATAGGATAGGATAGGATAGGATAGGATAAGGTAGGATAGGATAGGATGGGACAGGATGGGACAGGACAGGACAGGACAGGACAGGACAGGACAGGAGAGGATAGGATAGGATACTGTCTCCAACCCAGTAAAAATACCCTGTTAGAAGAAAATGAAGCCAAGTCTATGTTTAATAGGTTTTCCAGAAATCATTCCAAATGGGAACCTTCCACAATCTGACTGCAGATTTCTTTCTCTTCTTTCACTACTTCTTTTTCTCTCTCTGCTCCAAAGCAACTCCTTAAATCAAACTAACCTCCTCATTCTCCCCAAGAGCACACCTTCAGCCTTTTGTTCCTGTCCATCCTGTCTCTCCAGCCAACTCCCCAATATTTGCCGTCCTTCATAACATGTGTCTTATTCACCTGCTTCTCATTACCTTGCAAACAGTAGTAGGTCATTAGGAAAATTTCTGATGGACTGCTTATTTAGTCGTTTTTCCAGTTGTGTCCAACTCTAAATTGACCCCATTTAGGGTTTTCTTGGCAAAAACACTAGAGTGGTTTGTCATTTCCTTCTTCAATTCATTTTACAGAATAAGGTTAAATGACTTACCCAGGGTCACACAACTTGTAAGTGTCTGGAACCAGATTTGAGCTCAGAAAGATGAGTCTTCCTGACTCCAGGCCTGGCACTCAATTCACTATGCCACATAGCTGCATAGGTAGATAAATGGACAGATGATATAAGACGGTGACGCATTGAAAAGACCCTTGGCTATAAGTCAAGAGGCCTGGATTCTGCCTTGGCTCTGCCACTGACTTATTACGTTATTTTGGTGTATTTCTTCCCTTCTCAGAGCTTCAGTTCTCCCGTCTGTAAAAAAGGTGCTGGGCTATCAGAGGTTCTTAAACTGGAGCCCTTGAATTTGTTTTTAAAGATTTAATAACTGCTTTTCAGTACAGTTGGTTTCCTTTGTAATGGTAGGTATTTTACTTGTGCATTTAAAAACATTATTTGAAGAAGAAGTCCATCGGCTTCACCAGATTGCAAAGGGGTCCATGACACAAAAAGAGTTCAGAACCCCTGCTGCTCCCCTCCTGCTCTGGAATATCCTATAAACAAACATTAGCTGCCTCTCTAGGGCTTTTACTACCTGTGTGGATATGGCAATGTCTGGTCCTCAGTTTTCTCATCTGTAAAATGAGGTGATTGAACTTGCTGGTTTCCAAGGTTCCTTCTAGCTCTAAATCAGTGGTTCTCAACCTGTGGGTCACAACCCCTTTGGGGGTCAAATGACCCTTTCACAGGGTCGCCTAAGGCCATTGGAAAACACATATTTCCGATGGTCTTAGGAACCAAGATACTGCTCCTCTATCTGTCTCCAGGCGGGTCCGCCCACATGCATATACTCCCACATATGAGTGTTAAAGGGTTGTGACATTAGGAAAGTTGAGAACCACTGCTCTAAATCCTGATAACTGAGATGCAGTGAACCTCAACATTACATTGCTCTCTGTGCTTTTCACATACTAAATGCTAAAGTCTGGTTGTTGTCCTTCGTTTTTGAAGAGGACCAAAATGACATCACTATGTTAGAGTCAAGTTGCAGTGTGTCAGATTGTGGCTGACCAGACCAGTATGAGCTCGGAATGTTTGACCACAGGTTAGGCACAAATAGTCCATGTGAGCATTTGGGGTGGATTCTCCAAATTTGTGTATCTCATGTTTCTTTTGAGCTACTTCAATTCTGCTTTGCTCATAGAGCACACCACCTTTTTTAATGAGGGTTCACCATGCTGGGCAGTCCTGGGCCAATGTCTTCCATGTCACACAATCAATTACAAAGGTCTTCAGAGGGACCTTAAGAGTGTCCTTGTATGGGTTCTTCCGACTACTGTGTGAGCTCTTGCCTTGTGTGAGTTCTCCTTAAAAGTCTTTTAGGCAAGCATACATTTGGCATTTGAACTATATGACCAGTGAATTAGAGTTGTGCTCTCTGCAGTAGAGTTTGAATACTTAGCAATTTGTGTGGTCGTGGTTGTGGTTTGTCCTTCACTCTCAAAGAGGACCATGATATCAAGGAGATGATGACATGACTTGCAGTTGACTTTGATTTAAGTGAGGGAGGGCTGTGCAAGGTCACCAGCCTCACTTTCTCTTCCAGAGTCATCTGGGTCCAGTGTGCAGATATCAATCAGGACTACTGGAGATGACCCAGGATGCAATGGGAGACCCTGACTCTTTTACGCTAAGATCTTTTCAAGTTCTCACTTTGAGTGAGGTAATGCCCATTCAATGAAGAAGCCTCCTAAGAAGTGAATCAAGGTATGGCCCCTTTAATTAAAAAAAAAATCAAACAGGGAGGGGAAGACCCTCAGGTTTGCTGGTCAAAAGAGAAACAGTTACTATTTATATTCACCCTGAGCCAGGAGGGCCCAAAAAAAAACCACTGAGTGGTGGCTTGGTAATTTAGTTTGAGAAAGTATCTCAGTGTTTGGTACCTTCAGAACCTTTCTAAGACCATTCAAGTGGAAGTGATTCAGTTTTCTGGCGTGGCGCTGGTAGACTGTACAGGTTTCACAGGCCTACAACAATGAAGTCAGACCCTCAGTTTGGTAGTCAGTCTAATATTTCTTCTCTCCCATACTTGCCTTCGGATCCTCCCAAACACTAAGCTATCTCTGGCAAATACTTAAGAAATTTCCATTGAATTGATAAGAGGAAATTAAATTCTAAGACATTCCTCCAAAGCTCAGGAGACAGCAAATGGGAAGGACATCAGAATGTTGTAAGCCAAGATAGTGGATGTACTATAACCACTTTGTTTCCACCTTTGCTATCATTTCTGTCTCTGTGTTCAAAACTACCCATTGGAAGCTGATGAGTCAATCTAGGCCAATTCTCTAGACCAGGATCTTCTGGTTGGCTATCGATGAGTCAGAGTCCTATCTTACTGAGCACAGTCCAGAGATAGAGACTAAAGAAAAAGAATCATAGGCTCACAACCTTCAGAGATGGGAGGGCCAGTGTAAGGAAAAGCTTTTGAACAATGACAGTTGTATAAAAGTGAAACAAGCTGCTCCAGGGAAATGGTGGCTTCCTCATCTCTGGAGACATTCAAAAAGAAGTTGAATAAGTATCTGTCAGGGATTTTATAGAAGAAATTCCTACTTAATTATAGACTGAGCTACAGCAAGGGTTCTTAACCTTTTGAATATATATCATAGATACCTTTGGCATTCTGGTAATACCCTTCTGAGAATAATGATTTTAAATAATTGAAGGAAATTCTAAATTTCAGCACGAGGTTAATGGAAATAAAGGCTGGTTTTTCTGGTTTGTTTTTTCCCCATCCACAGTCCTGCACCCCATGAAATCTATTCATAAACTCCTTAAAAAACTTCTGGGTTCTACGTCATCTGAAAAGCCTTCTAATTCCAAGGTTCTCTGATTCTATACTTCTCTGCCCAATTAGTTCAAATGTAGAAATTGGCAAAGTGACTGACTGATACATATGTGAGTAGTGGGGCTAAAATTCAAACTCTAGGTGTCTG
>CM053585.1:315184937-315196896 GCA_028646515.1 Pseudochirops corinnae | reverse complement strand
GGGGGGGGGGGGAAGGGAGGGGAAAAAATCTGAAACCCAAGTGATTGTGGAACTGAATCTTGTAAATTAAAAGTAAATGAGTAAATAAAAAATAAATTTAAAAAAATAAAATAAAAAAAAAATAAAGACAGCTTTTTAAAAAAGTATTTTGTAAATTCATCATGGTAGTTCCAACACTTCCCTGTTTGCCTATGTCTCCTTCTGAACCTTCCTCTACTTGTATTTTTTTTTTTGGGAGGGAGGTGAGGCAGTCAGGGTTAAGTGACTTGCCCAGGGTCACACAGCTCATAAGTGTCAAGTATCTGAGGTCAGATTTGAACTCAGGTCCTCCTGGCTCCAGGGAAGGTGTTCTATTTATTATGCCACCTAGCTGCCCCCACTCCCCTTTCTTCGTGTTATCTTCACTCATCCCTTTACCTGATTCTCTCCATCCCCTAAATTAAGGCTCTGTCTTGCAACAAATCTCTATAATCAAGCAAAACAAATCTATACATTTGCCATGTCCAAATATGTATGCCTCATTCTTCTGAAGCTTAAGTCCATCACCTTTCTGCCATGGGTAGGAAGCATGATTCCTCATCAATCTTCTGGATTATGACTGATCAGAGTTCTTAAGTCATTCATAGTTGTTTTCCTTTACAGTATTGTAGTCATTGTATAAATTGTTCTTGTTCTGTTCATTTCATTCTGCATCAGTTCATCCAAATACTCCTAAGTTTCTCTGAATCCATCCTTTTCATCATTTCTTTACACTGTGATATTCTATTATATTTCCATACCACATTTTTTAAAGGTATTCCCAAGTTGATTAGTTCTTACTTTGTTTCCAACTCTTTACTACAACAAACAGAACTTCTATAAATATTTTTGTATATATGAGTCCTTTTTCTTTTTCTTTGATTTTTTTTTTTTTTTTTTGGTGTATTGTCCTATAATGGCGAATTTAAAGATCCCGCTGTATTGGCTTGGTTTTTGGGTTGAGTGTTGAAACCCAGAGCTTGTGAATCCCACTTCTGGGATGGACTTGTTGACATGAAGAGAGAGGGCTGAACTGGGAGGAACTGGTGTCATGGATTTAGAGAGAGGTCCAAGCAGAGAGAGGCAGAAGAACTTTTGGGAAGCAGCATCGTGGAGGCAGAGAGAGAGGAGAATTTCCAGGGGCCAGAGTTGCTGGAAGAGAGGGAGAACTGCCAACCAAAGCTGCCTGGACTGCTGAGGGCCAGTTGGAGCTGCCCAGGACTGTTGAGAGCTGCCAAGAACTGAAGAGGCATAACTGTGATGCGGTATTTTGTCTGTCTGTTTTGATGTTGTTTTGCCAGATTTGTCTGCTGGTAAAGGACAGTGCTGTTGTTGCAGAGGTTGCTGCAACCTTGCTGTTGGTTCAGGCAGAGAGTGTTCTGCAGGCAGAGAGTGAATTGATGAGGACACTAGCAATGTATATTGTGGCTTTGTTAAGCTTTTTCTCCCCAGAAACAGAGATTGCTGAGAACTTGCCTAGGTCAAGAGGAAGAAAAGATCACTTTTTGGGTATTAAATGCTGTGATGATATCTTAACCTTGCTGTAGCTTAGGGGTAGATGGCCTTTGTGCTTTCCACTGCCCCTTTTGAGAAGGTTCTTGTCATTAATTGATGATAACTGTAATTCAGTTGTGATCCAAGAGTGGGAAACCTTTGACTTTTTTGTGCTCTGCGACTGACCAAAAGAATGTACTTTGTTTATGATGGAAACTAATCTCCATTTGAGAAGAGAGACTTTTCAACTGAATGTATACTTTGGTGGTATACTTTGACTCTATATTTTGTGATTGAATTGAGATACTTTGTGATTGAATTCAGAACTTGCTAAATGACTGAGTTATGCTGTATCTTGATTTTCTCTTTTCTGTGAATGTTTTGCCTTAATTTGTCACTGAATAAATGGAGAGTTACTATGCTGGTATTCCGAACCTTGGAAGTTGCCTTTGCTTGGCATTACATGTCGTGCACAGTTCAGTGACTATTTGGGCAAAGTTCCATATTATTTTCCAGAATGATTGAACCATTTCACACCTCCAACCAGCAGTGCATTAATGTCTCCATCTTCCCACTGCACTTCCAACAACTATCATATGTCCATTTTTGCCAATCTGATGTGTGCAGGATAGATGTTAGATTTGTTTTAATTTGAATTTCTCAAATTATTTGTTTTAAGCATTTTTTCACATGGCAATAGATAGCTTGAATTTCTTCCTTTCAAAATTGCCTATTAATTTTCTGTGACCATTTATCTGGTTTGATCATTCATCTATTGGAGAGTGGTTCTTATTCTAATACATTTGAATCAACACACTATACATATACAATGCTGTGTATATTACCTTATTATAATATTATGATCATATATTATATACATTCAAATTTATGTATAGAAGAGAAAAACTCTATAAAGATTTTTTTCTTAATTTACTTTTCTAATCTACTTTTAATTCAAACACATTGGTTTTGTTTGTACAAAAACTTTTCAGTGTTATGTAATCAAAATTATCCATTTTATTTTATCTTATGTGACCCTCTATCTGTTGTTTGGCCAAGAACTCTGCAAACATCTATAGTTGTGAAGGTTATCTCCTTCACAGAGACATCACTGAACTTCCTTCGACCTCTTGTATTCTGGAAGCCATTGTGCTTGAGAGTCAGTGATTTTTCTTGACTTTACCATCTTCCTCATTCTATCCTCTCACTATTAGTTGTCCTCTTAAGCCTTCTCTTGTATAACTCAAAAGGTACCAAATAAACACTTTAGGCCTTTTGTGTTGGTCTCCTAAGTCCCTATTACAAGGGCCTTCTATCCATACACTTCTATAATTCTGGTGTTATTCTGCCTAGAAGGTAGAATTAAGCCTAGTAATAGCACAAATTGATCAGGCTACCTCTTTGCCAATCATTGTTGGAGCAACAAATGTCATCTTGATCACTGGCTGGATGATCCAAATATTGTTGCCATCTGCATCTGTACTCTTTGTACATGGCTATCAGGTGGCTTGAGGATCTTACGAGGAGCAGCCTCAGTGGGGAGCTGAGGACCTTCCCCTTCTTTACCTTAACCCCAATTCCCAGTTCTCATGACATGATTTATACCTCTTCCCACCTGTATACTAACCCTCTTCCCCATTCTCACTCTTGTCTGAGGAACCCAGAACCCCCTCTTTATTCTGATTCTTGAACCCATTATCTCTTCCCAACCGTAATTGGCTGGGGAGTATTTGCCCTGCCATTGTTCCTTAAATTCAAACAGGTTGAAGTCATTGAACCCTAAGGATGACCTGGACTTTCCATCTGCACTAAAGCTGGACTCTCATATGTGTGTTGTCCTCCCTACTCAAAACCTAAGGTTCCTTTTTCTATTTCCAGAGCTTAGCCCAGCACTTGGCACCAGTAAGTGTTTAGTCCATGTTTTTCTATTCCATCCCATTTGGCAATGACCTGCTGTGACTTCTCTTCATCCTTCCTGTCTAGTGTGGGCAAGCTGCTACCATCAGACAACTGATCTATTGTCCCAATTCTGAGGCTATGGACAGCCCAAATGGAATGATACTGGTTTTTGAAGGGAAGGTAGGGTAAATGAGGGAGGAGATTATTAATGGTATCAAACTCTATTGGGGAGGCCTCTGTTCCCCCAGAGCCTCCAAAGCTGTTGGCATAAATTAAATGATCTTTGGACTCCCTTTCACTGGGTTTCTTTTAGGATGGAACAATCTTGGCATACTTCTCCAGTGCCTAAGAGGGTACCAGACATCAGTTTATTCACTGGATTTTGACCTAGATCATTCCCATTTGGACAAAAAATCTAGAACTATGTTTTCATTAGATCTGGTAGATGGATCCCTCTTGGAGCTAGTTTCTATGAGTGTTCCTGTTTGCTGGGGTGTCCCTAAGAGTCATAGGTAATTGTGATGCATCATCTTTATGGGATACTTTGGTGAGTAGAATGCTGGGCTTGGAGCCAATAAGACCTGGATTTGAATCCTACTTAATATATTTTCTAGGTGTATAACTCTGAATGACTTACTTAATTTCTCTGAGATTCAGTCTATAATTTGTAAAATTGGAATGATAATAGCACTTAACTCATAGGCTTTTTGTGAAGATAAAATAAAATAATGTATACAAAATACTTTGCACTATACACATATGAATTCTTATTCTCTGAAGCTAGAGATGTAACTGGTCAAAACTCTATCTGGGGCAAACTCATAACAGGTACAAGCTCACCAGGAGAGGTCACTCATACCCCAGAGAAGCCCACAGCAGCAGCTGTGTCCCATGCCTCCTTGGACCGCAAGGTAAGGTGCTGGGTTAGAGCTTATGATGGGGAAGAAGGGTAGCAGCACAGCCCCTTGAATACCAATGCCCCAGGGCAAATCCCCATTCATTCCTTGCTTGGTATAGCTCTATTTAGAGATATTCTATAGACTGACAAAATACTTAGTTCATTCAAGCAGCATCTATTAAATTAAAAGTACTGTGAATACAAAGATACATGAAAGAGACCCTGACCTCATCAATCTTACATTATATGAAGCGTAGTCCTTTCCATCACTTTCCATCAGCAGGGATGGCTGACTACTGGTCTACTTTCATAGCTGTAGTCTATTCTGTAAACCAGTGGTTCTCAACCTTCCTGATGCTGTGACCCTTTAATACTCATCTGTGGGCATATCTGCATGTGGGAGGAACTGCCTGGAGACGGATAGAGGAGCACAGTGTCTCGGTTCCTAAGACCATCGGAAATATGTGTTTTCCGATGGTCTTAGGTGACCCCTGTGAAAAGGTCATTTGACCCACAAAGGGGTCGCAACCCACAGGTTGAGAACCACTGCTCTAAATGAACTTAAGTATTCTATTATTCATGTTATTCCAAACTAAGGCTATACATAGTTGGTAGGACTACCTCAGTTTTTCTTTCAGTTGAATGATATATTACATCCTCCTAGATACTGACTTCCTCTCTGGGTTTTAGTGACACCACTCTCTCTTGGTTTACCTTATACCTATCTGACTATACCTTCTATATTTCCTTTGCTGATTCATCATTTATATGACAGAAACTAAATGTGGTTCTACCACAATGCTATGTCCTGGACCCTTTTCTCTTCACTTGCAATGCTCTCTCTATTTGTGTCCTCATAAGCCCCTTAGGTTCAATGATCATTTCTATGTCAATAACTCCCAGGTCTATTCAGTTATTCCTTTTACATCATGACTTTCCCTGTCATGGTTTTGATAGATTGCAGTTCAACATAAGAAATTAAATGCGAATTTTGGGAGAGTTTTGTAGAAGCTACAGATGACATGCAAAGGCCAGCAGATAACACCAAGTTTAGAAACTCAGAAATTCATAAAATATATGCATAGTATTATATACTATCAACCCAAATTTTACAATAAGGTACTATAAACTCTCCATAATAGAAAAAGAAACAATTCAGGCTTCTTCTTTGGTATGAAGGGAGAGACAAAATATTTTAACACAGATTTTCCAGATGGCAGGGGAGCCATGCCCCCAACCCCCATGATGTGGAAGGGATAAGTGTATCAGTTATAATCTCTCTCCTGAGCTCTATGTCTATGTTCCTGACTGCCTATTAGACATATGGAGCTGGGTATCCCAGACACATCTCAAAATCAGCATGTCCAAAAACAGACCTCATTATCTTTTCTTCCAAACCCAATTCATCTTCCAAACTCTTTCTGCTGAGGTTGTCATTATCCTTCCACTTATCCAGATTCATAACCTCGTGTCATCCTTGCCTTCTCACCCACCCCACATATCCAATCAGCTGACAAATCTTATTACTCGATCTCTATGGCATCTCTCAGGTACATCCTTTTCTCTTTTCTCACATACTCACAACACTAGTTCAAGTTCTCATCACTTCCTACTTTGACTATTATAATAATCACCTATTTGGTCTCCCTGGTTTAAGCCTCTCCCCAGTCAAATCTGAAACAGCCAAACTCCATTAACTCCTTTTTAAAAAACAGTATTTTATTTTCTTCCAATTATATGTAAAGACATTTTTTAGCATTCGTTTTTATAAGATTTTGCATTCCAAATTTTTCTCCCTCCCTCTCCTCCTCTCCCTAAAATAGTAAACAATTTGACATAGGTTATATATGTGCAATCATGTAAAACATATTTCCGTATTAGGCACAGTTGTGAAAAAAGAAACAAACCACAAGGAAAAAACCCTTACAAACCACCTCCCCCCACAAAAATCCAAACCAAAACGACATGAAAATAAAATGCTTCAATTTACACTCATAGTCTGTTAGTTCTTTTTCTGAATGCAGACACCATTTTCCATCATGAGTCCTTTATAATTGTCTTGGATTATTATACTGCTGAGAAGAGCCAAGCTATCCATTAACTTTTAATCAGAAATATTTACTAAGCAGAAGGCAAATTATAACACAACTTTCTATTCACAAAGCAGAAACAGCTCTCACCAGTGCATGTGGTATTCATGGGACATAGCATAAATGTAAAGAAGTATAACAAGGAGACACTTGAGTAGAGAATAGAAGTGTCTGGAACGATACACAATGCTGGACGACTTGATGGTAACGTGCTTTATCCCCTTTAGTAACAATCTGTATGACAATTGATTGGCAATCACAGCTGCTTCTCTGCTGGCTACTACAATGTCAAACCTTTTCAGCAAAAGCAGAAACCCCAAGTCTGAGATATACAGAACTTTTCTAGGATTGCTTCTTTGGATGGGTTATGAGAAGTTTTTACATTCCAGGGCGGTGGATATTAGTACAGGAAAAAGCAAAGGCAAAAGTCTGTCTTCCTCCAGTCCACTCTTCCGAGCAGCAGATGGCAAAGCAAACACTTTGTCTAGTTCACTCTTTAAAGAAGAAGTGACAGCGCAGGCTCTGAGGACTATTCCTAGACCCAATCAGAGGTTTTTCTTGGTCCTAGTTTTGTAAATTCCTCTCAGATACAGATTTAAAAAAAAAATTTTGGAGGGGGGAAGGAAAGGCAATTAGGGTTAAGTGACTTGCCCAAAGTCACACAGCTAGTAAGTATTAAGTGTCTGAGGCCGGATTTGAACTCAGATCCTCCTGGTTCCAGGACCAGTGAGTGCTCTGTTCACTGAGCCCCTAGCCACCCCACAGATACAGATTTGATGCATGATCTGACCCACTTGGAGTTCTTGTCTAACCCAACTACTCCAAAGAAGGGTTTCTTGTGTGAAATGACTCACCTCTATTGCAAGACAAGAAACAAAAATCCACATTTCTTTCAGCCAAGCCCTGGCTGGGCAACATACAATTGTCCCATGGTTTTCATAACAGTTTTACGCCTCAGTGTTTTCTAGCTGTAATCCGTGAGGTCTTTATATTGGTCATATACAAATAAGTCAGGAAACAGGACACTTTGGCCACCTTTTCTCTAAGTATTTTTTCTCTGTGGGAATCTTTCTCAGTGTTTCTTTCACAATTGTCTTTGTTTTTATCATTTTTTATTTTTAAAAAAGTCCAAATCAGAAAGACGTGCCATCTAAGAAGCTCATACATGGAAAACAAGGTCATCCTATAGAGCAGCAGTTCTCAACCTGTGGGTTATGTTCAATTTGTAACAATGAAAATATAGCCTGCATAGCAGATAGATTCGTAACAGTAGCAAAATTACAGTTATGAAGTAGCAACAAAAATAATTTTATGATTGGGGTTCACCACAACATGAGGAACTGTATTAAAGGGTTGCAGCATTAGGAAGGTTGAGAACCATTGCTATAGGGGGTGCTTAAAGCTGCCTTTCCTCATTCTGGTCAACTACATGGGAGTTTGGGGGCTATTTTCCAAATGTGTATAACTCAAGATTCACGCCAAATAATGAAGTGTTTGCTAACTGGTTGCTGAGTTGAAAACCTGACTATTCAGTAGATGTGTAAAAAGGGATTGACTCACTTCTCTTCTGCTCTTTCCTTTCAGTGTGAAGCATGTCACTCCTGAGATTCAGGTGGAGGAAGGAGTCATTGTCTCTATCTCTCACCTGGCCTCAGTCTTTCTTGGTACCCTCAGATCCTCGAAGGCTACTTTCCATTTACTTTTTGAATGTACCTATTCATGTACATGCTGTCTCCCCTTTAAAATGTAAGCTCTCTTAATACACTATGACCAGGTGGGATTTATGCCAGGAATGCAAGGCTAGTTCAAAATTAAGAAAAGTATCAGTATAATTGACTATATCAATGACAAAAATAGCAGAAATCACATGATAATCTCAATAGATGCAGAAAAAACTTTGGACAAAATACAGCACCTATTCCCATTAAAAAAAAAAACACTAGAAGAATACAACAATAAATGGAGTTTTCCTTAAAATGATAAGTAGCATCTATTTAAAACCATCAGCAAGCATTATATGTAATGGGAATAAGCTAAAAGCATCTCCAATAAGATCAGGGGTGAAACAAAGGTGCCAATTATCACCACTGTTATTCAGTATTGTGCTAGAAATGTTAGCTTTAACAACAAGAGAAGAAAAAGAAATTAAAAGAAAAAAAGAAATTAAAAGAATCAAAATAGGCAATGAAGAAACAAAGCTGTTATTCTTTGCAGATGATATGATGATATACTTAGAGAATCCTAGAGAGTCAACTAAAAAACTACTTGAAATAATTAACAACTTTAACAAAGTTGCAGGATATAAAATAAATCCATATAAATCATTGGCATTTCTACATATTATTAACAGCTCAAAAGTAGGAGATAGGATGTAAAATATTTGGGAGTCCACCTGCCAAGACAAGCCCAGGAACTATATGAAGATAATTACAAAACACATTTCATACAAGTACAAATCAGATCTAAATAATTGGTAAAATATAAGTTGCTCATGGGTAGGCTAACCTAATATAATAAAAATGATAATTCTAACTAAATTAATTTATTTATTCAGTGCCATATCAAACTACCAAAAATTTATTTTATAGAGCTAGAAAAAATAATAACAAAGTTCATCTGGAAGACCAAAAGGTCCAGAATGTCAAGGGAATTAATGAAAAGAAATAGAAGGGAAGATGGCCTAGCCATACCAGATCTAAAACTGTATTATCAAGTAGCAATCATCAAAACTATGGCTAAGAAATAGAATGGTAGATCAATGGAATAGATAAGGCAAACAAGACACAGTAGGCAATGACTATAGTAATGCACTATTTGATAAACTCAGAGTCTCAAGCTTCTGGGATTAGAAATTACTATTTGACAAAAACTGCTGGGAAAACTGGAAAACAGTATGACAAGAGATTAGGCATAGACCAACATTCTTGCACTGTATATCAAGATGAGGTCAAAATGGGTACATGATTTAGACATTAAGAGTGATAACTATAAGTGAATTAGGAGATCAAGGATTGGTTTACCTTTCAGATCTATGGAGAACAGAAGAATTTATGACCAAACAAGAGATATAGAACATTATGAAATACAAAGTGGATAATTTTGATTACATTAAATTAAAAAGATTTTGTACAAACAAAGCCAATGCAACCAAGATTAGAAGGGAAGCACAAAGCTGGGAAACAATTTTTACAGCCAGTGTCTTTGACAAAGGCCTCCTTTCTAAATTATATAGAGAGCTGAGTCAAATTTATAAGAATACAAGTCATTCCCCAATTGAAGAATGGTCAAAGGCAGTTTTTAGATGAAGAAATTAAAGCTATCTATAGCCATATATTGATGGCACTACTGATTACAGAAAAGCAAATTAAAACAACTCTGAGTACCACATCCCACCTATCAGATTGGCTAATGACAAAACAGGAAAATAATAAATGTTGGGGAAGATGTTGGAAAATTGGAACACTAATACATTGTGGAATTGTGGACTGCTGCAACTATTCTGGAGAACAATTTGGAATTATGGCCAAAGGGCTATAAAACTGTGCATACCTTTTGATCCAGCAATACTGCTTCTAGGCCTGTATCCCAAAGAGATCATTAAAAAAAAAGGGGAAAAGATCCACATGTACAAAAATTTTTATATCAGTTCTTTTGGTAGTGGCAAAGAATTGGGAATTGAGGGAATGACTGTCAATTGGGGAATGGCTGAACAAACTGTGATATATGAATGTAATGAAATACTATTGTGCTATGAGAAATGATGAATAGGCGGATGTCAGAAAAACCTGGAAAGACTTGCATGAATTGATGATGAGTGAAGTAAGCAGAACCAGGAGAACATTGTACACAGTAACAGCAACATTATGCTATGACCAACTTTGGTAGACTTAGCTCTTCTCAGCAATGCAATGATCTAAGACAATTCCAAAAGACTCATGTTGGAAAATGTTATGCACATCCAGAGAAAGAACTATAAAGTCTGAATGCACATGGAAGCATATTATTTTCTCTTTTTTTCCTTTTGTTTTGTTTATTCTCATGGTTTTCCCTTTTGTTCTGATTCTTCTTTCACAGTATGACTGATGTGGAAATATGTTTAGCATGATTGTACATGTATAGCCTATGTTCAATTGCATGCTGTCTTGGGAAGGGGGAGGGAGGAAATTTATAACTCAAAATCTTATAAAAGTGAATGTTGAAAACTAAAAAAAAAAATTGCTTAACTTTTAAAAATGTAAGCTCCTTGAGGGCAGGGACTGTTTTTGCTTTTCCTTTTTATGTCTAGTACTTAGCACAGTGCTTGCTCGGCATATGGTAAGAATTTAATAATTGCTGATTGATACTCTTTAATAACTTTGACATGGTTTGTGTTTTGACCACTGAGATAAACTTAGGAACATTCCTAAATCTCAGAATAGACTTGTTTCTGTTCCTCATCTAGGATTATCACCTACACTAACCTGTAATAAAACATTTACAAATAAACATTGGAACATAAAGCATATTTATTACAAAGAACAACATTTAGGCAGGTGGAGCCAAGATGGCAGCATAGAAGCAGGAAAACTCTGTGAGTTCCCCCCCAACCACCTCAAATACCTATAAAATATGACTCTAAACAAATTTTAGAGCTACAGAACCCACAAAGTGACAGAGAAACAAATCTCCTGCTGAAGGCAGCCCAGTAGGTGGACAGGAAGGATCCATCGCAGCATGCTGAGAGTCGAGCCCAGCCCCATGCAATTTTAGCCTCAGTGTGGCCCAACTAGTAGCAGCTGGAGCAGACCTCAGGAAAGTGGATCACCAGCAGCTGTGGCAGTTTCCAGAAATATCAACTCATAAATACCAAAGACAAAGTAAAAGGTGAGTGGAACTCTGTTGGAACTGGGGGGGACAGAGGCATGGTCCAGCCTCTGCCCCAGGAATGAGAAGAGGTGGAGGTGCCAAGGCCATGGAGCTGCCTCTGTGTGGCTGCTTCAGAGCTCCTGTCCTGCAGATTGTAGAGGGGCCAAGTGAACATTCAGAGGGTAATTGCTCTTGTTTTAACCTGCCTGGATCTGGATCGCGGTCATGGGTGGTGGTCCTGAGGTGTGTGACCAGTGAGCCAGAGATGGTGGGGGTTGTAGAGATGGTGGCTTCCTAATAACTCTGGCAGCTGCAAAAAACCCAGCGATTTGGGACAAAGCTCTCCTCTCTGGAAGCAGAATTCTACTGCGGCAAAGAGCTCAAAAGTTAAGTAATTGAGTGGCTACATGAGCAAGCAAAGCAAGCACAGCAATCCAACTTTAGATTCCTTTTTTGGGGACAAAAAGGATCAAAGCATGGAACGAGAAGAAGACAACAAAGTCAGAACTCCTGCACCAAAAGCTTCCAAGAAAAATATGAGCTGGTTATAGGCCATGGAGGAGCTCAAGAAGGATTTAAAAAAATTTTTTTTTTTAATTTTTAAAATTAATTTTTAATTTTTAATTTATTTTTATTTATTTACTCAAGAATTGCTTATCTTCCCAGTAAGGGTGGGTGATGAGGGAGGAAGGGAAAGAATCTGAAATTCAAAGTT
>CM053585.1:315168867-315184837 GCA_028646515.1 Pseudochirops corinnae | reverse complement strand
AATATCAAATGTTAAATAAATATATATGTATATATATATATATATATGTATAATAATTTTTTACATGCAACTGGGAAATAAGATATACAGGCACTGGGGTATGGAGATCCATCTTGCCCTACTGGAAAGTGGGGGGGCAATAGGGGACTATATAGGAGAGAGTAGATTGGGGGAGGGGGCATACAGTGAGATTACCGTTTTGGGTTGGTGGGTAGGGGAAAGACAGGTAGAAATTTTGTAACTCAAAATATTGTGGAAATGAATGATGTAAATGAAAAATAAACATTAAATTAAATTAAAAAAATTTTTAAATAAAAAACTTTAAAAGAACAATATTTATTAGTAAGGAACAACAATGTGAGTTACCTGTAAGCCATAGTTAGCAAGGAAATGTCTTTTTTTTTTCCCCTTTACTAACCCTGGAGAGGGTAATTTCCCATTTCCACATATGCTAGCTTATAATACCAATAGGAAAAGATTCAGCATTGAGGGTAGAGTTGAAGAACTTTGCTGAGTATAGCAACTATGTCTCATCTCAAAGCCTGCTTTTCTTACAGTCATGGCCCCCATGATCCAGATGCCACATGCCAGCTCAGTGTCCTCCCAGCCCTAGCTCTACTGGCCTCCCATGCTGCCATAGCTGCTAATCACTTCTATAACCTTGGATGCTTCTCTCCTGTCTCAGTGCCCCTGGCTCTTACAGAATCACAAACAATCTCTGCTTTCATCTAATGAGCATCTGCACCTGGGCCCCATGAGTCATGGCAAAGTAAGCTTCTGCTCTTCTTTAATTAATGCCTATGCCTTGGGCCAGAGGCATTATGGGAAGATGTATCCTTTCCTCGTCAGACAGGTCCATTATATTATGGAAAGAAGGTTGGACTTTACAGTAAGGTTCCATTTATAAGGATAACTGCATTCTCCCACTTCCTTTCTCTTTCTTATTCGAGGTGATATTTTTACATAAATTGAAACGAGAAAAATTGTTTCCTTAATGGCACTTGGCATCTACTGTGCTTTTGATAGAACCTGTGATTCCCTGTACCAGGTGCAGGGAATTTCCCATAAGGAAACTCCCTCTACCAATGCAGATTGGTACCTGCTCTGCAATATGTATTCTTAGAGAACTGTCTAAGGCACCGAGAGAGTAAGTCACTTGCCCAGGGTCACACAGCCATGTTCAAGAGGCAACACCTGAACCCAGGTCTTCCTGACTCCTGACTAACTCTTTCACCATTCTGCAAAGTTAAACTTGATTGATTCATTCTTCCCTAATTTGGAATTTTTGTAAGGGGGTTGATATGAACTGTCATCCTTTGTTGTTGTTCAGTTGCGTCCAACTCTTTGTGATCCCATGGACCATAGCACACCATCACCTTGGAAGTTAAACCTGGGGCTTCTTGGAGTGGCATAGACTAATGCAAGAACAAGATGGAAAGGATATTTGACTGCAGCCAGGACTGTGCAGGTATCCTAAACCTCGCTTCCCCCTCTTCCCTCTTGTCACCCTAGTCAAGTGTGCAAGCTTTACCTTGGGAGAAGATCTTAGAGAAGCCCTATTCTAATTAGAATCTTAGGGTTATCTTAGTTTATTAGTCTATAACAGAGGTTCTTAACTCTTTTCCAATCTGGTAAAAAGTATGGTTCTCTTTTTAAAAATGTTTTTAAATGTATAAAATGAAACATGCAGAATTACTAAGGACATCAATTATATTGAAATAAAGATACAATATTTTTTCCATCCAAATTCACAATATCCATGAAATATAATCATGATCCTTCCCTTCCCTGGGGGTCCGTGGATCCCAGGTTAAGAACACCTGGCCTACAACTTTCTGAAGATTTAATATTCCCTTTGTCCCATCAATCCAATTCAGCCTTGCTCCTTCCCAAGACAGAACCTCCTCTCTCCACTCCCTCTAGGACAGGAGTTCTTAATCTTTTTTATGGGTCATGGACCCCTTTGACAGTGAAGCATATCAACATTTTCTCAGGATTTTTTAACTGCATAAAATAAAATTCATAGGATTACAAAGAAAACCAATAACATCAAAATACAGTTATCAAAATATTTTTTTAAAAAAAGTTCACAGTCCCCCTAGTTAGGAATTCCTGTTCTATTGTCTCTCTTCTTTTGTTAAGGAGATCCTCATTATCCTGATCTTTTCCCTCTTATAATACCTCTATCTTCTATAGGTTTAACTGAAATCTATGTCTCTAAGCTAGGAGAAAACCATCCTCTCTAATTCTATCCACTCCTCTTACTCCCTTCCTGTAGACAAACACAGAGCTGGAAATTATTCCTTGTTCTTCTATTGAATTCTTGTATAGTCCTTTCTAGATCCTTACTGCTGCCATCTACCAACTACACAGTGAAGTGGGCAGAACCAGGAGAACAATTCATACACTAACAGCAATATTTTTAAGATAACCAATTGTGAAAGACTCAGTCACTCTGATCAGTACAAAGATCCACCACAATTCCAAAGGACTCATGATAAAAAATGCTATTCATCTCGAGAGTTAACTAATAGATTGAATTGTATTTTTTTCTTTCTCTTTTTCTTTTTGAACATGACTAATGCAGAAGTGTTTTGCATGACTTCATATTATAATGGGAATTATAATTCTTGACTTCTCAATGGGTAGAAGAAGGAGAAGAGTATTGAAAATGGAACTAAAAATAAAATTGAATTTTAAAAGAAGTTATTTGGGGGCTAGGGTGTGAAGGACTTTAAAAGTTAAACAGAAGAGTCTATATTTTAACCTAGAAGCCATTGGTGTTTTTCCAGTGGAGATGGTGACACAGTTTGGTCTTTGATTAAGTAAAATCCTGTTTGCTGTGTATAAGGGAAGGAGTGGGGAGAGATAAGCAAAGAGATAATTAAGAGGTTATTACAATAGTCTAGGCAAGAGATAACAAAGGCCTGAACTAAGTTGTTGACTAACTAAATGGAAGAAATCTGATGCAAGAGAAGGAATCTGATGCAAAAAAAATGTTATTGGAGATAGAAATGGTGAGATTTGGCAACTGATTTGACAGGAGGGGTGAAAGAAAGTGAGGAGGTAAGGCTTATGCTGAGACTGTGTGCCAGGAGACTAGAAGAATGGTGGCAATTTCAAAAGAAATAGGGAAGTTTGGAGGTAGGTTTGGGGGGAAAGATGGTAAGATCTGTTTTAGACACGTTGAATTTGAGACATCTCTGGGATATCTAATTTGAAATGTCCAACAGTCATTACAGTCATTTGGTAATGTGGAGAATGAACCTCTGCAGAGAGAGTTGAGTTGAATAGATAGATAGTTCTATGAGTCATCTGCACAGAGAATTGATGAGGTCACCAGTGGATTAACATTTAATAAGCACCTATGACAGGTCGGCCACAGTGCTAAAAGAGGCAAAAGATAGTCCCTGCCCTCAAGGAGTTTACAATCTAATGGAGGAAACAACAGGCAAATAAATATATTTTTAAAATGCCATATATGGGATAAATTGGAAATAATTAATTGAGTGAAGGCACTGGAATTAGGAGGGGTTGGAGAAGGCTTCCTGTAGAAGGTGGGATTTTAGTTGGATCTTAATGAAAGTCAGGGAGGTCAGCAGTTGGAATGGGGGAGGGAGAGCATTCCAGGCCTGGGGAACAGCCAGAGAAAACTTCTAGAACAAAGAGATGGAGTGTCTTATTTTTGGAACAGTTAGAAAGCCAGTGTTACTGGATTGAAAAATGTATGTTGGGAAATCACAAAAGTTTGCTGATCTCAAAGAGCTTAGAGCCTAGTAAGAGGGATAAGGTAATTATATAAATCAGACAAGAATATGGTAAGTACATAAAAGACATAGGAGAATTTCAAGGAAGAAGAGATCACTCGGATTGGGAGGTTCAGGGAAGGTGGTCTCAGCTGGACCTTGAAAGATAGAGAAGACTTCTTCAGTATTCATTGAATGAAAAGAAGCTACTTGAAATGAGATCAGAAGTATTAACACTGCAGGCAGAACAACTTCGGGCTCTTAGACAGGCAGAAAAATAGACACTGAAGTTCCTGGTCTGAAAATGATGCTTGAATCACACAAGCTTGATAATATTAAATATTTAGCAGGTTCTATGTTTACACGCCTAACGGTAGCTCTGGGATTTTATTGTCTATGGATTAAAGGACCTCCTTAAAAAGAACTGTATTGTCTTGCCTTAAGAATATGAGGTTATTGCTTTTTTCTTGTTTCAGATTTTAACTCTGATTTTGATTTTATTTATGTTATTTTTATGCAAATTATGACACATAACCAACTTTAAAGTGTCAGGAAATCCATTTTGTAGCTCTGTCTTTTTGATATCCTTTGATGTCACTGGTATAATTGTGAGGAAGATACCACTGGCTGAAGAACCCACTTACCTTGACCAGGGTGATGATCACCTTTCATATACTTACTTACTCTTTAAGGAATTTACTATTAAAAAGTCATGATGGATTTATGGGTGACAAAGAATCACAGACTAATTGAAGACCACAAAAATTTCTTTCCCTCTTGACCCAAGCTTCTAGCAGCAAATAGTTGGCACACACTATTATTTCACTGCATTTTGTTGAAACCTGGGTTGATTGCCGTGTTCACTAAAAAACTAAATTATTGTAGTATTTGCAGTTTGTGACATCCAGCCAGAAAATCATGTTGACCAATAAAGTGTGTTGGCATAATAAGGAATCACCTCTTTTACCTCTTGAAGTATTTTAGGGTTTTCTTTTTTTTTTCTTTCCCTATCAGTGGAGTGACTTGGGAACTAATACTCTGTCACTTTCTAGTAACCTTGAAAACTTGCTAGTGACAAACATGACAGTGTTGTATTCCAGTTTTATATGACAGTCTATTCCTTCTGGACTTTCATCTACTTTATACAGTATAAATATTTGGTCTTATTTCTGTGGTGATATGTACACCTATCTCAATAGAAATAAACTGATCATTTAAAAAAAATATATATGTTGGGCTGTAAAGTGTAAGAAGACTGGAAAGGTAGAAGGCGGCTACATTATAAAGGACCTTGAATGCCAAAAAGAGCACTTTGTATTTGATCCTGGAGGCAAGAGGAAGTCACTGGAATTTATTGAGGGGTGGGGGGATAGGAAAGTAGGGAGTAAAGGTAGAGGCAGAAGGGGAGTGACATGATTGGACTTGCACTTTAGGAAAATCACATTAGTAGCTGAATGGAGGGTGGATTAGAGTGGGGAGAGACTTGAGGCAGGCAGCCCCAACAGCAGGCTTTTGTAATAATCCAAATGTGAGGTGATCGGATGCTATACTAGAGTGGTAGCAGTGTCAGAGGAAAAAAATGGGTGTATATAAGAGGTATTGCAAAGGCAAAATCAGCAGGCCTTGGCAACAGACTGAATATGGGGAATGAGAGATAAAGAGCAATTCCGGATGACTCCTAGATTGCAAACTTGAAGGCCTGGGAGAATGATGTTGTCCTCTACAGCAATAGGGAAGGGAGAAGGATGGAGATGGGTTGGGGAGAAATAACGAGTTATGTTTTGGACATAGTGAGTTTAATATGTCTAGTGGACATTCAGTTTGAGATTTCAGAAAGGCAGTTGGAGATGTGAGATTGGAGGTTAGCAGAGAGTTTCAGGCAAGGTTGGTAGATTTGAGAGTCACAGCATAGAGATGGTATTTAAATCCACGGGAACTGAGGAGATCGCCAAGTGAAGCAGTATAAAGGGAGAAGAGAAGAGGGCCCAGGACAAAACCATGAGGGAGGTCTGAGGTTAGAGGGGGTCAGTTGAAGGAGTATCCAGCAAAGAACACCAAGAGAAAGTCTAGGGAGAGAAAATAAGAGGAATTCAGATGGAATATTGGGGGAATATCCATAGTTAGGGGATATGATATCAATGGAACACCAAGCAGCCCAGATAGGTTTGGGGAGGAGGTCAGGTGCAGAGGAAAGAATTAAAGGTGGAGGATAAAGGAGAAGAAAACCAGAAAAGATGTTATGTGTTATAGAATTTTAGTGTTATGAAAATCCAGGGAAAACAAACGTATGATCAATAGTGAAAAATAAAGCAGAGAAGTCAAGAAGGATGAGAACTGAGGAAAAAAATCTTCAAATTTGAAAAATAAGAGATGATTGGAAATTGCTCAGTAGCAGTATCATAGTTAATGAGATTTATCAGAGGAAAGAGATGACTAGTAACTCTGGAGTTGTTTCAGTTCAATGATAAGGTCAGAAGTCAGAGAGCAAAGAGTTGAGGCATGAGAGGAAGGGAAGTGGAAGCAATGAGCATAACTGGCTTTTTTCCCCCTAGAAGTTTGACTGGGAAAAGGAGACATATAGAGCAATAGCTTGAGGGAATGGTAAGGTCTAGTGAAGGTTTTTAAGGAAGAGAGAGACACGTTTATAGGCATCTGGGAAGGAACCAGTAGAGAGGGATAGGTTGAATATTAGAGAGGGAAGGAATGACTAAGGGGACAGTCTCTTGGAGAGGCTGAGATCAAAAGTACATGTTCTTGGCAAGAAGAAGGGCCATTTTTTTTTATTAGGGACTGGAGAAAAGGAGGAGAGAGTGGGGGCTGTCAAGGAATTTTGAGATCAAGAGAAGTACCCTAGAAAATGGCCTCCATTTTCACGGCAAAGTGAGAAGCAAGGTCCTTAGCTGAGAGGGTTGGATTTGGGGAATGACTAGAAGGCTTGAGGAGAGAGGGTTAGAAGTAGTTTTTTTAGGGTAGGGGACAGAGAATCAAGAAGAAATAAAAGGATTGATTTGCCCTAGTGAGGCCCCAGTTGAAGTTAAATAATGTCCCTACTCCTTTCTTTCCCAGTTCGTGCTTTCCTAAGAAAATTGAACCCATTCATCATGAGCCTCAATGTTTGTGGCTCCTCATCTCCACCTGCTCTCAATTCAAAACCTCTACATCTATTCACTTTCTCCTTCTTTGTTCCATATTCAGAAGAGGCTTTTCTCCTTGGCAAGACCAGCTCTTCCATGTGTGACTTTGATTCTATCACGTTCAATAACTCTTATTTATATAATACTTTGAGGTTTAGAAATGATGTTTCTCACAATCCTATAAGGTTGGTAGAGCCAGTATTATCTTCCCCCACTTTGCTGATGAAGAAACTAAGGCTCTAAGAGTTTGAGTGAATGATTCAAACCCAAGTCTACTGCTTTGGAGTCCAATGTTTTATACAGAATTCAGTCAGTCTCTCCCTCCCCCTCTCCTTTGGACTATTATAACAGCTTCCAAGCTGGTGTTCTGGCTCTCAGTCTTCTATTTAATCTATCCTTCTCACTGCTGCCAAAACAATCTTTCTAATGCATAGCTTTGACGACATCATTCTACTGCTCCCTGGCTCTGTATGGCCTATAGGATAAGAGAAATTCCTTAGTCTGGCATTTAAGTCATTCCAAAAATCTGGCTCCAACTTACCTTTTCAGTCACCAGAAACTCTGTGTTCCAGGCTAACTGGTATATAGGCTATTCCCCAAATTCCATCTATTTTCCCTCTCCCCGAGTTATACAGACTGCCTCCCATGTCCAAAATGCATACCCTCCTCATTTCTGCTTTTTCAAAAATCACCTTTTTCTGTCAAGATTCAGCTCAGGTGCCCCCTCTTTAATGAAGCATTCTGTACAATGAAAATTACCCAGGGCCTAGAGTCAGAGAACCTGGACTCAAAGCCTGCTTTTGCCACTTAACTACGTATGTGAAACCTTGAGTAAAACATTTAACTTATAGTTTCAATTTCCTCATCTTTAAAATTAGAGGATCCAGCTAGATGTAGTAGGTTAGGCGAGTTTTCTTTTTTCTTTTAATTTCTTAAACATTTTCAAGTAGCAAGTATTTTTTAAAATGAAATCTGTTTCTCCTACTACCTTCCCCCAAATTAAGCAAATAAAAAACACAAAAACAGAAAAACAAATACCTCTCTATATAGCACAGAGTCTGAGAAAACAAATTCCTATATTAACCATTTCCAAAATTATCTGTCTCTTTCTACATTTTAAATTTATTGCCTCTGTATGATGAGGTGAGTTGTATAGTTCATCTTCATTCTTTTGGACTTGTGGTGTATCATCACATTGATTTGTTCTAAAGTCTTTCAAAGATATTTTTCCTGTAACCTTGCTATTGTATAAATTATTCTCCTGGTATTGCTCACTGCTCACTTTATTCTGCATCAGGTCATAAAGATCTTCCCAGTTTCCCCTGAAATGATCCATGTCATATTTTTTGTGGTACAACAATATTTCATTTTATTCCATGTACCACCAATTTGTTTAGCTATTCCCTGCTAGGGGAACATCTCCTTAGTTTCCAGTTTGGGACTACCATGAAAAAAGCTGCTATAAATATTTTTGTACCTATAGGTTATTTTCCTTAATCTTAGAATGTCGCAAGGTATGAGCCTAGTAGTGGTATAACTGGGTCAAAGTGCATGCACAGTTTGATAACTTTTTAGACATTGTTCCAAATTGCTTTCCAGAATGTCTGGACCAATTCAGAAACCCACTAACAGTATACTGGTGGAGTTGGGTGAGTTTTTTCCTGGCCCATCAATCAGGCCAGCTCAGTTCTAGGGCTGAGTGCCAAAACAGAGAGAATTAACTCTGCCAGATTAGTGTATTGGGGCAGTGGTTGGAGGAGGATAACAGGCATCAGACAGAGGGTTACTATTCCGTGTAGGGAGATGTAGAACAGTACCAGAGCAGATGACAAGATGCCTATACCGGGTAAACCTTGGATTCATATTTGGTGAGATTCAGAGGAGTCAAATAATTTGCCCAAATTACACTGAGCAAGTGGCAGAGTCAGGATTAGAATTAGGGTTTCTGAACCCCTAGTCTAATGTTCTTTTCACTGCATCTCATACTGCCTAGTAAAACACAGAAGTTATTTTTTTTGTTTTTTGTTTTTCTTTTTGGAGGGGGAGAGGCAGGGCAATTGGGGTTAAGTGACTTGCCCAAAGTCACATGGCTAGCAAGTGTTATGTGTCTGAGGCCGCATTTGAACTCAGGTCCTCCTGACCCCAGGGCCAGTGCTCTATTCACTGTACCACCTAGCCATCCTTACAGAAGTTATTATTACCTTTCCAAAGTCACATCAGAGCAGTTTAAATCAACAACATATTTTGAGCACCTATTTTGTGTCAACTCATGTTGGGGAAACAAAGATGAATAATGGGACAGGTTGCATATCCTTGAGGGCCTCATAGTCTAATAATAACTGCCCACATTTTTATAGTCCTTTAAGGTTTACACAGTGTCTTACATACATTATCTCATTTGATCTTTTAAAATTATGTTGTAAGGTAGGTACTATAATTATACTCTTTTAAAGGAACTAGATGTAACAAAAATATTTGCTGCAACTCTTTTGGTGTTAGCAAAGAATTGAAAATCAAGGGCATGCTCATTAATTGGGGAATGGCTGAACAAGTTATAGTATATGATTAGGGTGGAATATTATTGTGCTATAATAAATGATAAGCAGGATGATTTCAGAAAAACCTGGGAAGACTTATATGAATTGATACAAAATGAAATGAGCAGAACCAGGAGAATATTGTACAAAGTAACAGCAATATTGTAACAATAATCAACTGTGAGAGACTTAGGTATTCTGATACAATAAGCCAACACAATTCCAAAGGACCCATGAAGAAAAATGCTGTCTACCTCCAGAGAGTGCAGTTTGAAGCATACTTTTTTTTACTTTATGTTTCTTGCTTTTAAAAAAAATTTGCAATATGGTACATATGTGCTTTGCATGACTTAACATGTATTTTGCAAAATAGGATTCTGAACTCATGACTTTCTGACTTCAAGGCCATCACTTTGGGCTAAGCTTGCTGCCTGATCACACTCCCTTGCTAAAAGTAAGAGGCATAACTCTAACAGAAGTAGGACCTTGAGTAGTCAGAAAATCATAGACTTTGAGTGTTAGAAGGCACTTCAGTGGTCATCTGGCCTAATCTATGTAAGAAGGGAATTCTCTGTCATATAACCTGACAAGTTGTTCCGTTGATGTTTGAAGACTTCCAAAGAGAAGAAATCCATTACCTGTCAATGCTGTTCATTCTATTTTTGGACAGCTAGAGTTGTTAGGAAATGGGATTTTTTTTGCATAAAGTTGCCTTTCTACAACTTCTATTCAGTTCTCCTTGTGTTACTCTCTTTGACAGAACATGTTTTCCTTCTTCCACATGATAATCCTTCAGATTATTGAAGACAGCTGTAATGTCCACATACCCTACCCCACCCCCACTGGAGTCTTCTCTTCCCCAAACTAAACATTTCCAAAATCTTCAATCAATCTTTGTATGGTATGGATTCAAGGCTCTTCATCCTTCAAGATGCCCTTCTCTGGACAGTCTCCAAGTCTACGATGTCTTTCTTAAACTGAACTCAATCTTCCAGATGAAATCTGAGCTCTGCCAATCCAGAGGCAGATTTCAGTTATTATCATGTAGCTTCCCTCTTTGGATTTGAGTTTCTTTAACTGAAAATGAGGAAATTGGACTTAGTGTTCTCCAGGTGACTCAGTGAATAGAGTACCAGCTCTGCAGTCAGAAAGACTCATCCTTCTGAGTTCAAATTTGGCCTGAGATACTTAGTAGCTGTGTGACCCTGGGGAAGTCACTTAACCCTGTTTGCCTCAGTTTCCTCATCTATAAAATGAGCTGGAGGAAAAAATTGCAAGCCACTCCAGTATCTTTGCCAAGAAAATCCAGAAAAAGGAGTCACAAAGAATTGGATGTGACTAATCAACTAAACAACAGCAACAACAAAGCTCTTTATTGGTCCTTCCAGCTCTAAACCTTATGAAAACCCAAATGGTAGCTATTACTTTGGAGGCAGCTGGCACAAGATTTAGAGTCGGAGGACCTAGGTTGGTATTCCAGCTCCATATTTATAGTTTGTGTGATTTTGTACAAATCAACTAACCAATAAACATTTATTAAATACCTGCTATGTTCCAGATACTGTGCTAAGTGCTGGAAATGACAACTTATTTTCCTGTTCTATGCCTAAGTGTCCTCACCTGTAAAACGAGGAGCTTGGATGGTGACTAGTCATGTCAGTTCCATTTCTAAATCCTCTTACACAGAGTGTGGAAATAAAAAAATGAGGTCGAAAATGTCTGGAGCTCTTGGGGGATGGGCCACTTTTCAACATGAGCAGGGCAGGGCTCATGATAACACTAGCTCTCTCTTAGTTCTAATTCAATGTTGAGATGAAGTGAGTCACTCTCAAGTTACTGAACAGTTTAGAAAAAGGAGGTTTACTTTGCCCTAACACAGCAAGCTTATGGAACAAGGATCTAATGGCACTAGCTTCTCTGACTTCAGCTTCCTTTGTCTCTATATGGAAACACATCTGGTCATGAAGGCACAACATGGTGAAGGACATGGTGTTTAAAGTAGTCTTCAGAAATTCACCAAGTCTTAGGAGCCCAGACTGCACACGAATGGAACATTTTCTGCCTTTCATGACCAATTAGCTGTATCAGGGAAGCCAGGGCCAATCAGGACCCCAGGACAGTCTTGTCTCCTTTTAGGAGTGGGGGGGGGGAGGGGGGAAGAGAAGGAGAGCCCTGGACCTACTTGTGACTGGAGGGGAAAGAAGCTGCATTGAGGAAACAGAGGCCAATCAAGTCCTAGGATCACTTTGTCTCCTTTCAAGAAAAGCTAATAAATGTTTCAGGAGGGAAGGAGAAAGGGTGGACCTAACCCATGTTATGGGAAAATGTTGGTAGGTATTGATCTGATATGTATTGAGGAAGGTTATGAAAAATGAATATTTTTCCAACTAGTAGATTTAGCAAGTGGGAGGCAGGGAAGAGATATTAGGCATAAAGAACATAAAAAGCATAAAGAAAAAACACAGAGGCAAGAAAGCTGATGTATGTTCAGGGCCCTACCAGAAGTCCATGTATATGTGTGTGTGTGTGTGCAATGTAAGTACGATCATGCCCATTTAATAGATGAAGTTAAATGACTTTATCAAGGTTACATAGCCTAGACATGAAATAATCAGGACGCAAGTCTAAGTCCCCTCCCTCCTAGTGCAGGCCTGTTCACACTTCACAAAAAGAACTCATGGAATGTGAAATGAGGAAGAAAGACTTGGTGGCACCACCTCGTTGTGAAGGTTCTTAAATGTGAAGCTGAGGAATCTAACCAACCAAAGGAGGTTGGGTGATGCAGTGGATAGAGTTAGGCTTGGAGTTAGGAAGACCTAAGTCTAAATCAGTGTCTCAGATACTGAGCAGCTATGAGACCCCAGGCAGGTCCCTTAGCTTTTCTCAGCCCATCTGTTTCCTCATCTCTTCTAGGAGGATAATAAAAGCACCTGCATCACAGGGTTGTTGTAAGCATTTTGCAAACCTTAAGAAGTTTTATAAATAAGGAGAATGGGAATAATACATAGCACCTACTATGTGCCAAGCACTGCACTAAGTCCTTTGTTATTATTACTATTATAATTACTATCTTGTGATAATCCTGAAAGGTAGGTGCTATTGTTACTGTTCCCATTTTACAGTTGAGGAAACTAAGGCAAACAGAGGTTAAGTGACTTTTCCAGAGTCATATAGTTAGGAAATATCTGAGGTCACATTTGAATTCAGATCTTCCTGACTCCAAACACCACCTAGCCTGCCTCAAATGTCTACTCTTATTGTTACCAATAATAATAAACTTAATTTGGTGGGCAAATGAGCATTGATGGAAGTTCTAAACATAGAAATCAGAGCTATGCCATTGGAAGATGACTAGAAACCTTGCAAGATGAATTGAAGGAGGGAGAAACAGGAATTTGAGAGAAAAGAACTCTGTTTAAAGAATCCAAGAATCATGGCAACATAAGCACTGTTGGACCCAGGGAGACAGCGCCCTGGTGCTGAAATTGCTCTGTCTTTAGTCCTTAGCTCTCACCTCCAGTCTGTATATTTCATCTCCATGGCAGGGAGCATTTTAACACTCAAATCAATAAATACTGATGGTGTACCTCCTGTATGCAGCAGAAGGAAGAGAACTGGATTTATCCCCTACTCCAAACCTGAAGCCAGGTTCTCCCTGCCAAGTGCCAGAGGTGGATTCTTTGGGGATGTGGGACAGATGGAATCAGCTATAGGTTCCACCCCTATCCGTGTAGTCCACACCTTCTCCTGGGGAAAGTGGGAGGGGGGTTATGCAGGAGGAGAGGAAACAGTAGGGGAGGGGAATGAGTGGATAAGGAGAGATTCTGTCTTCTTTTCTACTTGAGACAGAAACCTTTTCACTGGCCAGGTAAGGGGAATACAGGACAGAAATTTGAAGTAGAACTTCCAGATTTCAAAAAACTTAGAGACTTCCTCCTGAGGGTCAAATATTAAGAAAGATTCTCTGTAAACCTCACAACAAAATGTTTGGTCTGAGTTAAAATTTCTCTGCCATATTGTGGTTGGGATATGCTCTAGGTCTTGCAGAAAGAAAACCCCCAAAGTCTCTGCACTAAGGGCCAGGGTCCACCATGCCCAGAACTCTTTCTGGTAATCTGCACATGGGTCATGGATATCCATGTCTTGATTGAAACCTGGTATGGACATACATGGGTACTCTGTGCTTTAGTTTCCTTACTTGTTAAATCATGGAGTTGGATGCAGTGACCTCTCAGGTTCCTTCTAGCTGTAACAGTTAGCAATCTTCCCTTCCAGAAGTGGAAAGAGAACTACCTAAAATCTTATCTGAAAGAGAGGACCAAAGAGGTAGAAAAAGATATGAAATGACTGGTAATACTAGACAATGACAACATTACATAACACTTTCAGGTTTGCATACTCACAAATGAAGTAAATACATGATACAGACAAGTAATGATTCTAATAAAAAAGTCACATGTTTTGGTGCTCTCTAAAGAAGATTATTTCCTGTTTATCAGAAAGCTGAAAATTCAGCTTGATTTGGGGGGGAGGCAGGCAGATAACTTCAGGTCATAAGCCAGGTCATTCTGATCTGCTCTATTTATTAAGTGTGGACTTAAAGCTTACTTCAATAAAAGAAATAGTCAGGGCAGCTAGGTGCTCAGTGAATAGAGCACCAGCCCTGGAGTCAGGAGGACCTGGGTTCAAATGTGACCTCAGACACTTAACACAAAAAACTAGCCATGTGACTTTGGGCAAGTCACTTAACACCAGTTGCCCTGCCTTCTCACCTCCAAAAATACCCAAACAAACAAACAAAAAGAAATAGTCACCTTGCTTCCTCTCTCCTACCCTGTCCTAGTGATCCTTATTTTTATAATCTGAATCATCAGCTTTATCTGCATGGGATTTCTGAGTTTTAGGTAGTTTCAGTACCAGTAGTTCTCTACTATGTAAAAAAGGTCTTAATTAGATATTGTGTAGTTTGCTTAGCCTTGGAGGTGATCCCTGATATTTCTTAAGTGAAAATAGCAATTGATTAAATGGACTTTGTGTTCTTTCCAAATCCTAGCAAATGCAAACATCATGTGATGCGAGTCACGTGACCAGTCAGTTATTAGTTGAACACAAGTGATACAAAGTGGGGGGTCCAAAACAGAGTTCCTATGCTTTATTGACTGAATGATTCAAGCTTAATTCCTGATATTTAAAAGTTAACTCACTGTACACATAGCAAAAACTGTTTGGATAGTTGACACACTTATGAGTTATACTGGGAATCTGATTAATGTACACTGACATATACAAAGTACAAAACACTTGAGAAACCAGATTTGAAAGAATAATGAGGTTTAGCAGATGACCCCAGCACACAGTGGACAGAACAGTCTGTTAAATATTGAGAGTTTCACTGCATGATTGAATGTGCACAAACATGTCCCAACCTGTCCTTCCACACTGCACATTTCGTGGGATTGCACACCCTAATCTAATTCATCCTTCACACAGTCAACAAAGTGATTTTCCTAAAGCCCAAGACAATGTCACACAATGGCTGCCTACTACCATTAGGATAATATATAAACTCCTCTGTTTGTCTTCACAGCTTGAACTCCTTTGACCTTTCCTGTTTTCTTACATATTACTGCATGCTGTTCCTTAGATACAATACTCTATCTCTCATCTCTCCCATTCTTTCCCTCCTGATCTACCTAATGGAATCTTTGGTTTCTCTTTTTAAAAAATTAATTAATTAGTTTTTAGTTTTCAACATTTGTTTTTATAAGATTTTGAGTTATAAATTTCTGCCCCCTCCCTGCGCTCCTACCTCCCCAAGATGGCATGCAATCTGACATAGGCTACACATGTATGATCATATTAAACATATTTCCACATTAGTCATATTGTGAAAGAAGAATTAGAATAAAAGGGGGAAACCATGATAAAGAAAAAACAACAACAAAAAAGAGGAAATAGTCTGCTTTGATCTGCATTCAGATTCCATAGTTCTTTTTCGGGATGTGGGTAACATTTTCCATCAAGAGTCTTTTGGAATTGTCTTAGATCATTGTATTGCTGAGAAGAGCTAAGCCTGACAAAGTCAATCATCACACAATGTTGCTGTTACTGTGTACAGTGTTCTGGTTCTGCTCACTTTACTCAGCATCAGTTCATGCAAATCTTTCCAGATTTTTCTGAGGTCTTCTGGAACAATAGTATTCCATTACATTCATACAACACAACTTGCTCAGCCATTCCTCAATTGATGGGCATTCACTCAGTTTCTAATTCTTTGCTACTACAAAAAGGAACTATTATGAATATTTTTATACATATGGGTCCTTTTCCCTTTTTTATGATTTATTTGGGATACAGATCTAGTAGTAGTATTGCTGGATCAAAGGGTAGGCACAGCTTTAATGCCCTTTGGACATAATTCCGAAAAAAAAAGTTTCAACAGTTACAATTGTCACTTTTCCATGTTGTCATGTAAATAGTTCATCTTTGAAAGGTACCTTATGATTTCTTTTCCGTGTTTGTCTCCTCATGCTTCTTGTGTTGGAGTGTCAAA
>CM053585.1:315124610-315168367 GCA_028646515.1 Pseudochirops corinnae | reverse complement strand
GGAGATCCATCCTGCCCTACCGAGAAGTGATATAGGAGAGAATAGACTGGGGGAGGGGGTACACACTGGCATGGCTGTTTTGGGGCAGTGGGTGGGGGAAAGAGGGGGAGAAAATATGTAACTCAAAATCTTGTGGAAATGAATGATGCAAACTATAATAAAATTTAAAAAAAAAATAAGAATAATCAAACAAAATAAATTCATGTACTTGGCATGTCCAAAAATGTATTTCTCCTTCAACATCTGGAATCCATCACCCTTCTGTCAGGGGGGATGTCATCAACAATCCTTTGGAATTGTGACTGGTCACTTAAGTCTTTCAAAGGTTGTTTCCTTTACAATATTGTAGTCATTGTATAATTTTTTTTTTGCATTTACTAGTATTTTTATTTTTTTCAATTACATGTAAAAAAGGTTTTCAACATTCATTTTTTTATAAGATTTTAAGTTCCAAATTTTTCTACCTCCCTCCCTCCCTTCCCTCTCCCTCAGCAAACACTCTGATATAGGTTATATATGTACAATCATGTTAAATATATTTTCACATTAATCATGTTGTGAAAGAAGAATCAGAACAAAAGGGAAAAACCATGAGAAAGAAAAAACAAACAACCCCCCCTCAAAAAAAGTGAAAATAATATGCTTCAATCTGTGTTCAGATTCCATAGTTCTTTCTCTAGATGTGGATCACATTTTTCATCATGAGCCTTTTAGAATTGTCTTAGACTGTTGTATTGCTGAGAAAAGTTGTCTATCATAGTTGGTTGTGGTACAATGTTGCTGTTACTGTGTACAATGTTCTCCTGGTTCTGCTCACTTCGCTCAGTATCAGTTCACATAAGTCTTTCCAGAGTTTTCTAAAATCTGCCTGCTCATTATTTCTTATAGCTCAATAGTATTTTATCACATTCATATGCTACAACTTGTTCAGCCATTTCTCAATTGATGGACATCACCTCAATTTCTAATTTTTTGCCACCATAAAAAGAGCCATTATATATATTTTTGTACATGTGGGCCCTTTTCCTGTTTTTATGAACTCTTTGGAGTATAAACCTAGTAGTGGTATTGCTGGGTCAAACTGTATGCACAGTTTCATAGTCTTTTGGACATAGTTCCGTAGTTCTCCAGAATATTTGGATCAGTTCACAACTCCACCAACAATGTATTAGTGTTCCAATTTCCCCACATGTCAATATTTATTGTTTTCCTTTTCTGCAATATTAGCCAATCTGATAGGCATAAGGTGGTACTTCAGGGTTGTTTAATTTGCCTTTCTCAAAACAATAATGATTTAGAATATTTTTTCATATGGCTATAGTTAGCTTTAATTTCTTCATCTGAAAATTGTCTGTTCATATCCTTTGACCACTTATCAATTGGGGAATGACTTGTATTCTTATAGAGAACTTACTCAGTTCTCTATATATCTGAGAAATGAAGCCTTTATCAGAAACACTGAAGGTAAAAATTACATCCCAGCTTTCTGTTTTCCTTCTTGGTTGCATTGGCTTTGTTTGTGCAAAACCTTTTTAATTTAATGTAATCAAAATTATCTATTTTGCATTTCATAATATTCTCTATCTCTTGTTTGGTCATAAAATGTTCTCTTCTTCACAGACATGATAGGTAAACTATTCCTTGATCTCCTAATTTGCTTATGGTAGCATCCTTTGTGTTTAAATCATGTACCCATTTTGACCTTATCTTGTTATATGGTGTGAAATGTTGGTCTATGCCTAGTTTCTGCCATACTATTTTCCAGTTTTCCCAGTAGTTTTTATCAAATAGTGAGTTCTTATTTCAGAAGCTGAAATCTTTGATTTATCAAACAGTAGATTATTATAGTCTTATGTACCTAATCTTTTCCACTGATCCACTATTTCTTAGCCAGCACCAAATAGTTTGATAATTGCTACTTTATAATATAATTTTAGATCTGATATGGCCAGGCCACCTTCCTTTGCATTTTTTTTCATTAATTCTTTTTATATTCTTCACATTTTGTTCCTCCAGATGAATTTTATTATTTTTTTCTAGCTCAATAAAACAATTTTTTATTAGTTTGATTGGCATGGTGCTGAATAAATAAATTAATTTAGGTAGAATTTTCACTTTTATTGTATTAGCCTGGCCTACGTATGAGCAACTGTTTTTTTTTTTAGATCTGATCTAATATTTTTATTTAGATCTGATTTTACTTGTATGAAGTGTTTTATAATTGTGTTCATATAGTTCCTGGGTTTGTCTTGACAGGTAGACTCCCAAACATTTTATATTATTTTAAATGGAATTTCTCTTTCTATTTCCTGATGCCTGGCTTTGTTGGTAATATATAGAAGTGGTGATGATTTATGTGGGTTTATTTAATATCCTGCAACTTTGCTAAAGTTGTTAATTATTTCAAGCAGTTTTTTAGTCAATTCTCTAGGGTTCTCTAAGTATACCATCATATTGTCTGCAAAGAGTGACAATTTTGTTTCCTCATTGCCTATTTTCATTCCTTCCATTTCTTTTTCTTCTGCTACTGCTAAAACTAACATTTCTACTACAACATTGAATAATAGTGGTAATAATGGGCACCCTTGTTTCACCCTTGGTCTTATTGGGGAAACTTTTAATTTATCCTCATTAAATATAATGCTTGTTGTTGGTTTTAGATATATGTTACTTATTATGTTATGGAAAACTCATTTATTCCTATCCTCTCTAGTGCTTTTAATAAGAATGGTGCCGTTTTTTGTCAAAAGCTCTTTCTGCATCATATACATACATACATACGCACACACACACACATATACATACACACACACATATATATATATACACACAGACATAGACATACATATATAATAATATAATTTCTGTTAGTTTTGATATTGATATGGTCAATTATGCTTATAATTTTCATAATATTGAACCAGCCCTGCATTCCTGGTATAAATTCTACCTGGTCATAATGTATTATCCTCATGATAAATTGTTTTAATGTCTTTGCTAATATTTTATTTAACATTTTTGCATCAATATTCACTAGGGAAATTGGTCTATAATTTTCTTTCTCTGTTTTGGCTCTTCCTGGTTTAGGTGTCAGCACCATATTTGTGTCATAAAAGAAATTTGGTAAAACTTCTTTATCTATTTTCCAAATAGTTTATGTAATATTGGAATTAATTATTATTTAAATGTTTGGTAGAATTCACTTGTAAATCCATCTGACCCTGAAGATTTTTTCTTAGGGTCATTCTCATTGATGACTTGTTCAATTTCTTTTTCTAAAATAGAGTTATTTAAGTATTTTACTTCCTGTTCATCTGGAAAATTTACATTTTTATAAGTATTCATCCATTTCACTTAGGTTGTCAGATTTATTGGCATACATTTGGGCAAAATAGCTCCTAATTATTGCTTTCATAATTTCTTCTTCATTGGTGGTAAATTCATCCTTTTCATTTTTCATACTGGTTATTTAGTTTTCTTCTTTCTTTCTTTTTTAAAAAAACAAATTAACCAAAAGTTTATCTTTTTTTGTTTTTTTCCAAAAAACTAGCTCGTAGTTTTATTGAGTAGTTCAATAGTTTTCTTACTTTAAATTTTATTAATCTCTCCTTTTCAGAATTTCTAATTTGGTATTTAATTGGGGATTTTAAATTTGTTCTTATTCTAGTTTTTTTAGTTGCATGCCCAATTTAGTGATCTGCCCTTTCTCCATTTTATTTATATAAGCATTTAGAGATATAAAATTTCTCCTTCCAGGTAGTTCAATAATCCTTAAATTATCTCTCCTGGATTTTTTTCCAGGTCAGTTGTTTTTCCAATGAGGATTTTGTATTTCCTTTTTTTTTCATTCTTTTGGTTTTGTTTAACTGATTCTTGATGTCTCATAGAGCCATTAGCTTCTACTTGCTTCATTCTAATTTTAAGGAATTATTTTCTTCAGTTAGCTTTTGTGCCTCCTTTTCCACTTGATCAATTCTACTTTTTAAGAAGTTGTTTTCTTCAGTAGATATTTTTCCCATTTGGCCAGTTGTATGTTTTAAGGAATTGTTTTCTTCAGTTGTTTTTTGTCCTTCTTTTTCCAAGCTATTTACTCTCTCTTGCCTAACTCATTTCTTTTCCCAATTTTTCTTCTGCCTTTCTTATTTGATTTTTAAAATCCTTTTTGAGTTCTTCCTAGAATGTTTGTTAGGTCTGAGACCAATTCATATTCCCTTTTGAGGCTTAGCATATAGACATTTTGACATTGTTGTCCTCTGCTGAGTTTATGTTTTGATTTTCCCTTTCACCATAGTATCTTTCTATTGCCAGGACTTTTTTCTGTTTTTTGCTCATTTTTAAGTCTATTTTGTGGTTTTTAAAGTTGAGCTCTGCTCTTGGGGCACAGGAGAAACTGTCCCAAGTTTTTTGTGCTGGGGGCCAGGGACCTGGTCACTGGCTTTCTGCCCCAGGGCCTCATATCCTGGCAGTTTGCCCACTGCACTGGAGTGGCTCAGCCTAGTTGTCCCTGTTGTGCCAGAGTTCCAGGGCTGGCAGTTTGCCTTCTGTGCTAGGGCTGGAGGCCTCACAGCTGTCCTGCTGTGCCCGGATGGAGGGGCTTCAGTACTGATCTGTGGTGTGACTAAGAGCTTCCTGCTGGCTTGCCCAGTCACCATCTATGTCGGGCTGCATTCTCCTTTTACCCAAGGGAGACAGACCTTTCCTGAACTCTAAGTTATCTTAAGCTCGAAAATTGTTTCACTCTTATCTTTTTGTAGGCTTTGTCACTCCAGAATCCATTTAGAGACTTCACTTAATATTGTTTCCAAGGGAGACTGTGGGAGTCTCAGGTAATTCCCTGGCTTTTCTCCACCATCTTGGCTCCATTATCTCCTGTATAAATTGTTCTGGTTCTGCTCACTTCATTCTACATCACTTCATATAAATATTTCCAGGTTTCTTTGAATCCACCTCTTTTGTCCTTTCTAGTGCTTCAATAATATTCTATCACATTCATATATCATAATTTACTCACCCATGCCCCAATTAAATAATAGCCCTTCAGTTTCCAGACCCTTTGCTACAACAAAAAAGAATACCATAAATATTTTTTATATGTATAGGTCTTTTCTCTCTTTCTTTGATCTCTTTGGGCCTAGAAGTGATAACATTGAATCAAAGGATATACACGGTTTGGTGATATTTAGGACATAATTCTAAAGAGATTTCTAATGTCTCAACCAATTATAGATCCATAATAGCGCAACAGTATGTGTTTTTTACCCCATCCTCTCCAACAATTGTCATTTTCTTTTTTGGTTGTCTTTGCCAGTCTACTAAATGTGAGATAAAGAAATACAAATTAAAACTCTGAGATTCTAATTATTAGTAAATGATTAAGAATATTTTTTTCACAAATCTATTGATTATTTAAATTTCTTCCTTTGAGAACTATCGGTTCATATCCTTTTATCATTTATCTTTTAGGGAATGCATGTCATTCATATATGGGAATCAGTTTCTTATATTGCATAGATATCAGACCTTTATTTGAGCAAAATGCTGCAAAAAATTTTCTCTCAGTTAGCTGTTCTTTTCCCTTAGAAGGGAAGGATTTCAATTGATGAGAGGAGAGTAGGAAAGTACAGAATAATACTGGATAATAGCAAATAGTCCAGTATGATTATAATATAGGATACATGGATGAGAATGGTATGAAAAAAGGGTGTAAAGATAAACAGAAGCCAGACTGTAGAAAGACTTGTATGCTAAATCAATGGGTCCATACCCTATGGGCAAGCTATTGAAGTTTCTTGAGTTTTTTGATATGGTCAGATCTATGTATTAAAAGATCAGGCAGGTTTCCAGATAGTTTAGATCCTATATTAAAATGACTGAGACATCTGTAAGCCTCTTAATAGTTAACAAAAGGAGACTTATTTAGCCATTGCATAAAAAGTATGCACAACAAAGATAGACCATTCTTCTGGGATAGATGTGGTCTCCTTTTCCTCCATTTGAAAATATCTGGTCAGCTAAGTAGAGTGTAAAGAACTAACATAACTGAAATGATAGGGGGAAAATCTATGATAGACATTGGTTGGATGAGGAAGAGACTGGAGGCAGGGTGACTAGTTGGCTAAGTACTTTGTAAGGTGTTTTATTAAATAAAAGAATAAACATAAGCAACTTTACAAGTATTTCACTTCTCTTCCTTTGAAATAAGAGATAATTCAAAAATTTTTATTGAATTCATTCATTCTTTTATTCAATACACATTTTAGTGCCTATAATATTCTGAGTAATGGGGGATTCAGAGATGAGTATTTATTATAAGACGTGGTCTCTGTCCTCACAGAATTCATCCTATATCAATGTGAATCAAAACAAGAGTAAGATGTATTTAACTGTCATCCACAGAATTGCCTCCTCCTACAGAAGTGACTAAGCCTCATTTCCAATCAAGATGAATTATTTTTGGAAAGAAACACAACATTCCATTTCTTTTTTAGTATGATACTTTTTTAAAAATTAAATTTAAAAACATTCTTAAAATATATGCTTTATTATTTTTTAAAGAGAAATCATATTCAGAAGCTACTGCAGCATTTTCCAACCACAAATAGATGCGGAGGTATGAAACCCAGCAGTGTCAGGAAATCTGAGTTTGTTGTTCCTATAGCAACATAAATTCATTCTCTTTCCATGCCACATACTGTTAATATCCAGATTTAGTGCTGCTACTGTGAGGGAAAAAAATCACCTTTTCCCTCTCTTCTCTGCCTATGCACATTTCCACATGCAAATAACCATAAATGTCTGTTGATGTGGTTTTGTGGATAATGAAAAGGCTTCTTCTTAGGGTTGTGGTTGTTAGAAAGGTGGTGTGAGATTGTCCTTCAACAAACTCACTTCCTGCCTGAGGTTTGGCTCATTTTTTAAAACAGCAAAGAGAAAAACAATTCAGCTTCTAAGAATATAACAGCCTGTTATAGTCATAGGAAAAAGCTTGAGTACCTACTGTCTCTCTTTCTTCAACAGCACCCTCAAACTGAATAGTGACTGTGAAAATTATTTGTGTCCAAAACCCCAACAGTTACCACAGAAAAACCGTAGAATCTCAGAGTTAGAAGGGACCTCAGAGATCATTTAGCTGAACTGAATCCCTTCTAAAACCTCCCTAGCAAGTATTCAGTCTCCGAAGGCCTCTAGGGAGATCCAAGTAACCCTTTTTGGTAGTATCAAATGTAGAGAGTTGTTTTTTCCGCTTGATATCAAGTCTGTATAAATCTTTCTAACCTAAATTAGTCAGTATTGTTAGAGACCATTCACACAGAGTCAGGCTGCTATTGGTCACGTCTTGAGCTATGAGTAGGTCCTCTTGTTGCCTCTGGGCACACCCTCTTCCTGTTCAGAGACTACAGGAAGCATAGAAATTTATCATTCAGATTTAGCATCTGACTGAGCTTCTAGCTCTGAGTCCAGGGAGCACCCAGAGAACACTGCCCTTCATACTCACACCAGTTTTAGTAACAAACCACAAGTCTCTAAGCTCTCAAACTCTCCCTCCCTCCCATCTTAGTTTCAACTTTACCTTTCACTTTCCTGTTTTCTCTCACTCTTCTCTCTCTCTCTCTGTCTGTCTCTCTCTCTCTCTCTGTCTCTCTGTCTCTTTCTCTGTCTCTCTATCTCTCTGTCTTTCTGTCTCTCTCTCTCCCATCCTTTCTCCCTGCCTCCCCTCCCTCCACCTCTTCCTCTTTCTCTCTCTCTGTCTCTTACTCTTTCTGTCTCTGTCTCTCTCTCTGTCTCTCTCTCTCTGTCTCTGTCTCTCTCTCCCATCCTTTCTCCCTGCCTCCCCTCCCTCCACCTCTTCCTCTTTCTCTCTCTCTTACTAGTCCCTCCTGAACATAATCTCCTTTTTGAAACTTCTACTCACCAAGAGGAAAGGGAAGGGAACAGTTATTTATTAAGCGTCTACTATGTGCAAGGTCAGGCACTGTGCTAACGTTTTACAAATGTCTTATTCGATCCTCACAACAACCCTTCTGGGTAGGTGCTATTATTATTCTCATTTTACAGTCGAGGAAATTGAGGCAGAAGTTAAGTGCCTCGCCTAGGGTCACACAGTGGCAACACTTTATGAGATGTGAATACTTTTCTCTGATGAAATTCAAGGGAGTTTGGTCACTGGATAAACAAACAAAATGTCCATGCCCATGGGGGTCTTTAAATAACTAAGTCCTGGAGACCCAGTTGAAGAGTTTGAATCATTTGGGTAAACTGAAGAGAAAGCCAGCAGTTGGGGAAGAACCTAGTTCTTCTCTTGGTTGGGGAGGCGGACAGGGAGAGGATTTCTGTTTTCCCCCTCCTCACCATTGGTCACAGTGAAACTACTCACCCAGAGAGAGACATCACATACAGTGGGCACAGTTGAGGAAGAGATATACATTTCAGACAGACATGAATACAGAGATGTAGTCATTTGATGCCAAAAGCAGCTTTAAGGAGTGGGATCTTTGGCAGCAAAAATAAAAGCAATTATGGACTTGATGAGAATTAAATTTTGTTATGACCCCAGAAGGAAAGAAAAGTTTTTGAGGCTTTGCAATGCCATGTGACTGAGTCACCTTGGCCACATATGTTCCCTACATGTGTGCCTCAAAATAATTATACTCCATTTGAGCTTACTTTTCTCATAGATACTGTGTGTATTTGTGAGAAAGTGTGCCCCAGAATATGAGAGGACTGTTTTGTAGCTATAATCTTACTCTGCCCTCTTAATATTTCTGCTAAAAGCTAATTTTAGCAAATTGTTGTTAGGAAATAAACCAGTGGGGGCTCACATACATAATGACTTCAATAATGCAAATAAAAAGTACACTAAAGGAGAGAGCTAGGTGGGCGGAGCTAGGGGACCAGGGGTATAGAATGTTGCCCTAACGTACAGGCAAACTTAAAACATATTGTAGCAGTTACCCTCTGGAATCCAACCCAAAAGTGGGAGTTCAAACTGGATGAGCAACTCAGAGGAGTAGGGTCATAAATGTAGTGGAATGTGATTGTACACTTCACTATTATGAATAAGAAATTTAGAAAAACATAAGATTTTTATGAACTGAAACAGTAAAAAAAAGAATGAAAAGAACAATATGCACAATAACTTTTACGATTTAAGTTAAAAGATTGCTAAAAGGAGTCAAATTAAGTAAATGAAAAACCAAAGAAGCTCTTGAGGAACAGGTAATGAGACATATCTCCCACCTCATTTCCACTTCACTTTAAGAAAAAGTAAGACAGAATAATGAGTCACTATATAAGGTTTTTGTTTGTTTGTTTAGTTGTTTGCCTTTTGTTACAGGGATAAATCCAATCTAGATGAAGCGTGAAGGGTATTTTTTTTACCCCTTTCCAGAAATGTGATATAAAAACAAAAGTGATCAGTTAAATTTATTTTTTAAAAGTCCAGCTCATTTGAATTGATACAGGGTAAAGCAAATAGAATCAGGAGAATAACATGTACAATGACTACAATATTGTAAATGAAAAGGACACCAAAATAAAGTTACTTATTGTGTAATTATAATGACTATTCTTGGTCCTAGAGAAATGATGAGTATATACACCTCCCTTCTTTCCTCAGAGAGCAAGGAGACCATGAGTGTGGAATGTTGGATATTCTTTCAGATGTATTTGCTACATGGAATTTTTTTTTCTTTTTTGCTTAATTGTTGTTCTGAGGTCTAACCATCTGCCATCAAAGGGGAAGGGGTCAGAAAGTGGGTAACAGGGATATAAGGGGAAAAGGACTGAAATTACCAAAAGTCTCAGGAGGAAAAAAACTCAATTTAAAAACCTTGAGCACCAGCAGATAAATCAAAAGAGGAGATATTAACAACAGAAAGGAAGATGGCCTCCAGGCCATCTAAACTAATCCAAACATGTCTAAATACATGTTGTAAGACAAAATAAAATGAGTCTACATCTGGTGAAACAGGAGGCTTGACGAATTTTCTAGACAGCATGGAACCACAGCAGGATGTTCCCAAATGGTTCAAGAAAGAAATAAGAATCATGAAAGAAGAATTTGCAGCTTGTATAGCAGAAATAAATAGCAGAATCAGAAAATTTGAACCCAAGGTACTAAGTCTCACCAAAGAAACAAAAGAGAGAACAGTTGATTGGTAACTCACAGAAGTGGTAGATACACAGAAATGAAGCAGAATCTGGAAGAAGAACAAAAAATAATAACATTAAAAGAAATTATGATATTTATGCAAACAAAATACATTTGTAATATATATTTCTCCCAATTACAAGTTAAAACAATTTTTTAACATTTGGGGTTTTGTTTTTCAAAGTTTTGAGTTCCAAATTCTATCCTTCCCTCCGTCCCCCCACCTCTGAGCTGGTAAGCAATCAGATATAGGTTTTATATGTGCAACATGTAAAACATCTCCATATTGGTCATTTTGTACGAGAAGACTTAAATAAAAGAAAAAGAAAGGAAGGAAGGAAGGAAGAAGGAAGGAAGGAAGGAAGGAAAGAAGGAAGGAAGGAAGAAAGGAAGGAAGAGAAAAATAGTATGCTCCAGTCTGTGTTCAAGCAATAGCAGTTCTTTCTCTGGAGGAGGATAATATGTTTCATCATTAGTCCTTTGGGATTGGCTTGGATCATTGTATTACTGAGAATAGCTAAGTCATTCTCAGTTCTTCATTGTACAATATTGCGGTTTCTGTGTACAATGTTCTAGTTCTATTTACTTGATTTTGTATCAGTTCATGTAAATCTTTCCAGGTTTTTCTGAAATCATCTTGCTTATCATTTTTTTTTTGAGGGGAGAAGGCAGGGCAATTGGGGTGAAGTGACTTGCCCAAGGTCACACAGCTAATAGGTGTCAGCTGTCTGAGGCTGGATTTGAACTCAGGTCCTCCTGACTCCAGGGCTGGTGCTCTATTCACTGCACCACCTGGCCGCCCTGAAAAGATTACTAAAAGGAAGCCAGTAAATGAGTAAATGAAAGACCAGTGATTCTTCTGGAGAATAGATGAGATATATCCCTCTACTCAATCCAGAAATGAGGAAGGGGAATGTTAGGACAAAATGTTTTATACATTATCTATCTGTTACTTCTTTACTGAGAGGAGGGTAATGTGTTTTATTGTCTCTTGTCCAGAATCAAGATTGGTCTGACATGTAATCTGAATTGTATTGTCTTTTAATGGTGTTTTCATTTGCATTATTGCCCCATAGACTTTCAAAGGAGGGTATCGAGTTTCAGTGAATGTAAGTCTGCCCCAGCAAATCAAGAATATGTTCTTAATTTTCCATCATTTGCAGTATCAATTCTAACCTCATTACTCAAATGAAGCTGCTCCTTATGCCTTTATAAATTATTTAATTGCTAAATCCTATGACCTTTTCTTAATTTTAATACTTCTTTACCTCTTAATAGCACCTGACACTGTTGACCACTATTTACTTCTACTCTCAAAGAGCTTACTTGTGAGAGAGGAGTGAGTTTCTTTTTTTTAAATTTCCTTATTTCAAGACTCTGCTCAAGCGCCCTTCCTCTAAAGCCTTCCCTGCACCCATTCTTTGCTCAAATTTTTCTAGAATACTTCTTTTAGTCCCTCTTTTTACACTCTAGTGTATTGTACTTTGTCTAGTTATCATATTTGTTGTCTCTCTTGTTGTTGTTTTGTTTTTTTGCTTTTTGGAGAGGGGAAGGCAGGGCAATTGGGGTTAAGTGACTTGCCTAAGGTTACATGGCTAGTAAGTGTTAAAAGTCTGAGGCTGGATTTGAACTCAGGTCCTCCTGACTCCAGGGCGAGTACTCTATCCACTGCTCCATCCAGCCACCCCTGTTGTTTCATAGTATTCTATAAGCTCTTTGAGCACTAAAACTGTCACTTTTAATTTCTGTATTTCTAGATCTTATCAAAATGAATTACACATAGTAGGTGCTTAATAGGTGGGTGGGAATTGAATTAAGTAGTCTGGAGCCTGAAGAACCTCCAATATTTTTTTCTAATTGTGACATTCTGGGTTCAGTCCCAGCCCTGCCACTTTCTAGGTATGTGACCTAGGAAAAGTCATTTCCCCTCTCTCACCCTCAGTTTCCCTACTCGTTAAGGTAGTTGAACTAAATGATAAAGTTTTTTTGTTTGTTTCTTTGTGAATCTGTGAATTTTTTGACTCCTACTTTGAATCTACTTTGTCATTACTCCAGGAAACCAACTGTCCTGGCAAAGATAAGAGTTGTGCTTTGATTCCATTAAAAATATGGCTTGATCAGGGACTTGGCCAAGTTGGACTGCATTAGTAGAAGAAAAATGGTTTGATATTTTCCCCCTAGAAATATGTCATCTTTGCCTCTTCTTCTATCCAATGTGTCTCTAGATGTTTAAATATAAGGTTATTAATTATAAGGTTATCTGCAGTAAATGCAACAGAAAGTTCTAAGGGCTCTTTTTATTCAGGTCTTTGGGAAGGAAAACCAATCAACAAACATTTATTAAGTGCCTGCTGTATGTGAGGTAGTTGGGATAAAAAGGCAAAAAAAGAATTAGTTCCATTCCTCAAGGATTTTAAATTCAAAGCTCTGCATAACCTAGTAGCCTTCTACCTTTCCAACTTCTTGAACCTTACTCATCCCCGCTGACATCCAACCTCTTTGCTGTTGATTCCATGCATTTTCACTGGCTGTGCCCCAGGCCTGGAATGCTCTCCCACCTCATGTCTGCCTCCTGGCTTTCTTCAAGTCCCAGCAAAAATTTCAGATACAGGAAACCTTTCCCATTCCCTTTAATGTTAGCGCCTTTCTTCTGTCGATTATCTCCAATATATGCTGTATATTGTATTTGTACACAGTCATTTGCAAGTTGTCTCCTTTATTAAACTGTGAGCTCCTGGGCTTTTTTGCCTTTCTTTGTAACCTCAGTGCCTGGCACATAGTAGGTACTTAATAAATGTTGATTTGACTTGACTTAGTAGGGGAGAAAACATGTTCACAGAAACAACTTGCCTTAAGGTATCACTGCCAACTTCCTAAGCTACATCAGTCTTAATCATATTACTTAATGTCTTGATATGGTGGAGAAAATCGCTTTCAGAAAATACCACAGCCCATTAGCTTCTCCATTATGTGCTGAAGGCTTGGACTGAACAAAACTCAGGTTTTGGAGCAGAATGTGCCCATTCACATATACGTACTAAGTCTGGTTTTACTTAGCTCTTTTTCTTTTTTAACACCCTCTCTGGGATATCCTCACAAATTGCACTTGCAGTGAAGGATTGATTGTGTCCCCAAAGTATGAGAGCTGCCTCAGGTTCTAAATGTAACACCATGAATGTCTACTCCTAACACTATATCTCTATATCAGGACTGCACAACATATGGCTCATAGGCCACTTGAAACCCACCAAAGTATTTCCGGCAGCCCTCAAAAAATGTAGAGGATGTAAAAGAAAATAAAGATGTAGAGAGTGCTTTGTTCACGTCCTGCTTAACCTGTCTTCCGCTAGTCACTATTGTGACCATCATGGAACTTGGCGGTTGCGTTGCCACTGTGCACTTTCACCTTTTTTCACATGACCCATAGCAACCAACCGTCATCAGTCTGCCTCAATTCTGAGAGAAGCGAGAGCCTTTTTGCTATGTTTTCAATAGTTACTGGGGTTGAACAGGGACAAAGTGAGTGTAGCCACCGCCAATGCCAGCTGATGCCCACTATGTGATGAGTGGCAACAACACGAGGGCTTCTTCCCTTCCCTCCCTGTGAGGCTGACCTCCAAGTTACATGAGTGTCTGGCACTCTCTCCAAGGTCAGACCCTCACGTCAGTATTTCTTTGTATGTGAGCAGCTGCTGTGGAGACTTTTTGGTGCTAATATTAAAGTTTTGGGGTGACTTTGTAAAATGGGTGATAAAAAGAAATGGAAGATCGAATCAGAAGATAGATTGTTTAATCTGGAGTGAACAAATAGACACTTACTTACACGAGACAAATATTGTGCCTTTCTTTCTGAGAAGAAATAACTATTCTGAAGGAATACAATCTTCACCACCATTTCAAATCAAAGCACCCTAACTTAAGTGAATTGGACACCAATGAAAAATAAATTACAGCGTCCAAATTGTTGAAAAAATCTCAATGGGGAACAACAGTTTTTCAAGAAAGTAAACTCAGAAAATGAAGTGGCTACTAAGGTTAGTTTTCAGATTGCTAAAGAAATCAATTTCAAATATGATTCCAGAGTACAATAAACTGATTGCTTACAAAAAGAGTAACACATCCCATTAACTAAATGTAAACAGTAAGAACACCTGAAAAATGCATTAAAACTTGTTCTACTTAGCAAGTAATTTTTTAACATTAATGTGATTTTATGATTTATTTAAATTTCTCTTTTTTAAAAAATATAGTTTATTTGCAAAATAGTGTAATCATTAATTATACCTTTACTTGGAAAGTGAGCCCCTAAAAACCTATCTGTAGCCCAAAGAAGTTTAGCCTATTTTAGTTTTGGCCCCTACCTACTGCCAAGTTGGGCAGATCTGTTCTATATACCATATCTGTGCTTGCCATTGACAATGAGCCAGTAGATATAATTAGTTCTTATCAAAGGCATTTACTCAAGTGACATAACAAGAGTGATAGTTATAACTCTGTCCACCCCCCCAAAAAAAAATACCTTGGTCACACTTTCTCACAAATACAATATGTTGGGCATCCAATGAGAGAGTGAGCTCAAATTTAGAACACAATGGGAATGAGAGACAAGTGCAACACATGTAGGTGCAAAGCATATGTAGAGGCAACTCCCAGTTCTTGGTGTTATGGGGTCTGAAAATTCATTTTTTCTTTATAGAGTCCGTACTCTGGGTTCCCACATCTTTTCCTCTCAGTTGCTTAACCCTCAATTGCCAACAGTCAAGTTACTCCCTTGAAGTTACTTCTTCCCTCTAGTGACTGCCACTTTGTATCCATGTTTGTCTGGAATGTGCATCTTTATTCCCTACTGGATGAAGATTCTTCTACAGATAGAATAGCCTCACTTCAAAGCTACATGGTGAATATGGAGAGTAGTCATTAACCTGTCATCTGCTAGTCACTATTGTGACCATCATATATATAATGGGAGAAGTAATTCCCCTTCTGTTCACCCTACAAAGATCTCATTCCATTACTGCTCTGAGTTTTGTTTGCCTTGAGATCTCCGGGTTTAGCTTTAGCTATTTCAAGCTTCCACAGGCATGGCTAACCTATTTGCTTGACCAATCACACTGTTTATTTCTAGATAGCATTAGAGAAGTTCTCATATCTCATAAAGGGAATTACACTATGTTACTACGTCACCATAAAAAGAAAAGTCAACAATTAATCTTACTACATAGCCCCTTTTTGGCCCTGCCCACCAGGACACTGCCTTGGTTACATTGAGGGCCTCTCGTAATGTACCCTCTTTCCCTGGGGTGGGTTTACCCAGCATTTCCCCAAGTTCCAAGGTCCATTCTGACTTTGATGTGGAAGGGGCTTGTGGGAGGAGAAAGGAAAAAGCAGCTAACCAGTGTCATCAGCAACAGCTATCAAGAGAAGATATTGGAGTTGGGGGTGGGATGAAGGTTACCAATTGCAAGTAGATTCATGAGCTAGGGAGGATGAAGATGATCTGTTCATGATCCATAGAAATCTCTACTGCTAATTAAGTAGGAGGTAGGAGAAAAAAAAGAAAAAAACAATGATACCCTATTCTCTTTCCTTTCTTTCTCCCCAAGGGGAAGTCAAATGTTCTATTGTATTGTCTACTCACTTTCACTTCCTGCTTCCATCCATCCCTGTTTGGACTGTGTGAAATGCAATCCGGACTCTAAATGTTTCAGTCATTTCCTGTATGCTTATAGTCATTTCTAAGCCTTTAACAATTTTGAGGAATGACTGAAATTATGGTATATGTACTGTAATAATGAATGGGAATAAAGATACACATTCCAGACAAGCATGGTTACAGAGAGACAGTTCAGAGAAAACTGGGAAGATTTATATGAACTGATCAAAAATAAAGTTAGAAGAACCAGGGGAACAATCTTTATAATAACACCATTATAAACATAATGATCAACAAAAACCCAAACTGTTTAATGTATTCTACTTAGTGTGTAGTCACAGAGATTGATGTGCAGGAAGAGAGTTCCTCTTTCAGAAACAAGAAACAGTTCAGTTGAACTGAACTAGCGGCTAGAGGAGTGTGGGTGGGGAGGGGGGAGAGGTGGCATTATATTTCCATAAGAACTAGAGAACTTGAAGCCAAATATACCATGATTCTCTTAGATTCATTTCCTTCATGTATATAAGCCTAGAAACATCCTTGGGGACGGAGAAAAGTCACATCTTCTTAGCTGAAAGTGACTTGGTGACTGACTGGCTCTCACACTTATTTTGAAAGAATTCTAATGTCCAAGGGGGAGGAGGTGATCAAGAATGTCATGCAAGCTCAGCAAACTAGCAGTAAAGGTATCAAAAACATTGGTATGGTTGCTAAAGTGATGCTACTAGAACCTAAATTCACTCACGAACTCATTTTAAAATATGAATGAAACATCCATGTTTTGTCACTTCCTAATTGGTATTTCAATGTGTTATCTATTTACTTTTTTGTACTATCAATAATAACATAGGATTTAGAGCTGGAAGAGTCCTTGGAGATCACTTATTCTAATCATTTCTTTTTTTTTTTTACAGAGGAAAAAACTGAGATTCAGAGATGTGAAGTGACTTGTTGAGGGTCACTCAGCAGTATCAGATCCAGGATGGAACTCAGCTTCTTTCACTTCAAATACAATGTTCTTTCTATTGTATCAATTAGTCTTAATAGGTCAGTCTTTATAGAATCACAGAAGATTGGAGCTGGAGTCTACCTTAGGGATCATCTAGTCCAACATTTTCACTCTATAGATGAAGAAACTGAGTGTCAGACAGAGGAAATAATTAGCTAACAATCACATAAGAAGTAAATGAATCAGCATGAAGTAGAAAGAATGATGGAGTCAAGAAAGACCTGGATTCTTCCTAGAATCCTGCTTCTGATATTTAATAATTATATGATATTTTATATGTATACTAGCCTCCCCAGTCACTTCAAATCTTCTCTCATTTCTATACTCTGGTTCTCATTTTCCTACCTATAGAGATTGGACCAAATTACTTCTGAAATATCTCTTTCTTTTTAAAATTTATTTTTATTCTCAACTTAACAAATGCGAAATAAAACAAAAATTTCCTTTAACAATGTAGAACAGGAGAAATTGTTTAGGAAACTGCAGTTTTCTATTATATAAAACTTGCTTTTCTTCTTAAGTCTGTAATAAATTCAACATATTACTTTTAGAGCTATCCTGTTTATCTGTTATTCTTTCTGGTTTTCTTCTCTTCACTCCTAATTTGAGGGCAAAAAAGAGGAAGATATCTTCTCCATCCAATCTTCCCACCATTGCAAAAAAGAAAAGAAAAGGAAGAAAAGAAAAACAAAACCCTTGCACAGTGAATAGAGAACTGGCCCTGGAGTCAGGAGGACCTGAGTTCAAATGTGACCTCAGACACTTAACACTTAGTAGCTGTGTGACCTTGGGCAAGTCACTTAACCCCAATTGCCCTCCAAAAAGCAAAAAAAACAAAACAAAAACCCTTGTAAGAAACAGCATAGTCAAACAAAATAAGTCTCTACATCGGCCTTGCCCAAAAATGTATTTCTCATTCTGTACCTTAAGTCTATTGTCCCTCTACTAGAAGGTAGGTAGCATGCTTTGTTATTGGTTTTCTGGAATCCTTGTTGGTTGTTACACTGATTAAAAATCTCAAGTTTTTCAAAGTTGTTTCTATTTATAATGATGTTATTGTATAGATTGTTCTCCTGGTTCTTCTCACTTTATTTTAGAGCATTCATACAAATCTTCCCAGTTTTCTCTGAACTGTCCCTTTCATTATTACAGCACATATATAATCATTTGAGTCAAACCTCAATTGATGGGTACTCTCTTACTTTCCAGTTCTTTGAAACTATAAAAAAGAGCTGAATATATATGTATAATATGTATGTGTATGTATGTATGTATATATGAAATCAATTCTTTTTACACATATGTATATATGTAATTATATATGAAATAAATTCTTTTTACACATATATGTGTGTTTTTATACAATCGCACACGTGTGTGTGTGTGTGTGTGTGTGTGAAACATGAGTCCCTTTCCTATTTCTTTGATCTCTTTGGGGCATTTCTTGATCAAAGGGTATTCACAACTTAGTGATTTTTCATAAATAATTCCAAATTTCTTTCTAGAATTGTTGGACTTTTTCAATTCCTTTTTCTGGCATTCTTTATACTGACTCTTTTCCAGGGCAGCTAGTTGGCACAGTGGCACACAATTATGTGACCTTGGGCAAGTCACTTAACCCCAATTGCCTCCAAAAAATATAACTCCTTTCCTGAATCCCCTAATTTTTAGGACTAGTCTTTTTTCCAAATTTATTTTGTACTTATTCATCTGTGTAAATGTTGTATCTCCTCAGTAGAATATGAGAATGTTGAGCAGAGACTGGGTTTTTTATTTATTTTTTGCCTTGTCTTTAGACAGATAGCACACAGAGCAATGTCTTATAGATCATAGATGCTTAACAGGTCCAGGTTGAATGAATAATTATCCCAATATATATATATTTTAAAACCCTCTATGTTCTGGTTTCTTTTTTCTTTAGATGAGAGGCTCACTGAGGATAGAGGATGTGCCTTCTATCTTTTAATATAATTCCCAGGGCTGATTACATGACCACACATTAGGGCTTTGTTTCAGTCTATCCAAATCCAACCCAGCCTTCTGCACACAGATGAACACACCTTCTGCTTTAGTGGGAAGACTGAGGCAATTTGATATAAAATTCCTTAATTCCCATCCTCCTCTTTTTATGAAGTGCTGAATATCCTCACACATCCTTTCTTCTCTATTCTCATGGGAAAAGGCAGTCCCACTCCTTTGTTATGGCTGTCCAATTCTTCCAGGTCATCCATCATTCCTCTTCTAGAGTCTGGTGCCACTCTATCTGTCCAGCCATTACTCCCCTTCACATATTCTGCATTCCAGCAAAACTGGACTACTCACCATCTGTTCCTGTCCTGTCTTCTCTGGGCTCTGAGCCTTTGTTTACAAAATCTTCACGTCTGGAATGGGATCCCCTTACTCATTTCCATCTGTTGAACTCCTTCATTTCATTTAATGCCCTACTTGGATGCCACCTTCATGAAACTTGGCCCCTCCTCCCCTCTGCCCACCTAAAAATTCTCTCCCTCCAACCCAGTTTTTTTGTGGCAATTTTACTGGATCATTCCTTTGTTCTCATTATATTCTGTGATACAAGTATCATAGTAACTTGTGTAGAATAATATTCTCTTGAATTGTAAGCTCTTTGAAGGTAGGCTCTGGTTTATTTAAAAATTTTGTTCCCCAGGGCTTAGCATAGGGACTTGTGCTTTAAAATGTTTGTTGAATTGAATTGGAGGCCAAACTCAAGACCTGCTTTCTCTGAAGCTTTCACTGACCCCTCACTTTTTCAACTCCTATGTTTCTCTGCTCCAGATAAGAAGCTACTTAATTATATCTTTTCATTGTTCTCTAGGTGCTTCATATGGGTCAATCTTGCTTCCCAATTACTTCCTAAAACCCTGGAAGATAGGGACTAAAATCTTCAATTCAATCAAAGGCAACAAACATTTATCAAATTCCCATTACATTGGGATGACATGCCACTGGAGGAGACAAAAAGTTAAACTAAGTCCCGTGTACATACTTATGGACTTTACGGTTTAGTAAAGGGATTAGACAAAAACAGATAACCATAATTCAAGATATTTCATGATTAGAGCATCAGAAGCATTCAACAAATTTCTGTGTGAAAAATGCGAAACATTTTTTTATTAGAAGATTAGGTGTCATTTGAATTGTGCTCTAAAGGATGGGTAGGAATATGATTCTTTTACAGTTCAAATATCACCTCAGATACTATGTGATTATGCCCCCTAAACCTCAGTTTCTTTACCTGCAAAATGGGGATAACATTGCAGCACTGTGTCTATTATTGTTGTATTTATCATCAGTAAGTGAAGAAGTAAAGGGACAATATTCAAGCTACAGAGAACATCTTGAGCAAAAGCATGAAGGTAGGAAATTGCACGATATGCTGGGGGACAGAGAGGAATTCAATCTGACTGGAATACACAATGCATGGGACTTTGCCCTTCTCTAGAAGCAGCATGGTGCAGTAGAAAGAACATTCCACTTGGAGTGCTGAACTTGGTTTCAGACCAGATCCAGGCCTGAATCCTGGCTCTGCCACTTCATATGACCTTGAGCAAGTCTCTGGGTTCTCATTTACATCATCTGTCAAATGAGAGAGTTAGACTAGATGGCCTGTGAAGTCCGTTCCAGCTCTAGATCTATGATTCTTGTGCAGCTCCTAGGACAGAAAAATTTTGTTCACCATAAATTGTTCATGTTTGGCTAGTTTTGCATTGATTACAGGATGCATAAGCAGAAGAAACTCGTACTTTTGTATCAATGTCAGACATCTTGTATTTTCAGCCTTTTATAGCTCAAGATGCACTTGTTAATTTTCTATATAATATATCGGCATTTTTCTCTTCCCGTTCACCCCAATTAATCGAAGGATAGTGGGCTCTTAAGATCATAAGCTGTCAGAACTGGAAGGGACCTTAGAGATCTGTGTATCCTCCTAGAGAAAGACTTTCCCGTTTCCCTTAGTTGCTTGTGCTCTTTCAAATGATTTGCTGTATCTCCCTAGTAGGATGTAAGCTACTTGAGGCTAGATACTGTTTTTCATTTTGTTTTCACATCTGTATCATCTTGTAAAATGATTTGCATATCGTAGGTGCTTAATAAATGCTTGCTCAATTGTTTAATTAAATGGTGGAGAGTAAGTAGTGTGAGATAAAGCTGGAAATAAATAAAGGGAAGTGCCAGGTTGCTATGGGCCTTCAATACCACACATAAAGTCTGACCTAATTCAGGTTCAATGACTTGCAGTCTATGTGACCTGCGGGAAATCACTCCCTGCATGGGTTTTAGATTCCCCATCTGTTGAATGAGGGGATGGATCGGACGAGGTCCTTTCTGAATCCCAGGCTCCCATCTTTGACCTAGGCAACAAGAAGTCACCACACACTTTTAAGCAGGGGACAGGACATGACTAGAGCCAGGAGAGCTTGGTCTTCTGCTGTAAAGGATGGTCTCTTCACACCCTTCCAGCCTGGGGACCTCGGCTCCATAATGACTGGCTGAAAGCTGACACAGGATGATGAGCATCAAGGGAAGACGTGGCCAAGAACCCAAGCAGATGAGATGAGGTCCTCTCTGAATCCCGGGCTCCCATCTCTGACCTAGGCAAGAGGAAGTCACCGCACACTTTTAAGCAGGGGACAGGACATGACCAGAACCAGGAGAGCTTGGTCTTCTGCTCTAAAGGATGGTCTCTTCACAGCCTCCCAGACTGCGGACCTCGGCTCCATAATGACTGGCTGAAAGCTGACACGGGATGATGAGCATCAAGGGAAGACGTGGCCAAGAATCCAAGCAGAGGGGACGGAACGCCCACACAGTGGACTTGCAAAGATTCTTTAAGGGAAGATATGGGAGTTTAACCCCACTTCCAGGGGTTGAGATAACCGCATTTAGAGTAAGAGGACTTGGGTTGTTCTTTCAGTTTAGCTACTTATTAACTTATTAATTATATGACCTTGGCAGGTTGATTTCCTTCTCTGGGCCTCAGTTTCCCATTCTGTAAAAACAGGGGTTTGGACTTCAAGGTCTCTCCCTGGTCTCCAAGGTCTCTTCAGACTCTACGACCCTAAAAGTCTTCTTCCACCAATGGTCCCACCTTTTCCCCTTATTACCTTCTCCTCCTTCCTCCTCCCTTTGGGCCCCCCTTCCTTTCCCTTTCCTTCCTTCCCTCCCCAACAGGAATCCAGTCGCCCTTAGCAACAACAGCCAAGGCTCGCCTCCTCCCGCCTCGGCTATTGGCCGAGTTTCCTCCGGAGAGGCGGGGCGAAGAGGGTGTTGTCACTTCCGTTCCCGTCTGGGGTCGGCGAGGGGAGCCGGAGGCAGCGGAGGAAGCTGGGTGGCGGCCATCTTGGATCTCTGAGGAGAGGCGGCCGCGGGCTGCGGAGATCCGAGCGGCAGAGGCAGGCAGGCGGGCGGGGCTGGGACGGCAAGAGACGGTGAAGGGAGACCGCAGTTCCCCGCCCGAAGCCCCTTCCATGATCTGCACCCGTGACCCTGCTCAGCCTACCCTCCACTCTTCTTCCAGGGCGGCTGGTGCCGGCGTGTGGAGGCCCCGGTGCTGAAACCTGAGGGGAGGAAGAGGAGCAGCAGCGGCCGGAGGAGCGCGAGGCTCGCGGGTGCCCGGGAGAGCCTGGCGGGCGGACCCCGCAGCCTGCCCGGCCTGGCCCTGCCCTGTCCGCCGCTGCCTCTGCTCGTGCTGCTCCTCCCTGGCTGCCCAGCCCCGGAGCCGGGACGGACCTGAGAGACCCCCCAGCCCAGCCCCGCCGCGCCCTCCAGTGCCCTGCCCTGGGCACCGCTCTCCTCCCAGGACTTTCCCACGCCTGAAGCCTCCCCGCCCCGGTGCAGCTGGAGGGGCGGGGAGGGGGAGGGAGGTCGGTGTCCGGTCCCAGACTTGGGGGGTGGGGCCGCGAAAGCAGCATGAAGCCCGGAACCTGCCCGGGGAATCGTTGGGCCCGGCCTGGGATCTAGACCACTGTGCGGGGGGGAGGGAGAAGGAAGCCACCCTCCCCCATGGTGCCCCTTCAGAACCACTACTGAGAGTGTCCTGTGGCCACCGGGCCGGCGAGGCTTGATTCTTAATCGTCGTCGTCGTCCCGTTTTGGGGCGTCCTTTTTGTTTCTTTTGTTTCTTTTTTCCCCCTTTTTCCTCTCCATCGTGGGGAAAAGAATTTAAAGTGAATTAAAATGTCCACTAGGACCCCTTTGCCAACGGTCATTGAGCGAGACACTGAAAACGTAAGTAGCCCCGGTATGGATTCGTTGATAGCATTTGTTTTATTCTGGGAGATGTTTCAAATAGTGTCGTTGTTTGAGCAGCCTTCCTTCCGGAAGCTGAGAAACAGCTGGATAGATTGGGCCCCCAAATCTGAAAATAGCCCGTCTCTTACCATTCACCAAGCGCTAGGCGCCCGCCGAGACCGCGGCCCTTGAGCCCTTCCCAGAGACTCAATTTCCCTTTCGGTAGATGGAGTGTGATGCCGGCGGTACCTGCCGCACAGGTCACCCGTACTGACCGAACGGCCACCGGGCTTCTGCTGGGTGGGACAGATCCAAGTTCTCTACTCCTGCTCTTGACGACCTTGTGGGGAGGCGAGAGCTGCTGTGTCCGATCTAAACTTTGCGTCTGCACACACAGTGGGCAGTTGTAAAAGCCCAATTTCATCTAAGAGCTTTTGATGCGTTGTCTTAAAAAACGTTTATTTTCACACTGGTTCGGAGTAGTTACATAATATCTACTGATAGTTGGGCAGTGAGAGTATGTTTTGTGTTGCCTTGATGGGTCTGATATTGACTGATAAAGCCTAAAAGATGCTGCTAAACTGGTCAATATAACTTGCTTGGGTTGTTTTCTAATGTTCCAACAGGGTGCTTTAAGCATTGCAGCATTTGTTCCTCTAGAGTAGACTTTGTGGTTTTGGTCATGCATATCTGATGAGACTATCAGTTAAAGATTGTGTTTTTTACTTAATAAATAGTAAAGAAAAATTAATTAAGAGCACTTAATAAAATAATAAATTGGACAAAATGAGCTACACTTTTTATTGCTCATTCTTTAAAAAATGAAAAAGATTTGAACTGACAACAATCACAGTCTCTTAAAAAATGCTGCCTTTAAGAAATCCTTAAGATCTCTTTGGGTGGTAGCCAAAAACCACTGGATTAGAAGACCCTAATTACAAAGAATACACACACTTAATGAGGAATAGTTTTTGTAACATCAGTTTTGAGGAGGGGAAGAGAAACACTTTTTTTTTTTTGTTAAATCAGTTACTGTTCTTTGTAATCCTTTTAAAGCAGACTTCCTTAACCTGGTGTCCCGGGGAACTTTTAAAAAACAGTTAGGTAACTGTTTATAGTTGCTTTCCTTGGTAGTCCTATGTATTTTATTTAACGCATTTAAAGAGCATTCATAGATGGTCCATCCATAAGTTTCACCAGACTGCCATAGGGATCTCTGAGATTAAAAAAAAAAAGTTAAGAATCTTTGTTTTAAAAGTGACCACCCCCACCCTCAACATTGGGGTAGATCATATCCAAATGACTTGTCTGAACTCCTCCAGTTTTTAGTGAAGAACTGATTGAATTGCCAGCTAAAATTCTCTGCTGAAAAATATCTAGTTAAGTAATTGCCAGAAACTTAAGTGCTGTACTTAAATTAAAAGGTTTATTGACAGCTAGATTTAAAAGCTTTTATTACTGGCCTACTATAGGCCAGACTCTGTACCAGGTTCTGGGGCTATAAAGACAGATGAAAAAGGCCCTGCCCTCAAGGAACATGCATTCTGTTGGGGAAACTGTGTACCTAGGCGAATAAATACACACTATATACAAAGTAAATAGAAGGTTAATTTGATGAGTTAATGAGTGGCAGCTGCTGACATTAAGAAAGACTTCATATAAGTAAATGAATGGAGCATTGAAGGAAACTAGGATTCTAAAAGGTAGTGATGGGCTGGGAATGCCTTTCAGGCATGGGGAACTAACTGTCTGCCCAGCCACTGAGGCTGGAGATGATAAAGGAGCAGCCAGTAGGATGGTTGAGTTGTACCATAGAGTTAGTGAAGATGTAATCAATCTTAAAACATGTTTGTGCCAGACCATGAAGTGCTTTAACAGCCCAACAGAAGAGTTCATGTTTTAATCTTGGGGTAATAAGGAGACATTGGGAGTTTTTGAGCAGGGTAGTGGCCTGGTCAGACCTGTGTTTTAGTAGTATTACTGGGGAACCTGTGTCAAAGGATATTATTAGAGTAGGGGAAAGACGAAAGATCAGTTAGGGAGGTTGTGGTCTATATGAGAAAGTGGATGAAGGCCTATACCTGGACTGAAACCAGTAATGGGGGAGGTGACTGATTTTAGACTACCTTAGGAAAAGTTTCCTTGCTCTGATGTTCTTCACACTTTACTACCACAGGGTATCAAATGCCTGAGTTTAATCCCCCCATTGCTATTTGTTGGTTAGCCATTTGGTCATTTAATCTCTTGTAAAATTTGGGACAGAGTATCTCTAGTATATAATAATGTTTAGTATTTGGTTAATAACAATAGGTTGAAGTGTACAATAATTATAGATGGTATGTTTTACTTAAATGTACTAAAAACTACTGAACAATAGATAAATCTTAAATATTTAATGGATTAAATAATTTTTCTTTGAAGAGAGCTTGTCATTGATTTCTGACTTAATTTTTTTCTTGGAATGCTCAGTGATATGGAACAAGCAAAAAGTTAGATTTAATTATTTATCTGGAGTAAAATCACAAGCATGATTCTACACTTCTAAATTGAAGTTAAAAACAGCAGTGTAGCAGATCCTTATTGTAATCTGAGACAAAAAAGAAAGCTTATACCCAATGTTCCCTACTCAAAACACATATTTCAGTTTGTAAGTCAGGATGAGGGGGGAAAATTGCATATTTTTAACTTAGGAACAAACACTTTAGGCTAACAAGCAGTAGTTTTCTAGGTTTAGCTTTTTGTTTGCCCCCTTTACTTTTAAATGCCGCCATGTACATTGCAGTGTGTCCTCAGGTGAAATAAAACTGTTCCTGCTCTCAAACTTTTCATAGGTTAGAACCCAGATAACTATAAATAAAAGTTATATGATGTTATATGCATAGGAAAGGTCCAGAGTAATATGGTAAATTTTAGGAAGGTGAAAACTCTTTTAACTGGAAAGATCAGGAAAGATTACAAGGAAGAAACAGCTGGCACTTGAGTTGGACCTTGAAGGGAGAAAGTATTTCAAAGATGGTGTATGAAAAGGCTGTGACATCAGGAGAGGGTCAGGAATTGCATGCAGTAAGAGTGGAAAGGTAGGTTGGAGCCAGATGTATGGGATCAAGGAGTTAATATTTTTTCTGTTGGTGGTGTAGGCACACTGAAGATACCCGCACCCCAGTATTACTTAGGAACACATTATAGCCAGTAAGAAGGCTATTGCAATAAGGCCTGTTTGGAGGACCAGTAATGAGATTTAGCACTGGAAGAGACTTAAGTGACCATCTAGGCCAGGGACTGGCAGGCTGTCATTTGAAGTGGCCTGCTGCTGGTTTTTATTTTAAAATAATACGCACTTAGTTTTATTCACAAATGTAAGAGCCAATCTTAGCTCATAGACCTTACAAAAACAGGGCTGGAGTTGAGCCATACCTCTCACTTAGGCCAGTGATTCTTAAACTTTTTGGCCTTTGGACCTTTCTACACTATTAAAAATTATTAAAGGCCTCAAAGAACTTTTGTTTATGTTTGTTGATAATTACCGTATTAGAAATTAAAATGTCCTAGTATTATTATGAAAATAGTTCTGACCTTGAGGATTCCTTGCAAGAAGAGGGAGTTGGGATTGGGGAGTGAGGAATAGGATCACAGTTTGAGAATTGATGATCTAGTGCAGGGCCCTCGTTTTAAGAAAAATGAGACTTAAAGAGGTTAAATGCCTTCAGGGCCATTCAGGTAAGTAAGTAGTAGACGTGGGTTTCAAATCTAGGTCCCTTGACTAGGGTTGGTTGCACTAGAAATAGAAAAGGAGACAAATAGAAGAGAGATTTTAAAGTTGACCACTAATTAGATATTGACCAAAGAGGCAAAAGTGGCGGAGGTCTTTAACGTGGGTAATACTAAAGAAGGCCATGGTTGCCATCAGCAAGAAAAGGAAAAGGAAGAACAAGTTGGAATAGAGAAGTGACTTTCCATTTTGGACATGCTGAGTTTGGGCCTTTGAATTTTGATTTATCAGGTTGTAATTTTGAAAAAGTTATTTAAGAAATTTATAAATTCTTTAGATTTTCAAATCATCCATTTGATTTTTGAATTACAAATTTTCAGCCTACAGCACGTATTATGTAAATTCTTTATATGGCATATTTATTGTATTTCTTACCTCACTAAGTGAGGATTTATATATATTTAAGTATTGTTCACCTAAACTTGTTTATAGTAACTCTTGTCTTGGCTTGTTCAAGAAAGATTTGAGATGCCTTACTCCCTGAAGTACATGTCTCAAAGCTATAACTCAAATTGATATTATTTACTAAAATTCAAGAGCTATTACAAAATAACTGATTCTAAAAGTATTTTGCTCTCATTCTTACTGGAACCTCACAACTCAAATGAGGTGGGTACTACAGTTATTATCCCCACTTTACAAATGAGGAAACTGAGGCACGGATGGTCACACAGCTAGGAAGCATCAGAAGTGGGATTTGAACCCAGGTCTCCTGATGCTAACACATTATCCACTTTACTACAAGGTAGATAATTTCCCATTCATTTTAAATAACAGATATTTTCTATCATAAACTGAAAACGCAGTATGTTAGTATTTCATTATAACCTCCTTTTTTGGCCCCCTATTGTAATATGAATCTCCAGTACTGAACTGATGGTTGTGTAAAATTACAAAAGATTTAGAACTTTAGACAGAGCCTTAGAAATCATTTAATACAACCTCTTCACTTAAAAAATAAAGAAACTGAGTTCTAGGCACTTGCCTAAGAGTCATATGCCAAATCAGTGATTGTTCAATCTCATACATATCTAAGTCTTTAAGGACTTTTTCCACTACCTTAGCTTGCTTTTCAAATGATTTATTAATTAACATAAGATAATTAGGAAGGCTCATTTACATTAATAAAATCAGATATAAAATATAGTTATTAAAATCAGATATTTAAAGGCTGTTGGGGGAATGGATTTCAGTACTTCATCAAATTAAAAACTCGAGTTTTGCATTTTAGACTGTACTTTATTACTGACTTGTTCTTGAGACCCTGGAAAACTTAAGTAGACGCATTAAAAAAACAACAACCCAGAGATCACTACACAGATCTACTATTTGTAAAAGTGACAGAGAATAAGCTTCCTTCAGAAGATTTAATCCTAATGGATGTGGGGGGGAAATAGTTTAGGTGTTCCTGTAGTAATGTACTTTGCTACTGTAGAAACAGTCACCAATTTCTTCTCTCTGTAAAATGGATAAAATAATACTTAAAATCTAAAAACCTCCAGGGATTGTAAAAATGAATTCAATGACTAGATAGAGTCAATATAGCATATGATTTCATGGGACTATTCTGTGGGTTTTAAAATTTTTTAATTTAATTTTTTCAATAAAACATTTTCTTTCCCATTGACAGGGATAAAAAGGCAAAACAAAACTCTTATAACAAATAGTCATAATGAAAGAAAATCAAATTCCCACATTGACCATGTCCAAAAATATTTCTCATTCTTTATTCTGAGTCCATCACTTCTTATTCATGCTGATCCATTAGGAGTCTTCTGAATGCAGAGTACTGGGAATAGTAAATATTCAATAAATACATAGTCAGTAAATATTTATTGAGCCCCTACTATGTGCCAGGCAGTCTCCTAAATGATGGGGATACAGGGAAAAAGGCAAATTGCTCTCAAAGAGCTCACAGTATGATGGGGGAGACAGTATGCAAACAACTACGTACAAGCAAGCTATATACAGGATAAAATAGGAACTAATCAAGAGAAGGAAGGATTTCGAACTAAGAGACATTGAAAAAGGCTTTGTGCAGGATTTTAACTGAGACGGGAAGGAAGTAAGGAGGTAGAGCATTCCACATATAAGGCCAGTGAATATACCAAGCCACAAAATAGATTGTGTTATGTGAGGGGTCCATGGAGGCCAGTGTCACTGGGTTGAAGAGATGTGGAGAGGGTTAGGTGTAAGAACACCAGAAAGGTGAGGGGAAGCCAGGTTACGTATTGAACTAATACAATTTTAATGATAACTTCCCATGGTTTTTGGCACTCGTGCTTTCATGGAATACTCCTTTTTAGATTTTTATCATGCTTAAAACAGTGATCTTAAACTAGATTCTTGGGAAATCCTAGTTTCTCTACCAGCACCTTGTAAGAATAAGTTTCCATAATGAGCATGCTTAAAACTCCATACCTTCTTAAAACCTTAAAACTTCATACCCTTTGGTAAAACCTGACAATAAGCTAGGTTTTGAGGTTCTAGACCGTAAGATACAGAAGAATTCCATGACACCAACATTTGAAACTCTTTTTTTTCCTCTTAGTCGGACCTCCTTCCAAACATCTTCCTGTAAGTGCCTATGAGTCAGAGTACTAAATCAGAGTACCAGATATATTTGATTTGTGTGTGTGACAAGAGGAGCAGTGTGATATAGAGAAAAGATTTGAAGTTGGGAGGACAAAAGATTTTAATCTTTGCTTTCCTATTATCTGAGTAACTTTGGGCTAGTTGCTTCCCTTCTGTAGTCCTTGTTTCCTCCTTATTAATGAGGAAGTTGGACTAGATTATCCCTTAAATCTCGACAGCTCCGAACTCTGTGATCCTATAGTTTCATCACCAGCAACAACTTGTTTCTGGAACAGGATCAGTAGTTTTAGGTAATAGCCAGCAAGGCTTATCCTTGTTGGCAGAACTGGGAGAAGAGGAAGGCAGAAATTTCCTTTTACTTAGGAAGCTATTTGAATATTCTTAAATGAATTAGAAAACTTCCAGGATATCTTAAAAGCTCCTTTGTGGAAGGATAGTAAGCATTCTAAATTAAGCTTTGAATGAATCTCCAGCAACATTTGGAGTAGTTTGCATGAAAAATAATGTGCTTGAAGTTTGTTTTTTTCCTTTAGTGATAGTAATTGATTCATAGGATTATGAGATCATAGACTAGAACTAGAAGACGCCTTAAAGATCATCGTATACAATATTCTTATTTTGTAGAGTAGTGTGATATCCAGTAAGGTTATGAACATCACACGGATAATGGGTACATATTTATCCACTAGTCCTCTGATTCCAAATCTTTGAGGGGGTTTTTCCCTCTGCTTTGTGTTAAAATGTCAACCTGAGTACAGAGTGGACTAAATGCTAATAGAGTAGATAATTTTTCATATTTTGAAGCTACTTTATAGGAACCAAGCCTTCAACTTTGACTTCTTGAATACTATATGTCAGCTGAAGCATACTGAAGGCTTGTCAGGAATGATTCTAAATAAAATTCCTTCGAATTTTTAAATGTTAAATTTGTAATTGTGAACCACACATTTTAAAATACTGAGTTCTTTTTCCCCTTAAGTCTTCTATTCTGCCTTTGTTATTACTATTAAATTAAAATTGTGGATAGGTATAGTTTTGAAACCATAGAACAGGAAATGTTTTCCAGAGATCAGCCAGTCTAGCCCTCTGCCTCCAACTAAAACTTTTAGACAAAATAATACTTTAAATCTCAGTTAGGCAGCTTCCGGAATCTGATACAATTAATAGGATTCTACCCCTCCCCCTTCCTCCCCATGTACCTGCTTCCCTTCCCCCTCAACTCTCTTATCTTGGGCCTGTTAGTGGTAGGCTAGTCTTACCCAGTTTATACTGAGTGGGATTAAAGAAGTTGCTGGCTTTTTGCATAAGGCATCAAAAAAAAGGTTATCCATATAGTCAGATGTATCAAGAATCTGTGATTTCCTTACTATGGAAACCCCTTAATCTATGTAGACGACTTAGATGAGTAAGTCTTAGAGAGGTGACTAAATCTCAGAGAGGTTATAGTGGTTTACATAGTTATTAAGTGTTAGGCCTCTGATGCAGGGTAAGGGATTCTCTGTTTAACAGGAATTGATAGGAAAAATAGACAACAGTCTGGTAGAAATTAGGCTTAGACCCATAATTCACATCATGTACCAAGATAAACTCCAAATGGATATGTGACTTAGTTATAAAAAAATCACATCATAAACAGATTAGAGAAGTAAGGAAGAAATTACCTTTCATATCTATGGATAGGCCAAGAGTTCATGACTAACCAAGTGATAGGATCACACAAGATAAAATGAGCAATTTTGATGATCTAAAAAAAGTTTCCACAAATCTTATGTAAAAATTAGAAGGAAACAGGTACGGGGGTGGGGGTGGGGGGGTGGGAGGTCTAATATCTAATATAAATAAGGGATTGATTCAAAATTATAAGACAAAGAGCCATTGTCCATTAGATTAATGTTAGTGGTAGTCAAAGGTTGTGAATGGGCAGTTTTCTAAGGAAGAAATCCAAACTATCAACATCATAAGGAAAAAAATATCCCAAATTACTAATAGAAAAAGGCAAAGAAACTTAAAAGTTCTTATTCATACCACTATCAGAGTGGCAGAAATGCCAGATTAGAAAATTGACAATTGTTGGAGGAGCTGTGGGAAAAATAAATAGACAAATGCGTTCTTTGATGAAGATCTAAATTGGTCCCTATATTCTGGAAAGCAGTTTGACAATGTGTCCAGAAAGTTACGAGACTGAACATACCCTTTGACTCTGAAGCAATACCATTACTAGATCTATACCCAAAAGAAATTAGAGAAGAATCTAGGTGTACAAAAATATTTATAGCTCTTTGTGTGGTAGCCAAAAATTGGAAACTAAGAGGCTGTCGTGTTGGAGAATGATTAGTCAAATTGTGGTATGTAAAGGAAATGGAATATGATTGTACCATAAAAAGTGATGAAACGAACTGTTTCAGAAGAAACTGAGGAGACCTCTGAACAGGGAACACCGAGCAGAACTAAGAACAATTTACACTGTGATCACAGCATTATAGGAAAAACAACTCTAAAAGACTTTAGAACTTTGACCAAGGCAATTATAAACCATGAGACTTAAAAGAAAAAGGATGAAACATGCAACTTATTATTTTATGAAGGAATGATGAACTTAAAATCCAGAAAGAAATATACATATTTAGACATGGCTAATGTGGATGTTTGTTTTGCTGGATTATATAGGTTTGTATTGAGGGATTTTGTGAATTGAAAGAAAACTGGTTTGATAGGTATATCCCCAGACCCCCAGGATGCATGGAAGACTTGGAGATTGGGCGTTGCCCCCTCCCTCAGCCTCTTGCTGGATGGCACAATTAAAAGTTAAGTTCTTTTCATCCCTATTACTCATTCTGCCTTTTTTGGGGGGCAGTTTGGAAAGTCCTCTTATTTCATTGGTCTTGTTTATACTACTATCTTCCCCTATTGATAACCAGGCAATCTCCTATTAGTTCTGTATTGTTTCTTTGTCTAAAGCTCTATTTCAAGTTTGAACTCTAAGGGTCTCTGGGCCTTCTACCAGAGTGTAGATACCATTGCATTGCCAGGTACGTGTCTCAGTCCTCCACCCCCTCAACACCTATGCTGCCTTTGGATTTTAGGCAAAGGACTCTGCACACTGAGACAGTTATATCTGTTTTCCTCCTGCCCTTTTGAGTATAAAGTTTTGTTAATTGCTGTCTGGCCCTGTTTTTCTTTATCCAGACTATCCTGCACTGCAGATTTTTAATAATTTGCTCATTTGGAGAAGGGGGTGTGTGGTTAATGAGAAGGACAAATTGATCAAAAATTACTTGAAAATTTTTGAATTTGTAGTAGACCTAGTTGGCACAATTCTGTGATTTCCTCCAGCAACATAGGAATTAGAGCAGAGAAGTGATGGGGGATGGGAAGGTGGGAGGAGGGACTAGTTAGTCTTTGAAGAAAGGAAAGTGAAGCCTCAGTTCGAGTGATGGACTGGAAGAATAATTCCATCCAAAAAACACTTGGTATCTGTTATTTGCAAAGTGTTGTCCTAGGCACTGAATATACAAAGGCAAAACAAAATAAAAATTCTGTTTCCAAGAAGCTTGTATTCAGGTTGTGTGTGTTTGAGGCAAGAGGGGAGAACTAGAGACCATTATCAGGACAAAAAGATTGAGCAGAAGTGAGACATAGAAACAGAAGAAAGGTTTGGAGATTATGGTCAAAAAAGAGGAATTTTATACTCCAGTATCGTAGGAGTGATAGTGAAATCCATGAGCAATCCTATGAGTAACAGAGTTGAAGTGAAGATTAGGTTGGTTCAGAGTTTTGGTTGACCTGGGGAATCAGACTCTTGGAGAGGAAAATTATCATGTATATAGAGTCTTTAAGAATGAAGAAGGGGAATCTGGTTGTAAAGCTTGTGAGTCTGCTACTAAACTCCTTAAGAAAGTGAATTGAGCATATTTTCCCCAGAAGTATCTGGACAGAGTGAGATTGATTAGAATGATTGATTGGAATAAGTCTTCAAAAGAGGAGAGATTGAATGGTAATGGTGCAAAGGAAGGACTTAGAAATAGCATTGGAGAAAGGAAAAGAATATACTTATTCTTTTCTGCCCAGTGTATTCTGGCTTACGATAGGGAGAGTAGCCTACCCTGAAGAGATACAGGTTTCTTTGAAGTAATAGAATTTGGAAATAGTATGAGATCAAAAATGGGTGCAATGCAAAGGCAGTATGGATTGTAAGAAGGATAGAATTGAAATTATTTTCTTACAGAGAGATGATGAATTTAAAATCTAGAAAAAGATATACATATTTAGATATTACTAATGAGGGTATTTGTTTTGCTGGATTATGTAGGTTATGTATTGAGGGATTTTGTGAATTGATGAAAACCGGTTTTCCTTGTATAACTCGAGACTCCCAGGATACATGGAAGACTTGGAGACTGGGCATAAATGTTGACTGGAAGAGAGAAGGGGGAGAGGATTTTAGCATTGGCAGATAGCAATCTTGAATTACAGGAGCAAGAAGAACAAAAGGTTATCAGATGGAGAAAGAACCAGTTGACTTGTGCAGTCACCCTCTCTAGGGTTCTGTGATAATTAAGTTCTATGTTGGTGAAGTGCCTGTGGTGTTACTTTCTGTGGTTTATTACTGCAGATACTGGGGAACTTTATGAAGTGTAGATGTAGCAGGTAGAGGTACTAGAAACTTTTGGTCAGTCATCTGTAGCAGTAAATAACTGGTCATTGGGTCTCTTGGGACAGACTGAATTCTCTCACTGCACCAACTCTATAGTGTCATTCCAAGATAATGGGCTAAAACTTTTAGGAGGTACCCCAAATATTGAACAGACAACTGCTTCCTGATCTCTTGACTCTCTGGAAGTATAGGACCTTTAGTACCTTTAGGATCCTGAGGCTGGGGGGTCTCTTACATATATAAAAATTTCCACAGTTTGTGGTGTTGTGGTGTCTAGGTTGCTGGCTACCTTAATTTAAAGAATCACTAGAAGAATTGATCAAGACCCAAAGAGTCATCCTAATGCATGTATGTCTTGGGCCAGGTCATTCCTTTCTTCAAAAAAACCAAACACTAATGATTTCTTATAGGTATATGGAAGAAAATCCAAAATTCTTTACTTTTCTTTTAAGACTTCATGATTTGCTTGCAGCTTAAGCCTCATTATTTCTCTTCAGCCATTCAAACCAAGCTGGAGTATTTGATTTAGGAACACCCAAACTCTCCAATAACCAGATGGCTCAGTGTCTGAAGTGCTAGGTATGGAGTCAGGAAGACCTTATTTCAAATTTGCCTCAGGAACTTACTAGCCGTGTGACCCTAGACAGGTCATTTACCTTCTGTCTGTCTCAGTTACCTCATCTGTAAAATGAGGATAATAATAGCATCTACCTCAGAGAGTTATGAGGATCAAATGAGATAATATTTGTAAAGCTCTTAGCACAGCGCCTGGCCCATAGTAAGTACTTAATAAATGCTTGTTCTTTTCCTCTCTCATGATATTCATTCAAAGAATTTCCTTTGCAATACTCTTTGCCCCTACCATTGCCTGTCCTTCCTACTCACTCTTTTTTTTTTTTTGCTTTTTTTTTTGGTGGGGGGAGGGCAGGGCAATTGGGGTTAAGCGACTTGCCCAAGGTCACATGGTTAGTAAGTGTTAAGTGTCTGAGGCTGGATTTGAACTCAGGTCCTCCTGACTCCAGGGCCGGTGCTCTATTCACTGCGCCATCTAGCCACCCTACCTACTCATTCTTTTAACATGTAACATAAATGCATTTTCTTCTATTTAACTCTTCCTGAAATTTTCTGGGCTACCTCACCTCTCCCAAAGTAATAACAGTATAAAGTTGGAAGGTACCTCAGTGACTATCTATTCCAGCCCATACCCCAAAGATTGCCATCCCTCTTTTACCATCCAGTACAACATACCTGACAAGAGGGTCGCTTATAGCCTCTGTTTGAAGACTTCTGCTAAGGGGAAACTAACTTGTACTAAATCAGCTCATTCTGTGGATGGTTGGTACTAATTGTTGAGAAGGGGCTGGTAGGTTGCCCAAGGAATGGACTGCCTGAGCGGTCAGGAAGTTGTTCAGTGAGTTTAGTCGCATCTGACTCTGTGACTCTTTCTTGGGTGTTTTCTTGGCAGAGATGCTGTAATACTTTGTGATTTCCTTCTCCAGCTTATTTTACAAATGAGGGCCCTTAGGCACACAGGATTAAATGACTTGTCCAGGGTCACGCAGCTCGTAAGTATCTGAGGCAGGATTTGAATTCAGGAAGATGAGTCTTCCTGACGAGGCCCAGGGCTCTATCTACTGCGCCACCTCCCAGACTTTTTTTTACCTGTCATTGAAGGCTTCATGATTCGGTTGTAGTTTAATACCGATTATTCCTCAAATTCCTGATAAACCATTCAAATCAAACTGGACTATTAGTGTTGAAAAATCACAAACACTTCTGTAACCAGGTGGTGCATTGGCTAGAGCATTGGGCCGAGAGTCAGGAGCACTTGGGTTCAAATTTGGCCTCAGATACTTACTAGCTGTTCAACCCTTGGACGGATCACTTAACCTTGTTTGCCTTACTTTCTTCATCTGTAAAATGAACCAGAGAAGGACATGGCCAACCATTCTAGTAGCTTTTGCAAAGAAAATCCCCCCCAAAAGGGGTAACAAAGAGTCAAATGTGAGTAGAGGTAAAAAAACAAAATGAATTTTGAAAAACCAAAATGAGTAAGAAATTTTTCTTGGCCTCAACCCTAACTTTGCTTCACTACAATTTCCACTCATCACTTCTGGTTTTCTCTGCTATGCTTAGCCCTGTGCTTAATAAATGTTGATTGTTTGACTACCTGAAAAATAACAAGTCTTATCCTTCTTTCCCTCTACCCCTGTCTTCTCCAGGTTAATGTTCCTGGTTCCTTCAGTTGCTTCCAGTATGACATGGACTGAAGGGCATTCATCCATTCTAGTCTTCTTGGTGAAGATTTCCAATGTTAATATTTCTTGAATGAATGTCTTTTTGTCATTAACTTTTCCTTAACACCCATGCTTAGTTTTATATTTGAGAAAATTTCGATCATCTTCCACTTTAAAAAGAATTGATTTCATCTTATTTTCAGTTGGGCTGCTTGTCAGATAGGCCTCTCCTGAAGCCATGGTGTATATTAATGTTAATTTAATTAGTAGTTATGCATAGAGAGGAGGTTTAAATAGTGCCACAATTTTGAATTAAATTCACCAACTTTTACTTGGGTTAATCTACTATATGAAAGACAAATTGACTTGGTGAATAGAGAACTGGCCTCTGAGCCAGAAGACCTAGCCTCAAATCCTGCCTGTGACAGACCAGTTGTGTGATCCTAGTTTGATCTCTTAACCTGAGTGCCTCAGCCAGCTCTGTAAGATAGTAAATTGAAAAGAAGTTGCCAGTATTCATTGGTAAGGGATGTTTATTCATTGGGAGTTCTTTATATCAGTGAAATCACAGGTCTAGTCCCCTCTCTCATCCCTGTCTATTTTGTGTCTAAAATACCCAAGTATTGTGAGATTACTTTGCTTCAAGAAAGAATAATGCAAAACGGCAAATAGACAGTTGATGTCTTGAGATAAGTAATGAGGTGCTCTTGATGAGTTCAAGCCACCTGGCCCATATGAACTACCTCCTAGGATATTGAATTGGCAATTGAGATTGTTGAGTCATTATCAGTGATGTTTGAAAGATGATATGTGTAAAGTGCTTTGTAAGCCTTTAAGTGCTATATAAATATTAGCTTTTTTATTCCATAATTTTATTGTGGAGTCTGGAAAAGTTCTGTAATACTGTACCCCCTCAAAATGCCTTCCCCCCATGTCAGTTACTATATGAATTTTAAAAAAAGGGAACCTGTAAACTAAAGTTCAGTGAGCTTGACTTGTTCCTTGCAGAACAAGTGTATCGTTAAAGATTAATGATTAGTGTGAATGCCTAGGAAAAGAAGCAAGGATAACAAAGATTCAGTATGCTTTCGTTAAGAATACAGACTCCCCTCAAGATGTTGGAGTCACTATGGCAGCAGAATAGTTCACATCTTTCACAACTACTTCAAGATGGATGAAAAAAATATCTTTGGACTAAATAATGAGCAAGAAATCCAAGGAGAGGCTATATTTTTGCATTTTGCTAACCTAGATTTGCACAAAGAGATGGCCAAAAGACCATTGTCCTTGGAAAGGGGTCCAGACAGAAAAGTCTAGCCCAGGAGTGCAGTCCATGGAAGCCTTCTAGTTTTAGGGACTAGGGGCAAGCCAGAGAGGCCTAGTACCTGAAAGTGTGGCTATCTTACTTTCTTCATCTATAAATTGAACCAGAGAAGGACATGGCTATCAGGGCTTGGGAAACTAGATTCAAGGTCTGGCCAAGGATACCTGGAGCATGTAGCTGAGCTATGCCACGCTGACCCAGAATCTAGGCTTGAGACATTATGGACCCAGACCAGGAGGGTAAGAATCAGGGTTCACACTGGATCAGATTGATAATATTTCTATAGCTTCTCATATGTCAGGCATTATGCTAAGTGCTTTACAAATGTTATCTATCTTGATCCTCACAACAACCCTATAAAGTAGGTGCTATCATTATCTCCACTTTAGAGTTGAGAAATCTGAGGCAAACAGGTGAAATGACTTGCCCAAGGTCATAGAGCTGATAAGTGTCTGAATCTGGTTTTGAAACCATGTCTTCCAGACTCAAGATCTGAGGCTCTATCTACTGCTCTATCATTTGCCTGTATAGGTTGACCCAGTGCTGTGTGCTCTTGCTGTTCCTGAAGTCCTTGAAGAATAGTGCTATTTAACCACACCCTTAAATTAATAATACAGTGCAGGATCAAGCAAGACCCAACCATTTTTCTCTAGACATGTACAGTCTGGTCCTAACACAAAATCCCATTTCAGGAAGTAAGGCTGGGAAAAATGAATGAAGAAAAGGAAAAAAAATACTTATGGGGGCAGGAGGAAGTATTATGAAGCCAGGGATACCCAAGATAACAAATGCAGAAAAAAGAATAATTCCATATCATCTACCACCTGAGCCTCAAAGAAAATCACAGATTTGCCACAAACTTTCCTATAATTCCCAGAAGAAATGAAGCAAGAATTGAAAAATTATGTTAATGAATAAGCATCTATTAAGTGCCAACTTTGTGCCAAGTACCATGTTAAGTGCTGGGGATACAAAGAAAAGCAAAAGATAGTCCCTGCTCTCAAAAGCTCACAATTTAATGGGGGAGATAATATTAAAACAAATATGTACAAAGAAACTCTATATGGGGCAAATACAAAATGATCAACAGAGAGAAGGCACTAGCATTAAGGGGGGGGTCAGAAACTCTTCTTTCAGAAGATGGGATTTTAGCTGGGACCTGAAGCCAGGAAAGTCATGAAGTTAAGACGAAGAGGGAGAGTATTCAATGCAATAGGGACAGCCGGTGAAAATACCCAGACTTATTGGATTGCATAGTATATTGCAGGGTGGACAGGTATAAGAACATGACAAGAAACCTAAAAGGAGGCAGTTCTGAAGTCTTCAAATGCCAGTGAATTTTATATTTGATCCTGAACATTGTAGAGAGCCACTGGAGTTTATTGAGTAAGGAGATGATATGGTGAGGAAGCTCACTTTGACAGCAAGTGGAGAAGGGCCTGGAGTGGGGAAAGAGCTGAGGCACAGAGACTGACCAGCAAGCTATTGCAGCAGTCTGGTAATGGCAGTATCAGAGGAGAGAGGGAATGTATGCAAGAAATTTTACTGTAAAATTGGCAGGCTTTGGCAACAGATTCGAAAAGCAGGGAGTAAGAATAAGGAGTTGAAGATGACACTGAGAAAATGGTGGTGCCTTGGATAGTAATAGGCAAGTTAAGAAGAGAGGAGAGTTTGGGAGGAAAAGATAACGAGTTTAGTTTTGCATATTTTGAATTTAATATATTACAGAACATCCAGTTTAAGAAATGTAATAGGCAGAGAGAAGAATCTGGGGGATGAGAGTGGTTAGGGCTGGATATATAGATGTGAGAATCATCAGCATAGAGATGTTGATTGAATTCCTGGAAGCTTGTGAGATCAACAGGTGATCTAAAGTATAAAGAGAGAAGAGGGACCAGGATATATAATGGAACAATGACTGACCTCTACTTTAACCATTTTATGAAGATTAGAGAGAGGGCAGTATCTCCCAGCACTGCTTTGCCTATCCCTTTCATTGACAGCTGATATGGGTGGGGATGGCAGTTCCCTTTTTGACAAGGATTACTCCCAGCCGTACAAAGAACTGAGTGTTAAATTTTTCAGTGTAAGCATTTATACCTCAGAAAACACTACAAATCAGGGCATGATTTATTGGGGTTTTTTTGTTTGCTTGCTTTTCTATAGACCTAAATTGATGGAAATAATATTAATTCAGTTTAATCTTTGAAGTATTCTAAATGCACATTTTCTTAGAGCTGATTGTTAATATTTACCAGACTGCTTGTGGCTCATTCCCCTCCATTATAGCATCAAGCCAGGCTGTTAGTCTGGGGAGTGGGAGAGGACACTAACTAAGATCCTTACTAGCTTGAATTCATACTCAGTGCATACCAGCATGGTTATGCTGAACCGTGGTAGAATAGGACTGTGTGATGTGTGTATAAATGTGATTTTCCACCTTTAGAGTAATTGAGATTGATGGCTATTTATTTTTCTAGGAAAAACTGAGCTGCAAATTCAAACTTTAGATGACCTTAAAACAAATTGTATTCTTAAAAAATTGAAGAGTAAACTTTTTTTTTTACTTAAAATTGAGTAAAACATTGTGTGCCCCACTCTTAAGAAAACATGATGTGTGAAAGGCTGATTTTACAAAATAAATGGAGATATGAAGAAAAGCCAAAAAACAGCTCCTGCTATCAAGGAACTTGTATTCTGAAGGAAAGAAACAGCATACAAACAATTAGAGAAAATTAATAGGGGGAATATAGGGAGAAGGTTCTAGTGTTAATGGACATATCAAGAAGGCTTCTTGTGGAAGGTAGGGTTTTAATTGCGACTTGAAGCCAGGAAGCACAGATGAGGAGGAGGAGAATTGCAGATATGGGAAATAGAGAGCCAGTGAAAATTCCCTGAGTCTGGTGTTATGGAGTATCTTGTTTGAAGAATGGCAAGGAGGCCAGTATCACTGAATGTGTGTATGTGGATTAAGTATGTGAATAAGGTATAAAAAGACTGGAAAGGTAGAAAGAGACCGAGTTATGAAGGGCTTTGAAAGTTTGAGAATTTTATATAGTATCCCAAAAGTCTAAGTGCAGTTTTAAGCTTAAGATTGGAAGTGAAAGGAAGCCAGTGGAATTTCTTGAATAAGGAGGAGGGATAACTTGGTCAGGAGAATTTGATTGCAGAGTGGAGGATGAATTGGAATCCATGGGGAATGGATTGCAGAGAGGCTCTAGACCAGGGAGACCAAGGAAAATCAAGTACGTGCAAACATTGAGCAGAGACCTGAGAAAGACAGAGATAAGGAGGGATTGCTTCTGTTTGGGACATCAGAGGAGGAAGTACACTTGAACTGGACTTTTAAGATACATTTCAGTAGGTGTAAATATGATGAGAGCCAGGGAGTGTGTTAGTCACAGTTAGATTTATTTTGGACTATGAATGAAAAATGGATAGGCTAAGAGAGAGATTTTCCTCAGGAAGAGAAAAGGCACTTAAAGAGTCTCCTACACATTTTCCTGGAAGGAAGGGATGAGTCTAGTTATGCGAGATAAAACTTGGATTACCATCTAGTATTATTGATCTAGGACAATTTACAGAAGAGAAGAGTTTAGAAAATGGCACGTAGACAGCCTTACAGGACGTGGTGAGAATAGACACAGTCTATAGATGCTATTTATAGCATCTTTGAAGCTTATGTTTAAAAGTTGAGTGCTTATAACTTGGGAAGAAGTTAGCAACTTTGTGGTCCAGTGGCTTTAAGTTCTAGTTTGTTTATAAATGTACCTTTTGAATGATTATAGACAGCCTAATGTAATGAAAATTGGACAGGACTTAAATTTTAGGAAAGCTTTGCTCTAGTTATAACTTGGTTACTAAATAGCTTTTGACCTTGAGGAAAATCACTTCTCTCCTAGCTGTAGTTTACTTACCTGTCAGCTGATGGTAGTACCTGTCTGCAAACCTGTTCCATGTAGGTTTGTTGTGAGGATCAAATATAACTATGCAAAAATGCTTTCAGAAAAAGATGTTGCAAACCTAAATCTTTGTAATTGATGTTTTAAGGGAATCGTGTATGTAAATTAGTTTGCTCTTTCAAATCATTATGTTGAACTTAGACAATTTTCTATGTTTTTATCCTTCCAAATATTCCTCCATTCTTTTTCTTTTGAATTTAAGATTGAGTGAAGGTTGATATAACATGGACAAATGTCCACGGACACTGATGACACAGTAAAGCTAAAATTAATTTATTTTTGTAGGCAATAATATGTTGCTTCTTCAGCCAGAGACTCTTAAAACTTGTCAAATACCGTGTGTTCTTTTATTTCCTTATCCTTGTGTATGTTGTTATTACCTTAGCACACATCTCATGGAGATGGACGTCAAGAAGTTACCTCTCGAACTGGGCGCTCTGGAGCTCGCTGTAGAAACTCAGTAGCTTCCTGTGCAGATGAACAGCCGCACATTGGAAACTACAGACTTCTGAAAACAATTGGCAAGGGAAATTTTGCAAAAGTGAAACTGGCAAGACACATCCTTACAGGCAGAGAAGTAAGTACCTATTATTGAATTTACTCTTGATGGAAAAAAAATACAAAACTACCTCTTGCATTGTGTATATGTATTTGTAAATAAGCAAAAATATTTATCATTACCTGTCTCTGTTTTAAAATGTTACACTTTTTGACTTTAGTTTTGCAGATTATATTTCCGAGAAGTTTAGTCAACTTTGAAAGTCTTCTTGATGTTTATTGACCTAGAAGAAAGATAGAACCATGGTAACACTTGGGTTGGAGTTAGTTCTTTACTTTTCCTTATTTCTGAGTCCCAAGTTTCACAGACTAATACTCTATAATTAGTTGTAAAAAATTAAATTTCTTAAAACAACTCAACTGCTGTTTGACATTAAAGAAATTGTAAAACATGTACTTTTTTCTTTTAACCCTTTAATAAAATTCAGTTTACTGATGCCTTTTGTTTTTCAGTCATTTCAAACTCCTCTAACCCTCTGATTGATTCTCCCACCTTGTCCCTTGTGACCAAGAAAACAATTAAGCATAGGCAGGTAATAGTGATAACGTGATAGTGTGCTTAATACTCTTTCTTAGTATTCTCCTTCCTCTCTTCATCAGTGGAAAGTTATATTTCATTATAGTATCTGTTCTACGGGATATTCATTGTTTTTTGATTACTTAGCAGTATAGCTTCTTTTTAGAGATCTTTTCATGGACAATTGTTTGTAGTCATTATGTATAATATTCTTTTAGTTCTGATTATTTTCTTTTTGCATCAGTTCATGAAAATCTTCCCATGTGTCTCTGAATTCCTCATTTATCATTCTTATTGCACATTAACATGCCATTTGATTAATGTACCATAATTTTTTCAACCATTTCCTGACTGATGAACCACCTTTGTTTCTTGTTCTTGGTTATTACAAAGAATGCTGCTATGAATGTTTAGAATCTGTCTTTCTGTCTTTGACTTCTGGGAGTATATGCCCTGTAGTGAGAGCAATAGGTCAAAGGGTGTGAATACATTAATTACTGTTTACATAATTCCAAATTGCTATACAGATCAGTTAACAGTTCCATAGTGCATTCCTGTGTCTGTTTTCCCACAGCTTCTCCAATATCAACATTTCCATTTCTTCTCATTTTTGCTAATTTGCATTGAGTGAGATGAAATCTATTATTTTAATTTGCATTTCTCTTACTATTAGTGATTTAGAGCATATGTTCATTTGTAGTTTTCAAGACTTTTTAAAACAGTTCACATATAATTCAACCAGCCAACATTTAAAGAAAAGGAAAAAGCAGTCTCTTCCCATAAGGAGCTTACATTCATATGGGGGAGGCAGCATGTACACAAATAGGTACATAGAAGATATAGACAGAGTAGATAAAAATTTGCTTTAAAGGAAGGAATGTAGAATTGTGGAATGACTTTTTGTATTATCTGTGCATGCATTTCAGGTCTCATGTTTTTTCTCTCTTTAGCCCTTTATAATCTGGCTTTTGATCTTCTTCCTCCAGAACTTTATTTTTTTTTTTTAAATTTTATTATAGTTTGCATCATTCATTTCCACAAGATTTTGAGTTACATATTTTCTCCCCCTCTTTCCCCC
>CM053585.1:315085937-315124110 GCA_028646515.1 Pseudochirops corinnae | reverse complement strand
GGGTGGGGGAAAGAGGGGGAGAAAATATGTAACTCAAAATCTTGTGGAAATGAATGATGCAAACTATAATAAAATTTTTTAAAAAATTAAAAAAAAAAAAAAGAAAATTCCATCTCTTGTGGAATTGCATATATTTTATGGTACCTGGTGGATTTCCTGTTAATAGAATACCAAGGGGGAGATGATAAATTTTTTGCTCTTGATAACTATCATCTAAGTAGTATACTTACATCCAGCCAAACATACTTCATCTTCCCGCATAAAAATGCCTGATGAAACCAGAAAAGATCTCTGCCTTATAACTGAAACATTTCCAGATCTTGATCCATTAGCATTAGATAGTGAAAACAAAACAAAACCCCAAAATACCCCTAGCTCCACACCTTGATTTGTATCAGTATAGCAGCAAAAAACTAAATTCCTAAATGCAACTTTGGACTACTTAGAAAAAGAACCGTAGTTTTTCCTTTTACTCATTGCTCTGTTATTAAAATTTTTTTTTAACCATCATATAGGAGCAAAAATTCTGGTGAATAGAGGTAAAAATCATACTGGTTTATTTCTTACTTTGATTAGAAAAAATTTCAATGGCTGCATTTTGTGTTGACTTATTTACATACCATACTCAGCTTAGACTGCTTAAGAAATAATGAAAGAATTTGGAACCAAAAAAATTAATAAAACTACATTTCAAGAGCATCTGCCCTGGTAAGGAGCTCCCTCTATGTTGATGAAATTACATGTCCAGTATAAAAAAATTAATCTAATGCTTTCTTAAAATGGGGTCATTGTCAGTTTTTGTTCTGCCAGGTTAAGTAATAATTTTGGTCAGATTTCTCATTAGTTCCTTTGTAATTCTGTACCTCTCTTGGGTTTGGTGTGTTAGATCTAGGGTGTATAATACAAAGAATGGTACTAGATTTAAAGCAGACTTCTTTTAGTAAATATTAAGAGAGCAAAGACATACATTTGTTAACTATTTAAACTTTACAAGAAGATTTGAAAGCAAAAAAACTAAAATTGAAACAGTGCTTCTTTATAGGAACCTCCATTTGTGTCTAAACTCTTGGTTATAAGTAAATTTACTTGAGTTAGAATAGGTTATGAGTGCAGAATGCTCTTTTATTTGCAAACTTTACTGTTGATTTGTTAGCCTGGAAAAATCTCCAAGGAGCTATATATTTAAATGGCTAAGTATCAATTCAGTAGACTCATTTGTGGATTTCTGCAAATCCAGTTCTTCTTCAAGTATTTCTCCTTAGAAAAATTAGGATGAATCTAAAATTATTTCTATTCCTGGTTTACTTTGGATCATTGTGTACATTGTGGTCATTATTAAAATGATCCTCCAGGCACAGTGAATAGAGCACCGACCCTAGAGTCAGGAGCACCTGAGTTCCTATCCGGCCTCAGACTCTTAACACTTACTAGCTGTGTGACCTTGGGCAAGTCACTTAACCCCCATTGCCCTGCCTTCCCCCCCTTCAAAAAGACCCCATAAAAAGGATCCTCAGTGTATGATTTATTTAGGCTTATTATTAGAGGAAAACATCTGGCCATTTCACTACTTATACATCTCCATCAGAAAGTATGGGAAAAATAGTAAAACTAATCTTCATTTTTTTTTAACTCCTTAAAGATTTTGAAGGGGGAAGAAGTTAAAAATGAACAGCCAAAATTAGGTATGAAGGTCTAGGACTTTCAGTTTATACATGTTACCCTTGTGTCCTATTCTCACAGTCTAGTAATCTGTCATCTGTCACCTTAGTTGTCTACTAACTTTACCCTGCTGGAATATAGCCAGGAACCTGGAGAGAAGCAAATCAACCTCAGAGTAGCCAAGATAGTGGGACAGATTCCCTATGAAAACTCATGAACTTTACTCATTGGGGAACCACTCAGAACCTTTTCTGAACCCTTTATACTCTTTAAATAGAATTCTCACAAATTTCATTAGTCTGGTTTCCAATAAATTAGGACTGGGGAAAAGAAGTTGTTACAAGCAGGGATGCAGACATTTGTGAGAAATGGCAACTGATAGCCTAACAGAGCAGAGAGGCTGGAAAACTGAAAAGAACTCAAAACTCAAAAAGTTTTGAAACTCAAAAAGCACATCCTGGGGCCATTTAATACAGTTGCCATCCAGTACTTGAAGTTACCTATCATATTCACCTCTAATCTAGTGTTAATATTCTTACTTCCTTCAGCTAATAATCTTCATGTGACTGCACAGAGCCTTTTCCCACCATGTTTGCTCTCTTCTAGACATTTCTCAGTATCCAAAGAATATGAAACCAAAATCACAAAATTGAAAATGAAAAGGGGGAATTTTTTTAACATTCGTTTTTTGAGTTCCAAATTCTTTCACTCCCACCCCACCCATTGAGAAGGCAAGCAGTTTGATACCCATTATACATATGAAGTCACCCAGAACATGTTGCTATATTGGCCATATTGTGCGCCATTGCCCCCAAGCAAAAAGAATAAAGTGAGGGGAAAATACATAAGTCAACACTCCTGAGTTTATTATCAGTTCTCTCTCTGGAGGATAACATTTTTCATTATGAGTACTTTGGAATTTTTGTGGTTCATTTTATTAATGAAAATAGCTAAGTCTTTCACAGTTGATTATTGTACAGTATTGCTGTAGCTATGTACAATGTTCTCTTTGTTCTGCACACTTCACTTTGCATCAGTACATATAAATCTTCCCAGGTTTTTCTGGAACCACCTCCTTCATCATTTATCATAGTAAAATAGTATCCCATCACAATCATCTCCCACAGCTTGTTTAGCCATTTCCTAATTGATGGGACATCTCCTCAGTTTCCAATTCTTTGTTACCACAAAAAGAGCTGCATAAACATTTTTGTACAAATAGGTCCTTTTTTCTTTGATCTCTTTGTGATATATATGTAGTAATAGTATTGAATAGTATTGCTGGGTCAAAAGGTATGCAGTTTTATCCTCCTTTGGGCATAGTTTCAAATCGTTCTACAAAATGGTTGGACCAGTTTACAACTCCACCAGTAGTATGTATATATTCTGTATTTTTTCACATCGCCTCCAACATTTGTTATTTTCTAAAAAGGATAATTTTTAATAAATGTAAAGAATATGACAGCAACTTGAAAATTTAAAGAAAATCGATGAATATTTGCTCCCCAAAATTGTAAAAACTTAATATAAATGCTCATTGACTAGCTGATTTGATAATCTAAATAACCTACCCATACACATAAAGAATTTCTGTTATAAAATAATTTTCAAAGAAGTAAAAGATGACCTGAGTAAGTAGAGAATTTTAGGGGGTTTGACTACAGGGGCTTATACAGTAAAAACATTGATACTCTATTAATCTGCAAATTTACTCTTATACCAGTAAAATACTGGGGGAAGGAGGTTAGTATAGTGATGTTTTTTGAGATTGCACAGAATAATTGGTATTCTTAAAAAGTTAGGAGGTGGTGAGGAAGTCCTGTAGCAAATTCATGGGAAGATAAGGACAAGAGTTCACAGGATAGGCAGGTATGGATAGGTTGCAATTTGTATCGTTATAGGAAAAACCCAAATTGAGGAAATAAATATTCATCTGTTTCAATATTTTAATATGTGATTAATTATCCTAAATGTTTCTTTCCTAATGTTGAACCATCGTAGGTATCCCTTGTATGACTCTAAATTGCTTACAATGAATTATTTATTTATAACCTTGCAAAGATGTTTTCTGGATCAGTATCATGAGATTGAGCCATATAACCTGCTTCATGTCACTTGCTTAGGTCAGGACCATATTTGTATTAAAAATGGAATTGGGTAGAATGCCTTCTGTCTATTTTGAAGACTAATTCTGATTATTGTTTGAATCTGGTCCAGGGTTCCTCATACTCTCCCCTTCCGCCCCCTCCCTCCCAAACCTCTCACCCCTTTGGCACATTATCTAAAGCTAGCTCAGTTTCTTTGAGATTGAATTATGTCATGAATTTTTTTCAGGCTTGATTAAGTAGTTAATGATTTACTGATTTTGTTGTTGTTTTAAAATGTTTATTAAATTGTATTGATACCTTTTCTGAACATATCCCTCCCCTACCTCTACCCGCACTGAGCCATTTCTTGTTACAAAGAATAAAACCAAGCAACAAGGAGAGGAAAAACCAGTTCAGCATGAACTAACCCTCACCCCACCTGAGAGTCTGACAGTTTCTGAAGTGCTCCATGCTCTCAGTCTCCCACTTCTGCAAAGAAGGAAGGGGGATACATGTCTTCTTGTTTATTTAGGAGTTTATAAGTTGGTTCTAACAGTTTCTTTGATTTTGTTATTTTTCAAAAAAAAAAAAACAGTTCTCAAGTTTTACAGAATCACTCATGTGGTTTTATTTTCAGATTTTTCTCTTCTCAAATTTTAAGGCTCTATCTTTTTATCATCTTTTTTTGTCATTAGAGACCAGGAAAACTAGGCCTAGCCTTAGCAGTTGCTCTGATTAATTGTGACAGATACTTCTTAATGGCATATATACCACTAAACTCTCTAAGTTGTTGACTCAGAGACAATGGAAGAGCCACTTCTGAGCAGTTCTCAGCCCTTTTTAACTTCAGTCGATTTCATTTTTCTCCAATCTGTCTATTTTATACAAAGCAGTAGATATTTATTAAGCCGTTCTCTACATGATGTACATTGCTAAACACTGGGGATACAGAAACGAGAAAAGTAATCCCAACCTCAAGGATCTTACGTTACACTGTAAACTGATAGGTAATGCTTGATTATTTCAAGAGCGGAAAAGCACCAACAAATAGAACAGAGGTTTTGAACCTGGCTGAGATCTATGAATTTGTTTTTTACAACGCTGCTTTGATAACTATATTTCAGTGTAGCTGATTTCTAATGTAAACCAATGTGTTGCTCGTTTTAAAACATTATTCTGGGTTTATAGGCTTCACCAGAGGGGTTTATAATACAGAATTAGTTAAAAACAGTATAGAAGAATCTGGAAGGGCTTCCAGTGCAGGTGGGACTTGAGTTGAGCCTTTAAGGAAGTGAGGGATTCACTTCTAAGTGAATAGGGTTGAGGTGGGAATGCATTCTAGGCCTGAGGAAGCACTTAGGCAAAGGTGTAGAGCTTGAGTGCTGAACTCCAGGAATAGCTAAAAAAAATAATGAAGTTTGGTGGGAACTTGTGCTTAAAGGGAGAATATTGTGAAAGAAACTTGGAAGAGTAAAGTGGAGCCAGACTATGAAGTGATTTACATTTATCCTTAAAAGTAATAGAGAGCTACAGAAGACTTTTGAGCAAAGGAATAATACAGTCACATTTGTGCTTTAGGAAAATTACTTTTTTCTAAAGTTTTTGTTGTTGGCATTTTGTTAGGTGGCTTTTTGGGGGGGAGGTTGGTGCAATGGGTAATTTTTACCATAAATTACTTTTTTGAATAGCTGAAGGAAGGAATGTGGAATGAACCCATAGTTAGGAATAATTTAAATTTTCTAATGAAGAATACAAAACCTTACATTTTCCTTTGGGCTCGTATTCAGATGTAAATGGATAGCAAAGAAAGCACCATTATAATTGCTTGGAAATTCAAACATTTTAATTTAGGAACTTTTTAAAAAATCTAATTTCTATTCTTCGCCAATTATTATCCATTCTCAATTGTTTAAACAAGGTAGCAGATGTTAAAAATTGGGATTACTAAATTCTCTGTCTTGCTTCTCATAATCCTTGAAGATTGTGGGAAGAAAAGTGTTGTTCAGTCATTGTCAGTCATGTCCAGCTCTTCATGGCCCCATTTGGGGTTTTCTTGTCAGAGATGCTGGAGGGGTTTGCAGTTTCCTTCTCCAGCTCATTTTACAGATGAAACTGAGGCAAACAGGGTGAAATGATTTGCCACACGGCTAGTAAGTGTGTCCAAAACCATATTGGAACTCACAAAGAGATGTCTTCCTGACTCCAGGCCTGGCATTGTATCTACTGTACTGCTTAGCTGCCCAGTTTGCATTGTCTTGTATCAGAGAAACATACTAACAGATTTCTTTATCCTAATGTTTCCTGAAGGTACTTTACAGTCTTTATATAGAGCACTTTTGAAACTAGCACTAAATAAGGTACGTTTAATTTAGAAAGATCATTTTGAGACATCTTGGAAGATGCATTGGAGAGAAGAGTCTAGAAGCCAGGAGTCCAGTTAGGAGGGAAGGAAATTATGAGTTCTGTTTGGATGTTCTTAGTTTTCCTGTTGGACATCTAGTTGGAAATGACAAGCATTTACTGGTATAAGACTGAAGTTTAACCTATGATTTTATAATGTGTGGCTCCTTTTATATTGTTACTCAGTTCTTTAATAGTGATTTTTATGTGTTCATAGTGTTTTTCCCAACTTTATTGTTAGGTATTCGAGGGCATGGACAGCATTTTAGACTTGGAGGGGGTCCTATATGGCACCTAGTCAATTATTTGTACTTATTGAAAGCTTATTAAATATTTCTCATTTAATTTGTAAAACCAAATATCCTGATCAGATTGTAACTCACTAGTGTCTAGGCAGTTTTGGAATGGCTCCCTTTTCGTGTGATGTGGAACCTACACTGCTGTCTCTCATATATATTCTGGACGTGTCTAGAAATGTGCAGGGATTCAACTTTGGTGACAGTGGTGACATATATAGTGGGTCTTGTTTCTAAAATATGAGCAAGTGTCTCTTAAAAACTGGCCTGCAGCCTAAAAAACTCTGCTTAGTAGAGAAAAGGGATACGTAGAAATGGATTTGTTATAGTTTACAAATTTATCTCTCATTATGTCATAAAGTTTTGAAAAGGTGTTTCTATAACAAATCATAATTTTAAGTTACCAGGCAAGTTTGAAGTTTGAAAGAATCCTGGTATTGTTTTGTGAGGCCCCAGCCTCCATTACTGTTGTTTTCTAGTCTGGATTCTGGTGATTGTTTAAGATCTTTTATTTGTTTTGAGATTCAAGACCTGACATGTTTATGGTAAAACTCATTTTGATGACAGTAGTACTTCCTCATTTAAATAGTTCTAACTTGAATGTGTAAAACAGATTTGGTCTGAAACTTTTCATTTTGGAGATTGAAATATCGTTACCTCAGTACCAAGATGAAATCAGAAATGTGGTTTGTCCTTTATGACTCTTTTTTATGACAGCAAACTAAAATTTATAGTATAATGCTGTGCCTCTTTCAGAAGTTAGTCATAGGCAAGAAACATTTACATTTAATATTAATCAGAGTAATCCCTCTCTAGGAAAGGAATGTGTATGTGTTCATTTTTCACCTGTGGAATTTTGTACTGCTCCAGTGGGATAGCCTGTTTAGTAAACTTTATGTGTATTTCATTTTCTTTGTTTTTTTTCTTTTTTTTTTTTTAGCTCTTCAGAGAAGTAAGAATAATGAAGATTTTAAACCATCCAAACATAGGTACTTTGTTTTATTTATCAATGCTTATTGAATCAAATGCATTCTGGAAAGGCATGTGTCAAAGTTGGATGTCTCTTCCAAGAAAGGTGGCCCATATATGATTACATTTTCTTAAAACATGAAATTGTTATGGCTTTGATTTTCTGGAACTCCACTTAAGAGAGTATGTATGACCTGTCTCTAATTCACTGGAGTTCTTGCCCTGACATAGTGAACTATTAGGTGTTAAATTAAATGCTTGTCAATTTAATACTTAAATGCTATCGTTTTGTATATGGCTGAATATTTTAAATAGGATTAATATACTTGTCATGTATCAGATTTGTCACTGTTGCAGAACTTTTATCCTAACCATCAATTCTTATAAATTGATGGACAGAGAGAAAAGAAACACAAAGATGGAAATTTTTGTTATAAATGTATCTTCCTTTATGCAAGAAACATGTTCCTGAAAAGTTCTTCTATATAAGTCACTAAGGAAACTAGCAATTTGAATTGTCTTAGTGTGACCCCTTTTGTGAAGCAAACCAGCATCCCTACTTTTTGTTTTGTGTAAGCCTGATTTTCATGTGTCATATTCATATTTCAAATAAGATTGTGGCTATACAGCAAGTAAACAAAGGATAGTTCAAAAATTAGTATAGGATATAGTGAAATCATTGTTTTAAAAATAGCTAGGATTTTCAAATAGTTTCAAGTAATTACATGGTTTGTAAAAAATCAAGTATTTCCCTACTTGGATGTTTTTAGTATTTGAAAAAAAAAATTTATATATGTATTTCAAATAATTGAAGATAGAACAAAAACTAATGTTTCTTTTTCTGAAACAGTGGGAAATGGTTTTTTTTCCTCAATAAAATTGGTCATCCCAGGATTAACCTGGCTGAGTTCACAGAAGTACTTTATAAGAAGGCTGGCTGCTATAGTCAGTTAAAGTGTGGATAAATTGCAATCTGCATCAGTGGATGAAGCACAACTTACTTCTAGTTAAACACGTTAGGTACAAGTGATAGTTATGTGCCAGGAAGAAATCTAAAAAGCATTACTAAGGATTATGAAGTTTTAGGCAAAACATTGAAGAGTTTAATGGTTCAGATAGTGTTCTTGATGCTGCTGAATGAAGACAAATAAAGAGAAAAAGAAAAGGCACATTTGGGAACAAAACGGCTAGTTAGTGAAATTATGTCTAAAACAGGATTTGAATTTGGGGACTATGTGTTAAAATATAAAAAGAATGACACTCTTAACTATCAAAGGCTGACAAAATGTTTTTTCTTCGAGTCCAACAAATCTAGTCAAAAGGCTTCCCTTTGGGAAGGTGAAGAGAGGAGAGTGCTATGTATTTCAACAGTTTTGATAGTGTAGAGACCAATGCCAGTTTAGTAGTAATGATACCTAGAAAGCCATGGCCAAGAAAGGAGCCCCCAGGAACTTCATGGCTTCGGATGACACACAAAGTGTGAAGGTTTGTTTAACAGCAAGATGAACTCAAGATTCCAAAGCAAGAAAAAAAAAATGCACATTTTGCTTTATTAGATAAGAAAGATTTGAAGGATAGGACTTTTTCTTGTGATATGGTTCTGGAAGATTCTTCCTTATTTGGAAGAAACCAGCTAGATAGGTAAAAGGGTGGGGTGTAAGGTAGGACCTCATATTAAGAAGATATATTCATATGTGGAAATTTAGAAAACTTGAAGAGGAAACACACTGGAGGACATAAGAGTGAAAGTTAATGGAAGGATTAAAACAAACCAGTCTTATATCTGAAAACACTATGAACCATCAAGAAAGAAGTAGATTAAGTTCTAGAAACAGATCACAAGCTTAGTTTTATTATTAAATCACAAGCTTTATCATTAAATGATAATTTAATCCTATAAAACGTGAAGAAATCAACAAAGAAAACTCATTCTGGACCTGATTCTGCATAGAAGAAACTAGCTGCTAAAGTAGAAATGAGGACATGGCTATTTTATCTTAGAATTTGTTACAGAGTAGAGGAAGGCTGACCATAATCTGATGTACACCGTAGGTTGTGGGAATGCAGATTTCAAAGGATTCACAGAAAGGACGATAGAATCCCATGGATTAAAATTCTACATCAAAGTCAGTCCCACTGAGTTTTAATTTTCCTGAATAAAATTCGGCTGACAACAAAAAACAATTCTGATGAATTGGAATATGGGGAGTTCTTTGAAGATACCAATGTGGAAACATGGCGAGAACTTAGAGATGCATATAGGAAATGGAAGCAAGGTCAGGTAACAAGCATGAATAGATAAGAATAGTCTCTATAAGTGTAATGACCAAGCTTGACCCAAGAGAAGATGAGAAAATGTATCTCCTTTGTTTGCAGAGGTGGTGGGGAGGGGGAGGAATATGTGTTTGGGACATTGCATGTATACTGTGAGACTTGATAGGTTAGATTTGCTGAGCTGATTTTTTTCTTTTTTTATTCATTGTAACAGATGATGGCTCTCAGGGGATTGAAGAGGGAAGGGATATATTTTGAAATTAAGGTGATATAAAAAGATATAGACAAAAATTTTAAAAAGAAAACCAAAAAAAAGATAGCATAGCCCAGTGGGAATGTTAAAGATGACCAAAAGGTTGTTGATTTTTATTTTAAACTATTTAGAGAAAAAGAAGATCAAAGAAGGAATAGGACTACTACTCAGGATGGTTTAAAGACCGCAGATAATAGGGATCAGGAGAAGTATGCAGCTCTTGTTTTCTTCTGTTTGATCTACCAAGGAAGCTAATTTAAGGATTGTAAAGTACTGAACAAAGATGACTAATAGGAACATGAAAACCAAAATAACTGTGGAGATAGTAAAGGGATACCTAGCTAACCTTTTTAAGTTCAGGTTGCCAGGCCCTAATAGACTCTGTAGGGTATTAAAAGAATTGGTGAATGTAATTGCTGAATCATTGTGATCTTTGAAAGCTTGCATAAATGACAATATAAATTACTTCATATACCTCCCTACTTATTATTGAATAATAATAATAACTAGTGTTTTAAAGTTTTCCAGGCACTTCACATATCTCATTTGATCCTTACAACAACTCTGTGAAGTAGGTGCTATTATTATTTTCCCAATTTTTCAGATGAGGAATCTGAGACTGACAGAGGTTAAGTGAAGACTTGCCCAGGGTCACACAGCTAGTAAGTGTCTGAGACAAGATTTGAACTCAGATCTACCTGACTTCAAGTCCATCTAAACTGGATAACAGGTTGACTTATTAGATTTCAAACTCCATCTTATACCATATACCATAATAAACACGTGAGTACTTAAGGTTACACCATAAAAAATGAGAAGAGAAGATCAGGTAGCTTTCATAGCTGTCAGTCATAAAGTCCATAAACATATTAAGCCCCTACTGTAATGTGCCAGGCACTGTGGTAAATGCTAGAGCTGTAAAGAAATGCAAGAAACAGTCCTTTTCTTAAGGAACTGACAGTCTGATTGGGGAGACAACATGAAAACAGCTGTGTACAAACAAGATCTATAGAGGATAAATAGTAGGTAATCAGTATAGAGGAGGCATCAGCACTAAGGGGGAATCAGGAAAGGTTTCTTGTGGAAGGTGTAGTTTTAGCTGGGACTTGAAGGAAGCCAGGGAGCAGAGATGAGAAGGGAGAACATTCCAGGTATGAAACAGCTAATGGAAAGGCCCAGAGTTGGGAGAGATGGAATAACAAGGAGACCAGTGTCCCTGGATCTCAGAATATGTCTTGGGTGTAAGATATAAGAAGACTAAAGGGAGAGGAAGGGTTTTGAGTGCCTTTAAAACAGGATTTTATATTTGATCTTAGAGGTAATAAGACCCACTGGAATTTCAGTAGTTAGGGTTGACTTGATGAGAGTTGGGCTTTAGGAAGATCAGTTAAGCAAATGAGTGGAGGATAAACTGGAATGGGAAGAGACTTGTTGCATTAGTCCAATTATAAGATAATATGGTCTGCGGCCAGCTTGGTAGCAGTGTCAGAGGAAAGAAGGGGGAGCATTTGAGAGATATTAGGAAAGTAAAACTGATAGTACTTTCCTCTCTGTTTTGGATGTGGGGGAAGGGGCAATGAGAGTGAAGGATTGAGGATGACACCTAGATTGTGATCTTGGGTGACTTCCCTGGAAGATGGCAGTAATAGGAAATTTATGTAGCAGTAATAGAAAAGTTAGGAAGGGGATAGAGTTTGGGGGAAAGAAGGTGAGCTCATTTTGGGACATATTGAAGTTAAAACATCCACAAGACATCCGATTTGAGATAAATAATAGGCAGGTGGACATTCAAGACTGGATATTAGGAGAAGGTTAGGATTTAGGATTTGAGAATCATCATCATAGTGATGATAATTGAATCCAAGGGAGCTGATGAGATTACTAAGTGAAATAGTATAAATGGAGAAGACACTAAGACTCAGGACAGATCGCTAGGGCATACCCACAGTTATCAGGCATGGTCTAGACACAGGTCCTACAAAGGAGACTAAAAGAAGGAACAGTCTGAAGTAGTATCACAGAAACTTAGAAGAGAATATCAAGATGACAGTGATCAGCAATGTCAAAGGTTATGGAGAGATCAAGAAGGAAGAGGATTGAGAAGAGTCCATTATATTTGTAAATTAAGAAATCGTTAATAACTTTAGAGGGAACGTTTTTAGGTCAGTGATGAGTTTGGAAACCATTCTGTAAAGACTTAAGTTATGGATGGGGAGAAAATTCTTGACCAGAGTGATAGCAAAAGATAAATTAGATTACTTTAGTTACATGAAATTGTAAAGCTTTTACATGAACAAAATCAATGCAGCTAGGACAAGAAGGAAAGTATCCATTGAGGAAAAAGTGTTTTTGTCAAATATCTCTGATATAGTTTGATGTTTAAGATAGATGGTTCATTCTCTCTTCCCTCCCTTCCTCTCTCTCTCTCTCTCTCTCTCTCTCTCTCTCTCTCTCTCTCACACACACACACACACACACACACACACACAATTATGCACAAATGGCCACCTAATAAATAAAAGGAACAGTTAATGAATAGTTCTCCGGTAAATAATAGCAATCTGTAATCAGCTGTATGAAAGATGGCTCCAAATCATTAGTTATAGAAATGCAAGTCAAAATAACTGCAGATTTAGGATATAGATGATACAAGTTGGGAATGGTTAATGGTTGTACATTTTTTGGAAAGACAAGCACACTAATAGTATTGCAACTATAAATTGATCCATTCATTCTAGTAAGCAATTGGGAATCGTACTAAGAAAGGTAACTAAAATATTCGTACCTTTTGACCCACAGCTAGGTATATATTCCAAGGAGATAAAGGATAGAAAGAAAGGTCTCATATACACTAAAATATTTGTAAGTGGTAGTACTTTGGGTAGTAGTAGAGAACTAGAAATAAGGTAGATGCTCATTAATTGAGGAATAGTTAAACAGACTGTGATATATGAAAGTAATAGAATGTTACTAGAACATGGCAGAACTTTGAACTGATACAAAGTCAAGTAAGCAGAACCAAAAAAACACCATGTGTAGTGCCTGCAATAATATAAACAATATAAATAGAAAGAGCAGCAACATTTCCTGTCAAAACTGAGTGCTGTGAAGTTATGACTAAATTTTGCCTTGGATAAGAGTTGAGAGGCAGCTAGGTGGTGCATTGAATAGAGCAACGGCCCTGCAGTCAGGAGGACCAGAGTTCAGATCTGGCCTCAGACACTTAACACTTACTAGCTGTGTGACCTTGGGCAAGTCACTTAACCCCAATTACCCTGCCTTCACCCCTCCAAAAAGAAAAAAAAAGGAGTTGAAAATATACCTCGCTTTTCATTGCAGGAGTAGGGGACTATACACTGCATATAATGTCAGAATTGGTTGATAATTGGTTTTGCTAAGCTTTTTTCCCCCTTTTTTATTCTTTGTTGTAAGGGATGGCCCTCAGGGAAGAGATGGCATATATTTCTAAATGAAAATAATATAAAATAAAGTTTATCAACAAAAATTAATATAAATCCTTTTTAAAAACAATTATGGAGATCAGGACTGAAGAAGGGCTTTGCTTTTCCTCTGTCTCCCCACCTCTGAGCTGTTCTCCCATATCTGAAAAGTTTGGGATTGTCTTTGATTCTTCACTCTTTCATCTCTGATATCCTGTTACCCTTCAATACCACCTCTGTACTCTCTGTCACTTTGTCTTTTAGTCCTTTTCCATGACTACCATCCTAGAACAAGCCCTCATTAACATTTTTCTCTACCATCACAATAGCCTCTTATAGATTTTTTAACCTCCCCGTGCATAAAAGTGTGTGCATAGCTCCAGAGATTTTTTTTTAAAAGTAGATGGAAGTTAGAGAGAAGCAGATTTCATCTTGACATAAGGAGAAAATTTCCTCATAATTAGTTATTCAGAATCATGATATGATTCCTCAGGAGGTAATGAACTTATCCCTGGAAGTTGTCTGATAGAAATGACCACTTTGGATTATAGAGTGTATTCTTGTTGATTAAAATGACTCGAGTTTCTAGCATTGAAATCCTTGTTACTCCATCCTTTCCAGTATGGTCTCTATTAATTTATGGGATTTGAGCAAATTAATCTCTCCAGACTTCTTTTTCCTCATTGATAAAATACTTGTATGTACTGCATGGAGAAAGTATTTTGCAGCATTAGAACTTCATGGAATTTCATGAAAATATGCAAACACACCAGTTTTAAATCATACCATTCTTTTTAAAAAAAGTACAAATAAGTAAAGACACAGTGGATTTTACTTTTAACTTACATTTTTGCATTTTTAGTTTTCCAAAGTCTTAACTGTTTTTTACAGGTCAGTTAAAATTTGTGATCTTGTGAATGTCCCATGAGAGCTTTTACAGTAACCAACACTATGCCATTTTGCTTTACAGTATTACTTACTATGTGGTGATAAGCCAGAGAATCAGTTTACATTGTGATTTTTTTTTTATATAAGTATTTATTTCATCTACTATACTAAGGTTCTAATCATAACATTGTAGTACCATTAATTTCCTGACTCAGAATTTCACATTTTGAAAGAAGTTGTATTAGTATCTTAATGACTTCATCATTTCCTAAATGTTGCTGATTTTAAGTATTATGGTACTTTGACCATTGATTAAAAGGTGAAATTTGACGGTTTGACAATTAAAGAACGAAAGCCAAAATTAAAGAACTTATGTGAGATTCTGGTTTAATTGACTTTAAAAATCTTAGATTATGAGATCATTCTAATGGCAAACCAGTTGCTTTACATTCAGAACTAAGAGCTATCAAAATGTCTGTTATGATTATATACTATATATTTATAGTATTCTGTAATGATCCTATGCTATATGTTTAAAGGAAGAATTATACAGGATACCTTTTTAGTGGGGTTTTTGTTTTGATTTTTCATTTTATAAAAGCAAACAATTTATTGCTATCACCTTTCATTATTCCCATTTAAATTTCAAAATATATCTTTTGTTTTGGTGAAACATCTTGTTTTGATTTTTCATTTTATAAAAGCAAACAATTTATTGCTATCACCTTTCATTATTCCAATTTAAATTTCAAAATATATCTTTTAATTGTTTTGGTGATAGCCTGATTCTTTCCCAAGCACTTTACCAAAATTATTAAGTGCCATGGCAGTCTAGATGATTTTAAGTCATGCTCCACAATTTCTACTACCTTAAAAGAGATTTGTTATTATATTTGCTTTTAGCTTTAGAGGTGTTTGAAGTTTAATTCTTTGCTTTAAAAAATAAAAGAAATACAGGAACATTTTTCAGTAGTGGTTTGTTTCTTGGCAACTGAATTTTGCAAATTAAGTCTTTGAAGATGGTTGCTTCAGATAATATGTATCAAAGAATCAGAAAATATCAGTCCCTTTCTCTACACTGATAGTCACTGTCATCTATAACCTGAACTATTGGAATATCTTTCTAACTTGTCTCCCTGGCTCAGGTCTCTTGACTCTAATACATCCTCCCCTCTGCTTCAAGGTGGTTTTTCTGAAACGAGGGTCTTACCATGTCAACTCTCTGATTGATGAATTCAAGTGGCTCTCTTGTTACTTCTAGGGTCAAATATAAAGCACTTTGTTTGGCATTGAAGGCTTTTTATAACCCGGCCCCTTCCTACCTTCCCAAACTTTTGTTCTTAACTCTTTACCATACACTATGATTCAACCATACTGATCTCCTTACAGTTCCTTGAATAAGGTGCTCCCATCTTCCCTCTCCACACCTGGCTATATCCCCTTCACTTCTTGCCTCCTAATTTCCCCAACTTCCTTCAAGACCTAGCTCAACTCCGCCTGTGCCAGAGGTTTTTCCCAGTCCCCCTAGTTGTATCTACTCTGTACATTCCTTCCATGTGCCTGCTTATTTATATTTTGTTTCTCCTTTGCTCCTCAATGATGGGATCTGGGTCTTGCTTTTCTTTATGTCCCCCTACCCTTAGCACACTGTATGGCACATAGTAAACACTTAGTAAAAGCTTGTTGACATCATATAACAAAAGGTCGACATTTGCTTTCTGAAGTATTTTTGGTTTTTTGGCTATTGGAAACTCTTAAACCTAAGTGAAGGCAATCACTTTGACTTTGGAAAATCTTTAACCTCATTATAATTTTTTTTTTTTTTTACTAATTTGATGTGCTGACAAATTAAGGTGAGAATATTATCCAAAATGTTGACTTTGTAGATTCCCATGTATTATGACTCATTTTAGAATTTATACATTTCTAATACAAGGCTACCATACTACATCTTTTTGCTAGTTTTTGTAAAAGTAGGAATATTCTGTAACTAAGGGAGGTGATACCAGCAAGACCCTCATTCCCATAGAAAGTTAAGTAATTCTTTCTGAACACCAGTACCTTCTGAGATTACCCCTCTTCCATTTATCCTAGTATACAGTACCTTCCATTTTTCTCAACTTTTACTTCAGAGTAGTTACTTTATAAGTCCTTGTTTTCTGTAGAGCAACTGAAATTTTACAAATTAACAAGTAATATTTTAACCAGAATAGTATCCCAAAAACTGAAATAAGAGAACTTCGTGAGTTGTGAGCTTCTAGGAAGTTCAGGGTCTCATCCCTCCTGTTTGTTACAATTTCTTATCTCTCCACCTCTTTTCTTCAGTACATTTTTCTAATAGCTGTAAAATTAACATTCCTATTGCTGTTTTGATAATATTTCCCTTTCATTGGTTCTCTTTTTCATTTAGAATAAATTAGATACTTAGCATTTAACACCCTCCACAATAAGTGTCCAACCTACTTTTCCAGCATTATCCCATAAAAATTTAGTCCATGTCCTCTATGTTCTGGCCATACTATCCACCTGTTAACTGAACTCTTAAACTTTTTTTTTTAATATATCCCCTCACACCTGGAATACACTCCTTTTTCTGCCTATTGAAATCCTTTATTTCAGTGTTTGACCAAGGTATCATGTATGCCATGAATAGAAGCTTTGCTGATCCCTACTCCTGCTCCCAGCAGAAAGTGCTCTCCCCACCAGGTTTTTCTTTTATCACTTCATATGAATTTTTCCTTTGCCCACTTCACATGATGTCATACACAAAGCTGAGCTATTAAAGTATAAGCTCATTGCATGCAGGGGCCTTGAAATTTTTATCTCTTGCTACCACTGGAACACCCTTCCCCCAACCAACCTAGTATCATCCTAGACTACCAGGTGAAACTTGGCACCAGAATGGGAAGGACCCTTTCCAACTACTCTGATTGCTTGCTTTGCTGTCCAGGTTTGAAGGAGAAGGAAGAAGCACTAATTCTGTTCCTTCCTAAGAGATGGAGAACCACCAGGTCTTAATCTCTGCCGTGCCTCTGTACCTTGCAGACTCTTGACATTCATGTCTGACCTGCTAGTGTAACCAAAGGAGCCTTGGGCTTTACCATCCACCCACCTCCCTGTATTCTTATGACTTCTAGGCCTTTCCAACTTGTCTGCAGCTGAATTTTTTAATACGTTGTCTCCCATACTTTGAGTTCCTTGAGATCAAGGACCATCTCACTTTTTTCTTTTTTATATCTCTAGCACTTAGGACAGGGCTTGGCACATACTAAGTGCTTACTAAATGTTTGTTTGATTTTTTACTTCTTGATTTTCTCTCCCGAAGTACTTAGTATAGGATGAGGCACATAGGTGCTTAAATGTTTGTTAAATTCAGTTATTTGTGAAGCTTATGAATTCTTGAGTACTATTATTACAGTGTATATGTGTATATAAGAGATGGTATTGGAGGATGAAAAGGATTATGTTCCTTTGAAATATGAGGAGAAAATAGCAAACTCATATATGAAGAAAATTTACAGGTAAGAGTCAGTATTTAAATATGATTTATCATGGTCTGCTAAATGCCAGATGAATTTGTTAGAATGTATTGGAAGTATTTTTTGTGGTATCTGATTCTAGTCTTTTTATTTGCTAAAGTGTGTGTGTGTGTGTGTGTGTGTATGTACATATACATATGTACATACACACACATACACATGTATATGGTAAAGACCCAACTGGCATTTTTTCAAAGAATCAGTTACTGAAAACTTTAAAAGGGGAAAAAAAAAATCTACTTAAAACCATGAACTCAAGGTTTCAACATACCTAGGCCTACACATAGATTTACCTTCAACTTTGCTTTTGAATAATGCTGAAAACAAATGTATATGCTCATTTTGTTAGTAAATTTTACTTCCTTTTCCTAATCTCCCCTCAGTTAAGTTATTTGAAGTAATTGAAACTGAAAAAACACTGTACTTAATCATGGAGTATGCAAGTGGAGGTAAGTACATTTTTTTTACTTATTTATCATTTATGTGTTTTTAATTTGTATTGTCTTCAGTTAGGAGAGCACATAATCCATAGATTATAGATACATAGACATAGCTTGTCTAGCTCTTATGCTGATTTTTTAAAAAAGATTTCCTTTAAAATTCAGCATTAGCATATTTGAGGGTCATTGAGAAAATTCCCTCGGCATTTAAATAGTTAATTTGTGTTGCCAGCTTCTTCTTTCAGTTACATTATTAATTTTGTTAGTATGATCTGCAGTAATCATTTATGTATTTTAAATATTATAGTTTCTTTTTAATACTATGTACTCCTTGGAATATCATGGATCATGACAAATAGCAAAAATGTGTGTTAGTTAATGAAATGCAAGGTTATATGAATACAAACATTTGACTCCAATTCTTTGAATATGGATGTGGGCAAGAATTGTAAGATAAGAAGACATGGGTGAATTTCAGTCTGTACCAAGGAAGGGAATACTAACATCTAGAGTATCACAGAGCTATTGAAATACTGAATTGAGTATATAGTAGTTGATTACTGATTTTACTTTCTGTAAAATTGGTTCCTTTTAACCAATTAAGTTTTTCTGCTCTTGAACTTCATATAGCATTCTAGTTGATTTATAATATATTTTATAAAACACTGAAAATTTTTTCTTTTTTTAAAATCTTATTTATCATGAGTACATTCTAATGATCTCATAGTCATTCTGCAGAACCAGTAGGCAGAAATAGTTAATAAATATGATTCCTTTAATGAACTTGTAAGTAAAAAGAAGTACTCTGAACCCAGTGGGGGAAAGAGTCATCACATATACAAGTTTTACTTCTCTTTTGTCTTCTAAACCACTGAATATGTATATGCACAGAATGTTTTCTTTAATTACATATGAGATTTTTTTGAAGTGGCAAATGATAAAAATGAATTCATTTTAACCATATCAGTTAAATGCTGTTGCCACAGGATTATCTACTGTAATAGAGAACATTATTTCGTTATATAACCTTTACTTTTAGAAAATTGTATATTTGACTTTCTTATAAAGGGTATATTTTAGTTAGATCAATAAAGGAGTTTTGAGAAGAATTCCTGTCCTTTACAGATAAGGAAACTAAGGCCTTTGGAAGTGGTAATTTACCACAGGTCATATAGCAAATTAGTTGAAGATCCAAGACAAGTTCCAGATTGCCTTACATTATATTCCCTTATATGCCACACTGCTACATCACTGTTACAGAATGACAGTCTCAGCATTGAAAGGAAAACTGGATGGGCCTCAGTGGGCTTAGAAGAATCTGCCTAGTTCAGCCTATACCTAAACCAGGATTTCCAATACAGTGTACTCAATACCCATCCTTAGGCTAGAAGGTCTTTAGTGAGGAGGAACTCAGTACCTACTAGAGTAGTCCATCCTACATTGGAACTAAAGCAAACAGTGTAGTGAATATAGCATTAGATTTGGAAACATGAAGTCTAGGTTTGAAGCTACTTCAGGCACTTTAGCCATGTGATCGTGGGCCAATCACTTAGTCTTTCGAGTTCATTCATTTGTAAAATGAGGACAATAGTGCTGGCACTACTTAATTTATCTGGTTCTTTGGAAGAAAGCACTTTGCAAATCTTAAAAGTGCTTTAGACATATGAACTGCATCTAATTGTTATGAGATTTTTTTAAAATTTATTTACTTTTAGTTTACAACATTCACTTCCATAATCCCTTGAGTTCCAAATTTTCTCTCCCTCTCTCTCCTCCCCTCTCCACTCCCATGGCAACATATAATCCAATATAGGTTCTACAAATACCTTTACATTAAATATTAGTCAAGTTGTAAAGAAGAATTATAGCCAATGGAGTGAACAATGAGAAAGGAGGAAGAAAGCAAAATAAAACACAAAAGAGAGAGAGCAAGTAGTTTGCTTCATAGAGATTTTTTTTTACATCTAAACTACTGCCTCCCTACAGCGTATGTGAAGATAGCCAGCAGAGTCCCCTTAAATATTCTCTCCTTCAGGCTAACCATTCCCACTTTCTTTAGCTTGAATTCATGATCTCAAGATCTCATCCTGTTTGTAGTTGTTTGGAAATCTACAGATTATCCGGTATTCTTCCTATGATACCTTAAAATGAACGCACTAGGTGGTGATGACCATGACAATACACTTGAACTGTTTCCCTATTTTTAGAAGGTCCTGCTGAATTTGCAGTCCACTAAAACTCCCACATCTTTGTCAGAAAAACCCTCTGATGGTGCCCAGTGTTTTACTTGTGAAGTTGAGTTTTTGAATTCCATTATAAGTTTTTATACTTAGCTTTGTTAAATTTTTTCTTAGTAGATTTTTTCTAATCTAATCTGCTGAGATATTTTTTGACCCCGACTGTTATCTATTAGGTATTCCTTATTATGAATTTGATAGCTTGCCATTTAAGTCATTATACAAGTTATTAGTAAATGTTAAACAGCATAGGGCCCAGGACAGATCCCTCAGAGGTTCTACCTTCAAAAGTGACATCAAGCCATTAATGACTACACTTTGGGTTCGACTTTATAATGAGTTCTAGAACCACGTCTGTACTGTTTTCTACCTGACATCTCTGTCTTTTCCGCAGCTTTACTTTACTTTAACTTTATTGTTAAAATTTAAGTAAGCTAACAATAGCATTTCCTTAAACTACAATTCTAGTAACTTTCAAAAAAAAAAAGTAAAACCCATACTTGATTTCACCCATTCTTGCTAGCTATCATGCTTTTTAAAAAATGTCTACCCAGTGATGTTTCTCCTGATCTCTAGTCTTTTATCTCCAACTGCCTGTTGGATAATTTGAATGGAAGTCTCATATACTTAAACTCATTATATCCAAAATTGAACTTGTAATCCTTTTTCAGAAGCCTTTTGCAACCCTCTTTACCATACCCCCCTTTCTGTCCTCTTGACACAACCACTAACCTGGTACAGGCCCTGATTACTTCATACCTAGATTTTTGCAGTAACCTTCTAGTTGGTCCACCTACCTAAAGTCTCTCACTGCTCTAGCCCAAACACCCCTCAGCTTCCTTAAGTGCTAGTCTGACCATGTCACCACTTCTCTCCAATCAAGTCAATTCCAGTGGCTCCCTTTTACCTCCAGCATCAAATATAATATCCTCTTCTTCTTGCCCTTACCTCCCATTTATATCCAGTTACACTCACCTCTTTCCTATTCCTTGTGTACTACATTCCACTGCATTTTTACTGACTGTCCCATATACCTTGGGATTCCCTCCCTGCTTATCTTTATCTCCTGGCTTCCTTGGTTTTTTTCATGCCCTACTTAGCTAAAGTCCTATCTTCTTTAAGGAGCCTTTCCTGATTCTTCCTTAATGCTAAGACCTTTTCTTTAAGTTTATCTCCAATTTATCCTATCTATATCTTATTTTGCATGGTTGTCTCATTAAGACAGTGAACTCCTTGAGAACAGGGATTGTATTTTGTCTTTCTTTGTATCCTCAAAATTAATTTTAAAATCTAATTTGACCAGTGAATTTTTTATACATCTGCATTATTCTTTATAGACAAATCCTCTTTGTCCTTCTCATCAGAATTTGTCTTAAAATTTTCATTCTTGAGAGCATCTTATCCTTCTTGGACTGATTTCTGTAAAATTTTATTCCATGAGATTTAACCCTCCTTTCTGTGAAATGTTTCAAATATATCCTGTCAAATTCTAGGGTATTTGCTTAGGTTTCCTTTAGTGGTCACTTCCCAGAATTCCCATTATTTCTACCCTACCTACCAGTTCCTCCTTGTTGATGAGAATCGGTCCCAGATTTTAGAAATTGCCAACATTGGTTCTTCTTTACTTTTAAAGAAAGAAAATAAATTATCATTTGGTCTACTTTTCATAGAGTGAACTCTGACATTTCTGGGTAATTTTTACATTCTAATTCCCGCAGTAACATGCCTTCATCATTCTTGTGATCTTTCTTCCAATTCATTTTTATTTATTCATAGGATTGTAGATTTAGAATCAGAAGCTACCTTCAGGGTCATTTAGTCCAACTCTTTCATTTTACAGATGAGGGAACTAAGGCCCAGAGAGACTGAGTGACTTGCCCAGGGTCACACAGGCATTAAGTGTCGGGGCCAAGATTTTAATTCAGGCTCCATGATTCCAAGTTCAGTTGTCCTGCACTGCTTCTTCGTATCCAGATTGTCTGCAGCGTATTGAGATGACAATACTACTTCCATTTCTCACTTCATTAATCTTTACCCAGATGTCATCCCTACATGCTGCCTTTCTTTCCTGAATTTCTTTGCATTGAGTATGTTACCCACTTCCTTCTCCTACCCCTCATCTCTCATTTACCTATCCTCTTCTTTTTGATTCCATCTTTCACTGTCTGATATAATCAGATTTGCCTCTTTGTGTTAGAATCTTTGGTTCATTTTTTTGTTGTCCATACTTTATTAATTTGTATGTAATTATGAGGACTTAGACTTTTAATGACCCCTTCCTTGAATTTTGTCCTCTATTAATTTCTGGTCATGAGTCATCAGAACAACTTTAGTTCTACATTGTTGCTTGTTTCTGAGGTCTATAGCTTGTGGCAAGGAGGAGAGGAACAGTAACACATAAACATGTATTACTTTGGGCAGGTCACCTTACTTCTCTGGGCTTCCTTATCTGTTAATTAGGAGGTGTTAACTAGTTTGCTTCTAAGCCCCGTTAGAACTCTAAATCTATAAACCTGTGTTCCTACTTAGCTCTTCCCTTGCCAGATCACCCTTTCTCTTCCAAAGCTTTTGCTTCCATTAAAGAGTATTTTTTAAAACTTACTTTGTCTGCATGAAGGACTATGCCCTCCAGACCACTGCATTGCCACCTGCACTTCAGTTGCATCCTCGGGACCCTTGAATGTTGCCCATTGCCCTACCATTATGCCAGCTAAGGGCTTTTCCATCTTCCCTGCAGTTAAATTCTCACATGCGTTGTTTTTCCCTATTAGAATGTTAACCCCTTGAGAGTAAGGACTGTTTTGAATTTCTGTTTGTATTCCCAGTATTTAGCATAGTGCTTGGTAAGTGATTACTAAATTTTTTTTAATGTTTAATAAATATATTTTAAAACCTGATGCGATTGACCCAGTTCCAAAATTGCAGCATATTGATTGTATGTGACTTTATATGTGGTTTTAAGAAATTGCCCTTCTGAATTCCCCACAGTATTCTACAAGTGTCATTCCATTTTTATTCATTGATATTCTAAGTCAAATGTACAAAATATCATAGATTGATTTAGATCTATAAATCTGTAAAACATTATGGATTGATTTATCTACTTGATACTAAAACTTAAACTTTGTTTCAAATCATAAGCACACATCTGACTTGTCGTCACTTGTTTTGCATTTATTTACCATGTTTAAAAGAGCTCAAACACTTCAGAAATACTAATGTTTTGTTGAGCTACTATTTAAACTGTTGGTTTTTCTTCTTGCATGACTGTTTGTACTTTTAAAATATATGAATTGCACTGAGTCAGTGTATCTTAACTTCAAACAATCATTGTACTTGTTCCCCCCAGATATCATTAATTTAAGTTCAAACAGTCAAGAAAGTATACACATTTTACATTTAAAGAAAAATGTCTGCATTATGAAATACTTAATATTTAATGTTTTAGTAATTCTTTTCTGGCATGGACCTTGGGGTTCAAAGATAGTAAGAGACACATCTTTATGGTGATTTTGACAAATATTTTAGTGTCCTTCCTTTTTATCCTCTTTTAGACTATACTGAATTGGCTTTGAAATCTGGTTTTCCATTCTGTTATTTATTCCAGTTTTTAGTCATGTTTCCACTATGTGAATTAGATCGTTGATAAGTCTTGGGCATTATGTGCAAATATGATTCTTAATTGATAAAGAATTGGTTAAATTGGGATATTCTGAAAGTGTCATCTTTTAGTGCTATGTTCTGCCACCACCACTCTAAGTACTTCCTTATAACAAAGAAAAGTAGTTAAACAAAATTAACCAACAAATTTGATAGCTCGTGCAACATTGCACATATAAATTTTCTGCTTTCTACCGAGAGGAGAGACATGTGTTTCATCATCTGTTTTTCAGGATTGAGAGTTATCATTTCAATTAATATGAGTTTATCTGACAGTTAGTCTGTCTCTTAGTGTTGCTCTCATGTTGCTGTAATGATCTACCTTCAGTTATATTTTTGTAATCACTGTGGATGTTCTTTTCTTAGTTCTGTTTTCTTTGTTCTGTATGACTTCATCTCTTCTCATAGCTCTGAATCTATTATTTTCATTGCTTCTTCCAGAATAATAGTGTTCCATTGTATTCATATATCACAATTTGTTCTTCCTTAAACTGTGGACACCCACATTATTTCCAGTTTTTTTATGCCACAAAAATGTTATTAATTTTATTTTTAGTAGACTTTGAGTGCTATAACTAGGCTACAAGTTATGCATTATTTCATGAAGCAGGTGTAGCTGTGTTGCTGAAAAGTAGTATGTTAGTCAGTTGTCATTGACATTTTCCTCTTTGCATATAATTTTAATAGCATTCCATTTTCATTTAAACTTGATCTAACTCAGATACTTTTTAAAGGAAAGTTGATAATTTTTATGATAGCAGTGAATTTAAAAGATAGCAGGAGCCCATTGAGAGACTGGCTTAAAGAAATTGTGGTACATGAATATTGGAATATTACTCTCCCAAAAGAAATGAATGTGTGAATATGAAGAATTCAGAAAAGTATCAAAAGACTTATAGACTCTGATGCATAATGGAATGGAGAAAGCAAAAACACAAAAAATATATAGAATGACTTCAAAAATTTAAATGGAAAGGATACAAAAAAGAGACTCTGAATGTTGTGCAATGGTAATTGTAATGGCTAAGCTCAGTCCTGAAGAAAAATTCTCCCTCTTCCCTCTGTCTCCTTTTTATTTTAGGAAGAATGTATTCATTATTTCATATACTGTTAGTTTAACTGGTTGGTTAGTTTTGCTTAAATGCTTTTTTCATCTTTTTAAATCTGTCAGAAGAGACAGTTTATTGGGCAGGAGAGTAGGCAAGGAATACATTAGTAAGTGAAGGTGATATAAAAACAAAAGATAAAAAGGAAAGACAAGACAATGCCATGGGAAAGAAGTTAAGTAACACTGTAGAATCTTCTATATAAACACATCAACTTTTTTAAAATTTCAGTTTTGATATAATCAAAAAATGTAAACAGAATGTCTCACAAAATATGAATTCTGTCAGTATGAGCCACATAGTGGAAAAAGTTCTAGACTCGGAGTCAAGAGAACTTGAATTTAAGTCCTGGCTGTAGCTCAGGGACCTCTTGTCACATCATTTCATATATCTTAGTGTTAGTTTCCTCATCTCTTGAAAGGGAATGACAATACCACCTGTCTTACAAGAGGGTGATGTTACTTTATGCTCACAGGTGAGGATCAGATTGAAATATGTAAAGAGCTTTACGTACCTTAAAGAATAATATAAAAAGGGGGCGGCTAGGTGGCGCAGTGAACAGAGCATCAGCCCTGGAATCAGGAGGACCCGAGTTCAAATCCAGCCTCAGACACTTAACACTTACTAATAACCCTGTGACCTTGGGCAAGTTGCTTAACCCCAATTGCCCTCCAAAGAAGGGGGGGGGGGGGGGAGGAGGAAGAATAATATAAATGTTAACATTATTAAGCTGTCAGGCTATATAATTTTAAGGAAGTTTTTTTTTTTTTAATTTGTCAGATTTTATTGATGAGAACTCAATGGTAGTCATTAAGCTTAAGGCTAGCTGTAGGTATAATTTTTTATCTTTTTTTTTTTTTTTTGGTTAGACGTACAGCAGCATTTGAAGCATTGCTAAAGATAAAGCATTTGAAATTCATGTTAAACTCTAGTTTCAGTAGACTTCTTTCTACTCACTTTTATTTTTCTCAATTATAGGTGAAGTGTTTGACTATTTGGTTGCACATGGAAGAATGAAGGAAAAGGAAGCCAGAGCTAAATTTAGACAGGTATGCATGAAGTTCACTTCTGGACTAAACTGGGAAGCTAATAAGCATTTATTTGGTTTTCTAACTATGAGGTCTAGAACAGTGGTTTCTAGCCTTTTTTAATATGAAGATTCCTTTTCAGCATCAAAATGTTACTCAGACTTGAAGGAAGTTGTAGTATCAGTATTGATTGATTGACAGAATACTACTAAAGACCAAAAACTACTAAGATTCTATAAACCTTTTAAGTGATTTTATATGTATTTTTTAAGTATCCCTATTAGAAAACTATAAAGGAGCACAAAATATTATTTAGTTTACAGAAAGTATATTTATTACACAGTCATTTTTGCCTATTTTGTTCAAACTAAATAAGATCATAATGACAATTCTCAGTGTGCTTATGGATTTGTGAAACTAGCTACAACTTCACAGTACTCAAAAGATCCTTCTCCAATGGTACTTAATGGTGGGCATGTTGCTCTGGGTTCTTGAAGGCTATGCCAGCAAAGTAAAAGCTCCATCAGGTCCTACCAAACTGGAGAGGCTTTGAGTATGTACCCCCTGCTGAATGGACTGTGCATTTTCCATCTGAGAAACAGCACCAGATTGGTAGAGGTTCCTCACCAAAAGTTTGGCCACCAGATTTTTTTTTTGGAAACAAGAATCAGTGAAGACTGCCAGGTCATGAGGAGGGGTTTGCATTCTTTATCAGTTGAGGAGAATACTCTTGCCAGCCACTTGAAGTGGGTAAAGCAGTTATTCAAACTCTCATTCTTTTCATACTTGTTAAAATGGCATATTTGTAAAAAATATTTTACTTTATAGGATCATAGGATTGCTGGAACTTTAGAGTTCATCTAATCTGATTTCTTCAGCTTATGTTTATCTAATTGTTACAAAGAAAGTAGAAGTTAAGTTGCTTGTAGAACAGGTTCTAGTTGATTTTGGTCTTTGTATCCTTAATACCTGGTACATCATTGTGGGCACTGACTGGCTTTTCTTTGATATCTTTGATTCTTCGATAAAAGTATGTTGAGAAGAAAGGTTATAGTATTCAGTATGAATGATTCCTAAATTTTATTCCTGGACTCATTCATTAGCCCATTATATAATAGTTTGCCATATCCTGGGAATCCATTTTCTCATTGTGTGACTGTTACCTGAATCCTTATGCCATGCTGAAGAAGCTGAGGTTATAGTTGTCATATGCAGATGTAGAAAGAAGGGATTGAACCTACATAACTACTGAAGTCCCTTTTGGCCGTAAGAACTGTTGAGACCAACAGTATCTGGCTGTATGTGTAGTTATAAAAATTTGCCTAAATGAACAGGGTTGTAATTTGCAGCAGATATACTGCAAAGATACACTCCCCGGAGAACTTATTGGAAATGCACAAAACTTACCTGTTTGGGGTTAACCCTCACACCTGGACTGCTTTGTTGAGCCAAGTCATCAAGTTAAGCAAAATATTCTTTAAAGTGCTACCTGGGTGAAATTTTACCATATAGTATCATTTCATCTTTCCGTTTGTGTGACAAGGTATTGAGTGTTAAATGTAAAGTACACAAGTAATTAAGGACTCTTTCAGATTTGTTTTAGTTTGATCTCCTTATAATGTATACTGCCACTGTCTTTGCAACAATGGTTTTTTGAGTTTTTATGCTGCTCTACCTAGCTCTGGATAATTATATCTTTGAGTTGTGCAGTTGTTAGAAGGAGATGGAAAAGCTGTAGTTCTTAAAAAAAAAAAAAAAAAAAAAAAAAAGATGTATAGTCCGTGAACTAAATTAGGGATTTTCAAACTCTGACCCAGAGTTTTCTACAAGGGCTTCTCAGGGACTTCCTTTAAAGTAGGTGTAGTCATGGAAGACCTGTTTTATTTTACTCCTCACCCCTTGCAACATTCCTATAAATTAGATCAAATATTTATCTCTTTTTTATGAATAAGGAAACTTATCCATAAGATGCAGTTTATTATTTGTCCATGGCTACAAAATAAGTCATAGAGTTGGGACCAGAACCCATATGTTCTTACCTGTAGTATTGTCTTTTTTTCTCTATGCAAGGCAGCTGAGGTATAATGGAAACTGCTCTAAATTTGGATTTAAAAGATATCATCACTATCATAATCATCATAACTAGCATTTATATAGCACATTACATTTGTTTACAAATATTATTTCATTTGATCTTCAACCCCCCCCAGATGGTAGGTGCTTTTAAAAATTCCCATTTTACAGATAAAGAAACTGAGGCAGGGGTTAAATGACTTTACTATAGTTATGCAGCTAGTAAATATAATGGCTGGATTTGAACATAGGTTTTCCTGACTCCAAGTACAGTGCTCTACCTACTTTACCATCTTGACTTTGCCACCTTCTAAACGTGAGACCAAGTAGTCACAGCCTTTCTGTACTTCAGTTTCCTTAAATTGTGATATGATGCTAGTTGTTGATGGTGTATAATTGTTAGACTATGGTTGTAGGTAAACAGGCTTATCCAGTTACAAACCACATTTTAGCTTTCAGAAAGTCTTTCCTAGCCCATTCTGGATATTAGTCCTTTATGTGCATTCTCATTTGGCCCTCAAAAATGCCATGAGGTAGGGACTACAGGAGGAAATCTAGATTCAAGGGGATTATGACTAGGCTTGGTCATACCTCTCATAAGTGTCAGAATTGGAATTCAAGCCCAGCTCTCTCCCAAACCCATTTCCTGGGCTCTTTATGCTACTGCTGAAAATTTTGAGTGACTAAACTTGGATTGAAACTAAATTGAAAAGTCGGTTAATAATAAAATTAAATGTAAGGAACTGAGAAAAGGTAAGAATACAATATGGAAAACACTTAGATTCAAATCTGGGCTCTATAACTACCATTGTGACTGGAATCATTTATCATCTCTGTGCTTAACTGTCAAGAGCAGACTGGATAAACTTGTAAGGTCGCTGCTAGTAACTCTGATTCTGTTATCTGTTTCCTGAAATATGATGGATCTGTCCAGCCTTTTCCCTTTTCTTAGTCCTAAAGACTAGGCAGTCAAGATTTCTCAAACTAGTTAGCTTCTCCCCCCGCTTGGTTGATTATTTCATGGTCCAGCCTTTTTGTTACCTTTGGCCTGTTAGAAATAAAAGTGGCAGACTCTGTGCTAGGTATTTGAGATACAGACAAAATAATCCAAAAATACAACAGTTCTTACTCTCAGGTAGCTTTATATTCTTTTGGGGAAACAACACATGCACATATGAGATTACAAAAAATGAATGGAGGCAATTAAAAATCTGTGCCTGAATTCTCTTTGCTCCCATTGTTTACCATTGTTTATGTTGGTTCTTTAATCTTATAGTAACCACATTAAATTTGGAGGGGCGGGGGTTGTTTTGAGGACAGGAAGGAGAATTTTGGTGTTACCACATTTAGTTCTTTCTTTGTTATTTCTCAAACGGCATGATTTGTTTTGTCAGTGGCTAAAATACTTACCAATACATAATACTGAGAAATTATTCAGATCTTAGGAGTGTAAATCACATGCAATAGTTTAGAGGCCTTTGGGTATAGTATTAAGTTAGATGATCTGATCTTGAAGTAGTCGGGGATTTACAGAGTTGGAACCAAGTTTAAAAAGATCCCATAAACCAGAACAGTGGGCTGAATCTAGTAAGCAGAATTGAAGTAGAGCCCAGGCCACTGTTTCCTAGTCAAATATTCCTCCCTTTATGCCATATTTTAGGAAATGTTCTAAGGAGGAATCCTAGAATCCTTCACACCTTGAAATTCTAGTGTTCTACCTTGCCAGTCTGCAACCATAGGTAAACTTCAGTATCTGCTTTTTCTATTCTAAGATTGCCAGGTGTCATTAGAAAACATCGAAGAGTGACCCAGTTGGCTGCTGCCTATTTTTCCCCCCAGTATAACCTCAGACCTCCACCCCAGTGTCTGGTGATCTTTTTGACTATACCCTTTGGCCCCCTGTCCAGGTGGATTGCTATATTAGCAAGCACCCTACCACACCCAGGATGGCCTGCTAGCACAGGTTCTTTGATCTGCTTTGTTTGCTAAAGGAAACACAATTTTTAAAGGAGTCAACAATCGTAATTTAATTACGAATAAATAAAAAATACAAGCAGAGAAATTAGCACAGAGATTCAATAGACAGGGTTCCTACTGTCTGAACAAAGTAATACAACCACCTACATACACCATTGAATCGGGATAGCACCTCCGAGGAGGAGAAGGGTGGAAAGGAGCGGTGTACTTAACAAATGGCTGCTCAGAGTCCTGGGGATCAAAAGTTCCTTCTCATGAGCAAACACCCAAAGCAAGTGATCATTTTTCAAACATTCAGCCGCTGAAATCATGCATGGGGTGAGGGGAGTGGGGAGGTGGGAATGGTTCCATCACTTTTTTAAAATAACTTACACCCCAAAATTTCTGCCTTAGTTGCTTTTACTCCCTCTGTAATGGATTTCCAGGGTCAGAATTAGCATGAATTACATAATTGCTTTATTAGTCCAAATAGCTCTTCTAGCAACTGTGGAGTATAAACTGTAAGAGCACAGCATAGTTAAAATTCCTCCCAAGAATATAGGACTTTTATATTCACTAAAGCTTATCTCACCCCACCCCAAATGCCACTCAAACAGTCATTCATGGTGTCCTATTTCTGTTCTTATTTACCCTAGTTATGATATCATTTGGAATACAATAACATAGTCCTACACATACCAGTTCCAACCTTTGGGAACGATACTTGCTATCTTCCTGTAATATTTTTGCTATGCTTGAGTATTGACTGCCTCAGTTTGATTTGTGTTATACTGACCTGGTCCTGGATAATTTGGCATTCCTGTGCCCTTCTGGGGCCTCTTGTTGACATTTAGAAACTCTTAGGTGCCTTTCCTGTTCCTTGAAGTGAAATTTTTTGGGGGTAAGGAGGAACCAAGTCTTCATACAAATTTGTAAATGATAACACTGAAACTTAGCAAGTTTATTTCTAAAAATAATAAAGAACTATGTCTTCCCCTTCCCCCAATTTTTTCCTTCAGCTTAAAGAGTTATGTAACAGTCTTCACTCAACTCTACCTTTCTTGTTAAGCATCATATAAATACAAGTTATTATTAAACCAAAATACTACTTTCCAAACACAAGCATATTCCTACCCTCTCTGTAACCTTGTTCTATCAGTCATTCCCTCTGTCACTCACATCTTCAATCTTTTCCTCTCTTGCACTCCATCTACACTTATGAATTATTCCTCTCTCCACCCCTACATCCTGAAAGACCCTTAACCCTGCTGTCTTCTCAATCCATCTTTGATTTTTCTCTTTCCTTCCATACATAGCAAAATTTACTGAAGAAAAGTTTATACTCTTAAGAGGTGTCAAAAACTTGACCCACTGGCAGCAAACATTCTGCCCCTAACGTTCCCAGATGAGGTCAGATATGATTAAAATGTAGTTCCTATATGATGTATTAATTAAAAAGAATTAAATAAAATGTGTGGTTTTCTAAGTCAACATACAGCCTGCAGCAGGGATCTTATACATGGTTTAGTACCCTACCCTTTTTCTTTCTGAGTTTAACACCATTAGTTTACATCGTCTTTCTCTGCTTCTTTTATGCTTTCTTGCTGTTTAGTCCCCAAAACTCTTGGTCTTATGAGAGTCACCAATAACTACTAATTGGTATAGCCCATGGCTTTTTGTTTTTTATCAGTATTCTTTCTGTAGTATTTGATACCATTGAATTACCATTTTCTCCCTGATATTCTTTCTTCCTATGGATTCTATAACATTGCTATGCCTCTTCTATTACTATTCTAATTGCTTTATTTCCTTTATTGGCCCCTTTTTCTTATTGCCTCACCTTTACAATTTTCCTGCAAGGTTGTTCGCATCCTAAAAGCTGAGCCAGTGGAGATCAAGATCTGTCAAGAAGGTCTTTGAATACCCTCCTTGCAACAGACTTTGCCTGTTCTCCAAAGGCCAGTCCACTTAAGCAGAGAGGCTCGTTAGTAATAGATCTGACACTTTGCAATGAATTTTTTAACCATGGCAATCTGTTAAACAGGAAAATTACAAAATTACCTTAGGTTTTATTCAACTCCCTTCTATTTCTACAATGTCAAGTAGTTAGAAAAGTGGGCACAGGGTTCTAAGAATCAGTTTTATAATATATCAACATTAGCTTACCTGATGTTTGAAACTTGAAGATCCTTGTCTAGTTACTAGGTAAACATGTTACTGAAGGAACTCAGTATTAATATCAATATTGACCAACTCCCTCCCTGTAAGTAAAACCAGAAGACAAAGGAAATTCTCCCTGAATGGAAGGATGGATCACAGGTTCTCTTTGGAAAGAAAAATAAAGGAATTGGTTTATTTGGTTTTATTATGGAGTCCAATATAAATATGAAATTTATAATAGAGTATTTGATCACCTTGTATTGTATTGTTCATGATAAATATTTGCAAGAATGCCACTATGAAAAAAATAAAAATGCTTATAATTTGACAGGAAACAATTATTATTTCTGAAACAATTGTTTCTGATTCGACTGTTTACAAACTATTGGTGTGTTTGAGCAAAGATTAAAAAAATGAGTGTCACCGTGAAATAAAGAATAAAAATGAGACAGTAATATAGTATAATTAAACAATTTTCTCCTGACCTATTTAAAGAAGGTGTTGGTGTTAGAAAAATAAGAGCTGGCGAAAACAACAACTGTCAGCACAGACCGGTATTCTTTCCTAAGGATGTTGAAGCAAAATAAATCAGTTGCCACAGTAAGGAAGTCAAAAAAGCCTAAAAACTTGGTCAGCAAGCTCACACTTCCTCTCCTTGCCAGGTGGAGAGATGCAACAGCCAAGGGCAATAACCTTTGACTACAGATTCTTTTGAAAGTTCATATGAAGGAAAATGGTAGTTAGAAGTTTGTCAGAAGTATTGCCTCTGGTCAGTAAGCATTGAGCTTCATACTGTGTGCCTAGGCCTGGGCTAAGCAGCAGAGATAGAAAAAAAGGTAAAAGACAGACCCTGCTCTCAAGTAATTCACAGCACAATGGGGGAAACAGCATACAAATGACTACATACAGACAAGCTAAATAAAAGATTTGGAAGTAATCAAGAGAGAAGGCGTTAGAGTTAAGAGAGATCAAGGGAGAGATTTCCTGTGTAAGGTGGGACTTTAGCTGGGACTTGACAGAAGCCGGGAACCCAGATGGTACAGGTGAGAAGAGAGAACATTCTAGGCCTGAGATATCGCCAGTGAACCTGCTTGGAGCTTTAAGATGGAGAGTATGTTGTGGAAGGAACAGCAAGGAGTCTAGTGTCACAGGACTGCAGAGTGCATGGGTGATAAATGGTGTGTATAGTGTAAAAAACTGTAATGTGGAGGGTGGGGCAGGGCTAAAAAGAAGCAAGTTATAGAAGACTTGATGAAAGACAGTTAAAATCACTGAAAGGGCAATTAAGAATGAAACTGGAATGGGAAGGCAAAAAATAGATTAAAAATGGAAAAGATCTGTAAAGAATTTTCAACATTGAATTACAGTGGCGTCTACCATATCTGGACTTGAGCATCAGTCTTTTAACATATTATATGAGAAAATAGAAATAGTTCTAAATGAGAAAAAAACCATGAGATTAACAACTGGACGAGGCCAGTTAATTATGTAGAAAGGGGAGGGCCATACTAGAGATGGCATAATTTTAAGGGTTTGAGGAATCAATTCTCAAAGGATCTGAAAAGGAGGGAGATGCCAAAGGCTTGGAAAAATCTTGGACCTTATTTTTTTTTAAAAGTCACCAAGATAATATAACCACTGATTCTGTTCCATGTACATACTTTCAAGGCTCTACAAAAATTTTATGAGAACAATTGTAGACACACTGAAATGTGTGAAATTTTTGGTAAAGGTATGAGAAGAGAACAAGCATCCTTTAACAAGTATTATAGCCTACAGCACATCACATTTTTACAGTACTAACTGAAAGATTTAAAGAATATGAAGTTCTACTATTCTTGTTTGTTGACTATGGGGAAAAAATATTTGATCCATTAAGACCAAATGCCGTCTTGGAAGTCTCTCATCCACGAAGTTGTCTTCGGTGCTTATATTTAAAATCACAAGATGTTCTTTATAAGATATGATATAGGGTCATTTTCTGATTCTGATTCCAACTGTGATGTGAAGTATAAAACAGAAAAACATAAATCTGCCTAAGGTTCAACAACTACCGTTGTTGAGATAGTTCAGGGAGGTGGACATGATGAAATCCTGTAGATGTCTCTCTTTATGTGCAGATTGCACCAAGCCCAAGAACATTGCAAAACCTTTTAAAGTGAAACTGAAAATCACAACTCAAAAAGATGAAGTCTTACCTATCTACACAGAGAAGCCCAGGTGAATGTACAATACCTATTGTCTAGACTACAATGTTCACTTGTAGGAATTTGTTCTTAAATAGATTTATCATGGATAACCAGCCCCACAATTAAATAAGAGAAAGAGAGCAGTTTAGATTTCCTTGAAGAACAATTGTGTATTGCTTTTACTGAATACTATCAGAAGCATAGTGCAAAGAGTTGCTGACTCTACAGTCAGAAGATGTCAGTTCAGGGGCAGCTAAGTAGCACAGTGAGTAGGGCACCGGCCCTGGAGTCAAGAGGACCTGAGTTCAAATATGGCGTCAGACACTTAACGCTTAAGTAGCTATGGCAAGTCACTTAACCCCAATTGCCTTGCCTTCCCCTTCAAAAAAGAAAAAAAGAAGATATCAGTTCAAATATTGAATCTGATACTTAATACTTGGTTGACCTGCAGCAAGTCACTTAACCTCCTTGAACCTGAATTTCCTCAACTTTAAAATGAGATAGTTGAACTAGACTTTTGTGGCCCTTTCCTTCTCTAATTCTGTTATCTCACAATAACCTTTAAACAAAGTCCCAGCATTGTAACACTATATAAATGAAATGCATAGGATAATGTCATCTCAAGAAGTAAAGTTAGAGTTACCACAGAGACAGTTGGAAACATGCGTAGTGGACACAAATGCAGTATGATGCCAATGAAGAAAGCAAAAGAAACAGTGTAAAGGATGTTACCAGAGAATCATAGGCATTGGCAAAAATAAGAAATAACTGATAGAAATGCACATTTAATCAATAAGCATTTATTAAACATGATACAGGTGAAGCACTATATGTACTAGGCACCGGTGATACAAATAAGAAAAAATAATCCTTTCTCTTCAGGAGTTTACATTCTGTTGAGGGATACATACATGGGTGTAAGGGGCGGGGGTGGAATAAATATATAGAACAAGTTGGGGAATTAGGGAGAAGAGGACATTTAAAAATGGGAGGGAATAATACTGTCCATCCCCAGAGAAAGAACTGATCATGTCTGAATACAGAATGAAGCATACTTTTTTTTTTTCACTTTTTTTCCATGAGTTGTTTTTTGGTCTATGTTTTCTTTCACAACATGACTATTATGAATATGTTTTGCATGACTTTACACGTATAACCTATGTGGAATTGCTTACCTTTTCAATGAAGGAGTGCAAGGTGGGGAGGGAAGAAGAAGGTAGAGAATTTGGAACTCAAAAGTTTTAAAAACAAATGTTAAACATTTTCTTCATATAACTGGGGGAAAATTAAATACTAAATAAATACCCAAAAATGGGGAAGAGGGTTATGTTTAGGGGGGAAGATGCTGAATTCTTTATTGGACATGCTACGTTCAGCTATATATGAGATTCCTACAACTTGATAGCTTTTCAAATAATTGAAAATAATCTGTTTCCTCCAAGTTTTCTTCTGCAAACTGAATGTACTCAGTTCCTTAAATTGATCCTCTTATGACAGTATTTGGAAGCTCTTTACTATCCTGGATGCCTTCTTTTGGATACTCTCTAACTTGCTGATATCCTTCTTAAAATGTGGTACTCAGAACTGAGCACACTCAATTATAGATGAGGTCTGACTGGATATGGCCAGATATGTTGTCATCTTAGCCCTAGATGACATGTCTATCATGTCTATCTTAATTCATCTGATGATCGATCATGTTATCTTTTTTTTTTGGTTGTCATATGCAGTTGTTGACTCCAATTAAACTTTCTATCCACTAAAAAAAAAAAATGGGAGGAAGCAGAATTTGTAGGGTCTTGGGTGACAGTAGCATCTTCAGCCATGCTCCTTCCTAAGAGAGGGATCACTGAACCAACGTTTTTTGAAGGTTCTAACATTTTTGTAGCTCTTATGATATAATTCTATATTGTTTTCAACAAATTTAGCTAGCATTTTTAAAGTTCATGCTTTGTGCAAAGATTATAAAACTACCCAATTCCAAAAATGAGGCAGTTGATGAGCCCTGCAGTAACAAAGACCTGAGTTCATCTTAAAATCTAGCCTCAGATACTTATTAGCCATGTGACCCTGGGCAAGTCACTTAACCACTGTTTGCCAATTTCCTCATCTGTAAAATGGTAATAATAGCACCTACCTCCCAAGGTTGTTGTGAAGATAAAATAAGATAATTGCAATACTATAATCATGTACCAATTTCCCCATATCCCCATCAACTTTGAATTTTGTGATTCCTGCCAATTTAATGAGTGGAAGATTGTATCAGAGTTGTTTTAATTTAAATTTTCTTTGTTTATTAAAGACCCTAAACAATTTTAGATGATTATTGAGTATTTGTATTCTCTTCAAGAACTGGATGTTCCTGTCCTTTGACCACTATATGTTAAAGAATGTATCTTATTAGGATTTTTTTTCAATTTCTTGTATCAGTGGTTCTCAGTGTCATCTATGGACCCTCAAGATTCTCTGAGATACTTTCAAGGTGTTTCTAAGGTGAAAACCATTTTCATCTGTGAGATAAGATTTTTGTCAGCCAAAACAGCAGTTCTTATTTTTCATTATTAATGTGTTATTATTCATTATTCATGTTAATATGTAATGGGTATGTTGTTATTTTTAAATTATTAAATATTTTTAAATTCTATCACTTTAAATTTCTGATGTGGTAAATATTAAAAGATATAACACATTAACAAAAGCTCTTGGGGCTTCAGTAATCTTTTAAGAGTACAAAGGCGTTCTGACACCAAAACGTTTGAGAATCACTGCCTTCTTGCATTCTGTATTTGATGTGCTTCTTATAAGTACACTAACATTCTTTTTGTAAGGGAATTCAGTCCATACCATCAACCCAGTTTCAATTAATTATTCATTATTAAAGGCAAGAAAATTCTCTTTATTTCATGAGTATTTTTCTTGTTTCGATCTTAACACGTCATAGCACCTGTTTAAAAGACACTTGCTGTATTTTATATTGTTCACTCTGTACAGGTTTTGAAGATTTGGCCTCTTCTCCCCACAAGCCTTTGAGATAGGAGGATTGCGCTTTAATTGCTGCCTCTTTCATTTTTCTCTCATTCTTTATCTGTGACTTGTAGGATAAATTTTTTCTTTTTCTTCCTCTATTTTATTCACCTCCGAACCCCTTTGTAGGCATTTTGTTTTTCAAAACAATATTGATACAGCTTTCTTAACATCAATGATAATTGCATGAGTATCAGCTCATCCACAAGCACTTAAGTGCCAGGCACTTTTCCGAGCACTAGAGATATAAATAGAAAGGATGCGACACCACTCTCAATGCCTCCTCTCAAGACTTACATTTACTGGCAGAGATATACACATACAGGGTGTCCCAAAAAGCTTTGGTGCAGTTTTAAGTTATTTTAAGCCAAAAGGTCATTGTTCTTATCCAGTCATTTAGTTGTGTCTGGCTTTTTGTCACACTGTGTACCATGACATGCCAGTGCTGTCCATGGAATTTTCTTTTTTTTTTTTTTTTTTTTTTAGTTTTATTAT
>CM053585.1:315066797-315085437 GCA_028646515.1 Pseudochirops corinnae | reverse complement strand
AAATCGCTGGGGTCCTCCCAGCTGCCGTAGCTCTCAGGAAGAGGCTGGGAACTCTTCCTATTTACTTCCGGCTGACTGGATAGTGAAGACTCCAGAACCGAGGCCCAAGACCGCGATCCAGATCCAGGCCGCTCAACACGAGAGCTCTTGGCCTGAGAACAATCGCTCAGTCCCCCTGCTGTCTGCAGGCTGTGGGCGGGAAGCTGCAACGCGGAGGCGGGTGCAAAACCTCTGCCTTTCGCTTTTCCACTCTGGAGGCCTTTCGGCCGGACTGCTTAGCTCCCCCTTTCGCAATCCCCACTCGCAGCTGCCGCTAATCCACTCACCAGAGAGGCTCCTCCCGTCCAGCAGCCCCCGGGGCACAGCAGCAGCTTCAGGCCAGGCTGGTTTTCGGTTCGCAGTGCTGATATGGTTCCTCGTAGCCGAGCTGACTTTAGTGGGAAGTATCTTTGTGTGCGTTTTGGAGTTCTAGGATTGGTTTAGAGTCCTATTTTATGGGTATTTTGGGGTGGCTATGTGAGAGCTGCGATATGTTGCTGCTGCTACGCCGCCGTCTTGGCTCCGCCCTCGGAATTTTCTTGATAAAGACGCTGGAGTGGCTTGCCATTTCTTTCTCCAGTAGCTTTAAGGCAGACAGGTTAAATGACTTGCCCAGAGTTGTACTGCTAGGAAGTGTTCGAGATAGGTTTTGAACACGTCTTCCTGGCTGCAGGCCTTGCTCTCTATCCACTGAGCCGCCTAAACTTTTTGGGACCCCCTGTATATACAGAATGTGTATAAGATAGTTAAATATAAGATGATAGAATGTTATCAGTTGCTCTAGAAAGTAGTGCTTAAACTACATCTTAAAGCTAGGCTTTGTATGAGGCTAAGTGTGAAAGGATCACATCCTTGGCAAGGAAACCACCAGTTCAAAGACACAGATGGAGAGACAAGGTGCCGTTTGTTAGGAACAGAGAAAGAGTTCCATTTTCTAGATTGTCAGGTACAAGACAGGGAGTGGTGCCTAATGAGTATACAAAGATAGGACCATGTTATGAAGGAATTTAAAAGCCAAACAAATTTACATTTGATTCTAACGGCAACAGAGAGGCTTCAGTATTGATTCTGAGTACAGTAGTGGCTCAGTCATATTTGTGCATTAAAGAAAATAGTCTTAGTAGCTTTGTTGAGGGTGAATTGGAATAAGGGGCAATTTGAGGCAGGGAGAGCATTTTAGAAGGCTTTTTAAATAGTGTAGATGGAAGATGATGAGGGCCTGAACTAAAGGGTTTAAAATGCAGAGATTTTGTGGAGGTAGATGGCAGGATTTGGCAACTGACTGAAAATGTAGGATAAAGGAGATGGAGGTATCTAGGATGATATTGAGATTAGGAACTTTTGAGCCTGAAAAATAATGGTGCCTTTGGCAGAAATAAAGAAATTTGGAAGAAGGATTAGTTTAAGGAGAAAGATAGTTCCATTTTAGAAACATTAAGTAAGATGTCTGCAGGGCTATAGGCAATTGGTGATATGGGATTGAAAGTCAGGAAAGAGATTGGGTCTGAACATATAGATCTGTTAGTCATCTGAATTAAGATGGTCCTTAAACCCATGGAAACTAATAAGGTCCCTAGTAAAGAGAGGTCAGGCAGGGCAGAGCCTTGGGGAACACAGTTATAGGTGGGGAGTAAGGAAATGGAATTCTTACAGATAGTAAGCCAGCAGTGGAGACTTAAAAGAGTCAGACTTAAAAGGTCAGAGAGGAAGAATCACAAGAGGAGTGACAGGAAAAACCCAGAGAGAAGGTGATCAAGTGTCAAATGAAGAAGTGAGAACTTTGCAGATTTGGTTTTTCAGGTAGCAGTTTTGAATGATGAGGTCAGAAATACAGAAACTTTGAGTAGTTCCCAGTAGCATGTAAAATGAAGTCCATGCTCTTTGATACTGCAGTCAAGTCCTTCCAAAACCTTCCAATATGATCTTTTAATCTTCCACTAATTGTTTCTGTACTTTATGCTTTAGCCTGGTGATTCTCAAACTTTTTAGTTTCAGAACCTCTTTGTGCTCTTAAAAAAATTATTGAATTTTCCTCCCCTGAAAGATATTTTGTTTACATATGTCTGTCAGGTTTTATTGTATTAGAGATTTAAATGTTTGACTTTGTGAATCCCCTGAAAGGATCTTGGGGACCTCTAGAGATCCCTGGACCACACTTTTTAGCACAACTGAACTAAATGCTACCTCTTAACCACCTACTGAAGTTTCTAGCTTCTGTGCCTTTGCTCATTTTATTCCCTTCACCTGAAATTCCCTCTTTTCTTCCCTGGTCATCCTTTCTTCCTTTCTCTCATATGCTACAGTGTATGGAAATCTGACTTATTAGTCAAAGTTTAGCTAAAATGAAATCTCTTTCATGGAGCCTTCCTTGACTCTTCCTTGCATCCCCAACAAAATTCTAGATATAAAGTTTTGAAATGTAATTATAGGTTGTCTTTCTTATCCCCTCATTTTGCAGTTGGAGAACCAGGTTCAGAAAAGAAATATATTTGTCCTAAAACCCATAATACTTCATATATCTCTTCATATAAAGTTTTTCCTTGTATTGTAATTAATTGTATATCTTCTGGATTATAAATTCAGTGAGGATAAAGGCTGTCAGATTCATCTTTATATTCTCCATAGTGCTTTTCATGTAGGCATTCACTGAGTGTTGAATAAATGAATGTTTGGCTTTGAAATGCCTGTACTTAAAGTTGATGATGAGTGTGACTAACATTCTAGAAATTCACTTGAGATAAAATAATGATATAACATTGTAAAGACCTAAGTCAGGAGTCATTTCTGTGTTGAACCCTGTTCAAGTTATCCTCATCTTTCATACTGAGACAAAACCCCAGTCTAAGCAAAACTGTTTTCTCTGAATGTTCTGTTAATTAAGGGTATTTAAGAGCCCCCTATTGAGGTGTAGGCTGTATGAAGAGTTAATAATATGATTGTCAAGAGTTGTAAATTCATACCACCCATTGTGGAAAGCAATCTAGAATTATGCCAGGAAAATGGCTAACATATCTATACCTTGACCTAGAGATGCTCCTACTAGACATAAAGCCTGAGGAAATGAATGATAAAAAAGAAAAACCACAGATACACTAAAAGAGTTATAGCAACACTTTTCACAGTAGCAAAGAACTAGAAGCTCAGGTATAAACCTATCAACTGGAGAATGACTAAATAGTCACAGACTGTTAGAAATAGTGAATAATGAATACAGAGAATCAGAAAGATTTCACTGATGCAAAGAGAAATAAGCAGAACCAGGAAAATTACATTCCCACTGACTATAGCCATGAACGTGGAAAGAACTAAATAGTAATAGAATGGTTGTAACTAAATGCTGTAAAATTAAATGACCAGACTTAACGCTCAAGAGGAGAAGGTATTAGAAGGTACCTTCCTTGGCAGAGATGGTGAACTGGTATAGAATGTTACAGACAGGCAGTGTGAGAGTTGGGCTGTGTTTGATCTTGCTGAAATGGTGGTTTTATCTTTTCATTCTTTGTTCTAAGGGAAGATTTTCTGAGGAGGGAAAGAGAAGACAAATACAGTGAGTGTTAGAGATGAAAAATAACATTTTTTTAAAGTTAGTGTGGGATTAGAAAAGTAAGACAATCCTTTCCCTCAAAGAACTCACATTCTTGTGAAGAGAGAGCACAGAGGCAGTTCAGATACAATTCAAATGGAAAGACCCCATGGTCCTTAAAGTACAGTAGCAAAACATGGTGATTTGTTGCTTTTCAGTTATGTCCAATTCTTCGTGACCCAATTTGGGGTTTTCTTGGCTGAGATCCTAGGGTGGTTTGCTATTTCCTTCTGCAACTCACTTTATAGATAAGAAAACTGGGGCAAACAGAGGTAAGTGACTTACCCACAATCACATAGCTAGGAAGTATCTGAAGCCAAATTTGAACTCAGGAAAATGATGTTTCCTGACTCTGGGCCTAGTACTCTATCCCCTGCATCATCATTATGTTAGTAATATATATTAGTAATATATGTTTTTCAATGTTATTTCCTTTGATAAAGCCAAATCCATTTCTTTTATCGTACTGTTTGATAATGCCAAGGACTTTGGTGACAAAATCTTTCTTCTGGTCTTTAAAAGTACTTGCTGCTGAGGAGGCAGGGCCTGTAACACCAGCAGAAGTGTTTGCCAGGTCTCATCTCTATAAGGGTTGATTCCTTGGATAATGGCTTTAGATGTTTATGTTGCAGTTGGTAGTGTGGAAGGGCTCTAGTATTCACTGGTCCCTTGGGCTTGGGCTATCTTCATTTCGATTTGAGGTGGTCGTCAAGTTGTAGAGGTGGTTTGAATTAGCTGTCATATGTTGCCATCTCCTGTCTTTCTGTTATGTTGCTAGGCTGGCTTGCCCACTCTGTGAATAGCAGTGGTCAGCATTTGATTGGACTGGTAGCCTCTTCTCCACAGGGCTTGCTTCCTTGAACTGGAGAACTGCAATAGCAAAGCAGTGTTATTCCGGGGACTCTTGAACTTAGCTGAATATTGATAACAGTTGTTTAGCAGTTGGTGTTGATACTAGTGAGGATGATGGGTTCATTCTTCATGGGGAGCACTCCCCTTGATGTTGGCTGCAAGTGTCAGATTGGATGCAGAGCTAGTGATCTAACAGGGTATAACTATTATGGGCTCAGGTCCCAAGATTGTCTCTATGATTGTTGAGGTGGTAGCAATTATTTGACGTATTATTTTGTTTGGGAGTACTTTACATGTCTTTCTTTTGCAGATTTACTTTCCCAGTTGTTTTTCTTAAGACTTGAGATTTACACATCAGGGGTATTGGAGAGGGAAAGGTGGTTCCTAATTAAAATAACTTAGAAAATATCTGTGTCTTGACATGGATATTTTCCTGTAGAAAATGTTTGTAGGTCAAGAAGTATCTGTCATTTAATCTAATCTCTTTATTTACTAGAGAACTGATGCCCCAAATCTGATGACAGATAGAGAAGGGGCAGAGCCAGGACTGGAACCCAGATCTCTTTGTTTCTAGTCCCAGTGTATTTTTAATTATACCACACCGAAAAGTGCATCATTTGTCAGTAGGTGACTATAGTAGCAAGCACTTTAGTATTACACAGAATGGCCTGCTGCTATAGGTTCTTTGATCTCCGCTTTTTTTTCTTTAGCTTTTTTTTTGGCTTTTTTTTTTTTTTTTTTTTTTTTTTTTTGGAGAGGGGAAGGCAGGGCGTTTGGAGTTAAATGACTTGTCCAAGGCCACCTGGCTAGTTCTGTGTTAAGGGCCTGAGGCTGAATTTGAACTCAGGTCCTCCCGACTCCAGGGCCAGTGCTCTATTCACTGCGCCAACTAGCTGCTGTGATTTTCTAATAGCTGTTATAATTTATGTTCATTTCTTTTTTAATATAAATCTCATTCATGTGGTAACTATGGTGTCAATCAGGAGTTCAGTCAATTTGTTCTCAATTAAGGAATAACATGGGTAAACTAACTAGGCAATCTAGAGCTACCTGTCTGAAAACTATAGGCATTGATAAAGGCAGAATGATTTAGTCCAAAGACTTCTCATCAAAGACTTGTTTGGAGACTTGACCGTGGGCAAGTCACTTTACTTCTGATCCTCAGTTTTCTCCTCTGTAACATCAGGGTAATGGTTACTGCATTTCCTTCCTGTGTTACAGAATTGTTGTGAAGAAAGCTGTTTTGAATCATAAAGGTATAAAGATAGGGGCAGCTAGGTGCTACAGTGAATAGAGCATTGACCCTGGAATCAAGAAGACCTGAGTTCAAATTTGGCCTCAGACACTTACTAGCTTTGTGACCCTGGGCAAGTCACTTAACCCCGATTACCTCAAAAACAACCCCAAAGATACAAAGATACATGTTTTTAGTTGTTACTGAGCAAGTAAGTTTCCCTTGAGTCAGGGTCATTACTGGAGTCATAAAGAGGGCAGACTTTCTCCAAGCAGCCACTGTCACTTCATATCAAACTGGTAGTCTGAAGACAATGCCAGAAATATACCTCACTTAGGAGTAAGGAGAATAGTAGAGAAAAGAGAGGCTTTCACCAGTAGATTAGATTTAATCTAATTAGACCTAGATTTAGACATCTCAGAAGTATAATCCACAAGAATATTGTTTTCAGAAAAGTTGAATGACAAATTTATGTTCAGCTATTTAGTATTTTGTGGAATTGTCAAAAAGCCGATTACAAAGGTGTAATAATGTTTAGATCAAGTATTGTCTTGTTAATGATTAATCTCATTTTCAGTCATAATTTAACCAAGCCTTTTTTCTTCCCATCCAGATAGTGTCAGCAGTGCAATACTGCCACCAAAAGCATATTGTTCACAGGGATCTTAAAGTAAGTAGAAATAAATGGTATTTGACTAGGTTCTGGGGAAAATATATTGGTACATCTTACTTTTCCTAACTGTACTAATAAAAATAAATTACCACTTAAATTTTGTTTTTAAATAAGAAATTTAATTTATGTGTTGATATTTTTAAAAATCATTTTAAGCCACAATGGAGAGTGTTTCAAAACAAAAGAAATGATGTAAAGCATTTTATGCTGTGATGGTATCGTTTTTAGTCATTATTTTGTCTCAGGTCAATACACAACCTTACTCATTTTTCATTAAGACTTGCCTGTAGGTGAAACTATTGTCTGTATCATTAGCATCCTTTTGGTACCTGTTTTTCATTGTAAGCAGAGCCATCAAGGATTAAAAGAGACTTATTCTTTCTCGGTGTCCTGACTTGATTGCCTAAGAGCATGTTAGAAGAGCGACAGTAAAACATATTTAAACTTTTGTCTATTCTGTAGATTGAAGATTAATGGAATAGAAATATATTTGATATGATTTCATGGGCAGTAAGTCCATAACCTTGTTTTTCAAAGTATTTTTACTAGGAAATAAATATGTTAAAGTTTTGTCAATGAATAAACAGAATTCAGTTGTATTTGGACACAGTCCTGCGTAAGATTATCTTAGTTACTATTTGTGGCTTAAACTGATCTGGAATGAATTTAAATCGAGCTTCTTGTTTTATGAAATAAAAGCATGAATTCTGATTTATGTTCTGTTTATTTGAGAAAGGCTTCTTCATTAAATCATTAGAATGTCTTTACTTTGAAGTGATCTCCAATTTATCCTATCTGTAGTTTGTCTGTCTATAGCTTTTTTATAGGACAGCTAGAGTCAGGAAGACCTAAATTCAAACCTGACCTCAGATGCTACTAGCTGTGTCGTCTTGGACCAGTCACTTACTCTGTTTGCCTCAGTTTCCTCATCTGAAAAACAAACAGGGGATCAGAAATGGCAAGACACTCCAATATTTTTACCAAGAAAACCCCAAAGGAGGTCACAAAGAGTTGGACAGGACTGAAACAGCACAGGTTGTCTTACCCTTTAGACTGTGAGCTCCTTGAGAAGAGAGGCAATTTTTTGGCTTTTTTTTTTGGATCCTCAGTGTTTGTCATGGTGCCTGGCACCTGGTAGGCATTTAATAAATGTTTGTTGTTAACTTGCATATCATCAATAAAAAAACTTTATTCTTAATGCCTAGTTCTAAATCACTTTTATTAGTAATTATGCTATTTATTTAGGAAGACTCTCATTTTTCCTTAATGTTTTTCTTCTAGGCTGAAAATCTATTGCTAGATGCAGATATGAACATTAAAATAGCGGACTTTGGTTTTAGTAATGAATTTACTGTTGGAAATAAACTGGACACGTTTTGTGGCAGTCCCCCATACGCAGCTCCAGAACTCTTCCAGGGCAAAAAATATGATGGACCTGAAGTGGATGTTTGGAGTCTAGGTGTTATTCTTTATACTCTTGTTAGTGGTTCTCTGCCTTTTGATGGACAGAACCTAAAGGTATACAAAGTAATTTCATTCTTATTATTAAATGCCACCAAAATAATTTTTTAAAAATTTATGTAGAGTTGTAAAATTTTATCACTGTGATGGTATATTGTCCTTTTAACCTGTCGTTCTTTTGCCATTCTTCTAATCTGACTTTTCTAAAGGAACTGAGAGAGAGAGTATTAAGAGGGAAATACAGAATCCCTTTCTACATGTCCACGGATTGTGAAAATCTCCTCAAACGTTTCCTGGTGCTAAATCCAACCAAAAGAGGCACGCTAGAGGTAATTGCCAATGTGAAAAACATAAGAAACTTTGAACATTTTTTTGAAACATTTTTAGAGCTTTGCTTACTTTGTCCAAACTACTTAATTTATTTCTTAGTTCATTTAAGAGGATCAGAGAAAAGCAATTGTATTCTGGTTTTCCAAAAAGGGAAGAGTTGAGTCGGCAAATTATAGGCCAGTGAACTTGATTTCAATTCTTTGCAGTATTCTAGAACTATTAAGGGAGTAGGTAGTGAACATTTAAAGAAAGGAAGTGGTGTATCACAAAGAGCTGCATAACTTCAGCAAAAACAGGTGGGATAGTAAAACCAAGGAAATACTATCTTTAAATTTACCTAGATTTTTGTTTAAAAAATAAATTTAATAGAGTCTTTCATGCTTTTCTTGTGGACAAGTTAGATTAGATATGGGCTAGACAATAGTATAGTTTAGGTAGATTATAAACTGGTTAGACCTATAGATTATTCATTACTGGCTCTTCAGTGTCCACTCTGTAAAAGCAATCTAAGGAGATTATCCCAGGGATTTTTTTTCTTGGATTTGTGCTATCTAATATTTTTATCAATAACTTAGATAAAATTTTAGATACCATGCTCTTTAAAATTGACAGCCAGATAGACTAACCAACCCAGATATTGAGTCAGAATCAAGAAAAAAAAATCTCACTAGGCTTGAACATCTAACCAAATATAGTAAGCTAAATTTTAATAGAAATAAATATAGTCTTATACTTGGGTTGAAAAAATATCACCTTTACCAAATATAAGATACAGGGAATACATGGTTAATCAGCAATTCACTTGAAAACTGTCTGGTGGGGTTTAGTGGACTACAAGCTCAGTGGGAGTCAACCCTGTTACATGGAGGGGGAGCAAACAAAGGGGGAAAAAAACCCATCCCATACCATAAAAGAGACAGCCCAAAGTAACCCAGTCTTAGGCTGTTTTAAGAGAAATATAATGTCCTACTTGGAAATAGTCCCGCTTTACTCAGCCCTGGTACATCTGGTACAGCCACTACATCTGGTATGTTGTGTTCATTTGTGGACACCATGTTTTAGAGAAAGCATTGGTAAGCTAGAGCTTAACCAAGATAGTAAAGGAACTTTAGATCATCCATATAGCAACCAGTAAAAGAAACTGGGGATGTTTATCTTGGAGTAGAAGAAATAAAGGGAATAGGATAACTTTCTTCAGATATGGGAAAGGCTGTCATGTTAAAGAAGTGTTAGACTTGTTCTGCTTCACTCCAGACATAGAGAGCCAATAATTAAAGCCATTTGAAGGTAGAATGGGCTGCCTTAGAAAATGGTGGTTTTTACCTGACTAGATGCCTTAAAGTAGAGTCTGGATCACCACTTGTAGCATATGTTGTAGATAAGATTCTTGGTCAAACCAGAAGACTTTGGAGCTCCTTTCATAGAAGCCAATACTTGTCTTTTGAGAGAATGATATACTGAGAAAGTTTTGAGTTTTATGTAATGAAAATCTAAAAATAAACTTTAAAATTCAGAGATTTTATACATAGTGGAATAGTTGACGTGTTACTGTGATTTTGTTTTTGTTTTTTACTCTTGTTATGAATGCTAACTAATAGTTCACTTTTTTGTAGCAAATCATGAAGGACAGGTGGATCAATGCAGGGCATGAGGAAGATGAACTTAAACCATTTGTAGAACCAGAGCTAGACATCTCAGACCAGAAAAGAATAGGTAATCTTGGGGGGGGGGGAGGGGGAAGGGAAGGTACAATGGCAGAATGATTATCTGAATGTATGTTTTGTGTGTGTGTGTATGTGTTTATATTGTATGCTTATAAATACATTGTATGTCACTAACATACATGAACTTCACTAGCAGCAGGTAACTAGAATAATTGTTAAATTATTGTTAAATGTACATTCATTTTAATAAAACGTATCATCTTTTTGAATCAAGGGAACATTTTATCCTGAAACAAAATGTTTTGTTATATAAACTTTCTTGTACCCTTCTTTTAGATATTATGGTGGGAATGGGTTATTCACAAGAAGAAATTCAAGAATCTCTTAGTAAGATGAAATATGATGAAATTACAGCCACTTATTTGTTGTTGGGCAGAAAATCATCAGAGGTAAGAGTTATTTCAGAAAGGAAAGCTAAAGATACTTTTGTAATTTTTTTTTGTTTGATAATTTTTTTATATGCAAGTAATAGTTATTCCAAGTCCTGTGACTATTACTCCTTCTTTATTAGCTACTCTCTTTTTCAAGGTAATAGCTCTTAATGCTGGATGTTGTCACAGATAACATATCTATAGTTAGCATTTTAAAACAATTTCATGTATCAGATGATTATGGGAATAATGTATATTTAACAAATATATTTTGTTTTCCGCCCATGGCAGCATATTTCGAAAAGTATATTGCACTTCTCTCTTTCTTTACCTTCGAATGACCAAAAAGAATATGCCTGTTCCTTGAATTTTCAGCTATAATTTAAATATCTCACTAAAATAGCTCTATTATATGAGGTTCAAGTTTATATTTTAATAAATCATTTGTATGTATGTTGTCCTTTTTCGATTTTTTTCCTAGCTGGATGCTAGTGATTCAAGTTCCAGCAGCAATCTTTCACTTGCTAAGGTTAGGCCAAGCAGTGATCTTAATAATAGCACGGGACAATCTCCTCACCACAAAGTCCAAAGAAGCATTTCTTCAAGCCAGAAGCAAAGACGATACAGTGATCATGGTGAGTGATAATAGCAAAGAATGTTCTTTGTTTTTCCTTTTAAATTTGGAAGGTTGATTAGGACCAGTGGCCATATAAAATAATATCAAGTCTTTACCTCACTACCTAGGCAGGTGCCTTTTTCTCTTTTTGTGAGTTTTTATGTGTCCTACAAAGGCCTGATGTGGCAGGGAGAGAAAGGAGCTCTGCATTCTCAAAGGCTATCGCCAGCCGATGCTCTGGTAGTTTCCACTAAAATGAAGTATCTTAAATTTGGACACAGCAGCAGACATTGTGCCTGCCATCTGAAAATCAGTCCAGGCAAGTGGTGAGGTTTATCATCATAGGGTTGCACACCCATCCTAATTTTTTTCAGCCACAGCAATCAGGAATTCTGTCTACTAATATATGGAGGAACTACAATCTGTATCAGTAGACAAAACACCTGCACTGATGAAAGTAAAGATATTTGAAGTATATGAGTAGAAGTTCTATATAATACTTACAGCCAGAGCAACTGGGTTCAATTTCTGAATTACTCGGCTATTTGTATGTCTGACTGATTGTTCTCCTTAAAGTATGTAGATTTAACCATATAGTAAATCTCCCTAGAATATTGAGAGGTCAAATGTATGACTGCTCCTCCCTGGTTTAATGTATAACTCTCTCAAAAACCATCTCCTTTCTGAGGCATCTGTTTTCAAAGCATAAATCAACCAACATTTTTCAAGCAGCTACTATATACCAGGCACTGTGCTTACAACCTCAAGGATCTTACATTCCATTAAGGAAGATAACACATACGTGATGCATATATAAGCATAATGAAAATGAAAAGCAGCTAATCTTGTGGAAAGCAGATGATCAGGAATTGCCTCTATAAAAGAGGTTGCATGTTAATTGGACTTTGAAGGAAATTAAGGATCCTAAGTCAGGGAAATTGGCATGAGGAACGGAGGTTCCAAGAGGGGAAATGCAATGTTTTATGCGAAGAACAGCAAGAAAATCATTTTGGCTGAATTAAAGTAAATGTGAATAGAAATAATATATAATAAGCCTGGAAAAGTAGGTTGGAGCCAGATTGTGAAGGTCTTTAAATACCAGAGAAATTTATGTTTCGTTCCTAGAGATAATATAGAGTTGCTGGTGTTAGTGAACAGAGGCATAACATGGTCAGATCTGTGTTTTAGGAATATTACTTTGACAACTGTGTAGGAAGATGGTTTTAGAAAAGAAACATCTTTAGGGATAGAGACTATATAATAGCTTTATTAAAACAGCTATTATCTTATTAATATTATATATCATATTATTATATGATCATATGTGTGTACATGTCACCTATCAGGCTTATAGACATAGATTTATATACCTGTACAGTTGAGAAGTGATGAAGGCCTGAATTAAAGTGGTGGCTGGGTCAGTAGAAAGAAGAGGACAGATGCCAGAGACATCGTCAATTGTTTGGATATGTTCAGTGAGGGAAAATAAAGATTTGAGTATGTTTCACAGGTTGTAATTCTTGGTGACCAAAAGGATTTTAACAGAAAAGGAGAAGTTCATTAGAGAAATGGATTTTGAGGGAAAAATGGTTTCTTGTTTTGGACTCACTGGGTTTTAACATGCCTTCAGGACATCCAGTTTGAAATGTCTCATCCACTCTTGATTATTCAGGACTGGAGTTCAGAAGACTGTATTTGATAGAAGTGTTTTTGTTTAATATTTTACTCTTATATAGATTGCTGTCTTTATATGCCTATGTTTGTCAGTGTTTTCAGAGTCTTAGTGCCTGAAAGAACGGGACCAAATATATTCAGGTTGATTTTTATAGTTTCTAACATTGCCCAATGAGCAAAGAAACAGTTAATTGATGCTTTTAATGATACTGAAAAAAGTCATTGTATGGGTAACTCAGGACTTTGTTTCTCCCTTCCCCCCTCCAAAAAAAGACCAAACTGTAATGTGTATACAATTTCCTTGACTAAATGCAATAAAAAATATCACTCATCACATTATAAGGACATGAAAATTTTTTATAAGGATTTGGACAATTTCTCCCTGGTCTTACACCTTATGGTTAAACCTTCACCAGAATCATAGACTAAGTCTGAATTTTGTATCTTCTCTCTTACTTTACTTCCCCCAACCCCTCATCATGGAATGTCATTGGTTCCAAATTATTTACCAACTAAGATAAAACTTCTGAGCCACATACCTTTTCAGTTGTATCTTCCATCATATTTTTGATATACATTCTGGCCAAATAGGGCAGCTCTCTATGTTTCATTCTTGTTTTTAATCTCTCTTTCTGGTTTGGTTATTCTACTATTATAAGAATGAACCTCTCTTCTATTTCCCAGTCTTTTGGAATATGTTTCTTCCTTCACTGATTTCCTCAAGTGCTACCTCTTTCATAAAGCTAACTGAACCTGCCTTACAGGTGAAAGTGATCTCTTCCTCCCTCAAATTTTTATAGGACTTTTACCTCTCCTTTCTACTCACTACAGTCTTCATGACATCATAGTTAATCGTGTACTTGTATTTTTCCTCCTGTCAAATTGTAAGCATCTCAAGAATATGGTATGTGTTGTATAGACATTTGTATCTCTAACATCTGGCACTGTTCCTTGCATCTAGGTGGACATTGACTAAATTTTTGTTAAATTGAGTTAGTGCTTAGAAAGTTCTTAGGAGATACTCTAACACAACCTCTTCACTTTTCAAAGGAAAAAATAGCAAAGTAGTGAAGTGATCTTCCCAGGGTCAACAGTGAATTTGTTTGGTGGCCACCCAGAACTTGAACCATGTTCATGACTGATAGTCTACTGTTCTTCCCCTTCTATTATTCCCTCTTCTCATCTTGATGAGGTTTCTTAGTCTGTGTTTTTTATTATATAATTTTATAATAATATAGTTCTTACCTTCACAGAGCTTTTGAAATATCCCATAAAAACATTTTGAAACAAACTTAATAGGAAGTTAACAAAATTCAATCAGCTCCTCTGTGTGGTTGCTTCCCAGAGAATAGGGAGATTTGTAAATTGAGAAAGGAAGGTAGGCCTTCAAGAGTGCTGGTGTTTCTGGCTCCTAGGGTAGAAAGGATAAGCCGGTAAACATGTGCTGAACACTAGCTTTGTGTCAAGCACTGTGCTGAGTACTGGGATACAGACCTGAGAAAGAAAGACAGTCTTTGCCCACAACGAACTTACGATCAAACAGGGAAAAGATAGCAGACAAAAAGAACCGAAAAGGGGATGGAGCATCCTCCAGCCTCCAGTCAGAAGGGCAGAGGGCAGTAAGTCTGTCAATAAGTTGTTAAGGACCAGGAAGGCTCACAAGAGCTTCCTGCTGTGAGGTTCCTGGGACTTGGTGGATTCCAGGCCAGAGGAGTTTAACAACAAATAAACAAAAAGGGCCAAGCACAGGCATTAGAGTTTATTTGGCATGAAGTTCTACTTGAAAATAAACATCTAGCCTTAATGACTAGGTGAGTGCTCACAGGCAGGTGTCAGCACATTTTTTATTTCTCCTCTCTCTTGACTTCATCCTAAATCATCTGTTAGCCTACATATACTAGTTTCTAAAAACAAGTATTTAGTTTGTATGAAGTGAAAATTCTCATTCCCTTAAAACATTAGTTTATGCTGAAACCTAGTTAAATACCCCAGATGGAAATAATTCAGTGGCTAAAATTAACAAAGATACTTTTACTGATTGATTATAACCTAAACTTTATCGTTTACTCCAAACTTCTAATTTTTGCATTAATTTAAGTATCTATTTATCATTGCCATTCATAATCTTAAGTGAAACCAGACTTGGCTATCTTTTTACCAAATGAAAAATGTCATGGTTTTGAAACAAATTAATAATTACCAGAAAGTTAGATGTTTAAGGTGATGTTAGGCCTCTTCAGAAATAGATGAGAAAAGGCAAAACATTTTGAGCAAGGACAATGTCTCCAGTACTTCAAGTTTTAGCAATGTTTTACTAGATTGGGGTTTTTTTTGTTTGTTTTGAAACTATCAAACTTAATCATGCTTTCCAAGTAAAACCCTTTGTTCACTTAGTTCAATGCAGATATTCTTGATTTAGAATTTTCTAGAGATGAAAGCCACATTCTTTTTCTTATAGCTACAAAATCTGAGTACTCCTCACACTAAATAAATAATTATACAAATTTATATGTTACTCTAAGATTTACAAAGTACTTTTCTTAAAACAGACATGTAAAAGGGGTATTATCTATATCCTCCTGTATTATCCCTATTTTTATAGGTAAGGAATCTTGAATAACTAACCACAGTCACACAGCTATTAAGTATCAGAGCCAGGATATGAACCCAGTTCACCCACGTCTATTATATCATACTTCCTTTTGAAGTACATTTTTATTTTTCACCTCCAAAAAATTGAAATGATTAATTTTCCAAATTGTTTGAATTCTGGATTTTCTTCTACTGCTTAAGTGGGCACTGTCTCCTTCTATGCCTTTTCCTGCTTTGGTGAACCACAATTTCATTGCATTACATAGTAAATTCAAGGTAAATTTTGAGACAACTTGAAGGAAATATTTTGTAATTGTGTAATACTATTCTGTTCCAAAAGGTGAAGGCCTCTCTTGTACAAAAAAGGATGTAATTCAGTCAAATTTTCAAGGTGAACCCATTGCTTCTGCATGATTTTGTGTGCATCATTAGCATAGTTGATTTGTTATTTCTACAGTAACATCCTCCCAAGATGTTTTCCAAAGGACAGCTACCAAAAACTTCTTAATTGTGAGATATTTTAAAGGAAATGGAAAATTATGAACAAGTAGATGCCATCTAAAAATTTAAATTTATTTATGGAAAAATCATTATATATCAAGGGGAACTTCGTAGAGGATTTTACTGCGTTATCTTTTTTTTTAACTTTGAAGTAGCACTTTCTTACCCTGCTTGTTAAGTACTCTATTTTCAACAAGTCAATAGTAGAAAAACTTATTCTAATTTGAAACAAAAATTGTGTATTTTAGCTGGACCATCCATTCCTCCAGTTGTGGCATATCCCAAAAGGAGTCAGACCAGCACTGCCGATAATGACCTCAAGGAAGAAGGAATTCAGCCAAGGAAATCCAGCAGTAGTGCTGTGGGAGGAAAGGGATTAGCACCAGCTAGTCCCATGCTGGGTAATGCAAATAATCCAAATAAGGCAGATATTCCTGAACGGAAGAAAAGTGCCACTATTCCTAGCGTAAGTCACGTTTGTTCAGTAGTGGTACTTTATTTTGTTCTTTGGTAAGGAGAGTTTAAATACCTCTTTAGAACATTCAGATTTTTGTCCATGAATGAATTCTGTTTTTGTTCATCTAGCATAGCAACAGCTATCCTTTAACTGTTACAGAGGCAGCATAGTAATATGGTGTGGATTTGCAGACGTAGGCCCTGGATTCCAATCCTATTTCTATCCCTTTCTGTGTAACCTTCGGCCAATCACTTTGCCTTTCCACATTGATTTCCTAGGTGTATGGGTTTCAAGATTTAGAACTGGAAGGGTCTTTTGGGATCATGTAGTCCAAATGCATCATTTGAAAGAAAGAGATTAAGAAACTGTCCAAAAGGTTCACTGTGTAACCCTGCAGGCAGCTAGGTGGTGCAGTGGATAGAGTGCCAGGCTAGAAGTCAGGAAGACTCATCCTCCGGATTTAAATGTGGCCTCAGAAACTTACTATGCTTGGTAACTGTGTGAACCTGGGCAGATCACTTAATCCTGTTCACCTCAGTTTCCTCATCAGTAAAATGATTTGGAAGAGGAAATAGCAATCCACTCCAGTATCTTGGCCAAGAAAAATCCCAAATGGGGCCACAAAAAGTCTGACACAACTGAAATGTTTAAACAGTAACATATAACCATGTACTACTGTTTGTGTAGCAGGCTAGTATGGCTCCAAAAAGCCTAGTAAGATGAATATTCGAGTATCTCTTAGTTTTTAGATAATGTTTTATTCCTGCTGGGAATAAAGCCTAGCAAGTTTCCTGAAGTCATACTGGTTCTTCAAGTTTATTCTGAACTGTACCCAGTTTTTTAAACTTTTGCTTCCATCTCCTTACACCTATAGCTTATTTTGCTAATAGTCCATTTAATTTTATTGATAGTCACAAAAATTGAAGAATTTTCATTGACTACTTTAGTTGGAAAGGTTCTTAGAGAATATCTAATCCTATTCCCTAATTTTATAGGTATGGAAAATAAATCTCAGAGAGAAGCAGTGACTTAAAGAAACTGCCCTAGTTATACTTACTCACTGCCTTCTTTCATACTCTCCAGTTCTCTTGAAAATGCTTCCATGCTAGAGTTGACTCTCCATATTTAATTCTTTGTAGAAAGGTATAATTGAGTATTATTTTTCTTTTTATTTCTCCTGTTCATCTTTCAGTCATTAGAAAATTATATTCAGGAGAGGCTAGGTGGCACAGTGAATAGAGCACCGGCCCTGGAGTCAAGAGTACCTGAGTTCAAATCCAGCCTCAGACACGTGACACGTTTTGCTAGCCATGTGACCTTGGGCAATCCCAGTTGCCCTGCCCTCCCCCCTCCAAAAAGCAAAAGAAGAAAATAAAATAAATTTTTAAAAAGACAATTATATTCAGTACCTTCCTGCTTAAGTATGCATAACACCAGATAAGGTGATATCAACTCAAAACTCACCCACTTACTATTTACTGCAATGGTTCTCAACCTTCCTAATGCCATGACCCTTTAATACAGTTCCTCATGTTTTGGTGACCGCCAACCATAAAAATATATTTGTTGCTTCTTCATAACTGTAATTTTGCTACTGTTATGAATCGTAATGTAAATATCTGATATGCAGGATGTATTTAAATTGAATATAACCCACAGGTTGAGAATCGCTGATTTAGTGAAAGGTGCTTTTATTTTAAGAAATTTCCTCTTGTTCTTATATTTACCTTTTCATTTTCCTCCTTTTTTCAATAATTCATGAGTGTTCATTGATGATTGTGGCTTTTACAAGTTATATTGGAGTGATTTTTGGGTTCTATGTATAAATTATTGAGGGCACTTTTCAGTAGCGTAATAATAAATGAACTAATATTGTTCAATAAAAGAAAATAGTAATATTCTTCTAAAGTTTTTTGTGACCCCTCCCTGGACCTCAGTTTCCTGGTGTATAAAATGAAGGAATTGGACTATGTGATCTCAGGTTTTTCTCTCTAATTTGTAGTTCTTAATTACTTAGAAATAGTTGATTTTACATTATCATTGAATATATTTAATTGTAAATTTGTCATTCATGTTTCAAAGTTCTTTTTGACTTTACTTTTAATAGCTTATACTTGATTTTCTTTAAAGATTCAGAGTAGCCCTGATTTTATGAACAGGTTTTCATTTATTCTTCTGTTGTATTTTGTTTTCTGAGCAGTTACTGAGAAAGATAGTTTCGAGAGCATCATATTGTAGTGAAAAAGAAGAGAACAATTTCTTTAGAAATTAATGTTCTTATAAAATCTGCATTAATAAATTGAGCTTTTCTTTGTAAGAAAATAAATGCTATTCTTACTTGTAGAATAACTCAACATCTGGTGGAATGACGCGGCGAAATACTTACGTTTGTAGTGAAAGGACTACTGCAGATAGACATTCAGTGATTCAGAATGGCAAAGAAAACAGGTATGAAGCTTACACTATTAGCAAAGAAATGTGAATGTCTCATGGTTTTTTCCCTAAAATCAGAGAGAGAGAGAGAGAGAGAGAG
>CM053585.1:315011144-315066297 GCA_028646515.1 Pseudochirops corinnae | reverse complement strand
ACAAAGAGAGCTGCAATAAATATTTTTGCACATATGGGACCTTTTCCCACTTCTGTAATCTCTTTGGGATATAATCCCAACAGTGGTATTGCTGGGTCAAAGGGTATGCAATTATTTGTAGCCCTTTGGGCATAGTTTCTGGGATAGCTTTTTAAGGAAGGAAGTTATATTCCACTTATATCTTCTCCCACTTGAGGCTTTTTTAAATGACAGGATGAATATGAGACTGTCTATAGTTAATAAATCCTGGTATGAAATTAAAACAAATGTACATGTATTAAATACATAAAAACTCAGAAAAGCCATTTAGTTCCAAAAATTTTGGCAATTCTTGACCAAATACACATCTGTTATTTCTATTGCCACAGGTTTTAATTTTTTTCGGTTTATTTTCTATACCTCGCCTCTTTCCTCCTTAGGAAATATAAAGAAAAATAACTTTTATAATATGCGTATTCAAGCAAAAAATAAAACATTCCCACATTGGCCATGTCCAGGAAAATGTATCTAAGTCTGAACCCAGAATATATCACCTCTGTCAGGAGGTGGGCAGCCTTTTTCTTCCTGAGCCCTCTGGAATCTTGCTTAGTCATTGTACTCATCAGTCTTAGGGCTCTCAGAATTTTTTTGTTTTTACAACATTATTGTTTTTGTCAGTTATTCTTTCTAGTTCTGCACACTTCTATGTCCATTCATACTTCCCTGAATACCCATCATATCTTACAGCACAATCTAGTCATTTCTACCTCTACAAAATATCTCCCATCTAATTCCTCTCTTCTCCCACAGCCATCACTTTAGTTCAGGACTTCATTGACTTGACTAGACTATTGCAGTTGTCTCCTAATTAATCACATCCATATACTACAATTTGTTTTTGAATGTTCTCCAGTTGATAGGCACTCCTTTAGTTTTTAATGCTTTGTCATCACCTAAAGAATTGTTCTAAATATTTTTCTTCATATGGGTCCTTTTCTTCATTTGAACTTTTTGTGGTAAAGGCATAATAATGATATTTCTGGGTTAAGGGATTTTTATAATCCTTTATGAGTTCTTCCAGGAATTCTTTTTTGAGTTTGAGGCTAACTCATGTTTTTCTTTGAAGTTTTGCATGTAGCAGTTTTGACTTTGTTATCTTCTTCTGAGTTTTTCTTTTGATCTTTCCTGTCAGCATAGTAACTTTTTATAGTCAGAATCTTTCCTTGTTTGCTCATATTTCCAGCCTATTTCTTGACTTTTAACTTTATGTTGTTAAGTTGGGCTCTGCTCCTAGTATAGAGGAGGCACCGTTTCAAGCTTCAGGTTTTTTGTGCAGCTGTTTTCAGAGCTAGTACTGAAGATCTGTAAGTTTTCAGTTCTTCCAGGGTGGTATGATATAAGGAGAAGTGTATTTACTACTCTTGGCTTATACTCTGTTCTGTGAGTAACCACCAGCACTCTTTTCCACCCTGGAACTGTGACTAGGGTCTCCCACTCCCTTGCAGCCTCTGGTGTGCTAGAGAGATTGAAACTATGACATGGATTCAAGTATAGGCAGTGCAACAAAGCCGTGCCCCCAGTGCCAGCAAAAAGACCCCTATAATCTCCTGACCCCTTACTGTCTTTGGACTAAGAGCTTCAGAAGCCATCACTGATGAAGACACGCCCAAGGCTCACTGTTTGTTTGCTGGGGTATGGCCTGTGCTGGACTACACTCCAGTCTCACTTCAGTGTAGCAAGTTTTTTCTGCCTACCTTCTAGAAAATTCTTTCACCTCATCCTTTTGTAGGTTCTGCCACTCCAGAATTTGTTGTGGGTCATTATTTAAAAGTTCTTTGGAGGGGAATTTGGGAGTGCTCAGGTAAGGTTCTTTCTTTTCTTTGCCATCTTCCCTCCTTTTTCTGTTTTGCAGCAGAATGGGATTAGAATGAATTATTTTCCCTTATTATAGCATTCTGTTATACTTATACACAAAAATTTAGCTCTTTAGTTTTTCCCCTTTTGAGACTATTTATAATCTCATAATTTTCCAACCATTTTAAAGTATTATCAGTCCTACCAGAAATTATACACAGCTTATGGATTTAACTGACATATCTATAACAGGCAAAATTACAATAGAGTGAATAAAGAAATCTAATGTATCTGTAGCTTTAAGGATATCAAGTCCTTTGGCAGTGTCCATGATCTGTTCCTTCAGGTGTCTGGCATGCACTTCCTTTGTATCTCTCAAGCATCTGTGGGTGTCCTCTTCAGCCATTCCCCAAGTGACTTTTGACTTCAATCAGGTTGCCCCTCATTATACTTCAACTATAATCCATGTTCCAGGTTACTCGTGGAGATTCTCTAAATAATGTTGCTGAAGCCTGCTAATGATAAGTCTGAGTGTAATTTAGTAAAACCTGATAAAATCTAATCAAATTAACCTTTCATTGATTAGTTTATGTGGTGAAAACCAGTTCAGACTTTATAAACAGAGCTGTAGGAAGAACATCAGAGTAGGCTGCCTAATAAGGCACCTTATACTTGCAATACTTGCATCCCACTGCAGTAATTCACAGGTGCTAGAGCACTGCAACAAGATTCATTTGTGTGCGTGCATACATACATACTACAGTTTTGCCTGCCATAATTAGAGAGATTTGCTATGAAAGGAAGGAAGAACATAATCCTATCCAGGTCTAAGCTAAGGGCACAGAATAAAGCATCCTTAGTTCTGTTTGATTGTAAGAGTCATAGTTAACTTTTTGGAGCAGTCAAATGTGTAGCAAAGCTCCACATTATATAGCCAGGCTCAGGATTAACCAGATGGGAAGCATTCCTATTCAAAAAGGAAATAATACAGTGAGAAAACTGAGTCAAGAGGATCCTGACATTGCCTTGTATGGCTTTCCTCTCAGCCTTCCCAGGCACAGACATTCTCCTATAGCATCCACCTGTACTCCCTTTCAGTGGCTCCTCACATGTCCCCCAAATGGTAGATTACTGCCTTGATGATAATTCAGACAATTATACCTGAATTCAAAACTCAGAACAGTATCAAATTACCAGCAGGTTTCACTAATCACAGCTTAAGACTAGGTATAGTTATTATTTCCCATATTGTTGCAGTAACAGTTAACAATAAAAAGTATATCAGGCCTTTCCAAAAACAAATTCACTCAACATCCTCTTCCTGGTTTTTTCTAGGTTAAACTTAACCTGGTATAAAAATCATTAATTAGACATTAAGAAAATAATCATATTCTGGAATTCCACATATATAGTCAATATATGATAGTTCTTTCAAATCCCAGAAAAACATTGACTGCTTGCTGTAAGTGCCTAAGCTAATACATATCTATTTGATAATCATTTAAAAAAAATTTTTTATTACTTTATCCCCAGTTTTATGTAAAAAACAATTTTAGCTTCATTTTTAAAACTTTGAGTTCCAGATTCTCTCCGTTCCTGCCTCCCCATATCCCCTCATTGAGAAGGCAAGCAATTGAATATATGTTATACATTTGTAGTCATGCAATACACTTCCATAATAGTCATGTTGTGAAAGACTTAACTTTATTTCCCTCCATCCTTTTCCCCCTTATTTTGTTCCCTCTCTCCTTTCACCCTGTCCCTCTTCAAGTGTTTTGCGTCTGACTACCCTCTCCCCCAGTCTGCCTTCTTTTCTATCTCCCTCTCCCTTATTTTATCCCTTTCTCCCTTACTTTCTTATAGCATAAGATAGATTTCTATACTCAATTGAATTTATATGTTATTCCCTCTTTGAGCCAATTCTTATGAGAGTAAGGTTCATTCACTCCCTCTCACTTCTCCCCTCTTCCCCTCCACTATAAAAGCTTCTTTTATGTGAGAAAATTTATCCCATTCTACCTCTCCAGTTCTCTTTTTCCAGGTACATTCCTCTTTTACCCCTTAATTTTTTTTTTTAGGTATCATCCCTTAATATTCAACTTACACCTGTGCCCTCTGTCTATATATACTCCTTCTAACCACCCTAATAATGAGAAACATCTTAGGAATTACAAATCTTCCCATGTAGGAATGTAAACAGTTTAACTTTTTAAAGTCCCTTATGATTTCTTTTTACCTTTCTATGCTTCTCTTGAGTCTTGTATTTGAAAGTCAAATTTTCCATTTAGCTCTGGTCTTTTTTCAAGAATGAATGAAATTCCTCTATCTCATTGAATGTCTTGTTTTCCCCCCTCGTGGATTATACTCAGTTTTTCTGGGGTAGGTGATACTTGATTGTAATCCCAGCTACTTTGCCCCCTGGAATATCATATCCCAAGCCCCTAAAATAAGTTTTTAAGACTGCAGTCTTCTCGAGACTAAGTTAGCTCAGTTTCAATGTGTACTATTTAAGTTATAATTTCATAATTTTCTGAATCTCAAATTATCTTACAGATCACTTCTTTGTAAGCTATTAGTTGCTATATAAATGGGAGTAATTGTCTTTGTTGCAACCCAGAGAGGTTCATTGATTTGGCAACATATACACAGGTTAGTTGTGAAGTCAGTATTAGAACCTAGGTTTCTTTCTAACCTAATGTTCTTTCCATTAGACTACATTGTTTACTGTTTGCTCTAGTAGCTCCCCAAACACCATTTCTTATTTGTTAATCTTGAGGGAGGGGCCATAGCCCTACCAGATCTCATACTGTATTATAAAGCAATAATCATCAAAACTATCTGGTACTAGTGTAGAAGTAGAGTGGTGGATCAGTGGAATAAATTAGATATACAAGACACAATAGTAAGTGACCTTAGTAATCTGGTGTTTGATAAACCCAGAGACCACACTGCCCTGAAGACCCAGTACTCTGAACCTTAGAGATCTGGGGGTGGGGTGTCATCCTAAACCACCTGAAGTGAACATCAGTGTAGGGAACCCATATGACCCAGGGTGAAAACAAGCAGGTCCAACTACCCTCCAAAAAGTATAGCAGGAGATAGAGCCATGCGTTGTTACAAAATCCCAAGTAAATCAAGAATCACACCAACCATTATCAAAAATTATTGTAGATCTGGGCACTGTTAGGTGGTACAGTGAATAGATCACTGGCCCTGGAGTCAGGAGGACCTGAGTTCAAATCCAGCCTCAGACACTTGACACACTTACTAGCCGTGTGACTTTGGGCAAGTCACTTAACCCCAATTGCCCTCCCAAAAAAAGCAAAAAAAAAAATTTAAAAAAAATTATTATAGATCTAGAGATCCTCCAAAAAGGAGAGTGTATAATTCTGTAACAACTGCAAACAAAGACTCAGAGGATTTTCTATAAGAGGACTGTATGGATACCTAGGAAAAATGTATTAGGAAATTTAAAATTAAATAAAAGTTCTTGAGAAAGAATTGGAAGAAGAATAAATAGCTCAGAAGAGAAAGTGGTAAACTTTACCCACGAAATGAACTCCCTAAAACCTAGAATATGCCAAAGAAATCAATGACTCCATGAGACAACAGAGATACTAGAACAGAATCAAAAGAATTTTAAAATAGAAGAAAATATGTGATGTCTGATATCAAAGAAAAACTCTAATCACTTCCTAAAAAGAACTCCAAAAGGAAAAAGCTCTAGAAATGTCATAGCCAGAATCCCAAGCTCCTGTATCAAAGGAAAAAATACTGTAAGCATCCAGAAAGGAGTTCAAGGAGCAGTCAGAATTGTCCAAGATCCAAGTCTCTAATATAAAAGAGTAGATCTTGAAAAAAGATAATCCAAAAGACCAAAGGTACAAGCTTATAAACAACAGTATCTGATCTGCAAAACAGTATATAATGGGGGATGGGGGTGAATTAAGGGAGAGGGACTGGAAGGATGGACCTTTAATGGGAATAAAGAATTCTCAAGCATTTCTAATAAAAAGATGGACTCAGGTAGGATCTTTGAAATGCAAATCAAATAGTTGAGAGAAACTGAAACAGGGAATTTTATTTGAGCAATTCAGAGGGACTATATATATAGTGGTATAGTTCTAACAGTGGAGAGAAGAAACAAGTGTCCCTTCATAGCCTTAATGACTTTACATGGTATTGAGGGACTTAAATAAGGAAAACACATCTTGGGGATGGATTGGTTCTGTTCTGAGGATTGGAAAGGGAAAAAGAAATGAATATATGCAAAGTGAAAAGTACTGTGTGCAAAGTAATAGCAGCATTTATCGTAAGATGATCATCTGTGAAAGACTTCGGCTGTTCTCAGCAATACAATAATCCAAGACAGCGCTGAAGAACATATGATGAAAAATGCTTTCCATCCCCAAAGAATGAACTGATGGTGTCTGAATACAGATTGAAGCGTATTTTTTTTACTTTATTTTTCTTGAGGTGGTTTTTTTGGTTCTTTGTTTTCTTTCACAATATATGCAAATGTTTTACATGACTACACAAGTATAACCTATATCGAATTGCTTGCCTTCTCAATGAAGAGGAAATAGGGAAGAAGGGAGAAAATTTGGAACTCAAAGTTTTAAAAACAAATGTTAAAAATTATTTTACATGTAACTTGGGAAAAATAAAATACTAAATATTTTTTTTAAAGAAAGGATTGTGAAAGCAGTGCACTAGTATGAACAAAAGAAAGAATGGGGTGAAACTTGCTATTTCTCATAATCCAGGTGAATATGAAGATGACTATGAACATGGAGGAATGGGTAGGGAAAGTGGGCATCAGAAAAACCTGTTATCTGAAATAGACAAATGAGAATTGAATACACACTTTGATGTAGAAATATCAGACTCAACAAGGAAACAAGCAGGAGCAAAAGGCCCCTGAACTAGCTTAAGAGGGATGATGATGCCAGGGAAGAGGTAGCTACAAGCAAAAAAAAAACTTTCTTATCCTAAAGAAAAGGAAAAAAATGAAGAATCAGAATCTAAAGAATGCTTTAGATTTCCACTTAGATGATTGGAGAAATGGCTAAACAAACTGTGATATATGAATGCATTGAAACATTATTGTGCTATAATAAATGAAGTAAGGGGATTTCAAATATTCCCTAGTAGTTTGAACTGATGTAGAGTGAAGTAAACAGCATGAGGAGAACAGTTTACACAAAGACAGCAACAGAAAAATAACTTTAAAAGAGTTAAAACGTGCTCAAGGCAATGATCACGTCTCCAGAGAACTTGCTGATAGAACCTGCATAGTAATAGATGACCAAGTCAAGGTTCAGAGGAAAATGTACATTTTTGGACCTGGGGTCACAACCCACAGTTTAAGAAGCACTGAAGGGGTCATGAGTGGAAAAAGTTTAAGAAACCCTGCTAGGTGACTTAAAGGAGCTTGCTGCCCAAGAGAACAATTAGCAGGCTATTTACAGTAGTACACATGAGAAAAGTGATGAGGACCTGAACTAAAACAGTAGCTGAGGGGCCAGCTAGGTGGCGCAGTGAATAGAGCACTAGCCCTGGAGTCAGGAGGACCCAAGTTCAAATGCGGTCTCAGACAAAACACAAAGCTAGCTGTGTGACATTGGGCAAGTCACTTAACCCCAATTGTCCTACCTTCCCCTCTCCAAAAAAGCAAAAAAATAAAATAAAGTGGTGGCTGTGTAAATAGAAAGAAGGGGACACAGGTCTAAAAGACGATGTGGAAAAAGAAATTACAAAATACAAGAGTTAGATGGATGTGTTGAGTAAGAGTGAAGAGTTGAGGATGACATTGAGGTTACACACCTGAGTAAATAAAAGGGTAGTCAGGTATTCCTGACAGTAAAGTGGGGAGAGGGGAGAATTTGAGAAGAAAAAGAATGAATTCTCTTTTAGACTGTTGAGTTTTAGGTGCTTAGAGCACTTTCAGTTCAAAATATCCAGTAGTCAGTTGGTAATGTTGAATTGGAATGCAGTGGGAAGGGAGTAGGACTGGTTGTATAGATCTTTGATAGTCATCTAGATAGAGAAGATAACTGAGTTACAGGGGAGCTGATAAGATTATCAAGAAAAGAATATAGAGAGAAACAGAAAGAGGACCCAGCACCTAAATTTACTTATGTTATTGCCTTAGTTCAGTATTTCAGGCCTATAATTTCATCAATGAACATTCCTCAATTGACACCTCTTACCACCTCTCTGTTGAAAGATAATGTGACTGAAGATTTCATCATCCTGTACCCAGCCTGATCCTCAGGTAGCCCCCACCAAACCAATACTCTTAAACCTTTTCACTTTGTAAGGAACTTTTCTTCATTACGTAAAAGCATCAGAAGATGACTTTAATGTAGGAATGATGACATGAGGTGAAGGAGGGGATGATTAGGATATTGTTACTGAGTTATACCCATGCTGGGAAATCCCATTGGTAACTATTTTCTTTAGTAGTTATGTTTTTGTCCAATGCAGCGTGGCAGTCTTATAGTCTGCTTATAGATGTGAACCTTATTGGGCATAATTCACTTGCTTGTTCTGCCTCTTTGCTTAGTCTCATGTCAAACCTCTCAGGAAGTTTGAGGTATATTTATAGTGTTTGCACATAATAAGCATTGAAATGTTTTTTTTTTTCATTCATTCATTTCTGCCTCCACCTTCACACAGTGTTCTTGTGCCTAGAATGCATTTCTTCCTCATTTGTGCATCTCAGAAGCCTTATTCTTCAAGGCTCAACTAAGATGCTCTCATGTCCCCCATGAATCCTTCCCTGATCCTCCTGGTTTTCACTGCCTTCTCAATTTTCATTGTGCTAACGCTTAGTGCCACATTCCTCAGTAAAATATAAGCTCGTTCAGAAAAGGGATTGATTTTATTTTTGTTTTTGTTTCTCTCGTACCCTAGCACAGTGCCCGGCACATACTAAGAATTTCAGAATCAAGAGTTCGGTAGTATAGCATTTGCATACACCAGATATTTTTAAATGGAATTAGAATGAAAGTTTGTGGGGAACCATTTTACCCATAATTTGCTAATATATTTTACAGTGGTATTTTTTAATGCTTTCATATATTTAAAGTCTATTTGAAAACCAGAGTTGTGATGTCTTATTAAAATGGACTTTATAACAAAACTTCAGATCATTAGTTGTTTTTTTTAAATATAAACACATTCATATGAACATTAGAATGTGGAAGTGGCTATCTTCTTGTTAGCTGCTAATCTTGGAAAAATCTTAATTTTTAGAATATTTCTGTTATGGATTAGCAAAATGCACTAATTTCTCTATGGCAGTCGATGATAGAAGTTTTGTTTCTTTGACAGAAATGAAATGGTTTGGGAAAGAAGATATTTGCTTTAAACTGTAGTTGCTTTTTTTTTTTGTCATTGGTCCATCATACTGTTGTTTCTGCCTCTGCCTAAATCCAAACCCCCACCCCCCTCACAGCCTGACAGAAATGTTCGCTTATGCAGCTAGTCCTGCCTCAGTTTGTACCACATCTTCTACCTGTATTCGGCTGAGACATCAGAAGTCGATGTCCATGTCAGCCTCTGGGCAGCCCAAGATGATGTTACCTCCAATAGACAGTGAAGGAGATAACTTCAAGGATATGTAAGAAAAAAAACCCACAGAATCCTTGTGATACCAGTGTGTACCCACTGCTTTAGTTGTGTGCTATGGATTTTAGAGTCCTAAAGTCTATTACTAGCTGTCTATAAAATGTCCTTTCTCACCATATTTTTCTTTATGCTCTGTCTGGTGGTGTCTTTCATATATTTTGGTCTCTGTGTGTGTTTCAGTGCCTTCTGCATAGTTGTCCAAATACAAGGAATTCCTTCACTCCCTTCCCAGTTTTTTTAGCATGTGGAATGGTACTTTTTATGGGCTTAAAAACTTTTCAGTTGCCTATTTTTAAATTCCACCTGTGTGTTCTGTTAGATTATTTTTAATTGGGAAGATTCTCTGCATGTAGGCACATTGTGAGTGGGGAAGCAACAGAAAGAAGTTTTAGTTTAGCCATTCTTTGTCCCAGAAATTCTCTATATTAGTCTTGTCCCTGAAAAATCTGTGTGCACGATTCTCCCACTTCCCCCTGAAGGTTTGTTTCCTTATAGTGTTCCCTTTACTCCCTCTTCACTTCTGGCCTACTTTTTTTCCTCCTAATTCTTTTGTAAAATATCCCTCAGTTCTGGATTTTTTTTATAACTGGTTCTTTCCTTGGTACAAAAAGTTGTGACTGTGACTGTAATTTTATATCCATGAAATGTTTGCCACAAAATTATACTGTGAATAGGAAGTCAAAATTATTATGATTTTCTACTTTTGTAGCACTGTTCCTGATCAGAGAACTCCAGTTGCTTCAACACATAGTATCAGCAGTGCAACTACTCCCGATCGAATTCGCTTCCCAAGAGGAACCGTCAGTCGTAGCACTTTCCATGGCCAGCCCCGGGAGCGGCGAACAGCCACGTACAACGGCCCACCGGCATCACCCAGCTTGTCACACGAGGCAGCTCCACTCTCCCAGACCAGAAGTAGGGGCTCCTCTAATCTTTTTAGCAAATTAACATCAAAACTCACAAGAAGGTAAGTACCGTGGAGTCTGGGGATATTTTTAATTGACCAGACAGAATAAGTTGCCTTTTCCTATGTCATATGAAGCCACTATTCAAATGCTTCTCACTTCAGCTTTTTTTTTTGTAGTCAATATATCTTGAATATTCATTAGCCTACTTATTAGCCTTTATAATTTTTAGAAATGTGATGGTTGAAAGCCTTTTGGAATTAGTAGTGAACCATCTTTTAATCTATTCACAGTGTTAGAGATTAGCATTTAGGGAGGTGTCAGTGTTATTAAATAAATGTACTTTATGATCCACATATTCATGTGTCATTTTCTGAAGTGGAACAGAATAGCTGGTCTAGTATGTATTCAGATAATGCTCAATAAATAATCCACAGTGAAGAAAATAAGTACAATGTCCTTTCAAGTGAAGTAGAAGCTTCCTATGCATTGACTGTCATGCCCTTGAAGTCCAGTATCTTTACAGAAGCATCAAAGGGTTAAAGATGTACTATGGCAGACTTTGACATGATATCAAGAAAAGTTTAGTTGCAGCTAAAGCTATCCAAAAGTATCTGTAATTTGCACAGGTTGAATTACCCATCCCTGGGGATGCTAAAGCAGAAAATAGACAAACTGTCAGGGATATTTTGGAGGGAATTTCTAATCAGTTATGGGTTCAACTAGGTAGCCTCTTCAGTCCTTGCCAGACTCTAAAATTCCATGAATCTGTGACTGGGTTCCCTAAGGTTCCAATGTTGAAAGTGTTTGAAACTTAAGACTTTGCTAAAAAAACCTGGTGTATAAGATATGAACCCTCTATTTTTTATTATTAATTTTTAAAATATAGTTTCCTTCCTCCCCTCCTGCCCCTCACCACCGTAAGATTCTTTGTAATAAAAGATTGTGTTTTGTTTTAGTAATGAGAGGTAGAGTTTGTCAAAGTGATGTAACCTGGAAGATACTAACTCTTTAGGGGAAAATAAAAAATTATGTTGATGAGGTTGTGATCCCTTTGCACAGACAGTGAAAGTTTCTTCTTTTAGGAAATCTGAAAGCCATTGTAAATTCAAAATCACACCTCAAAAGATTCCCCCAGTGGGGGGCCTCTTTGAAACAGGATTTGCCTGCTGATGAGTATATACTTTCATTCAAAGCTTCTCTGCAAGTTGGACTGTCCACATAGATTTTCCTGTTTGTCTGCTCTTCTAGGCAAGGCTTTATCTCCCGGTCTCTTATATTACCACTTTTATTTTTATGTGACCTGTTTTGTTTAAGTTGTGTACTGAATCCTTAAATCTAGTAGGTCCCTTTAATGACTTGTCTGTCTCATCAATCTAAAACTTAGGTCATAGGATTCATACTTGGAAGGGATCTTAGAACATCTTGTCTAACTTCTTCCTTTTATAAATTAAGAAATGGGAAGTTCCTCAGCTAGTAAATGTTAGACATTTTAACCCAGATCTCTTGAATCCAAGTGTAGCATTTCTTCCACCATACCCTGTGATAGTCACATTCATCTCTCTTTTCTTTACTACAACTGACATATATTAAAGTCCCTCCCAGGTGGGGAATTTTTCTTACGAGTCATCATTGACTCAAACTTAGGGAAGAGCTCTTAGTCTCCACCTCTTTCTCTTTAAACATAGAGCCAGTTCAGAACCAAAGCATATTTGCTGTATGAGCCAATAGAAACTCCACACAATTGTGTGTGCACGTAATAACCATCATTGGTAATATCCTGCAGCCTGCCTACACCCCAATTTTAGTCTTTCCGTTGCCCTTTGGGTCACCTGCAATTGTGCTGCTTCTGAAATCAGAATGTTACATGAGTTACATCCATATTGTATCACTGTGAGAAGGTTAAGTGTTAAAAAAGGATGGCGTTTGCAGCCTAGAGTAGTATGGGGTCATTGATAACACTGCCCAGTTTTCCCAAATAATTTTTTTAAATGCTATAAGCCACCTGACTTATGCTTGTCTTAGGTAACAATTTGTTTAAATGAGTATCTTTTAGTGGCTTAGTACTCCTATGGCTACAGTGTATAACATCACATTTTATTCAATATAAAAAAGAAATAGTCTGTAGCACTGCCTTTTTTCCTGTTTTATGAGATTATTTTATTGAGCACTGACAGCATTGTAGAGGATACAGACATGAGCAACCTATGATCTTAACCTTTGTGGGCTGATGGTCTAATAGGTAAAATTAATAAAAGGCAGAATGTGTTAAGTAGAACACAAGAGACACAAAGGGCTCTGGAAAGAAAATTTCCTAGTTCTTTTAGTTAGTACTGCTAAATTGTTCATTTCTGATTCTTAATGACTAAAAAGCAAAGGTAACCCAACAAGGAAATTATAATTGTAATAAAAATCTGACCCTCCAAGGTACTTTTCAGCTCTATCAGTGTGATATACATAAATAATTCATTTAAAATATATAATAGCCAATTTTGTGAAAATTCTTTTTTTCATTATTTTATCAGTTGCAGAACTAAAAACTGGATTGTATTGATTTTGAAAATACTTGATTCCCTACCTCAGGGTAGTGTTAAGATTTGATATAATAAAAAGACATTTTTTAAATTTGGCTGATTTTTTAAATATTTCTAGCTATTTCTATTTAATAATGACATTTTCAAATTATTAATAGTTTCAAAGTTCAGCATGGGATGCTCGTCACTTAGATACTTTAAAGAAATTTGAGCAGTATGCCTTGTTTAAACGAGTATATCACAACTGACTTGATCTACTAAAAAAATACCCTTTCATTTCTCAATGTAACTTGAATTTTCAAGAACACCAGTATTTGCTATATCTGTGAAGATTTTAAATAATTTAATTTAGTAGCAATTATACAAAAATTTGTTATTTGTTTTTGGCATTTTTTTCCCAAAAAAAAAATCTTATTTTTCTTCCTCGAGATAAACTTGGTCTCTCTTCATTTAAAAATCCCTCATTAAGAACTCATTGAGGTCCCACAGCTAAAAGGCTTAGTTGAAACAAGACACACCAAAATGAGAATTTGCAAGTCAGTGCACTATCAAGTTTCATTGTATGGTATACCATACATAAGATTTGGACTTGAATTCAAATCAGTTCAAATTACTGCCTTAAGAACCTATTATTGACTCATTTTTCAGCCAACATCTTGAAACAGTTTCATTATGTGTTAGTAAAATGAACTTTGTTTTATTTATTGTTTTTTGTTGTCTCTAATTGACTGGATTTTTTCATTTTAGTTTGTACAAATCATCTTGGTTAATTTTGCTTTTGGCTTAATTTCTTTTAGAAACATGTCATTCAGGTTTATCAAAAGGTAGGCCTTTATATTTCCATCCCCATCCCCAAATGGCTTCTGCAATTAACCTCAGGTTTGGCTTTATAGCCCTGGTTTCTCTTAAAACTAAAATTTCTGCTGAGAACTAAATACTTGTTTCCTTTTTAAAACTAAATATATATATATATATATATATATGTATAATATATATGGAAAAAAACACATGAGCTCTTTCCAAAATATAAGGGCCTGTGGCACCCATATAACAAGAGGCTAAGCATGCTCTGTGCATTTTCTTTCTTTTGTAGAATGAATAATCTGAATAATTTGGTCTTTATACTAATACACTTAGCATGCTTCTTTTTGGAGAATGAAATATTTAGTAACATTAATGAACTATCGCTATATAGCTATTAGCATGCCAAAAGTGAGTGATATTTGTGTTAATTATAATTTCTGTTTCTCTGTTTAAAGGGTTTTATTAACAGAAAAACTTGAAAACCAGAATGATGGTGAAATTGGCCACATTCCTATACTAGAAACAGACCCAAAATTCAAATAATGCTGTGATACAATGTAGTCAACCTAGAAGACCTTAAGACACAGACAGCTGTGTAACATCAACATTTAAGATATTTTGGAGTTGAACATTTTGATTACTTGCTTTTAACCACAGAAGTAGTAGACTCTGTGTAGTGGATGGGGATCAAGAAATTTCCTTTATGACCCAAGTTCCTACCATTATTGTGTGCTAAGTTACTTCTGCCTCAGCTTCCTCCTTCATTAAATGAGGCTAATTCTTTACCTTTTTTCCGATCCCAGCACATGTGTATGTGGATCCTTTAAGCTGCTGTGAATAATCGCATGTTTTTATTGTTACATAACTGAAAGCCAGTGTTATTTGAGTAAAACTGCTTTTTAATCAATTGTGACTTAAATATGTTTGGTGACAACCACTAAAACATGAAATAAAAACTGCATCAGAGGGGAGAAAACCATTGAGGGTAACAATATTAATTCTCTGACTGTCTTATAAAGGGTTAGAATGACATTTTTTGGTGTATATAAAACCATAGGTTCACTAAGTGAACTTAGTATGAAGTTTATTTTATAGGACTGTGGGATATCTGCTTTATTAATACTAGAAATTCACCACTACTATTGTAAATTGACTGCTAATTGCCCATCATGGGAAATTAAGGTAAAAGCTGCCAAATTTCCCTTTACTAGAAGAAAAATGAATTTACATAGAGTCTGAACCTGAAATTATACCCTCTTTTGCTGTCAAAAGGTCATTCATTATTTTGGAAGAAAGTTAAAAAGGTCAGAATCAACATTATCATTCATACTTTAAAGTTCACATTTCCCCTAAGAATGTTTATATTCAGTATACATATGTGTATCATTGGTCATCCATCCTACAAGTATATTGTTAGATGTTCACTTTAAATTATACCTAATATATATGTAGTTATATATAACCAAAATGGGAAAAGGGTAGGAATTTGGAAGTTGCTTATAATCACAAATTTGGTATCTCTGTTTTTTAGAAATAATTTCTTAAGTGTCGTATATAATAGGTAGTTGTGTACTAGTATAAGATTTCTCTTCTCTTTCCCACTTCCCTGTGCTTCTGCATTCTTTTCCTTGAGGCTCCCAACTGAATATGAGAGGAACGGGAGATATGAGGGTTCAAGGTGAGGGGAATCATTTTTATTTAAAATTTTACTTAATTATTGCATTTTGTGTAGTGAAGATATTATATTACTTAAATCTTGTGTACCACCTTAATAAACTATTAATATATGTTTAATATAGTCACTATTTCGAGTCTATTTTAGCATTAGTCAAAGCATGTGCTTGCTGTTGCTACCTCAAAATACAAAGCCTACTTATTTCTAGTGAGATTTTAATTACTTTAATCAGCCAAGGCAGGTGCTGATTTGGTATGACAACTATCCATCATCTTAACACATATAATGAAGCTCCAGAAACCCTCCCTGATAATTTCATATAACAGTATGCCTTAATTTGTTTTAAATGTTTGTGTTTTGCCATCTTCCCAAATAGGTGGTCTGTTATAAGAATATGAGTTAAGGGAAGAAATATACTAGATTTACCACTTGTTTTCATTCATTGTGTCCCTAAGCCACTTTCTTACATGATAAAAACAGGTTAATGGAATTTTAATATCTGTATATTTTATATTTTGAAAAATGTCATTAAACATATAATATACATATAGGTAGCATTAAACAGATTCCTGTTTGATTCATTGATTTCTTCATTGCTAGAACTAGGCAACATTTTCCAGTTATATTAGTTAGTAGGAAATATAATGAAGTGATAAAAAAAGAAAATATCTCCCACTTTTCAGTGATACCTTTATTTAGTGTATCTCATTGGATTGTGTGTGTGTGTGTTTGTTTTAATTTCTGTCCATTCAGCAAAGATTTAATGAACATTTATTCTGTTCATAGAATAGCATTGTCCTAGGTTGCATGGAAATTTGACTTAGTCATTGAGGTCCCACAGCTAAAAGGCTTAGTTGAAAGAAGACACACCAACATGAGAATTTGCAAGTCCATACACTATCAAGTTTCACTGTGTGGCATACCATACATAAGATTTGGACTTGAATTCAGATTAGTTCAAATTACTGCCTTGTGAACTTGATAAAGTCTCTTGACCTCTCTGGACCTCTGTTTTCTCATCTGTCATTAGATCTCTGACAAAAAGTTGAATATTGGATTTTGTAGGAAGGAAAAGTAGGCAGGTCACTCTGGGCTTTCTTTCTGTAAAACGTTGTCTTACTTAGCATCTTTAATATGCTAGACATTCCTAAAAACTTGGATATTTACATTTTTATTATTTATATGACTCTGAGTTTGTCTTTTGATGACTGTTTTAATTATTAGTAGCTATAGATAATATAATCTGAGAATATCAGAATTGCCTTGGAACTAGAAATTTAATATTCTCATTTTTAACCCTTAAAGAAATGGAGACAAAATGAACAATTGTTTATTGAATATGACTGGAGTCCCAGAATACCACTTTCCCATTTTTCTCAGTGCTATCATCATCCAAGAAAATTATCTTTAGACCCCTCCTAATGAAATATGATCTAGATTTTGTTTATCTGGGAGAAGAGGATATTTTTAAGCCCAAGAAAGGAATAGAATAATTTTCTCCCAGAATAATGATCAAAAGTGTATCATTATGGGAAAATGATGTATAGAAGGGAAAAAATCATAACATCTTTTAAAAAAAAAATTATCCCCAAGCTATTCTCAAAACCATTTTGTAGGTTTCCTGAATTAGGGAGTTTATAAGAAATTTATAAGAAAAATGTCCAAAAAAAAAAAAACAGCTGTAGTATCTCTAGTCATCCATGAAAATACAAAGTATTCCAGGCAGTGCTGTCGGGAGGACGATATATCCTGTTTCTCTCTGTTTTCTTTTTTTTTTATTATTTTTTTATTTTTTGCTTTTTGGGGGGGCCGGGCAGTTGGGGTTAAGTGACTTGCCCAAGGTCACATGGCTAGTTTTTGTGTTAAGTGTCTGAGGCTGGATTTGAACTCAGGTCCTCCTGACTCCAGGGCTGGTGCTTTATTCACTGTGCCACCTACCAGCCCCCAGTTTTCTTTTTTTTATATATTTTTTAAATATCTAAGAGATGGGGCGGCTAGGTGGCGCAGTGGAGATAGAGCACTGGCTCTGGAGTCAGGACGAGCCGAGTTCAAATCTGGCCTCAGACACTTAACACAAAAACTAGCCGTGTAACCTTGGGCATGTCACTTAACCCTAATTGCCCTACCTTCCCCCCTCCAAAAAAAAAAAAGCAAAAACATAAATATCTAAGTGAGAAAGCTAAAAAAATTGAAAGGAATAATGACTCAGATTTATAGCATTTTAAGGTTTGTAAATGTTTCCTTAAATCAGCAAGAGGTGAAAAATAAATGAGTATAAAATTGATGCAGATTTACTGGTCAGATGGGATTTTAATGACAATGAATTTTTTAAAAAGGTTTTTATGGCTACATGTAATAGGTGCTCCTTAATGAAGGAACAAATGACCAGACCCACAGTATTATCTTTACCCTGTAGGAAACTATTAAGGAAAGTGGTATATATGCATTGTTAAACACAGCATGTTTAATGTGCCATTTGCTTCAACTAACCAAAGTAGATAATGTTGGTTTTCCTATGGAGTTAAAAATAAACCTGCCCCCTGTGCATTTCAGTCGCAACGTGTCAGCTGAGCACAAGGATGAAAACAAGGAGGCAAAGCCCCGCTCCCTGCGGTTTACCTGGAGCATGAAAACCACCAGTTCCATGGATCCCAATGACATGATGAGGGAAATTCGAAAAGTCTTGGATGCCAATAACTGTGACTATGAACAGAGAGAGCGGTTCTTGCTCTTTTGTGTCCACGGAGATGGGCATGCAGAAAACCTTGTACAGTGGGAAATGGAGGTGTGCAAACTGCCAAGACTGTCACTGAATGGCGTCCGCTTCAAGCGGATATCAGGAACATCCATAGCTTTTAAAAACATTGCTTCCAAAATTGCCAATGAGTTAAAGCTGTAACAAAGTAATTATGTTGTAAATTAAGTACCAATTTCAAGTGTTTTCCTGAACACTTATGGAAATGTATAAAATAATATTTAGGCAATAACTTCTGCATCTTCAGAATCATGGTATTAAAAAATATATATATGAAAATGAGCTGCTCAGCCAGGAGAAAGAGTTGGACTTTTTTTTTCTAAGTGCACTGCAGCATTAAAGTTGCCTATTCTGTAAAATATTTACCCCATCATTTTATTTACATTGTTCTAAGGTCTCTTAACAGTCTACAGAATATATCCATTTAAATATGCCTCCCATTTGTGTGACTGTGAGAGTGTATAGTATGTGTTTATAGTATATAAGTTTAAAGTATTATATATGTAAACAAGTCCTTACACCAACATCCCAAGCTGTACCAATACCTCTTTGGAAGATCATTTTGGTGCTAAAAATGGATATAGCCAAGGAGGAAACTTTCACTTAATATAAAAATCAGCATAGGAATAGTTTCAATTAGCGCGGGTTTACAGTTTGCTACTGTGGGATTTTTTTTTTCTTAAAAAAAAAGTACAAAGAGTTTGAATTTACAGTTGTGAACATTGCTTTATGTGTTGGGTTTTTTTTTCCCGAGTAGATCTCATGAGATCATTAAAAAATCACTTTTCCTCACTAGAGTTTTGCATTATGTCTCCTAGTACTGTATTTAAAACTTGGTGAAAAATAACTAAGATGTATACATGTCCCACCTAACATCCTCAATAGGGTCCTTATAATCCTATTAGGTAAACCAGGGCTGCCTAGGGAGAAAGACAGTGTTAATGGTGGGCATTTAGTGGAGCATTAGCAAGGTGTGATTGTGGAATATGTTTATATATTTTCTCATCATTAATCAGCTGAAGTGCCTCAAACTATCCCTCTATGTTTTGATTATTGAGTTTAGGCCAGGCTGGACTTATTTGGTGCATCCTCAGAGCTGCAGGGGGTGGAGGGGATGGGAAGGCAGTGTTTTTTAACCTGAACTTTTTTTCAGAGGGAAATTAGAATGAGAAGTACAATTCCTTGTCCGTGAGAAAGGAATTATGTAGAGAGAGCAATTTGACTCTCTTGATTTCTAGCTAGGACCCATATGTTAAAAGCTGTCTAATATGAGACTTTGTTAGATTTGTTTTCCGTGCAGTATGAAATCTTCTCATTCTTTGTGCTTTGTTACACGTGTCAGGCTTACAGCCTTTTTCCACTTCCTACATGGTTATATAAGAGGGTATGATTAATTCAACTATCAGTTTGTGATTATAGCCTCTCAATGGGGAAGTTGTTGACTCATTCAAAATTAAAAGTTCCCTGGAAGCAAATTTGTTTTCTACTTAGAGAAACACGAGAGGTTCACAGTTACTTCCCCTCTGGGCTTAGGTGCTTAATTTGTAAAACAAGGGAAGGAGAAGCTGGAATGAAACAAGATCAGATGATCCCTAAGAACCCTGGGATTCCTCTAAAGCAGTAGCTTCCAGGCCCACTTTGAAGAAGAAAATCTTGCTAGAGACTTTCAATAAATGCTTTATTTATGTCAATTGCTTTTCATTTCTGATCTCTAGTTGGACTTATATGTACCCCCTCACACTCAGGGTTACATAATGAAGCCCAGTGTGCAAGCAACACATTTTCGAGTCCTGTTTCCCTCCTCCTGTTTTTTGTCAGTGTTAGAAAATATTAGGTGGCCACACAAATAGGAGTAAATATCTTTCCACTTATGTGGAAAATGGGAACTGTTGAGAATGATACATTCCAGAACACAGTTTCCAGATAGATTTCTTTGCCATATGTTCCTATAAGTTTTCTCTGTCTACTGACTAATTCTCCCTTTGTATCTATATATAGCACCTTTGTTTCAGGAAATTTGGGAGTACTTTAGAGTATTCAAGTCCTCATGGGCAGGAGACAGAGAACACTTTTGCCATAAGTTCCATGATTCAGCAAAATAAACCACAAGTTAGGTACACAGGAGTAGCAGCTTGGACTTCGTTAAAATTATTACCCTGAAAATTATCCCAACACTTTTAACTTCATCTCCTTAGCTATTCTTCAGAAGTTTTCCATGGTTAAATGAAACAGAATGTACAAAGTATTTAACTGACAGGTTTAGATGCATACTGGTATCCATTATATAGTAGTCTTTCCAAGAAATTCAGATAATTCATGTTGCACAAAATTGAAGAGTAGAGTCCTTTAAAAAGTCCAGTTTCTCATAAGGTAGAATAATATTGCTTTCATGCTTGTCTGTTTAAAGTGACAAAGAAAATATAGAAAAATTAGAAGGTCATTCAGAAGATTTTAGAGGCCAGTGAGATATTCTTACTTTGATGAAAGTAGTAGTTGTCATCCTAATCAAGGCATATTAGCTATTCAGTTTTAATATACCTGCCTCCCAGAAAATTTTCCTCATCTTAGAAATAAACAGCATCATTCAGACTTGAATAGAAATCCTATTTATAAGCTCCCCAACAAAGTCATCCAGTCTACACTTCAGGACCTCTAATTAAAGGGAAAGGAAAGGTTGAGGCAACCCATTTCACAACTCTACAATTTTATATCAAGCCTAGTTATGCCTTCTGGTGCCAGGCAGAACAAGTCTAAGCCCTCTTTCCTGTGACAGTCCTTCATATGCTTAAAGATACCTATCATAATCCCTTAAAGTTTTCTCTTCTGTAGGCCAAACATCACAGGTTCCTTGTATGTATCTTTTTTGACATGGTCTCCAGTCTTCTCACCATCCTGGTCACCTTCCAGCTTGTCATTTCTTAAAAACAAAACACTTCTAAGAAATGGTTGAACTTCAACCCTGTAATTTCTGAAAGTGAGAACTTTACACACACAACTGGTAAGACATAGGAAGCATAACTACTGTGATGGTTGTGTCACAGCGTATAATTCTTCTTGAGCTTGAGTTTGTTTTTTTTGTTTTTTTAAATGAGATGTAATCTGAACAAGTTCCTATTCTAGAAATTCTGTAACTTTGAAGACTCTAACATTACACAATTATCAATTGTGAAAAGCCTTGCATCGTTGTCTTTCAACAGTCCACAAACCCAGTAACAAAAATAAATCCAGTCAAAGGGAAGAAAGGATTGATATTTGGGAGCAAAAAGAAAATACTTAGCACTAGCCCTGGGTCTCTTCTGGCTGAGATTCATGAATCTGGAACATCATGGTGTCATGTATTATGGGTAGGGCTAATAATATTTGCAGAATTAATAAACTTAAAACCACTAAAAATCTTACTACTTTGTGCAGTGAGTGTAATGTTACCCTTTTTAAGGGAAAAATGCACTGTAACTTGATGCCAGCATTATTTCAGCAAGCCAATACATGCTGAGATATAATGTAACAGTGTGAGGGATGGGGAATTTCTCTGTGTGCCTTGGAAAAGTTATTAAAATTCACATGGAAACCCATTTCTTAATGAGCAGTGTCACCATAACCAAATATACCCATCATTGAATAGGGAGATTCTTACATCATGTCTAGCCAATACTTTTCTTATTTTAAATTTGGAGGAAAGTAGAGATTCTAGTATTTATATTCTGCATAGTGGGCTAAGTAAATTCTTGCTAAACATAAGATTGGTGAGGCCTCAAAAAAAACAAAACAAAATCATACAATGTCAAATTAGACCCATCAATAATCTGTAACCTCTTCTTATTTATAGGTGGGGAAACTGAGTCTCAGAGATAGGAAATTATTTGCCCAGATCATCTGACTCCCAATCTAGTGTTCTTTTTTCTGTTACTAACTGTGAAATTTGTGGCTATTAATTAAGGGTTTAAAACAGTGGTTGTTCATCAAGGCCTTAATAGGTCCTTGCCTGGAAATTTTCAGTAAGATCTAGGTGCCACATTTTAAGAGGGAGCTTGATAAAATGGAATGTGCTCAAATGAGGATGAAAGGCTAAGGGTGGAAAAACTACATGACTGAAGGTGAATAATCAGAGCACTTTGTCAAGGAGAAATGGAAAAAGTATTTAAGCACTTGAAGGTTTGTCATATGGAAGAGGGCATAGTCTTACTAACTCTGTAGCTCCAGAGGACAGAGCCAGATTGATTGGAAAGCAGATTTAAGCCAAACATAAGAAAAACTTGCTAATGAATAGAGTTATCCAGTACTTCAGAGTAAAGCCCATTGTTCTTATGAAGGAACAAGTCTTTGATGGAAGGGTTTAAACAGAAACCAAGTGGTTATCAGGAATCTTTTCTTTAAAAGGAGATGCTTCATAAAATGAAGAGTTGGATTTGATAAGACTTCAAGATTCTTTCCATTTCTGAAATCCTATCAGAATGCATTAGAATTCCAAGTAGCAGTGTGTTTAATGTCAAGCCTAATTTGCCTCTGCAATTTGCAGAACTATTCCTAGTTCTGTCATGTTCCTTACTAGCTATTCCCTTTCCAAATCTGCCATTCTTTTGTGAAGCCCTTGCCTTCAGTTACTAGCAGTGACGAAAATAACCAGCGAGGTCCCTTAGTTTTATTCAGTTTCTTGCCCAAGATTTTGTAATCCTTAACAATTCATTCCAGATTCCTTCTGGCAGTATCATTTATGGCCATGTGATTCTTACAGCATTCTTACACCATATGAACCCGCTGAAATGTAAAGGATTAATATTTATAAGTGACCCTAAATATTTTAAGGGCAATTTGTAAACATTCCTGAACGAATAATTCTAACAATGAGCCTGTTTTAAAAACTATTAAGGAATTCTAAAATAGTTTTTGAAAAAAACAGGGTCATCTCTCCTTTGGTGCTGGTCGTTTCGTTAGATTTGGCTAAGTAATGGGGAAGTTCTAGGAGTTAGAACTCACAGGAACTTTAAAGAGTATCAAGTCTAACCACCTTATTATTTACTACCTTCTGTAATAAGGGTTGCTTTTGTTGAAAAAAGTAGACTGGAGAATCTTGCTAAGTATTCCTTTTTCTGATTGCTCATAAACCTTTAAGACAATAATATTTTAAGGTCCCTTCCAATTCTAGCAGTCTCTGAGACTGAATAACACTGGCCACAAATCAGGATGGCTGAGGTGCCAGTGTAGAGAAGACTGGATTTGGAAACAACCTGATTTTAAATCCCAGCTCCACCACTTAGTGTTATATGTGACCTTGGGCAAGTCACTTAACAACTCTCTGGGCCTCAGTTTCCTCATCTATAAAATAAGGGCGGTAGACCAGAAGACCTCTGACCTAATCCAGCACTAAACTTTATGATCCTATTATTCTTTAGAGATATGTTTTTTCTGTGAGGTGATAGTAACAATAATGACCACTTGATGGTGCTGCAACTCTGAATCCTAAAAGCAGAAAGCATTTACGTGTAATATGGGACAGAACCCAGTGTTAGGCTTTGTGTCCAATTTGACAAGTAATTTATTTTAGAGCCTGCTATTTATGAGGTGCAATTCTATGTTGCTTGCCCATGTGATTATTACTTAAGTACAATAGTTGTGCCTGAACTCCTTCCATGAAAAAATAACAGTTTAGTTTTGTCATTGTGGTTGTCTTGGAACAGAGATCAGAAATAGTAGACCAGTGTCCAAATGTTAGGTAAAAATGAAGGGAGTGGGGAGGATCTGAAGTCATAGAGTAGAATCTGGACTTATGTTCAAGAGATTAAAGAGTTGGATAGTGTGATAAAAGAGAAAAGAAAGAATAAGAACGACTGAACACCTTACAGTAAATAATAAAAATAAGCTTTCCCCTAAAGGATGGTATCTAGATCCTCTAAGGAGAAAACATCTACTTGTGCTTCAAGGAATTATGCTGTAAACCAGGCCTGCACAACTTGCAGTCACCTCAAGGATTTCTGCCAGCCCTCTGAGAATATCCTTTGTGTTTACTGTAAATCCTTTGGCTAGCAGCCCTAAGGCTATAAGTTGTACAGGCCTGCCATTCGGAGGTTAAAGAGACTCCCCTCTGGGTGGCAGCTAATTGATGCACACCTGACATTACTTTGAGTTCTTAGAGTAGGTATCCAAAATCTTTAAAAGAAGCTCTCAAATTTTAAATTCCAGCTGTGTCCCTAACTAGCTTTATGACTGTAAAGCCAGTAAGTCACATCCATTCTCTAAACCTCATCTGTAAAAGAGTGAATACTGCCTGCTTTGCCTGACTCTCAGGGTTTTCTGGATCCTATAATGGATGTGAAAGTGCTTCAAATTCAGTTCAAGAAAACAATAAGGTAAGGGAGTGGGGAGTGGATCCACCCACCACTTCAAAGTAATAGCTGAGGTCCACACGCTTCAGTCATGGTAATTAGTCAGTGAGCATGATTAGGTTTTAATATATTAACAAAACTTAAGCCTTGATCCCCTTATCAGATAAGAAATATAATCATAAAGTAGGTTTTAAGGAATTTGCCTGTATTTCCACAATGTATGAATAAACCATTAATTCCATAGGATTACGGGCTTTGGCCAAGCTGCCAATACCACACAGGATACATCTCGTGATTGGCTGAAAAAATCAAACATACCTCTCTGGGTCTGTGTATAAAAATAATAGCAAGTCAGTTTGAGAGTTGGCCAGTCAATTGATGGAAGAGCTCCAGTTGAGTTTATCAGTTCCAGAGTTGACACCCAGAAGAGGAAGAAAACCCAAGCCCTTGAAAAGAATCCCTGGAGCCAGAATTGAAAGGACTCTCCACCTCTTCCTCTCTCTTTTGACCCACACCATGAAACTGTAGGAGATAATGAATGCGTTGGATCAGGAATGGAAAGATTCACCAAGGACAGACACAGAAACAGAAAAATGTCATCTGAGGGCAAAAGCAGCCTCAAGGAGCCTGACTCCTTTCATCAGATAAGAATCCTGACTGTGGGTTCAAAGACTTTTAAGCCATAAAATGTATTGGCTGATTGTTAATGGAAGCATATCTGTGGGGATTTGTGAGCCAAAGTATTAAAAATAGCTTCCCACAAAGTTACTCCTAGACCCCAAGAGTAATAGACTCTCTTTTAGGCACCCAACCTATGAGTATAAATTGGGGGATTGGCCCCAGAAATGGTGCTACATTACTGTTTGCATGGCCCTGTGCTGTTTTGGTATGCAATATTAAGTCATAAAAGGGATGTTGGCAAGCATTTGCATTATCTAGCATAGGAGCAGCAAGGATAGGAAAAAGTTGAGAAATCATGAGGATCTACTGGATTACTAAAGTGTTGCCTAGAGGAGAGAAATATTAAGTGGATAGAGGATCACTTTCTTCAGATATTTGAAGGGCCTTCGGGAATGATCATTGTTAGGAATTCTGTAATATTTTATTAATTCAGCTCAACTTGTTAAGTCACTGTGTTGGGTACTGGAAGAGACAGAAACAAATATGAAAATGGTCCTGCCCTACTACGATAAGAGGTTGAATTAGGCGATTCCTTAGGACCCCATCAAACTCCCAGGTTCTCTGATTTTGCACTGTAACTGAAGTGAATGAATAAAGTATTTGTAAAACACTTAATACGTGCAAAGCTCTGGAGGTACCAATAATTGGGCAACTCCTGTTCTCAGAGATAACACTTGGAAGGTCTCAGCTATCAGATGAGTCCCATGGTCCTTTGGGTGAAGCAGCCAGGCAAACAATGATGCTTTTCCTTTAATGTCATTTCTGCTGATGAAATAATAACAGTTTTTGATATTGAACCATTTGATAGTGCCATGGATTGATGACAAAAAAAACTTCTGGGTCTTCAATAGCTGTTGCTGTAGCACCTACAGGAATAGTCGCTGGGCTGCACGTCCACATGAGTTGCCTTTTAGGATGATGGCTATGAGCACAAGATTGGAAACCTTGCTATTCTCAGATTCAGAGTCATGGGCTGTATCAGGAGGGAGGATAATGGCCAAGGTAGTGATAGTGGTTCAACTAGCCTGGCACATAGTCCTTCCTGTCACTCCCTCGGCTGCTTCTTTGATTGAGCTGACTGGCTTACAGTAAAATGCTACTTTCCAGCAAAGGCATGAAAGATCTTTGACCTGAACGTTCTTTGTGACCCTCCAAGTAACTTTTCTATATATTTATTTCAAGTAGAAACTGGAATGTGATTTTAATATCTTTTTACATAGTAAGTTTTCATATGGCATTGTTCCTTGAAGCGACTTGTAAACATCCAATGAAAACAAAGCTTCCCATTTATTGTCCATCTGCTTATCCAACTAAGATTTCATCCTGATCACCCTGGAGAAGTGATGTCCAATCTGCATCTTTAAAGCTCCACCAAGTCTAAAGCCCCTTTCTTTTTGTCCTTCCCTTTTTTCCCTTTCCTCCTCATTCTTTTGGTTTTGTTGGTTTTTTTTTTAATTCTCCTGCCACTTTGCCTTTCCAATGCAAGTGGATATAGGATATTTCTTCAAATATTTATATGAAGGGCCTTCAGGGAATGGTTAGTTGGGAATTCTGTAATATTTTATTAATTCAGCTCAACCTGTGAAGTGTCTATTCTGTACCTTCCGGTCACTGTGTTCCATGCTGGAAGAGACAGAAACAGATATGAAAACAGTCCTGCCCTGCTGCTGTGAGAGGCTGAATCAGGCAATGCCTTAGGCCCCATCAAACTCATCAATCACCCGATTTTGCACTGTAACTGAAGTGGATGATGTCAGGCCTGCAAGTACCTTCGATGCAGAGTAACCTCCAATTATGAAATTCTAGAATTGTGTGTCACACATATACACACACCCTTCAGTTACTTGCCAAAATACCTGGGTGCATTTGATAAAGGCATCTTGAAATGCTGTCTTTTCCCTTAGTCTGTCTTTCCTTTTGTTGTTACTTTAAGAACTGTAGAAGAAGTTTTACCCTTCTTCTAAGTGACAACCTGTCACATACTTGAAAGCAACTATCTTCCCAACTGCCCTCCTCTGGAGTCTTTGCACCTTCTCAATCAATGTCCTTAAATTTGTGTTCAGCTCCTGTGCTTCTCTTAATCCAATCCAGGATTTGAATTAGGATTAGTTTCTTCTTGATTGCCATATCACACTTCTGACAAACCTTTTTCAGACCAACTATTGCCTAACAATGCCTTCCCTGATTGATTTTTTAATATGAGTGATTTAAATCAGTTCTCAGATTCTCTGGATCAGTGTTTACTGTGAGGTGGTCAACAGAGATACTGTGCAGTAGCAGAGCTTGTTTGAAAAAGCATCATGCAAGTGTGATTCCTGAATTTCTGCTAACAACACTTAGCTTCTCTGGGCTATCTCAGAAATGGTTTTTCTTACTTTGCTTCCCCATTCAAGGGCCTACTCAACTCAGTGCTTATCTATTGCATTCTTTTTGTTTTGTTTTTGTTTTTTGCTTTTTGGAGGGGCAGTTGGGGTTAAATCACTTGCCCAAGGTCACATGGTTAGTAAGTGCTAAGTGTCTGAGGCCGGGTTTGAACTCAGGTCCTCCTGATTCCAGGTCCAGTGCTCTATTCACTATACCACCTAGCCACCCCCTGCCTGTTGCATTATTAATTAAATAAGAAACTTCTCAGCCATTTATTACACTCAATTGTTCCCCACCTCCCCCCAGTTTTTTTTCTTAACCAAATCTATCTCCTTCTACATTTCACTCATTATTCTTTGTCCTGCCCCCTAGAGCCAGACAGAGTATATAAATTCCTTGTTTTCTTTTTTTTTTTTTTTTGGATAGATACAGTATTTTCTTATTTTTTGTTTTCCACTTATTAGTATTTTTTTTCCAGTTACATGTGAAGATTGTTTTCAACATTCACTTTTATAAAATGTTAAGTTCTAAATTTTTTTCTCCCCCTCCCCTCCCCAAAACAATATGCAATCTGATATATACTACATGTATAATCATATTAAACATATTTCCACATTAGTCATGTTATGAAAGAACAAGCAGAACAAAAAGGAAAAGCCAGCAAAAAAAGAAAAAAATAGTCTGCTTTGGTCTGCATTCAGACTCCACAGATCATTGTATTTCTTAGAAGAGCCAAGTCTATCAAAGTTGGTTACTGCACAGTGTGGCTGTTAACTGTGTACAATGTTCTCCTGGTTCTGACTTCACTCAGCATCAGTTCATGTAAGTTCTTCCAGGTTTTTCTGAAGTCTGCCTGCTTCTCATTTCTTATAGCACGATAGTATTCCATTACATTCATATGCAGTGGTACCTTGACATACGAGTACACCAACTTGCGAGATTTCTGAGATAAGAGTTCTCACTTGGTCGATTTTTTGCTTTGAATTGTGAGCCAAAATTTGAGGTACCAGCCGCCACTAGTTGGCGCCCTGATCGCCACAACCCAACACCCACCCAGCATCCCGCCTCACTCGTTCAGTCCACGTGTTTACCTCTCTGGTGAAGAAAATTAAGTTAAAAGAAAGTAAAAAAAAGATATTGTAGCAATTAATTAAGTTCAGGGATAAAGTGTAGCATTAAGAGTGTAGCCAATAAGTGAAGGAAAGTGACCGAAAGAGCAGGAAACAAAACTCCTCTAAGCTCCTCCATCTATCTCCTCCACCTTCCACCTCCGCCAATATCATGTTAGCTCAAGTCATCTGATACCCAAGGTAAATATACACTTTATAAAACCAGTTTATTTCTTTACATTCTCTTTTATTATGTTTTCATACAACATTTGTTATTTATAAATACTTTTTCTTATTTAAAAACACAACAAAAAATACTGGAGTGGCATTTTGGGGGCTGGAATGAATTAATGCCATTTCAATTAATTTCAATGGGGAAAACTGACTTGATATACGAGCAGACTGAGTTACGAGCTCAGTAATGGAACAAATTAAACTCGTGAGTCAAAGTACCACTGTACCATAATTTGTTGAGCCATTCCCCAACTGATGGGCATTCCCTCAATTTTAATTCTTTGCCTCCACAAAAAGAGCTGCTATAAATATCTGTGTACATATAGATCTTTTTCCCTTTTTTAGGATCTCTTGTGGGATACAGACCTGATGGTAGCATTGCTGGTTCAAAGGGTATGCACAGTCGTATAACCCTTTGGGCATAGTTCCAACTTGCTCTCCTAAATCTCCCTTCTGAAAGGACAACTTTTATCAGCCATGCCGGTTTCCTTATTGTTCCCTGTCCTTATATTTTGTTCGTGGTTTTCTGCCCCAGTGGCATCAAACCCACATAAAAATATGTATGTAAGGATCCTGGATGGCTGCATATTGCCTTAGAAAGCCATGCATGGTTATGTGTTTGTTTATTGCTACTAATTTTGTTGTTCAGTTGCTTTTTTTTTAGTCATGTCCAAGTCCTCATGACCCCATTTGGAGTTTTATTGGCAAGATACAGGAGTGGTTTACCAATTTCCTTCTCCGGCTCATTTTACAGATGAGGAAACTGAGGCAATCAGGGTTAAGTGATTTGTCTAGGGTCACACAGCTAGTAAGTGTCTGAGGCAAGATAAGTGTTCTGACTCTAGACCTAGTGCTCTTATCCACTATTCCCCCTAGCTGCCACTGTACCCGTGGTAGGAATGAGTAATTGGGAAAAAAATAACAAAATGGATTATAATTGTATATAATTTAAGCTTCCAAGGCTAATGGATCTGAGTTAAACTTTAAGTCCCCATTAGTCTGTTCATGCCAGAAGGTATTAAGGGAGCCCACTTCCTCTTGTGAAGTACAGGACTTTAAAATACCAAAAATATTTTTTAGAAATTCCCACGCTTTTATTTACTTTAAATAGAAACTGGCAAAGAGAGAGATTAAGTTGGGTGATGGAGGCATGAATAGTAATGCTCCAAATGCTCCAAATCTGTCTCCTGTTCTTCCCTGCTCAGCCTTTGGCTTCTTTTAAAGTTACTCATTTTTGCACTCACCCCTCGGGGCTCCCAGAATCCTTCATGTGTGAGTCCATTGGAAGATCCGGTTACCCTCTTGTTTACATAGCAAAGGTGTCAGGTAAATGTGAAGAGTGGACCTTCCCGGGGTCTGTGGATTCAGAAGACTTGGGCTCTGGGCGTCCCTTTGCCCCTCACTAGCTGCAGCCTTCCTTCCCTTCTTAGTGGATCGGGTCTAACTGTACTTCCTGAACTACCCCCATTCAAGGCTGCCACAAGGAAAGCAATTCAGTATCATCACTTAGATGGGGGGGGCACTTGTGCCAGAAACATTTTATTCTAGTCCCACTTGATCCCTCACAGCCATCCTGCAAGGCAGGTCTTGTTGTTATCCCCAATTTACAGTTGAGAAATGGGTTAAGTGACTTATCCATGGTCACACAGCTGCTGTCTGAGGCTAGATTTGAACTCACCTTCCTGAATCCACACCCAGTGCTCTATCACTGTGCCACCAGTGCTAGGCACTATATTAAGTGCCAGGAAGGAGAGCTGTTATGGGGAGAGAGGGTGTTTAAAATGCTGCCTTTGGCACGTGGTGAGGACAAAGGCATAACTTGGTAACACTATCACAGAAGGGTCACGTTTTCCCAAAGTATGTTTGTCTTCTGCTTGGGGAAAAAAGAAATAATTGACCTCCATGTCAGTAAGTCACATTGATAACCCCAATGACTTTTTTTCAATACTGTAAGTTTGAAATTGCTTCAGAAGGTAAACCAGAGAATGTTGAGCTCGCGCACACATGCCGTGCTTTCCCAAACAAGACTGATCAGCCTGTGCTGAGCTTCTCCAGTGACAGGGAGTTCATTACCTCCTGACATAGACTGTTGCATAGTTGGGAAACTCTGATTACTATGAAGTTCTCTCTCTTATTTGTTAAAATGTCAACTCACAAAGCTGGAAGGCACATCAAACCTCAAGTAGACTAATTATTGCCTGTAGCAGGAAACCCCGTTACAGTCTCCCTAAATACTGGCCTGTGGTGTGGGAGAATTTGAAAGTTTTGTTCAGATCCCAGCCTCACTTGAAAACTTTTGCTAAAAAGTAACTCATTGGGGGCAGCTAGGTGGTGCAGTGAGTAGAGAACCAGCCCTGGAGTCAGGAGGACCTGAGTTCAAATCCAGCCTCAGACACTTGACGCAGTAGCTATGTGACCTTGGGCAAGTCACTTAACCCCAATTGCCTTGCCTTACCCTCTCCAAAAAAAATTTTTTTTAATTTAAAAAATAATATGAAGCAACTCATTATCTCCTGAAGCAGCCCATCCTATTGTTGGACAGTCTGATTTTTTTTTTTCCAATTACATATAAAGACAAATTTTGGGCAGTCTGATTGTTTTTTTTTTAATGTTGCTTTACCTAAATCAGTTCAGCAACTTGAACTATTCCCCTCTGGGACCCAGCATATGTGGTCCCTCTTCTATATCACAGCCCTTTGAAAACAGTGATCACGAAACACCATCACCTACCCCCAATCTCTTCTGGCAAAACTCAGCCTTTCCCATTCTTCCCCAGGCTATGGTTTCCTACCTAAATAATGATAATGGCTAACTTTTGCATAGTGTTTTAGAGTTTGCAAAGCACATATGTTATCTCATTTGGTTCTCAGAACAACCCTATGAGGTAGAAAAATGATGAGGAAAATTAGGGTGAGAAATCAATCAACTTACCCAGGGTTCTACCGCTAATAAGTGTTTGAGGAAGGATTTAAACCCAGATATTCCTGACTGCAAGTCTGCCCCGTGTCCATTTCTCTCTCCCTCTATCTCACTCAGAATTCTACACCCAAAATTACCAACCATTTACTGAATTGACTTGGTCTCCTCAAGTCATCTTATGCATCAATGAATGATATGTCACTGTGTCCTTAGACCACGATGATTTTTTTTCCATAGTATGAGGAAGTTCTCTATAAATTAACATATTCTCAGTCCTGATTTCAGAAATGTTATATTTAGTTGCACATTTGATTAAAAGTGTATGAGAACAGTGTTGGCTAGATCTTAAGAAAATGCAGAGTGACCCAAATTTACAGAAACTGAAGGTTCTTTGGAAAGGCTTATGAGCTGAGGAGGAAATGACCATTCAGTCATTTATTCGTTCCTTTGCTAAAGTTAATGATGGTATTCCTTACCTGAATAAAGGTGAGCAGGGATCGCACCTGTGACATCAGTTTCTCCAGATCCCTAAAAGGTATCCTGTGTTAAATTCCCTCCCTCACCTAGAAACTAACTCCAAAGGAATGACTTTGTGTCCCATGGTGCCTCTCTGAGTCAACCGACAGTGAATGAAATTGGTTGGAAAGATAAATCGTTCTGAATTGTGCTTTCTGATATAATAAAGAAGTTCAACCAAGGAATGACAGCTTGTATTTGTGCATGTTACAAAGTACATTTCTATCCATCAATCAGGCAGCAGCTATCTGCCCATTGCTTGCTGTGCCATGCCAGGTTCTAGAGAGAATATGGAGATAAATAAGACAGGATTCTTGCACTCACATTGCTCACAGATAGAGAAGCCCCAGTCCCGGGTTAGAGACAAAGTGCTGAATTTGGAGTCTGAAAGCATGAATTCAGGGCTAGTTTTCTCACTCTGCTGACTGCGCAACCCAAAGTCACTTATTCATCCCCTCTGAGCCTCAATCTGTCCTCATCTGCAACAAGGGATTTCAATCCTCATCTGAGGAAATGCAGTCCCCCCCAAAAAAATTGCTAGAGAAACGTAAGCTCTTTGTTAATTGTCTTAAGAGTTTGGGTAATATCTTCTTGACGCTTTAATTGGTGCATGATCTCATCAGGATGGGCACTTCCCCCACTGATACAGGACCTGTACTCGTCTTGTGCAAAACTCCATATTTTCCTGTACATCTTCCATGGAAGATCCCCCCCCAATGTGGTCCTACATAATGTGTCATTCAAGAGTTGTCCCCAGTTGTAGCTGTGATGAAGATTTGGTGAGTGGTAGAAAGAATTAGGATGGCAAAGAAGAGTGAGGGAAATCATTGGCTTGGAGTAGTGAAGGAAGGCTTCGGGAAGTATAGAGAAACTTTATGGAAACTTTGAAAGATGGAGAGGATTTCAGTAAGCAAAGAGGAGGAAAAGGAGCTGTCCCAGGTGAAGGGAAATGAAGTGAGGTTCTGATCACAGAAGTTAGCTGTGAATTTGAAAGGAGGCAGAACAATACACTGGAAAGAACACTAGATTTGGAATCAGAGGTAACCTTGCCACTGATCAGCTGTGACTAGGCAAAACCACTTCCTTTTGTGGATCTGTTTCCCCATCTAAAATGAAGGGGTACCGGGAACCAAGATGGTAGAGTAAGCAGTAAGTCGCTCTCACCCTCTGTTATAGACTCTGAAAAACCCAGAGAATATTGCCCCAGGAAGAATCCTGGAATAGTGGGGCCAGCAGAAAGATGGGGTACAGCAGTCTTTAAGCTCAGAAGTTAGGGGAATTAATGAGAAAGGTCCCTCTGCTGTGGCCAAAGGAGAGGCATCCCAGCAAGCCAGCAGCAAGTCTCACCTCAGCAGACCAGTGGGAGATCCTGAGCCCCAGGGTGGAGTAGCAGGCAAACCCCAACAGCAGGCACACACCAGCCACCACCTGCAGCTCCAGCTCAGCACCAAGTAAGCTACCAGACCACTACAACATCCAGCTGCCAGCACCTGAGGCCCCAGCACAGAAAGCCAGCAATCAGGCCCCTAGCCCCCAGCACAAAGAAGTCAGTGAGCCCTGGGCCCCAGAAGCAGAGATCAAATTTAAAAGCCAGAAAAAAGGCAAGCAACATGAGCAAGAAAAATCAAAGAAACACTATGGCCATAGAGAAATATCTTGGTGACAAGGAAGATCAAAATACAAATTCGGGAGAGGACAACATGGTCGATATACCCACACTTGAAACCTCAAAGGGGAACATGAACTGATCTCAAGCCCAAAAAGCCTTCTTGGAAGAGCTCAAGAAGGATTTTAAAATGAAGGGGTTAGATTAACTAATCTTCAAAGTCCCTTCCCACTCAAGATCAGCAATCATTATATATTTGTATCTCTAAATTCTGTGGACTTCCCCAACCAGTCCTTTGGGGCTGAAAGATGAAGTAGAGAATGAGATTGAAAAGGTTACGATGGGATTAAATCATGCAGGGCCTTGGAATCCAGGCTGAAGAGTTTGGATGTTATCCTGTGGGCATTTTTGAGTAGAAGAAGATTTCTGAGTGTTCTGAATAAACTGAATTAGGAGAATCTGGAGCTGAGATGACCGCTAAGGAGGCTATTATATAGTCCATGTGAGAAGATGTAAGGGCCTAAAATAAGGCGGGGTCATGGGAACAAAAAAAGGGGAGGGTAGGATATGAGAGATTTGAGGAAAGAACTGATAAGTCCAGAAACAATCTGTGCTTTCTATTCCCCTTCCCCACCCCTCCATGTCCTGGCTACCAGACCCCAGGCCGTTTTGTCTTTCCTTACTTAGTGTGGATAACACTTCCCAACTTAGCATCTCTCGCTGAATCTAATTCACATCCTTGATCATTTTTGGATTATGAGGCCAGATTTCTCACCACTTGCCAATTCCTACTCCCTGCTCACCCTGCCTGGGAGGAGAGAGAAGAGCAAGTAGTGCCTCTACCGTGCCAACTTCACTGGTATGTACGGGGCCAGACCACCGGGCAGACTGTCTGGGGATTCAGGCCCCTCCCTGCTGCTGCCACTTGTTCACACCAAGGACTGGGCTACAGGGCCCTTTGTAATTTAGCATCCCCTGAACCAAAATATTTTAGAGTTAGAAGGGACCTCAGACACCAGCTCTTTTAATGCTCTTTTCTGGAAAATGAGGCACAAAAGGGAAGTGATTTACTCAAGTTCATGTAGCTACACAGTGTTGGCCAACATGCTCCTGTACATTAAGAAGTATGGGGGCAGCTAGGTGGCGCAGCAGTGAATAGGCCCTGGAGTCCAAAGGACCCGAGTTCAAATTCAGCCTCAGCCACTTAACACTCACTAGCCACGTGACCTTGGGCAAGTCGCTTAACCCGAACTGCCCTGCCTTCCCCCCTCCAAAAAAAAGGTGTGCTTTTTTGAGCTGCCTTTAGCAGCCACATCATAGAGTGTAGAAGGGAATGTGGATTTCTGTTGTCATTTTTTGGCTGTTCATATAGATGACGCAAGTAACCAGGAAGAGGACTAAAGATGACTGGTGGGGCAGGGAATAATAATGTTTCACGTTCATATGGTCATTTTGTTTTCAAATATAATTGTCTCCTTGATCCATGTAATGTTATTGTGAGGCAGACAGTGCAAGTCCCACTCTCCCTTATCTATCCCCCCAACCCAATTTTTCTATTTTTTTTAGGGGGAGGTTTTAGGCAATCAAAGTTAAGTGACTTGCCCAGGGTCACACAGCTTGTAAGTGTCTGAGGCTGTATTTGAATGCAGGCCTTTCTGACTTCAGAGCCAGTGTGCTGTCTACTGCGCCACCTAGCTGCCCCTCCAACCCCATTTCCCAAAACTTTTGACAGGACTTTCTTGGTTCTCATCTCTCTGCACTGGCTCCCCCTCCTCTTCCCATCCCCAATAATAGGCATTTCCCAGTACTTCGTTTGTGACCATCTTCTCTGTCCAAAGAGATTTGCCCCTTTGGCCATCTCATTTATTCCCAAGGCTTTAGCTATTAATCCTAAACCCAAAGCTCTATCCATCTCTGAGGCCTCCCCTGAGCTCTCTTCTGAGCCACAGACTTCTGTCCCCACCTGGAAGCCCCGCCCCCTCCCCAACATTTCTAAAAATGTCTCATCAACTTCCCCTAAAAACCTGCTCCTTGCTCTTCTCCCTGTTTATAGCAACATCACATTCCCTAGGCTCAGAGCTTATCTTTTTACCTCCTCCCTCCCTTTCAGGCCCCATCCCATCACACATACCTAAATAGTTGCCAAATCTTAGGGATTCTACATCCAAAATATTACAGAATCTCAGAGCTAGAAAAGACCCCCAAGGATCCTTTCCTACAATGCCCTGGTCAGGTTCTGCTCTAGCATGTTCAGTGACATGGAACTCGGTGCCTCCCAAGGGAAGCTTATTCTATATTTGAACAGCTCTAATTGCTAGGAAGCTTTTCCTTATTCCAAGCTGAAATCTGTCTCTGTTTAACTTCCAGGCGTTAACTCCTTCAAGGACACTGAAGTCAGCCCAGGAAGCTTATCCTTTAAGAGGCTATTAGAACTGTTGAGGGTACAGTCATTTTTTCTCATTACCAAAGCACCTGCCTTACATGAGCACTGGAGGTGGAAAGGCGGGTGGATGGACAGACAATCAGTCAATCAGCAAGCATTTTTTTATGTGTCTCTGTATCAACCAGGTCTATATAAACCTCAAATGCAGGATACAAACAATCCTTATTACCCCCAAATAATTTCAGCCATCTGTGCACTTCTGTCACCACATTTGATCTAGGGTTAAAAAGATAAAGAAATATCTTCACATTATTTCATAATTTTTTTAAAATTATCCCAGCTCTCATTCCACTCAGTCTTATCTCCTTCTTAACTTTTTGTGATCCAGTGAAGACATTCTTATATATTAGCCTAAATTTATTTAGTTAGAATCAGAACTAAAAGTTACAACCTTAAAGTGACTGACTATTCTAATAAAGGTCTAAAATCTCTATTTGCTTCACCCTTCAATATTTAACCAAGTATTCTCTGGCACAGTTGAATACTCCCTTAGGTTATTCAAGATACCCAGTTCCCTGGGGCAGCTAGGTGGCACAGTGAGTAGAGCACTGGCCCCTCAGGAGGACCTGAGTTCAAATCCAGCCTCAGACACTTAACAGTAGCCATGTGACCTTGGGCAAGTCACTTAACCCCAACTGCCCTGCCCTCCCACCTCCAAAAAGCAAAAAAAGATCCCCAGCTCCCAATGTTTCAGTGACCAGTTCACTAGAAGAACCAAGGTGAGGAAATTCTTGGTCTCCTCCAAGGGGGCATCAGCACTCACCATACTCTCTCCCAGAGGTGCTCCTCAGCACACGGCCAAACACATATTCACGTATGTAGTCATCTCTTACTGGCCCTCTCCTGGCACATATGCCCTCTATCTGGGACTTCATTGATATTTTGTTGAGTCAAGAGAGTCTTTTCTCCTTTGACCCTGTCCCTTTTCGAAAGTGTTTGCTTCTGACTACCCTCTCCCCCAGTGTGCCCTCTCTTCTACCATTCCCTCCCTTATCCCCTCCCCCCCTACTTTCCTGTAGGGTAAGATACCCAATTAAGTGTATATGTTATTTCCTCCTTAAGCCAAATCCAATGAGAGTAAGGTTGACTGTTAACTGACTTTAACAGATGTTAAAAAATTGTTGTTACATGCAACTGGGAAATAAGATATACAGGCAATTAGCTACCCCAATAGTCACAGATGGAAGAATTACTTTCATTCTCAACTTCCGGGAATGGTGGCCCCTCTGCTCACAAGATTTCGCCCACCTCTGAAGAGCCTTAGTTTTTCTATCCTTCGATGTCTCTCAGGGTTGACACAGGAAAACAAAAGAGCTAATCCCTAATATGTGAAGTCCCATTTTCCCAAAAAAGGAAAATGAAGGTCATGGGATACTCGGACCCTAGCCCTAGAACCATGTCTCTCCCCAGCCCAAAGACCCTGTGTCTGGCAATAACTCCTGAATGGGCCTTGATGAGGCAAACTATCCCTGTCACAAGAACAAGCTGACCTCTGTAGAATTTCCTTGCATAAACAGGACTCTCTTGTACCAGCAGAACTGTCCTGTACTGATTCTATAGATGTCAACCCTCAAGGGTTTCCAGTAGTGAATGATGCCTGCGCCCATGGTACAGAAACTGAATGTTCTTTTAAGAGCTGACTACTCCTAGAACCCACCCCAGACCTTCTAATTAGCATACTTGGCACACTATTCACTGTAATTTTTCTATATAAACTTTATATTCACCCCCATTAGGTTTTGAGTAGGGGGACTTCACCCACCTTATTAATGTTACAATAAATTTTTGCCACTTGATTAGAAGACTGCTTGAGTTTGAAATTGCTTTCCAGATGACATTGCCCTGTATCTTGATAGTTTTGGGGCCCCTGCACCCCTAAATCGCATCAGAAAGGAAATGAACAGAAACTGGACAGGGTTCTCATCATTTCACCTCAAAAACAGAATAATTCAACCTGATATCAAACTCACCAATTTTTTTCAAAAAGGCTAATCCTTTTCCTTAGGTACCCTCAGAAGTGGGGGTTGGGGGAGCAGAGGGGTCACCACTCCACCTTTCTCAAAGAGCCTATAACAATAACTGACCCCCACCCCTTCCCAGACTCAGGAGACCACTGGTCTGGAACAACCGATTCCTACACTCTGAATCAGAGAGCAGCCTCCAAAACCAGCATAATGGAAGTCACAGAGGCAGAATTGAGATTAAGAACCAGAGGTATCCAAAAGGGTTTCTTTTCAAGTTAGTCTCCCATGATTGGAGGTGCTCAAGCAGAAACTGGATTCACCTCCAGAGTGCAACATGAAGCCACTATTGGGATAGCTAATTAGTGTACAGTGTGAGCGTGGGACTACACAAGTAGCGGGACTGCTGGAGTCACAGGTTCCAGCTGCTTCCTGGTTATGGGCTCTGAGTATAATAAACCCAGTAAGGTAGGCAGCTGCCATCTTCCCAATTGTGAGGGATAGGCAGATGGAGGGGAAGAGCAGGGAGGTGAAAGGGATTGAGTCAACCTTACTCTCATTGGATTTGGCTTAAGGAGGGAATAACATACACACTTAATTGGGTATTTTATCCTACAGGAAAGTAGGGGGGAAGGGATTAAAGAAGGGAATGATAGAAGGGAGGGCAGATTGGGGGAGGGGATAGCCAAAAGCAAACACTTCTGAAAAGGGACACAGTCAAAGGAGAAAACAGAATAAATGGGCGGGATAGGATGGAGGGAAATATAGTCAGTCTTTCACAATATGACTACTATGTTTTGCATAATTACACATGTATAACCTATATTGAATTGCTTGTCTTCCCAGTGGGGGTGGGTAAGGACGGAAGAATCTGGAACTCAAAGTTTTAAAAACAGATATTAAAAAATTGTTTTGTACATGCAGCGGGGAAATAAGATATACAGGCAGTGGGGTATAGATGTCCATCTTGCCCTATTAGAAAGGAATGGGGAAGGAGGGAAGGGGAGGGACAGGCAGGGATATATGTGAGGGCAGACTGGGGGAAGGGGTGATCACTATGTTTGCCATCTTGGGCTGGTGGGTAGGGGAAAGGAGGGGAAAAAATTTAGAACTCAAGATCTTGTGGAATGAATGTTGAAAACTAAAAAATAAATAAATTCTGTGAGGGATAGGCAGTGTAAGGATATTATCCCCATTTTTATGGGCATTTATATTAGAGTCATCAGTACATTTTGTTTCAGTGTGCCAGTCACTTCCTCCCAAAAAAACTCCTCCACGCTGCTTTCCCCTGAAGGGCAGTTTATAGTGTATTGCCATTTTAGAGGATGTATGTATCCTCTAAAGTGATGTATCCGTTAGAGGCAGCTTTCCTCTTTCCCTTGCCCACAATCACAGGTCTAAACCTGGATGTAGTCCCAGGTTTGGTGAGAGGAGTGAGAAAAGCATACCCCAAAAATGGGGCTAGTTTTGTCTGGGGTAAGTAAGGCTACTCTCTTCCTTCCCTGGGATACTTACTGCTCAACTCTCCCACAATGGGCCTGAACAGAAAACTCATGGGGGTTCCTAGGCTGAAGGAAACAGGAAAAGTGGGGGACAAACCTCAGCAGTAAGGGAAGGAGCAGAGATTTCCAAAGAGATTCAGCCAGGTTGAATATTATCAGAAAGGCCCTGAGCTGAGAAGGTAGGGGAGAATCTTCTCTTTCTTCCCTCCCTCAATTCCTCTGGGAGGGGCCCTAGGAAAATCAAAGGATTTAGCACAACCTTAGGCAAGGGTGAGGTGGTGAATCACCTTCTTCCCCTCCCCTTTTCCTCATCTGTTCTCATCTTCCACCCAACTGAAATCATAAGGATGAGCTCTAGTTAGTCCAGCGGGTGGACCAGAATGCTGCCATGTAAAAGGCGCTGGGTGTGGTCCTGAATTCGGCTATTAAACTGGCTGTGTGACTGTCCAATTCCATTCCTCTGAGCCTCAGTTACCTCATCTGTAAAAGGGATTTTTAATAGAGAGCCAGCCTCAGAATAAGGAAGAACTGAATTCAAAACCAGTTGGTATCTGGCTAGCTCTGTGACCTGGGGCTAGTCACTTATACTCTCTTTCCATGCTCCAGGCTGCTCTCTAAGGCCCTGAATTACAGAACAGATACTGATCAGCATTGCTGATGGTTTCACCTGGGAATGAGGAAGGTTCCTCCCAGATAATTCCTTATATCAGTGTAATCACTGGTCCAAACTAGGGGCATGCTGGTGAATGTTTAACAACTAACTCTCTGGGGGGAAATGCCTGGCACCGTTTTAAGGCTAGTCTTCATCATTAACACTTTCTCCTTTATTTTCTTCACTTTAGAGGGTGAACAAAGGGATAAATCAAGCCTTGGCTTGTAGCTTTTGCCAGTTTCCAAGGTGTAAATGCTGACATAGAACATTTAACAGTATGCCCTCAGGAGCTGCCAGACACACCTTCCCTCTCCCTTCCCCACAAAAAAGGTACGTTACCAAAAAAGTACTACCCAACATCACAGATTAGAGGGAAAAGGGAATTTCGTCCAGCACCTGTATGTTATGGATGATGAGACAGAGGTCTGGAAAGGCGAGAATGACTCCCTCCCAGAATAACCAAGTTGCCCCTTGAACCTGAGTTATCTGATTTCAGATCCAGTGTTCCTCCTCACTCTCTCATGTCACCTCACTGCTTTAGAGGGTTAATGGTGAGGATGATCTAAGGCATACATCTCCTAAATTTTTTTATGGTTGAATCTGTCATTTTCCCCATCATCTCTATCATTTCATTGCCATATATTTCCTGTTCCCCATCATCCCCATTAATCTATAAACTTAATAAAGGTATGCTGACTTGACTTGAATGTAGGTAAAATACTTCATACCCTGGACTTCTTTGAAATTGGCCTCCAAATCCAGAAATAGAGGACTGTGCCCCCAGCTCTCTGTATCACCCTGCCCTAGGAGGGGTGGGTAGGATCCTAGATTCTCAGAATTGTGGGGGGCTTCAGAGGCACCAATCCCTAAGCAGAAATTCCCATCTACGCCATTCCTTACTAACAGCCTGAAGATTCCCAGAGATGGGGAACCTACCAGAGAAGCTTATTCCGCTTTTGGATAGCTTTGATTGTTGGGAAATTTTCTCTTACACTGAACCAAAATTTGCTTCTCTTCAGTTTCCACCTCTTTTTCTCCCAGTTCTGCCTTCTGTGGCCAAGCAAAACAAGTCTACTCCCTTTTACTTGGACAGCCCTTCAGAAACCTAAAGAAAGCTAACATATCCCTAAGTTATCTTCTTCCCCAGGCACCCCCAATTCAATACAAAAAGTCAGTTCACAGAGTTACTAAGGGGCAGCAAGGTGGAGCAATGAATAGAGCAGGACCTGACCCTGGGGTCAGGAGGAACTGAGTTCAAATCCAGCCTCAGACACTTGACACACTCACTAGCTGTGTGACCTTGGGCAAGTCACTTAACCCCAATTGCCTTGCCTTCCCCCTTCCAAAAAAAATAAGAAATAAAAAACAAATAGTTACTAAGTATGCTGTGCTAAAGATGCAGAGACCAAAACCAAAATGACTCTTGCCATCAGAGGCAGCTGTTCAGTACTGGTTGGCTGGCTGGCTGACTTCAAAGAACTTGAACTCATGAGACCTGGCTCCTCCAGCCAGTGCTAGTGGCATAGTGGCATCTTTGAGCAGTAGTCAGTGCTCTTCTTATAATGAAATACCTGGAACTGACTCCCAAGTGCCCACAGTCCCACCATATCAGGTGCTATCATCACCTTAGAGGGGAAGCAGGATTTCTATGAGAACAGAGAAAAGGAAGTTGGATTTTCTGGTCTTGTATCTTCAGTGTTTCCAGCAGTACTTTGCCCATCGTAGGCACTTAATAAACACTTGTTACATGATTGAAAAAATGAAGTGTCTCTCTGCTTTCTCTCTTCATTTCCTGGGGTGATATCAGGCCCAAGAGGGACTGATCAGTCACTTGAGCTTTACCAAGGAGCTGAAAAATAAAACATACTGCTTTCATAGGGTTGTGCTAAAGTAGAAAAGTGACCTGGTGCCCTATAAAGGATTGATTAAGGATTATCACAAACGTGGTCCAGTGCACAGGGTACTGGGCCTGGAGTCAGGAAGACCCATTTTCCTAAGTTAAATCTGGTCTCAGACACTTACTAGCTGTGTGACCCTGGGCAAGTCACTTTACCCTGTTTACCTCAGTTTCCTCATCTGTAAAAGGAGCTGGAGAAGGAAATGGCAAACCACTGCAGTATCACTCCAAGAAACATCCAAATGGGCTCACAAAGGTCAGACATGACTGAAAAACCACTAAACAACAAGGCACTGATTGTACTCAGAGCCCAGTGAGATGTGACTAGATAAGCATGGCCCTACAAATAAAAGATAACCGTGATATATTATCCATCTAATCAAGATGGAAGGATCTCCCTGTGAAATACTCTCTGTCCCGCTCCCATTCCTGGGAAGATATGAACTCTAGATAAAACTGTCTTTCCCCTCACAAATTACCAAGTCTAATGAGAGCATAAGATGCAGGTGCAACACTTTGATATGGGATAAATTGGCCAAAAAGGTAGAAACAAAGTGCTGTATGAGATCAGCGGGAAGGTCATTTCTGATAGGAAATCTCATTTCCTTCACTGCACAGAGAAAAGGACTAAGACCTCCATACAAGGGGAGGGAATCTGCCCAACATCTCACATATTGGTACCAAACCAGAACTGGAATCCTGATCTCTTGACTCTCAATTGAGGAATCTTTTGATATAGGAAAAAAATATTCCCACTGAGTTCTTGTGCTTAGTAAGCTGCTGCCCAATAACGCTATCTCCAAGGAGATGTTCCAGAGGTTAAAGCCTAGCTTTTCTTATGCTTAAGCACAAGTTCAGAGCTCAGAAAAATAACTCTGAAATCTGATGAGTGTTCTAACAAAGCTTGTGTGGTTTTCAATTACGTCAGAGAGACAGAGAAAAAAATTTTTGTTTGTCCACCCTTGCTGACGAGGAGGCAATCACACACACACACGCACACACACACACACACACACACACACACACACACACACACACACACACATCCCTCCGAAGCTATAAAAGTTAAAAAGAGACTTAGTTTGACATCTATAGATATACTCAGGCAAGTTACATATTAAAACTAAATTTGCAAGATTTAGAATTTACAATGGACTAATTGAGGGGGGAGATTTAAATGTCATGATGGGAAGGGAGCCTTTGAGATCCTTCCACAAATAAAGCAAGTCAAATTACTTTGGGAACCTGGCCTCTCTTTTGGCTTCTTATGGCTGGCTGTCTGAGGGTCTTCACTAAATTTTAACATTCCCTGGGCCGGGTTTCATCCAGCCAAATAACCTAAACAGGATAGTCAGCCCTGAACCTCAAATAATAAAATCTTAATAAAAGGAAATAGAAAATTCTTATGACACTTTCTATTTTTTCCCATTACTTCAGACTTACTCACACTCATAAAACAGTTATGGGTGCCAGTGTTCTCCCTCCTCCCAGAGCCAAATAGTTACTTGTAAGTTATAGCTTAATGATTGAGTCGGATCCCTTAGCCCAAAAATGCCATGTGTAATGAAGGGCTTTTAGGCAGCAGTGAGGGGAGCCTTCCTTTGCCCCCTTCCTAGGAGGTGAAGGCCTTTTCATATCGTATTGTACAGTATTAGCTCTTCTTTTTCCTTTACTTCTCACTATTTTGCCACACAAGGTAGACAGACAAGACAGAACGTGCTAAGATAGTAAAGAGGGGAGAGGGTTGTGTCAAAGGCAGCAAGTTATGGGTCACTCATTCCTTTCTTTCCTCCACATGGATACACACAGAGGGCTGAGCCAAGTAGTAGGAGGTCATGGCCAAGCCCTTCACAAAGGCACCATGGGAGACAGTAGTCCTGGTTATCTTGGGTGCCTACCTCCCAGGTAGGACCCTTGTGTCCAAACCATTATTTGTTCTAGGGCATTCAGCCAACCTAATTCTCACTCATCCAAGTGAAAAGGAGGAAAATTCTAAGACTAAAAGAGCTTGGCACATTCTCAAAATCACATAGCAGAGTTATGCTAATCCCCCATGTGCTAGGAGTAACAGAGAGAAGAAGGCATGTGGTTCCCAACCTCATGGAATTCAGTTTGGGGACACAGGAGCAGGGTCATTCCCAGCCTGTAGGGAACTCACCTTAGAGGAAACTAAGGAAAAGATGACCCAGACCTGCCCATAGGGAGTTGACAGTTTGAGGAGAGACACATCTTAAAACATCAGATCAGTTAAGTGTTAAGCCATAGTTCAGACTGAATACCACAGGAGTCTGAGGATGAGAGAGAGGGAAGGTTTCCTAGAAGACCTAGCCTTGAAGACTGGACAAAATTTGGAGAGGCAGAGGGGAGGCAAGGGAACATTCCAGACAAGGGAAGCGGAAATAAGCCTGATGTAGTTGGAAACCCAGAGGACGCAGGCCAGACTAGAGCTAAGAGACAAAGGAAGACCAAAGAAGCTACTGGATCTTTGCATGGGGTAGACGAGAGGATGATAGCTGACAGGGAGGGAAAGAGATTTGTCTGATTCTTACTTTTCTCCACAAATAATATTACCTTTAAACTGGAAATGACAACAAAAATGCCTGGTGGAGGTTGAAACCTAAGATAGTTAAGGAAATAATAATGAAAGAGCACTTGGAGCTGCCCCTGATGATTGCAAAGCACCTGGCCCAGAGAAGCTACATCCTTGTGCTAAGGTTTGGGATTGCTGGGAACCCTGAAATGTCCGGGCACATGGCAGCATCTGCCTGGAATGAATTCACAACTCAAACTGTCTTCCAGTCAAGTGACAAGATATATAGTTACATCAATAGAAATGGCAGCCTGCAACTTAATGGCCAAGGGGAGAGACTGATGCTTATATATGAAAGGGACAGGGAAAGAATATGGATGGGATTATGGTAAGTAATATGGAGTGGGCCAAGTGTGACAGTGAAAGGATTATCAGACTAATTAGATGATCTAAGTGAAGTTAAGGAGTGAAAGTGGTCTGGAACAGTGAAAGGAAAGTCAAGTAAACTAATTAGGTGATGTAGGTGGGCTGGAGTGGGCTAGGTGCTTAGGGTGGAGGCTTGTGATCTGGGCTGCTGAAATGTATGGGAAAATTCAGGGACTGGGTTGCTTTCAAAGACATGGTATTTTCCATGGTTCCATCACATGGGTCCAGGAAGAGCCAGAAGATATGATTATTGAGCTATTGTCAGTGATATTGAAAAGACCAGGAGAAAAAGCAGCATAATTGGAGGACAAACGTTGGCCTGGTTTTCAAAAAAGGGAAGAGAACTGGGTCTGCAGATGGTACTTTACTTCAAATCTTGGGGAAAGTCTAAAATAAAGAGATGACTGGTTAACATCTAGAAAGGGAAACAGTGATTACAACATATCTCCATAAAAAAAAAAAAACAGGTCGTGCCTAGCTAACCTCATTTCTTTTTTTAATGGGATTACAAAACTAGGAGATGAGAACATTATGGATATAATTTACCTAGATTTTGGCAAGTATGTTTTTAGCAAAATAATATTCTTATGGAGAAGATGAAGAGCTCTAGATTCAGCAATAGATAGTGCAGTTGAGTTGAATATAGAACTGTCTGCATGGAAAGCCTTAAAGTACTTGTTGATGGCTCAATGTGCAGGAGGTATCTAGGGCAATACCCCAGAGAACCATCTTTGGCCCTGTGCTCTTTAACATTTATCAGTGACTTGGGCAAAGGCAAATATGGCATGCTCATCAGATTTGCGGATGATTCCACATTCATCATAGGTTAATGGAATGCTAAAATAGGAAATCAAAAGTTAACAAAAGACAAGTTTGACCTTGGAGTACCAAATGAAGCAGGGCAGAGACCAGCAGAGTTTTATCAAGAAAACAAGCAATCTTTTTCAATAAACCAAAAAGCAACTCTGCACATGGACATCACCAGATAGTCAATACTGGAATCAAATTGATTATTTACTTTGCAGCCAAAGGTGGAGAAGCTCTATATGGTCAGTTAAAACAAGACCTGGAGCTGCCTGTGGCTCAAACCATGGGCAAAATTTGGCAAAATTCAGAAAAAGGACAAAATTGAAGAGAGTAGAGAAAATCATCAGACCTAAATAACATCCCTTATGATTGTGAAGTGGAAGTGACAATAGATTTGAGGGATTAGATCTTATAGAGTATAGTGCCTGAAGAACCATGATTCAGGATGTTGTACAGGAGGCACCAACAAAAAACATTCCAAAGAAAAAGAAGAGCAAGAAAGCAAAATGACTGAATGAAGAGACTCTCCAAAGCTGAGGAAAGAAGGAAAGGAGAAGGGGAAAGCTATATCCAATTATATGCAGAATTTCAGAGAATAGCAAGGAGAGATAAGAAGGTTTTCTTAAATGAGCAATGCAAAGAAATAGAAGAAAACAATGGAATGGGAAAGACAGAAAATCTCTTCTAGAAAATTAGGGATATCAGAGGAGTATTTCATGCAAAAATGGGCATAATAAAAGACAGAAATGGCAGGGCCTTAACAGAAGTAGAAGAGATTAAGAAGAGGTGGCAGGAATATACAAAAGACCATATACAAGAGTCTTAACATCACTGACAGCAACATTACTGATCAGACATCCTGGACAATGAAGTCAGGTCGGCCTTAGGAAACATTGCTAGCAATAAGGCAATCGCTATTTAAAAGCCTAAATGATGATGCTGTTAAAGCACTGCACTCAATAGGCCAGCAAATTTGGAAAACTCAACATCGTCTGCTGGATTGGGAAAAAATCAATTTATGTCCCAGTCCTAAAGAATGAAAATTGAAGTAACTTGAGTCAGTCTTACCACTTAAAGTGAGTAATTGGACATCAACAGCAATCTGTGTCAAGTAAGAACAATCAATTATTCCATCAGAGGTAGGAATTAAGGGTGGACAAGACCTAAACAACTCTATTGAACAAATTAATCAACTCAAGGCTTTCGGCTAAGTCGGAAAAGTCTTAATTATTTAAAAGCTCCTGAAGGCCATTGAGGGAAATAAAATGAAACCACAGAGGAAGCATGTTTGGATTGGTGGAGATACTTGCTTAAACCCTGTGGAGTTCATGTAAAACTGGAGCACTGGTTTGCAACTGAGAGATCCAAGCCTGGTGGTAGCTTAGATGTTGGAAGCTTTCCAGGCAACGTTCTGTGAAGGAATTAATCTGAGAGTAGGAAAAGGTCTCTACCTTGGCCTTGGTCTCCTTCACGCCACTCTCACCCCCTGTCCTTGGCTGGAGGAGGACCTTACAAACTTGGAAGGGTCTGGAGATTTCAACTTCCCATTGCTGTCCTAGCAGAATCTCTGGATGGTAGTGATTGCATTGGGAGGAGCAGACAAGAATGGATGGAATGAGAAAAAGAAATCTGAGGCTCTCTAAGGAGCCCAGCAGGAAAATGTCACTGTCCCTAAGGGAGAAATCTTGAGGACTCCAACAAAAGAACTTCCCAGATCTATTGCTACCTGTCCTCTTAGCTTGAACCCACTTTCTCCTGGACTCTTTATATACTTGAAAAGAGGTTACCCATAAAATGTAGAGGGTTAGGGTTAGGGTTGCTTTGGAGAACCCAAAATACCAATACGCTGGGTCCTGCTGAATGAATTCAACTCAAGTCTTCTCTCAGCCAAAGAAAAGTAAAGTTTATTAAAAGTTCGCCTGTATTGGACACAGAGCAAGTCTGTGCTAGAAAATTCTATGGGGCTCTCACACCACATGGAGGCAAGAAGGGATCTTATATACAGGAAAGTTGTGGGAGGAATCTAGGGGTAGTCTAGAGGAGGAGTTTGGGGAGGATCTTCAGGAGGATTTAATGAGGTCAGTGCAAGGGTGGACTGACTTTTTGATAGGCTCAAGGCTGTAGTAACAGAGGAATAGGTTAGTAACAGAGGTTTGGGCCCAGCCGCAATGAAAGCTTATGGCCTCTGGAAATGCCCCATCAAGGGAGAATTCAAGGGGGCTCCCAGAGCCTGCATCTCATCACTTGTAGAACAGTATGTCATTGACTTGGTGTAAGAGGATGTTTTGTCCTAATTGTAGTAAATACTAATTTCCAAAAGTTAATTGTAAAAAAAAATTTGTTAGTTATCTAGCTGGCTAATTGATATCAACTGATAATAACGGGAACAAACTGGTAGAAGTTCATGAGTTTTTAAATATATTCAGCTTCTTGAAGGCAGGGGCTCAGATCTGATAACTTCAGCAGATGACATACTACCCCAAGATTCTGTATCTCTAGGAGACAGCTCAAGATGGAGCAGGTTCATTTAGAACTCTGGACTATATCAAATCTAGAAGAAACCTTCTCATCCATCCCAGGATTTTTAATTTTTTTTTTCCTTTAATTAAAAAAAAGGGTTCGTGTTTTTTTAAATCGAGATCTTTAGTTTTCAGCTAACAGCCCTTTCTGGATGAACCTCCCCTAATAATCGTTTAATAACAGATTGTACTTCTGCCTTTGATCTTCTTGGGGTATGTGCCCAGTAATAGGATAACTAGGTCAGGGGGTATGAAGAGTTTAGCCTCTATTCTACATTGTTTTCTGAAAGGGTTAGTCCACTTCACAGCCCCACAAACAGTGCATTGATGCCCCCATCTTTCCTGTGCCTCTATCACAGACTGTTTCCATTTTTTTTTTTTTGCCACCTTTGGCAGTTTACTGAGTATGAGCCACCTCAGAGTAACTTTGATTTCTATTTCTCCTATTGGTGATTTGGAACATGTTTTCATCTGGTTGTTCATTAGCTATTCAGATTTTCAAAACTGTTTTGTTAGCATGATGGATAAAGGGTTTGCTTCAGGCAGGGTCACGCATACTGGCCATAAGACACTGGACAAGTCACCTAATCCCTGTGTCCCAAAATGCCACCCAGTTGCTAATCTGCATTAGTGATAGGAGCTTCTTCAGGGAGTTCCTTACACCAATGAAACCACAGGTCTCAGTCAAAAGAAATGAAAACTGGCCATATCCTCTGACCATTTGTCAGTTGGAGAACAATTCTTGCTCTTATATATGTGTCCCAGTTCTTAATGTGTCATGGATACCATCAGTAGTGCTTGATGCGAAATTTTTTTCCCATTTGGTTTGTCTTATTTTATCCAAATTCCTTTTGTTCTTGTAAAAAAACATTTTAAATGTTACATAATTTAAATGGTCTATTTTTTTCTTTTATGATCATATTTATCCTTCGGTTAAGAATTCTCCCCTGAGCAGCCTACCGTTCTTAACAAAGGCCCCCAGAGGCCATTCGATCCCCCTTCCTTGTCTGAGCCCTCCTTGTAGTGGTTCCAACTTGAGAAAGAGGTCACAGTGGCCAATTCCAGAACATTCCCAGCCACCACTTCTCTCTGGCAGTTTCCCAGCCATTCCTGACCCAGCACTCAGATCAAGATTTAGCCATCTCTGGGAAAGAAGCAAGAGAGAGCAAAGGCCAGGTCAGATCTGGGCTGGGCACCAATCTCCCCAATCTCATACAACATGCCCATAAACTACAGGCAAGACAGGAGGAAACACATACACACACACACACACACACGACACAAATCAGAAGCTCATTTCTTTCCCTTTCCAGATTTACTTGTCTGGAATTCTCTGAATTCTCCTCTGAGCCTCTTCAAATCCTATGTCCCTTAAGGTCCAACTTAAGTTAGAATCACACAATATCAGAGCTAGAAGGAACCTTTGAAATCATAGTTGAACCCCTGAATTTTACAGATGAGGAAGTTAAGACTCAAAGGAGGAAATGATTTGCCCAAAATCATGTGGGCAGTGTTTGACATGGTACTCATCTTCTGATTTTCTGATTCCAAGAATAGTGTTCTTTCCATTATTCCATGATGCCTTTCTCACATCTCCTCCAGGAAGCTTTCCCTGATGCCTCTGACCAATCCCCACCCCACCCCACCCCCCCAAAATCTGCTATTACTTTCTCTTCCATGAACCAGTACAACTCTCTTTGCTGACCCAGATTCCATTTTGTTGTGTTATCATTGTATTGTAATCTCCTTGCTAGAATGTGACCAAGTCAAGGTTTTGTCCTGATTCCATGCTTAAAGAAGCTTGGGTTTCATCTCTCTGGAGACTCCCTTCAAACTTAGTAGCCCATTTTTCAAGAATATTGCCATGCAAAGAAATAGAAATTGAAGAATCAATTGGGGAATGGCTGAATAAGTTATGGTATATGATTGTAATGAATACTATTGTGCTATAAGAAATGATGAGCAGGTGGATTTCAGAAAAACCAGGAAAGACTTATATGAACTGATGCAGAGTGAAGTGAGCAGAACCAGAACACTGTACACAGCAACAGAAACATTGTGCAATGATCAAATATGATAGACTTAGGTCTTCTCAACAATGCAATGATCTAAGACAATTCCGAGGGACTCATGATGGAAAATGCTGTCCGTATCCAGAGAATGAACTATGGAGTCTGAATGCAGATTGAAAAGATTCTCGTTTTGTTTTGTTATGTTTTTTCTTTCTCGAGGTTTTTCCGTTTTGTTCTTGTTCTTCTTTCACAACATTATTGATGTGGAAATGTGTTTAATATATGTACAGTCTATATCAGATTGCATACTGTCTTGGGGAGGGGTAAAATCTTATAAAAGTGAATGTTGAAAACTATCTTCGCATATAATTGGAAAAAATAAAATACTATTAAGTGGAGGAGGATTTTTTTTAATTAAAAGAATATTGTCATGAAGAAAAAATAGCCCTTTGATAATAAGCTTCTCTTTCTTTTGCAAGGCTGGTTCTCCAATGACAGACCAATAATAATAATAGCAATCACAATATAGAAATAGATTCCCTTGACTGATTGACAGCCCTTTTGTGCCTTAGGAGACAGCGAATTACTGTGGTTGAAAAATCTTTCACTTAGTGGGTAACCCCCTGGCTCCCTGCCCTTAGCTAAGCGGGCCCTTTGGTCCAGGTGCTGGACCCAGGGGGTCCCAACCTGAGCCCTCCCAGTCTTGCAGGATGTCCCCAAGCTGCACTGACAGAACCTGCAGGCACCCATGGGACCACAGTGAGGCAGCAGAGAAGGACTAATAATGCTGGTAACTCCTTTTACTTAAATAGATGCCTCCTTGCAGACAGGCAAGCTACACGTATTTATTAAGCCCTGTGTGCCTGGAGCTAAGGGCTGGGGATAAAAACACAAGCCAGGAGACCGGCAGTCTCTGCCCCGGAGGTTCGAGGTGCTTACCTTCCTAGGAGGGAAGGGGAAAGGCACATAAAAGGGATGGGAAGGGGTGGGTCGGATACAGTTCATAGAGATAGAGGCACCACTCCTCTTTGCGGCAGCTCCCGTCTTTGCCCTCAGGTGAGAACACAAGCTGTGCCTCCATTATCTCTTGTTCTTCCTACAGGACCTGCCCACCTTCCCTTTCAATCACACTGCTCTCTGATGGCTTCTCCTTCATGTCATCTCTCTTTGCAAAGTTCTTCGTTGCCAATATATCAGCCCACTCACACCTGCCAGGTGTCTCTGCTTTGCCATTTGGGTGAACTCCAACTTTGACTCGTCGGAGACTGTGATAGCCTCAGCAGAGTGAAAGGAAGGATTCTGATATTAAAAAAGACGGGCCTTTATTTCAGGGGCAGCTTAAGAGTTGGTTGAATTTTAAATGAATGAATCTTACGATTTATAAAAGGCTTTCCTCACAACCACCCTGCAAGATGGTGTTTTTTGTGATGGGTTTTTTTTTTTTGGTAATTTTAAAATGTATTTTTACAGAAGAAACCAGAGAAGGAAGTGACCTCAGAGAACATGTAAAACAGCCTCCTCATTTGCCTCCTGGGAAAAATGAAAGCTAGACAGGGGCCTCACCAATCACACTGAGTTAATAGCAGAGTTGGGAGCAGACCCTTCCCTCTTCTCATGCAGTCGGTCTTGAGTGGAGAGGACTGAATACTGGCTGAAGGTACAGCCCTGACATCTTTGAGCCAAAGGGAGAAGGGTGTGGAAACGGGGGTTGCTGTTTCTGGAATCTAGACTTGGTGAAGAGTCTAGTAAGTGTAATAAGGAAGCAGGGAGTCTGGCATATGAGGAAGAACAAAGAAGAGAAGGCTGTTCTCTTCCCATCCTCTGAATCAGAGATCACCTGGGCTTAAGGCATTGACTGGGTGAAGATGAGGAAAAAGAATCCTACTTAACAAGTAGAAAACTAATTCAGGAAAAAGTGCCTTTCTCAAGTTTCTCCTCGAAGTTTTGGTGACATTGTTCTCTTTCTACCTGTAGAAAAGTCCTTCCCAGTCTCTTCTGCAGTGTCCCCGTGTTAGTGCAGTAGAGAATTTTGTCCTGGGTCCTCTGCATTTATTTACTGAGTGATCTCATCAGTCTCCACAGGTTGTTATCTCCTTGCAGATAACTCTTGGATTTCTACGGTCCAGTCATAATCTCTCCTTAGCTCCAGCATTCCACCTCTAATAAATGTGCCACGAATATTTGAAACTCAAGTCCAAAATAGAACTTATTCTCCCTAAAAGCTTCCTCCTAACTTCCCTACTTCTGCTGAAGGCACTGCCATTCCTAGTAACTCAGCTTCCAATCTAGGATTCATCCTGTTCTTTGCTCTCCCCCTTCCTTTCATGTGCAGTCTTAACAATTCCGACTCCTCAGCATCTCTTGAATCCTTTCCCATCCCTCCATTCACACCACCGCAACTCCTCTCACCCTCTTCACCTTTTCCTTAGACAACTGCAGTGGCCTTCCCTGCTTCCAGACTCACTTTTCTCCAATCAGCCAGGGAAACTGAGATTGTTAAAACACAGACCTGATCACAGCACTGCCCTCTAGAGTTTTCTGCGGCTCCCCTTGGCCTTCAGGAGAAAAATGCAAATTTTTTTTGCTTGGCATTTAAATCTTTCATTTGGATCCAGCCTGTCTTCCCAGGTTGATTTCATATTCCTCCTCCTCATCCTTCAGTTCCAACCAAACTAACATTCTTGCAGTCAGTTCTACTATAACTTACTTTGAAAAAAATGCTAATTTGTTCCACCACAATTGATAGGGAACAATCTGAGCATGACTTGAATTTCCAGTTTGAGATTTTGTCAGAGAAACATCAGGTATGCAGAAAACTGCACCACTTCCTTATAACTTACAAGCTGCAACCCATCAGATTCAAGTCATTTTCAAGGCAGAGTGTCCCGTCTTCTGGTACAGTAGGAGGTGGGAGGTGGACAGGCCTGGAACTGGTCCAGACTGAACGTAATCCATCACCAAACGGCTAACAGGGCCATAGGGTGGTCACTGATGTAGCCACTATTTTGGTATGTTTAAATGTAACAGCACTACCCTTTTTATGTTATCACTAAGTTTTTGAGTGTGATGCCCAGAACCCCATTTTTCACAGAAGACCCAGGGCTTAGGTTTTGAGATTTTTTTTAGGAACTCATGTTTAGTTGTAGCAGAACTGACTAATCTCCTTCCATGAGAAGGCTCAAGAACCCTTCAAGGTCCAAATGTCACTTCCTTTCCTGATTCTCACCTCATATTTAGTCTTTCTGTCCTGAGGCAATGGACTAGGTGCTCAATGAAATGCTTATTGCAACCAAGAGATTAAGCACAAAAAACAAAGCAGGGTCTCTCTGGTGTATCTTCATACATTAGTGCGCAGTATATATAGAAAAACATGTGGGGGGGGGGGGTCCCAGATATGGATGGAAGGACCAGCTTGACCAAGCCAAGAAAGAGAAAGGTTGGGAGATAGACTGAGGGGTCAGGTTGCAAAAGCCCCAAGTTGCTTTATTCTAGAGTCTAATATGGTCAGAAGAAAATTAACTCTGGCAGGTTACAGGAAGGCCTTAGAGATTCTAGATAGGGAGATTATGTGGGAGCACACCAGATTCCCAGCCTTGCCTTTTTCCCTTCTAAGAAGGGAACCATACTCCAAACCGCTAGTTCTAACTTTCCCATATCATTTTTAAATATAGATGGCTTTAACTATACATGTTTTCTTTCAGAGACAAATCTGACCCATTCCCATCTGAATCTCTTAAATGAAGAGTATTAAACTAAGACCTTTTACCAAACTCACAAATCTCATCTTCCCCCCCCAACAGTTACACTATTTGGGGTTTGAGTTTATTAGTTACAGTTGTGTGTGAAGGCAGGCCTGTCTGATCTAGTTGAACTTTGCATCTCTCTGGGCATAATGATTAATCAATGCTTAGCTGAGAGTGACATGCCTTTCATGGCAAAAGCCTTCTATAATTACCAAGCAGACAAAAATTAAGGGGAGCGTACTAAATGTTGCCCCAAAATGGGATGATGGGGGTGCAGGAAGAGAGGAAGGGATTCCTCTAGTTGAGGTTAAAGGCTTGAGATGGTTGATACAAGCATCTGGCAAGCCCCCACCGTGCACTAGGGCCCCTCCTTCCCTCCTTCCTCTCTGGAAATCTTTGATTCTAGGGGGTCAGGAAGAAAATGAGAACATGCCTCAGCATGAGCCTTGTTTCTAATTGTCCTGAGACTTGGGTCAGGCCAAAACAATAGTTTATTATTTCAGCATTCAGCAACATCTCAGCCATCAAAAATAAAACTCTAACACCAAGGATGGAAGGAAGACTTCTCTACAGCATGATTAGGTAGGCTGCGTCAGGAGCCCCCCAGGGCGCCACAGGCAGGAAGGATGGTGGTTATTCATTCATCCAATAAATTAGGAAGCGCAGAATTTGGGGGCCAACTGCTCATTTCTGGGCTGGCATAAGGTCATCGATGCACTGGCCCTGCTCCAAACGCTTCTCCATCTCAATGAGCAACTTCACACCATCCAC
>CM053585.1:314994717-315010644 GCA_028646515.1 Pseudochirops corinnae | reverse complement strand
AAAAAAAAAAAAAAAAAAAAGCCAACCCCACACTTAGATCCAGGTGACCTGGGTTTGAATCTCAGCTCTGCCACTTCAAATGAGCCCAGAGAAGGGGCCAGTACCATACCTCCTTTCAATACTTGCTAACTAAGTGACTGGGCAACCTTCATTGAGCCTCTATAGGTTCCTAATCTATTAAAATAGGAATAAGCTTTATACTTCCCTTGAAGAGAGGCTGTGAAGAAATTGCATCATCTCCCTTAAAAGATGACAGCACTATGATCAGCTTACACTTCTATTAGCAATGATTTGGCCAAGTCCCTGCCTACCTCTGGACGTCTGTAACAAGGGGGTAAGGGGAACACAGGACTAGATTTATAAGGATCCTTATAATGACTAGCACCTTATAGCATTTTTAAGGTTTGTAGAGTGTTTTACAATTTTTTGTAAGGTATTTCAGGCAGAACTTCAGTCACTTGTCCAAGGTCATAACTAGCCAGTTAATGTCTGAGGCTGGGTTTGAACTTGTCTTCCTGACTCTAGGCCCAGACCTCTATCCACAAGGACCAAGCTGCCTGGAGTGCTTAAGATCTGAAAGGACTCCTTTCTGACCTGACCTTGGGGAGGTAAGGATCTTTCCTTTCCTCTCTGAGCCTCAGTTTCTCCTTTCCATAAAAGGGGTTGGACTAGATTTTTGGGGTCCTTGTAAGTTTTAGAAATGCAGTGTGGGATCCCACCTGGGTGTGTCAACTCTCTGGGTCCTGTGCAGTTTTGCCTACAGACTCACCAAATGCCCCTGCCATCGGGCCAATCTCGGGCCATGCCAGATGCCAAAAGGAGTGGGGAGACAGGCTTGTCGAAGAGGAAGTGGTCATCGATCAGCTGCTGTTGTTCCTGCTCAGTCATGTTCTTCAAAGCGTAGTACTTTCCATTCAGGTCACCTTCCAGGCTGGCCAGAGCTATGGGGAATCAGCAAGCCACACCTGAGGCTCTGGACAGTAGGGCACAAGGTGGTATAGACTGCTCCTGCCCCTGGCCCATGGGGTGAGACCTCCCTAGAGCCAGGGCATGTAAAGGGACCTCAGGGGTCTCATCCATCCAGTTGCCCTCCGACCTGGAATTCCCACCCATAATCTCCCCAAAGTGGTTGTCCAGCCTTTGAGATCCCAACAGGCAGTTAGTTCACACTGCTCAGACATGTCAAGTGTTGCTGAAACTGAGAGTGGTACTCTGAAGACCTCCTTCCTCAACACATATCCTAAGTTCTGGGCTTCTAGGGCCAAGCAAAACAAGTTCTTTTAACATTAAGACAGAATTGACTGTTTAAAGATAGGGAAGGCAGAGAATCAGGAAGAACAGTGGTTTAGTGGAAATTAAAAATGACCTATTTTATCTCAGTCTTTGAATGGCTTTATGGTGGAGAGCAGGATCAGGAAGACATCCAGCCCTGACATACCCCCGGCTCAACCTAGCTATCAGGCCTGCTATGGGAGGAGTCATTCATTTGTCTTGGAAGTTACAAGTTTTGGGGTCTCTGTCCTGAAACTGAAAGGTGAGTGGACTTACCCCAAGTCCCACACCCGCCAAATACCTGACCCAGGGCTTCAGTCCAGACTCCCAAGCCCAGGTAGCACCACAGATGCCTCTCATCTCAATCCCCTAGGGAAATGTTAAGGGAGCTCAGCTGACCCTCAGCTCTCACTAGGGTCTATCAGGATCAATTAATTCCCTTCTCCCCTTTCCAACTTTCAAAAACTCCAGCCTTAAACTCCCAGAACAAAGCAAGGCTGCCCTTGAATCTCCACTGGTCAAAGTCAGTGGCAGCAGGAGGGATTGGGGAAGAAAAGGACATTTTTATACAACGTCCAATAGGATTAGGAAAAGAGACTTAGCCTCCTCTTTCCCTGCTCAACCAATGAGCACAGAAGTCCATGGGACCAAATGAAAAGTTATTCCCAGGACATTTCTGTCTCTTTCTGGAAGACACTATGAAGGCCACCTTAAAAACAGCCTCTGGAGAGGTCCCTAACACTCCACCCCTAACACCACACCCATAGATTAGATGGGATTAGAGGTTACAGTGATTTATCCAAGGTCACATAGCTAAAATGTGGGTACTGGAACTCAAAACCACATCCAAATTAGTGAAAACATTTAGAAAATTCCACTCCCTGCTGGAAACCAAGCTCCTCATTCCATTTCAAGACTTTTCTATAAGACCCTAGAGTGAGGGAAGCCAGGAAGCTTAAGGTCCAAGGACAGCTGACCCCCTGCCTGAGGCAAGGAGACAGGCTGAGCCAAGGTCGGCCAGCCACATAGAGCAGATCCTTCTGAGTACCCCTGTGGGGAGATTGCTGGAGATAGGACCTGGCCTTCTGGGAGAGTCATTCCTATCTCAGAGCTGGGACTTTGGCATACCACCTTCCGGACAGCTGGATCTCACAATCAGAAGCCCGAGGGCCCCCTTAAGAGACAAGCCTCTGCAGCTTCCATTCTTGGCTTGAATTATCTCTGAAGACAAGTTGCTCAAAAGCACCTTTAATTTTAAGGCTCACAAAAGCCAAGTTCCAGAAATTATTCTGAATGGAAGGACACTGATGTGCCAGCTTTTCAATGTCCTTCCTGAAAATGTGGTGCCAAGCTCTGTCTTGTGCTACAACCTAAGATCATTTCAAGGTCAGAAGAGCCATTCAAGATGGGGCTAGAATATAGGTCTCCAGAGACCCAGCTAGGCACTTTCCACAGTAGCCCATTTTAAAGATGCTCACAGGGTTACTGAAATCCAGATTGAGTCTGTCTGCCTCAAGACCTCAAGTGTCAAATGTACCCCTCCCCTGATTGTTGTGATACCTTCCACAGACAGCTTCTCTATGGCCCGGCGCTCGCCTCGGCTACAATGTGGAGGCAGGCAGAATCCTCGGATGCTCCGGCCAGTTCGAACTCGAGAACTCAGCACATAGTTAGGATCCAGGTCATCACCACCCTGGGGGTAGGGAGGAGAGGGAGGCAATGGGGAATGGGAAAAGAAAATTCAGGGAAGGTTCTTAATTTGGGTCCCCTACTTCCATTTAGGTAAATTTCCTCAGCCTATCTCAGATACCTTCCTTAAACCCTGTCCTAACCAAGTCTCCTTCCTTGGCTACCTACCTCCACTCTACTGTTCTCCCTCAGCTTAGTTAAGAATCTCTCTCTCCCCCCTCTCCTCCCAAGCCCCCAGTTACTCCTCCATCCAGGACTGGTGTCTGGGGATAGGCTAATCCCCTTAGCACTGAGTTGAGGCTTAAGCTCAGGCCATATAAGGGCAGGCAGCCAGAGACTGGGGGAGGAGGGAGAACACCTACCTGCAGATTGTCAGGGTTAAGATCAGTCTTGTGCTCATCTGAAGGCTTGTAGCCTCCATGGCGGTCCTCAATGATAGGATCAAATAATTCCTTGAACACGTCGTAGCACTCTTCATCTCCAGCCACACAGCCCACAGTCATGATGAATGGGTGCCCTACATGGGGAGGAAGGGACAAGAAAAAACTGAGGTTTCCTCAACTTCAAGGGAAGAACTTTGACAGAGGGGAGAGGAATTAACCAGCTACTACATGTGTGAAAAAAAGTGAGGCACCTAGAAACTTGACCTGGCCATGCTTCCAAATTTGGGTTCTTCCTATAAAATAATCTCCTTTCCCTGTGGACACAGCAGACCTCAATGTCCTTTTCTCATCAGCTGTAGTTGGTGGGGAAAAGGGAGACAGACATGCCTTCTATTCCCAATTTGTGTGCCCTAGTTCAAAACCTCAGACTGGGAGGGTTAGGGTGAAGGATCTTGCCAGGAGAACTAAAGGTACTCACTCATCCCCCCACACACTGACCTGGGAAGTAGCTGAGAAAAGGGGAACTAACAAAGGGGTTGGGAAGGAGGAAATCAAACCTCAACTATACTTTCTTCCCCCTCCAAGAAATGTCCAGTAAGAGACCATGTTAGCACCAAATTGAGTTGGGGAAAACAAGCAAAAATTTTCTCCATGAAATGCTAAGGTTTCCTTCTCCCCAACCTCCTCCCAGGAAATGAAGGACGGGACACGAAGATAAGAGGCTTTCTACTATAGAGACAAACCAAATTAGAGGAGAAAGTTGGCATCCTAAACTCCATAATGGGAGGACAGGATAGGACCAGAGACCCTTTCTAGATCAGAACAGAAAAGACAAGTGACCTCTTCAAGACCTATTCCAAGGGATCAAGGACTCCTGGGCTTCAAAGGTTAAGACAGATGACCCATAAACTTCCTTCACTGAATAACCGACAAATGCGTGGTGGAAGGCAAAGAAAACTGGGGGAGACAAGAACCCAGATAAGGTGTGGGGGAGGGGTGAGGATACCTGGATTGTCCACGCCGGTCTGGATGACATCATCCAGGGTGAAGCCACTTGATGTAGCCTTATCTCGGAGTTTTTCATAGAGGTCAGGAGTCAGTACCTTAGCCATGTGGTTGTTGTGCGAGGAGAGGTCGGGATATTCCTCCTCAGCGGGGAAGCGGGACTTCAGCATGTTGTGGCTATTGGAGAATGGCATGATGGCAGGAGGCTGGTAGGGGCACCAGGACAAGGTGATCACTTTTCCAGCCCCCAGCTTCTGTTTCCTCCTGCACCCCCTCTGGGAGCCAGAGTCACAGCCGCAGGGAAGGGGGAGGAGGAAGGAGAGGGGAGGGAAGGAGAGGGGAGGGGAGGAGGCGGCTGCGACAACGCCCAGTGCAATATGTACAAAGCTACTTCGCTGCTGACTGCCAGGCTGTCTCCTCCTCCTCCCCACACCACCTCCTCCTCTTCCTCCTCCTCCCGGCAGCCCTCCCAAGGTCAAAGCAGCTGCAGCCCTGCAGCTTTTCGGGCTTTCGGAGCCGGGGAGGCGGTTAGGGGAGCCAACACCTGTCATTCTAGTAGCCGTGGGGCGAAGACGCAGCGCAGGAGCCCGAAGGAGAGGTTCCCCACCCTGCCCATCTTTGCCCCCGCAGTGTCCGGAGGCCCGTGCCGGGTTGGGAGAGGAGCTGGGGTGTGCACAGGGAGTGACGGAAGCTGGGAGATGGGGGAAGGAGCCTTGGAAGAGGGGAGGCAGACCCGCCCCTGGGATCCCGCGCCGCCCTCCCCCCCCCCCCCCCCCCCGCAACAACCATCTGCTTCTGCTTCGCTCACCTCCCCGGAGTTTTCCCCCAGCCAGGACGCTCCCCCCGCGCCGCACATCCAGGGCGGGGGGGGGGGGCGGAGAAAATAAAACTTCCCCCCCAAAACCGCCTAAGACTCCATCCTGAGCTAATCCGAGGGTTGGGAGGAGTGGGCTGCAGCTGTCCCCGGGACAGAGGGAGAGGTTAGTCAGCATCTCCTCGGTCCTGAGGACACCAGCACCACTATCCACCTGACCCCAACACACACACACACACACACACACACACACACACACACACACACACACCCCTTCGAGGGGACTCCCCCGGGTTGCCAGACAGGCCAGACAAAGGGGCTGGGATGTTCTCGGCCACCGCTGCTCCGCGACTCAGCCAGGTAGCGCTCAGTCATATGCACACGCACACACACATCACTCATATACACACACACAGCAGTCATATGCACACCCGCTCACTCACACACACACACCCCAGCCCAGCTCCGGAGGCAGGTGCCTCGGCCTGGGGCGGGGCACGCCCGGAGCTCCCCTGCAGCCCCCGGGGGGCGCGGGCCGTGCCACTCACCGAGGGCGCTCCGAGGGTCGCAGAAAGCAAGAAGGGTGGGAGGATGCTGCTGCTCCGGCCGCGATCCCAGGCTACTGTAGCCCGAGCTCAGTCACCAAGTCCCGGACGCGCTGCCCTCCTCCTTTTTTATAGCGGTCAGGACGGGGCCTCCCATTGGTCGGTATTTATATCCCATTCATTCTATTGGCCCCTGGCTGGAGGGAGTCGCCCTCCTGTCTTTGTCTATTAAGCAGCTTGACGCCTTCCATTTTGTTAACCCTCCGGGATCTGCTACCCTCGCTCTTCCATCCCCCCGAGGGGGTCCTGCCGCCCCTTCCCCAAATTGGGGCCTTTGCCCGGCCCTCCCCCTCTTCTCACGGTGGGGGAGGGGGGAGAAGTCGGGGAAAGGGGGGATGACCTCTCCTAGGATTTTGAAGCTTGCAGAGGCTTTAGAGATCGGCCATAGCACAGATAACCAGATAACATGCGGAGAGCGCTTTGCGCACCTTCAAACCCTGGGTAAACGCAAGTTACTCAGTGCTAGCTATCTCAGTCCAACCCTCTGATTTTACAGATGGCCCCTGAAGGGGAAATGGCAGATGAGAAGCGGCGTCCGGATTCAAACCCAGGTCCAGGGTGCTCTCTCTTTACTACGCTGCACCCTCTAGCCAAGTGCCAGCTGCCAAAGCTTTGTCTGGTCCCTAGCACAGAACAGGGTGGACCCTTTCCAGCCTTGGCAGCCGGAAGATGACGCAGACCTCTTGGTTTTCTGCAAACCCAAGGGTAGATGGATGTCACCGGAATCAGGTGGCCCAAGCTCTGAGCTTGAATCCCTCTCTCCAACAACCTTTTGTTAAAATCATAAGATGTCAATGTCAGAAGGGGGGAGGGGGAGAAAGATGGCTTAGACTCTAAGCCTTAGAGGTTCACTGAGTCCAACTCCCTCATTATATAAATGGGGGAAGCGAACCTCAGAAAAGTAGAGGGACTTTTCCAAGGTCATAAAACAAGTCAAGTGAGGGGGGGGGGGTTGGAATTAGGATAACAGAATTTATAAAACTGAAAGAAATCTGAGAAACAAGTTCAACCCTATCTTTATATAAATGAATAAATAATAAATGAATGAATGAATGAAGAGGAAGCCCAAGCTGCCAGGAATCAGGAGATCAGAATCTAGAGTCCTAATTCCACAGTAGCTAGCAAATACACCCCTGGCAAGCCTCCTTCTGACCTTTGGGTCTGTTTCTGAAAAATGAGGCTGTGGGACTAGATAATCTTTAGGGTCATTTCCAGTTCTGAGGCTTCTATTATTCTATGAGGGGAGAACCATAGCATGAGAGAAAAAGCAGAATTTGGAGTCAGAGAGCCTGGTTGGAATCCCACTTCTGCCACTTAATCCCTTCTGTGACCTTGGATAAGTCATTTAACTTTATTTGGCTATCAGGCATCTGGTCTACTAAGTGGGGATTTGGACAAGGCCATCCCTAAGGTCTCTTCCAGCTTTGGAACTTGATCAAAACTCTCTGGCTTTAGCTATCCCCTTCGTTTCTCTTTCCCTTTCCATTCCCCTCCCTGCCTGGCACATGTGAAGTACACTTTGACCCTAGGGCTGTCTCTTCCATGTTCTGACTTCCTGGGCACCGACTTCCTGGATGTTGCTCGGTCAAGATGTTCCATCTTCCAACTTAGGGCATTTTCACTAGCTGTTTCCCCTGCCTGGCATACTCTTATTCTCGTCACCACCTGCCCTTGGTTTCTCTGGCTTCCTTCAAGTTCCAGCTAAAATCTCACCTTCTAGAACCCTTTCCCAATTCTTAGTTCCTTCACTCTATTAATCATCTCCACTTTATCTTATCCCCATTGCTTAACACAGTGTCTCTGGTACGTGACAGGCACTTAATAAATGTTTACTACGTAACTACAAGGGGCCTCAGGTATAGTTATTATCTGGGTTTAGGTGGACTGCAGGGAAAGTGGGTGATTCTCCAAAGACCTGAGCTCCAAAGACCTGGTTTTCTTAGGTATTAGCAAAAAGTCTACAGGCAGGGCGGCCAGGTGGCACAGTAAACAGAGCACCAGCCCTGGAGTCAGGAGGACCTGACTTCAAATCCAGCCTCAAGACACTTAACACTTACTGGTCATGTGACCTGAGGCAAGTCACTTAACCCCAATTGTCCTGCCCTGCCCCGTCCAAAAAGCAAAAAAAAAAAAAAAAAAAAAAAAAGTCTACAGCACAAAGTGGCACTGAGTAGCACCAGACTGGGAGACAGGAAGTTCTACTGCTACTTCTGTGTGGCCTTGGACAATGTAAATCCAGAAATTCAAGGGGTTTCAGTGATCAACATGAGGAAGTGAACAGGAGCACTGAATGGGAAATCAGGACACCTGGTTTTTGCTCCCAGTTCTGCAATTGTTGTGTGAATCCTTCCCTCTCTCTCAGGCTCAATTTCCTTCTCTGTAAAATGAGGGGACGGGACTTGGGAATCTATTGGCTGCCTTCCACACCCCAGCTATCTTTCTTCCATCCACCAGGGAGACATCCTGCCCTGAAGAATTCATTACAAGGACTTAAGGCTTACATTACAACTGGAGAATGCCACTCCTGCTCACCTCCTCAGTAACCTGATTGGGGAAGGACACTTTACACCTGAAGTGGTCAGGGTTAGGGATGATCGAGACCCCAAAAGACCAACGCGCTAGGTCTTGCAGAATGAAATTCATCTCAAGTCTTCTCAGCCAAAGAAAAGCAAAGTTTATTAAAAGTTCACCATATTGGGTAGACTCTTAAGGATCCTTGGTATGTGTAGGGGATATATTGGAAAATTCTTTGGCACTCACACGGAGGCAAGATGAGGTCTTATATACAGAAAGGTTGTGGAAGGAATCTAGGGGTGGTCTAGAGGAAGAGTTTGGGGAGGGTCTTCAGGAGTCAGATGAGGTCAGACTCCAGTAATGAGTGATTAAGGGTGGGAAGTTGCTGGAGGGTACCTGGAGCTGACAGAGGTGGGCTTGGCCAGTTCAAGGGTGGAACAAGAGGATCAAGGGTGGGAAATTGCTGGACAAAAGAGGGCTAAAGATCTGAGAGCCACAATGAAAGACCTATGGCCTCAGGCAAATGCCTTATGTGAGAAGATTCCAGGAAAGCTCTCAAGGGGGTTCCCAGAGCCTGCACCTCATCTTTACCCATTCTCCAGTCCTCTGCCTGCCAGCCTTTAGCTCCTTACCCCAACCATAATCCAGTCAAGACTGCCAGTGCCACTGGAAATTGTGTGCTAATGTACTCCCTAGGGACGACCAGCTATTCTGACCAAGTCAATGATTCAGGACAATGCCCAAAGGAACATGATAAAAAATCCTATACAGAGGAAAAACTGTTGAACTGAGTGCAGATTGAAGCATACTTCTTAAACTTTCCTTATTTTTCTTGGTGTGTGTATATTTTCATTTTCCAACATGATTAACATGGAAACATGTTTTCATGACTTCACATATAATTGATATCATGCTTGCTTCTCAAAGGGTGGGGGAGGGGCAGAAGGAAGAGAATTTGGAACTCAAAATTTTTAAAATGAATCAAAAAAAATTTTTTTATGCAATTGTGAACTATTTTGTGAAGTAAATAAAACTATTTCTTGAAAAATATACTCCCTATAACTTTACTCAGCATCCCTGTGACATTCCAAACCAAAATATCCCTCCTTGGACACTACTTTCTACACATGTAGGTGCCTCCATTGGAAAGCAAGTATCCTTTTGTATTACTATCCCCAGCATTTAGCACAGTGCTCCTGAGGGGGTACAGGCTCTGGCAAACCCTTTAAACTCTGACTGAATCTTCCCACTTCTGATGAGGTATTTGGCTGAGGCCATAAGCCTTTCATTATAGCTAGGCCCAAATCTTGGTTATTACTCTTAACCTAGCCTAGCCCTCCATAGTCCAGCTGCTTTCCACCCTTGATCCTGTCAAAATATCTATACCCAAACCTGTTGCCCTTAAACTAGCCTAGCCCTCCATCGTCTGCCATCTCCAGGCAGCCTTCAGCTATTTCCCAACCTCAATCCCATTCCTGGAGTCTGACCTCAGTTCCTCAAGATCCTAGTCAAAACCCTTCCCAAACCCCTCCTTCTAGATCACCCCTAAATCCTCCCACACTCTTTCTGTATTTAAGACCCATCTTGCCTCCATGAAGGGGCTGAGATGAATCCAGCCCAGACCTAGTCTGTGTCACATTATTCTGGCCTGCTTGTCCAAGCATCCTTAAGAGCCTACCCATTATGGTGAATCTTTAATAAGCTTTTTGCTTTTCTTTGGCTGAGAGAAGACTTGAGTCCAATTCATTCGGCAGGACCCAGCTTGCTGGTATTTTGGGGTCTCGAGAACCCCTAAAGCTCCAAACTGCAACACTTGGAACATAGTACTTAATCAATGCTTGTTCATTCCCTCCTGCTCCAAGTAGCATTGCATTGTCAAGCAATAAGCATTTATTTAGTACTTTCTCTGTGGCAGGCACTGTGTGGAGAGCTAGGAATTAAAATGAAAACATTTCCTGGTAGCACAGAGTTCACACTGTAGGAAAATAACATCTAGATAACTAGGTGTGGAGAAGACCTGTACAAAGCAGAGTGAGGCTGGCCTCAGAGGTGAGGCACTAGCAACTGCCCAGTCCATGAAAGGCCTCCTGCAAAAGCTACATTTTGGCTTGAGACTCAAACACAAGAAAACCAAAAAGTGGAGGTGAGGAAGGCTAGTGTTCTAGGCCTGACCAGTACAAAGGAGAGGGGACATGGAGTGTCACGTGGGAAGATGGAAGGGAATAAAGTATAAGAAGAATAGGAAGGTAGGCAACAGACAGTTTCTATTTACTGAAAATAGGATGCTGTTTTGAGTCAGGGGATCAGGTTCGAATCCCATTTACTTACTATCTGTGTGACTGAGGCCAAGACACTTAACCACCTTGGGCCCCAGCTTCCTCATCTGTAAATAAGGGAGCTGAAATAGATGACCTCTGAGGTCCCAACCACCTGTAGATCTAAGACCCCAGAATTCTAACTCTTCTTGCACCTTTCATCTGACAGGGGAGAAAACTGAAAGCTAGAAAAAGGAAGGAACTTGCTCCAGGTTATATGGAGATTGGAACACACAGATCCAAGCTGTTCGGATAAATTCCCCACTCCATCCTGTAAGTGAGGAGCACCCCACCTCCAGATAGATGTACTGGCAAGGATGGGGTTAAGATTTCTTTCCTAACTATGCCCAAAGGGCTATAAAACTGTGCATATTTGATCCAGCAACACCACTAGAAGGTCTGTATCCCCAAAAGATCATCAAAAAGGGAAAAGGACCCACATTTACAAAAATACTGATAGCTGCTCTTTTTCTGATGGCAAAGAATTGTAAATTGAGGGAATGCCCATCAATTTGGGAATGACTGAACAAGTCATGGTGATGGGGTATAGGCTCTGGGAACCCCTTGAATCTTCCCATTTGATGTAGCATTCCTCAGAGGCCAAAAGCCTTTCAGTTATTAATATGGATGAATCTCTGTTACCCTTAACCTAGCCTAACCTTCCATTATCTGTTATCTCCAGGTAGCCTTCAGTTAATCTCCCACCCTTTATCTCATCAAAATCCCATTCTCTTGGTCCCTGGAGTCTGGTCCCAGTCCCATCAAGATCCTCCCCAAACCCCTTCTCTAGGCCACCCTCTGGATTCCTCCCACAGTCTTTCTGTATATAAGATCCATCTTGCTTCTATGAAGGGGCTGAGATTCAATCTAGCTCAGACTCAATTTGTGTCAGATTGTTCTGGCCCGTTTGAGCATCACAAATACTTAGGATCCTTAAGAGTCAATGCATTATGGTGAAACTTTAATTAACTTTGTTTTACTTTGACTGAGAAAAGGCTTGAGACAAATTCATTCCACAGGACCCAGAGGGTCAGTGTTTTGGGATCTCAAGCACCCCTAAACCCCAAACCTCAACAGTGGTATAGTAATATAATGAAATACTATTGTTCCATAAGAAATGATGAGCAGGCAGATTTCAGAAAAAACTGGAAAGACTTGAATGAATTGATGCTGAGTGAAATGAGCAGAACCAAGAGAAAATTGTACACAGTAACAGCCACATTGTGCAATGACCAACTTTGATAGACTTAGCCCTTCTCAGCAATGCAGTGATCTAGGATAATTCTGAGAAACTCGTGATAGAAAATGCTGTCCATATCCAGAGAAAGAACTATGAAGTCTGAAAGAAAATTGAAAGATACTATTTTCTTTTTTTTTTTTGGTAGTTTTTTGTTTTTTCTCTCATGGTTTTCCCCTTTTGTTCTGATTCTTCTTTCACAACATGACTAATAGGTAAATATGTTTAATAGGATTGTACATGTATAGCCTATATCATATTGCATGCTGTCTTGGAGAGGGAGATTGGGAGGAAGGGGAAAAATTTGGAAGTCAAAATCTTGTAAAAATGAACGTTGAAAACTATGAATAAATAAACAAGAGATTTCTTTCCTAAAAAGCCAACTCACCCAAAGCCCCAAAACATATATCTGTAAGTAGAGAGGGAAGTTAGCTAGAGAGAGTCCCTGAGCCCCAAGCTCCATTGGAGAAATATTACCCTCCCTCCACCCTTCAAAACCCTTCTACCTTAGAATGAGTTTGGACCTTGGCTGAGATCCAGGGTTTTATCTGATGTTTACCTAGGAATTATTCTGAAGAAACACTTTCTCCAAGAGAACAGAACAGAACAGCCCAGCCCAGCCCAGCCCCACCCTGAGTAATCTCTTCTCCTCTTCTGCTTTCAGGTGGGGAGTGCCCCCTTCCAACCTGGGCCTTCTGTAGGGCAGCCAACTTTATTCATCCTGAGAGGGCTTTTACACCCAGGTCCACATAGTCTGCTCAGAATTATTACAGCATAGGCTAGGAAGTACGGTGAATAGTGCTGGACATGAATTTTCAAAGATCTGTGTTCAAATCTAGCGTCAGATACTCACTGTGGGACTCTAGGCAAGTCCCTTAACGTGTCTGCCAATATTTTTAAAGCATTCTGCAAACCTTAATGTGGTACAGAAATTCTAGCTAGTGGCCTCATCATTACTATTACTGCTATAATTAGTGTGTAGTAGAGGTACTGGGCCACAGAAGGCCCTAGCACAGACTTACTCTGTGACAGACTTACTCTGTCCTGCTTGCCCAATGCAGGCATCACAGATACCTAGGTTCCTTAAGAGCCTACTCTATATGGAGAACTTTCAGTAAACTTTACTTTTCTTTGGCTGAGAAGACTTGAGTCGAATTCTTTCGGCAGGACCTGGTGTGTTGGTATTTTGGGGCCTCAGGCAACCCTAACCCTAACCCTCTTTGTGGGTAAACCTCTTCACTGAGATGGTGACTGAGATTACCCTGTGACTCAGTGTCGTGGCTGGATTCACACCCAGAGCTCCTGACTCCAATTCCACAACTCTTTCTACTATGCTACACCAGGAAGGTCTTTTTGCAAAGTCTAAGGAAATAAAACCAGACTTCAAGGCCCTTTGTACCTCTTTAATGTGCTAATCATGTAATATTTTATATTCTACTTAGCGATCTATTTTCTCTCCCTACTAGATTATGAGTTATATGAGGGAGGAAGCTATGTCTTGTCTACTATCCCCTCCAGTACCCCCACTACCCATTATTTATAGCAGTAATAATGATGAGGCCACTAGTGAGGGTACTTGGTACCCAAAAACACCAACACCCCCGGTCCTGCCAAATGAAATCTGACTCAAACCTTTCTTCAGCCAAAGCAAAACAAAGTTTATATTAAAGACTCTCCATATTGGGTAGATTCTTAAGGAGTGGAAGCATTTGTGAGGCTGGGAATTGACAAGCAGAGCCGATTGAATCTCAGCTGCATTGGATCTGAGCGCCTTAATGGAGAAAAGATGGCTCTTATATAGGAAGACTGTGGGAGGGAACTAGGGGTGGTCTAGTAGGGGTGACTAGAGGAGGGGATTAGGGAGGGTCTTGAGAAAGAGTCTAAGGAGAATCTTGATGGGACTAGGGTGACTAGAGGTCAGATTCTCAGGAACCAAGAGAATGGGATTTTGATGGGATCAAGGGCGGGAAGCAGCCAGAGGTAACAAACTATGGCGGGCTAGGCTAGGTTAAGGGCAACAGAGATTGGGACATTGATAATGGATGGCTTTTGGCCTCTGGGGAAGGCCAGATCAAGTGGGAAGATCAAGGGGCTTCCCAGGGCCTATACCCCATCAACTTTACCCTGCTTGCCTCAGTTTCCTCATCTGTGAAATGAGCTGGAGAATGAAATAGCAAATTATTCCAGTGTCCATGCCAAGAAAATCCCAAATGGAGCCACAAAGAGTCAGACGTGACAACGAAAGGCCCAGAAAGGTTGTCCAGAAATGGAATGGACTACATATAGTCTCAACTCAAGTTCTACAGACTGCCCTGATAAAGATCTCCACAACAGACTGCCACATGTAGAGGCCTCCATATAAACTGTGCACCACATAGCAGCTTTCATTTATATAAAACTTTAATGCCTGCAAAGCATTTTCTACCTGACCATCATGAAGTAAGTAGGGTGAAGATTACGGTGCCCATTTTGTAGATGAGGAACTAAGTCTCAAGAGATTAAATCAATTGCCTGTGATCACAATACTAATTAGTAAATCTCTGAGAAAGGATTTGAAGTCCAGTTTTGTGATTCCGGGTCTCAGGACTCTACCTACACACACCACTTCTTTTAGGAAATGCCACATGTAGAGATGACCATATACATGACTGACCCATACAGAGACAGCCATTTCAAGAAACTGAGGCACAGAAAGGCAAGCACATACTGAGACCACCAGATCTACAGGTGACTCCTCTTCCCTTCCTGGTGCCAAACCCTCTTCTCTTGCCTATAAAAGGAGGTATTTTAGGATTTGGCGTCTATAGGCAGGCAGGGATGGTTTTATAGCTTTTGGGGATCTTCAGAAGATGCGTTTTATGACACATCAACTGTGAGGTGGGGCCAGGGCCTGAGAACTAGCATTGAACCCCATCCCAGCAACCTCTTCTTTAGTCCAAGAACCTCAAAGGACAATATTTTTTATAAGTTATGGGCAGTGGCTCTGAATCAGAGCTGGGTGTTGGGTATCAGACACCAGTGGCAAAGTCTAACCAGTTTCTCAGGTGGGTAAATGTGAACACCTATTCAGGCCTCGGTTCTATAGGGGAGATACGGCAGTCAATCAGTCAAGGTTCATTAACAACTAGCATTAATTAAATGTGTATTATACATACAACACTGAAATATTCCTTGCCCTCAAGGAGCTTACACTCTCTCAGCAAATTTTACCTTGTCATTGCTTAAAATCTGTTATTATCTCATCTATGAGACAATGACCCCTACAACGCATATGACGACCCATCCATGCCCTCTTTGTTCTGTGTAACTTGTTCTCCTGTCTTGCCTCCACAGGACAGCACCCAACATGACCGCAGACTTTCTTCCAGATCTCTTGATGTTTCCAATGAAGCACCACAACAAGAATTTATTAAGCTCTTACTATGTGCTCTAAATGTTGTAGATACAGATATGAGGGAAAAGACAGTCCCTGCCCTCAAGAAGCATATATTCTAGTGGGGAAAGATAAACCCAGAAAAAGGGGGCTGACAGGAGTAGGGAGAATGGTGATAATATCTGGAGAATGATGGATGGCTAGTGACTGCCCTTCCTCAAAAGGGGGATTCTGGGGAGAACTCATCAATGAAAGAAGGGGATTGAAGGGGCAGAGGAAGGAGCCAGCTAAGGTAAGACTGTCATCAACAAGATTAATAGAGATCTTAGGGGCATCTTAATTCAGCTCTCTCTTTTTATAGATTGGAGTGCATTTCTAGATAATATCTATGATCCACCCAACAGAAATCTATGATCCTATCCTCTTCCATCTCTGCCTTTGTCCTGTATCAGCAAATACCCTAGCATACCTAGGGCGGCTACTAGCACAGGTTCTTAGATCTGCTTTTCTAAAGGAAAGCAACTCAAAATGGGTTAACAATCTCACTTTAATCAAACATATCATTTACCTAGTTCAGGGGAAAAGTCAGCACCCTGAACTTCAGAGAATACAAACAAGTTACAAACAAACAGAAAAACAGATCAGCAGACGGCTTCCAGCGTCTTAAAATCTGTTATTATCTCATCTATGAGACGATGACCCCTACAATGCATATGACGA
>CM053585.1:314965140-314994217 GCA_028646515.1 Pseudochirops corinnae | reverse complement strand
GACATAGGAGAGATTAGATTGGGGGAGGGGTTATACAAGGGGATGGCTGTTTTGAGGGGGGGGTAGGGGAAAGATGGGGAGAAAATTTGTAACTCAAAATCTTGTGGAAATGAATGATGTAAACTAAAATAAATAAAATTCTATATATATATACATATATATACATATATGTATATATATAAAAAGAAATTTAGAATTTCCCAAAGTACACATGGACTCTTCATGTTGAAGGAGTGTCTATCTATCAAAAGAATTTTTAAATTGTTTGGTTTTTGTCCAGATTTGTGATTTCATTAGAGTAGGGCACTCCTAATGAGGAATTCCTTCAACAAATATACACTGACAGCTTATAGTTTTGGAGAATTGCCTGGGACACTTGCCCAGAATCACATGACCAGTACATGTCAGAGGCAAGACTTGAAGCTAGGTCTTGACACCAGGGTTGGCTCTCTGTCTACTGGGCCATGATGCTCCATTGAGGTTACACAGATAACAGAACCCAAGCTCAATTTGAGATTCTCCCTCCTAAGCTCTTTACACCCAGTTCACTGGTGTATTTAACAATCTGAAACTTGCTTTGGCCCATGGGGAAGTCTCCTGAAGGCTTGGTAAACCTGGATTGCTCTACCCATACTTCTTATTTGAACAATTTCCCTTTTCCCTCATCCAAAAGACACCTAGATAAATACCAAAAAGTACAGACAAAGATCTCATTACCTCCAAAAGGTCTAAATAATTTTACCCAACACTCAAGCCACCTCAACAACTTGGGAAAGACAGCCCCTTTCTTTGTCATACTCTAAGCTAAAGAAGAGAAATTAATTTGGAGTTATGTACATCGAGCTTTTCTTCCATTGGAGAAGCTCATAAAATCATAAGATGTCCTGAGATCCTTCCATCCCAGTTTTACAGATAAGGACATTGAGGCCCTGAAAGGTTGTGATTTTTTTTTTTTTACGAAAACTAGGTTGTTAATAACAGACTCAGGATTTGAATACAGATTCTTTGATTCCAAATCTAGTGCTTTTTCCACCAAATAATGATTTAGAGCTGATTATATAAGGACAAGCTCTTGGTGCTTCAGCTCTGAATTACTGGTTGTCCCTTTAAAAGAGAGAAAGCTAAAAATAACTATTTAGCTGAGAACCTCTGCATTTACAGATGTGGTAACTATGGTAACAGTCTAGAGCTCTAGGTGTTAACTCAGGGTAAATTAAAGGCTTTTAGGAGTTTTGTTTTCTTGGGGCCTGACTTGAACAGAAGGTTAGATGAGAAGGTTAGAAGTGTAAGGAAGGTGCAAAAAGAAATGAGAGGAATAGTTCTGTCACTGATTTTCTGGGTCCCTGACGTATCCTCTTCCCTATCTGGGCCTCAGTTTCCCCCCTGTAAAATTAGGGCATTGGATTAGATGATCTCTAAGGAATTTCATAGCTTTGACTTTCATTTGATCTAATTTAATTCAACAAATATTTATAAAGTACCCACTACATGCAAAGATGGCTTCATATCCACTGTCCCCAACACAGAGCTTTGGATGTAGTAGGAGCTTAATAAATGTTTGTTGGCTAAAGTAGTGCCTGACCTCAAGGAGTTCAGTCTTTGAAGATAGAATATGTATGCAATTCAGTATGATGCAAAAAAGTAGGCCATAAGAACAGAAGAGAGCCAAGCATAGGACTTAGGAGAAATCTGAGGAGGAAGAGATTTTTTCTTTTTTAAACTTTTAATTTTTAAAGATATCTTTTATTTTTACACGACCATCCTTTCCAAATATATTTCTCCCCTCTCCCCCCGCCCCCCATATGGGAAACTAGGTAGCACAATGGATAGAGTACCAGGCCTGAAGTCAGGAAGACTCATCTCAGACACTACCTAGTGGTATGACCCTGGGCAAGTCACTTCACCCTGTTTGCCTCCGTTTCCTCATCTATTAAAATGAGCTGGAAAAGGAAATGGCAAATCACTCCAGTATCTTTGCCAAGAAAACCTCAGATGGGGTCACAAAGAGTTGAACATCACTGGAAAAGACTGAACAAAAACTTCTTTCCACATACATTGAGCAATCCCTCATAACAAAGGATTTTTTTAAAAATTTTTTTGTGTGTGATCACACAGCTAAGGGATTTTTGGTCAGGGATCCCTGAAAAATAGAAGCCCTCTTAAGAAAGTGTTAACCATGTGTGGAGGTTTTTAGTAGAATATTCCTGGATTTGGAATCAGGGAATCTGAGTTAGAGTTCCAGCTGTATGAATTTGGGTTACTTCATCTCCAAGCCTTGGCTCCCTCACAGGCAAGGGGAATGATACAGCATTGCTTACCTCCCAGGGCTATTGTGGGGAAAGTGATCTAGACCCCCATAGTGCTTTAAGTTGTTTTTTGTTTTAAATAGAGTGAGAATAAAGGATTGTCTACAATTAGCCTAGTGATCCATTGGCATCCACACAATAATGTCCAGAGGTAGAAAGGAAAGGCCCCCCAGCCCACTGGGGCCATCTACCATGGAAGATTTACAGGAAGATATGGGTACAATCCATATTGTTGGAGACTATACTCACATAGAAAAAAAAAATTGCAGATCCGTCTAAATCTGTCTAAATATTTGTCTAAATTGTGTCCCTGAGGAATTCTGATTGTGCCCAGAGATTCCCCAAAGAATGGCCACCCCGTATATTCAGCAAACTCTGTTCTTTTACTGGAATTTTTTCCTTCTTTTGATGAAGCCACTTGAAATTTCTGTCCAAAAAGCCTGTTGAATTTTCTCTTTAAAACTGTTTGCTTTAATAATATGTTATCTGGGGTAACTCTCTGGGAGGGAAAGGAAAGGGATGATGGGGAAAATTCTGGTGATACAAACAAAAAAAAAACCCAAAAGACATAAACAAACATTTATTTCAAAAATATTGTTTGCTTAAAAATGTTACATTCTAGGGTGGGCACTGACTGTCTTTTAGAGGGAGCTGATTATAAAAGCTGGGAAATTACAAAGCAGATCTTCCATCATATGAAAATTTTGACCAATGTACAATGATAAAGTCTTGGGTCAAGAAAGGAAATCAGAGTTCACCTTGTTTGATTTGATTCCCTGCCTCATTTATAAAGCTCTATCGCATCCCTGACTACAAGTTCACTACCTACCATGGCACCTTGTTCTATTTAAGGAACACTGCCAGGCCTCTTGAATGATGCTCACATTCTTTCCAATGCCCTCTCTGGACCTTCTCCAGATGCTCAATGTCTTTCCTAAAATACGTTGCCTAAAATCAGAGATGATACTCCAAACAAACTTTGTGTTTATCAAATATGCAGGCTTTGACAAAATCTCTTAGAAAATCCTTGGGGGTTTAAGATGGAGAGATGCAGTTTGGACAGTTAGGTGGGTACAGAAGTGACTGAACATACTGATGGATCCAGAGAGTGTAATGAATGAACTGATGTCAACCAAAAGAGTAGTCTCTAGTGGAGTAACCTAGGAATCTGTTCTTTGCTCTACTGATTCAACTTGTATATAGAATCTAGTATATGCAGAGTATTGTTCAATTGAACATTAAAAAAAAAAATCAGTGACATGTGAAAACATGGAAAAGGGGTCTTGGCCTTGGGAATCCAGAATAAACAGAAAAAGGTCCTAAAATCTCTGAAATCCATCTTGGGCCTCAGTCTCTAGCTGCCTAGGGTAGCAGGAGCCCACCCAAGTGTGCTCTAATTCATTTCACGCCTAAGTCTCAGTGCCCCAAGTGGAAAATAAAGGGTGAAGGTGATGGCCTGCTCCAAAAGGTAGCCTGCCATCACTGATTCAGGCCTCAGCCTGGCTGAGATGGTACAGCGGCGGTAACGAGGTCTTTGCTTTTGCAGACCCAGAATCAAGAAATGAGTGCCTGAGTCACGTGTAGGGTTCTTCCTGTGTCTCCCTAATCCCATTCATCCTGGGTAGAGATCCTGGTATGAAGTATGGGCTCAGCACAGCCCCCAGGAGCCTGATCACCACCTCAGCTACAGGAGCCTCAGAGGCAGGAGCCTCCTTAAGTCTCAACTAAAATCCTGCCTGCTGCAGAAAGCCTTTCCCAGTCCCTCTTAATTCCAGTGCTCACTTCCTGTGTTTGTATGTTGTTTCTCCCATTAGATCATAAGCTCCTGGAGGGCAGGGACTGTCTTTGGCCTCTTTTTCTATTCCCAGTGTTCAGCGCAGAGTCTGACACATAGTAGGGACTTAATAAGTGTTTGTTGATTGCTGGTCAGGGGCAGTGACCTTCAGTCACTGTAGGAAGATGGTAACCTCTACCAATAAGTCCCTCCATGCTATGGAAGGCAAATTTCCAGCTCCCACTCAGCCTTGTCCCTGTGATTGAAAGTGAAAACCTCCTGAGCTGAGGATGCCTCGCCTCCTCCCTTCTGTCCCTATGCTTTCATCTTTACTCAGCTCAGCTCTGCATCAGCCATAGCCCACATACTCTTCTGTTCTGTTGTGCCCCCTGGACTCCCCCATTCTACTACAAACAAACTCCCTTCTAGCTGTGCTCAACTCAGCTTACACTCTTTCCATCTCCTGGGGCTGATGGAAATCTGGCCTCATTTCTCCAACCCCAGGAGATCCTGCATCCCTGGCCACCCTTCACAACACGCAAAGCTTCTTTCATGACAACGGCCCTGTAAGGTCCTGGCATGAGAGGAGTAGGTACTTCCACCAAAGATGGAAATGTGAGTTTCTGGCATGCCCAGTTCCTAGAACCATCTCAAAGAGTCACAGAAAACAGCTGAAATGAAACAGAAAATCAACAAATAGGAGAAACACCAGGGAGATAGCTCCACCACCATAAAAAAGACACCCATTCACATTTACACACACACACACACACACACACACACACACACACACTCCCAGGAAGGACCACATCCACAGATCTGAGCCAGTGGTGAGGTGCAGAACTGCAGGAGGAGGGAGTGGCAGAGAACAAGATTCCTGCCTCAGGGTCCCCATCTAGAAGGATTCGATCCTGGTCTTCTCCAACTCAATCAGAGCTGCAGAAGGGGCTAATGCTTGGTCCAGGGTAAGCATCTCAGAACTATGGCAAGAGGATGGGCAGGCAGCAGAGCCCAGAGACCACCACAATCCCGACTAGGCTTCCCCCAGAACTGTTGGCAAGGGGTAGGGCATCAAGATTAGCATCCCAGGCACCATCCAGGACCATGGCTGCTGCCTCAATGTCCTAAGACCAAAACTAATGGAGCAGACACAGCCAAGATGTTACTATTATCAGTGGATGTCCTAACTCTAGGCTAAAGGCTGAATGCTCAGTGTGGCTACCTGGAAGCTTCCATTTCCACTCTGTACCCTGCACTTAAGGACTGGGGTGAAAATAACTCCAGGAATTACAAGGCCAAGAAGTTCAAGACACAGCAAAGAGTGATCCCTTCACTACCTAACGCCTTCAAAGAAGTTGAAAGACACTGCTCTGGGGCTCTGTTATCATTATTGCAGAATTGCTTTCTTCTTTTATTGTTATCTTGGAGTTCTCATCACCCAGAGTATGTCTTTACTGTATCTGGAGCTTTCTTCCATATATACATGCCTTCAGTCTACATTAGGGACGTCTGGTAAAAAAAACAAAACCAAAAACCAAAACCCAAACCCCCTTCTCCCTGTTTTCTTTCTTTTTGTTAGAGCTGTCACACCAGTTCCTCTGTGCAGGACCCAGGGTGGGAAAGGAAGGCTGCAAGTAGTCACCCTGAGAGCACAGGGCTTACACCTCATCCAGCCTTCACCTTTCCTCTTATTTCAAACCACCTGACAGTCATCTCCACTTGGACATCCCAAAGGCATCTCAGACTCAATAGATCTAAATCAGAGTTCGTTATCCTTTCTCCTAAACTCAATTCTCCTCCTAATTTCCCAATTTATGTCAAGGGTACCAGCATTTTCCCATTCACTGAGTGTAATGAGGCTTTGCTGCACATGACCAAATCCCCTATGATGGGGGCACCTATTGTGGGAGATAGCAGAGATCTGTTCCTGAGGGCACATGCTATGGTTTCCCATTCATGTGGTTGGGAGCAGCTTGTTCTGGCTATTAGAGGCTTCTGTCCCCCATGTAGTAGGGGAATGAATGCAGGATGTCTTCTTCCAGAAGCAAATCCTTGCCTTCTACCATGATTGCCTTCATGATGGCTTCACCTCCTTAGCTGATTTGGGCATCAGTGGCAAAGCTCTGTTATAGGAGTAGTGCTTAACCCTTCACTCTCACTCATCACTCATATCCAATCAGTTGGATCCAATCAGACCTTATCAATTCTACCTCCTCAAAATCTCTTGTATACATTCCATTTCATTTATTCACACTGCAAAAACCCTAATTCAGACCTTCATCATCTCTTACCTGAACTATTCTTTTTTTTAAAGATAGTTTAAAATGTTAATATTCTTCACCAAATGAACATCTTAGTCATTTCTCAGCAGCAGCAGGACAAGTTCTATTATATTTTTTATAGTATTTTATTTTTTCAAGTGAAATGTCAAGACAATTTTTAAGTTTCATTTTTACAAAATTTGGGGTTCCAAATTTTTCTTCCTCCCTGCCCTCCCCTCTTCCTAAAAGCAATTTGATATAGGTTATTGTAGCAGCAAGCACCCTAACATACCCAAGATGGCTGCTAGCATAGTTTCTTTGATCTGCTTTTCTAAAGGAAAGCAACTCAAAAGGGGTTAACAATCTTACTTTAATCAAACAAACATATCATTTACCTAGTTCAGGGAAAAAAGTCAGCACCCTGAACTTTAGGGACTACAAACAGAAGTTACAAGCAGACAAAAAATACAAACAGAGAAATAGACCAACAGACAGGGCTTCTAGCTGTCTGACCATTACATTCATATGTAGTTAGTCACCAGAGAGAGAAGCACCAACATCTGGGTTTTGAAAGTTGGGGGGCTCAATGGCTGCCCAGAGTCTCATCTGGCCAAATCACACAACTCTTCCCAAAGAGAGCCTCAAAGCAAAACCTTGCCTCACAGGTATATATAGCCTTCTCCAGGGTCAGAGAACACCACAATCTTCCTGACCCACTTGACTGCAAAGTAACAAAAGTTGTGCCTTCCTGAAAAACAAGCCTCCCACCACAGGCTCCAGGTGAGCACATGCAGCCTATTAGGCAGCAGAGTATATTTTCAAATCAGGAAAGTCCTCAAATTCATCTAAGCCTATCAAAGGGCAAGGAAGATTTTCAAATTTGCATTACCATTACAGTCATACAAGTCCTTGTTTGAACTATTGCAATGGCTTTCTGATTGATTCCTTGGCATCCAGCCTTCTCTCTAACATATCTTCCACATAGATGCCGTATGGATAGCCCTAAAGTATACGTCTGTGCACAAGAAACTCGACCAGGTCAAAGATGAGATATAAATTCTTACATCTGTTGTTTAACAACCTTCCTAATCTAGGTTTATCTTTTTAGCCCACTGATTCCAGATTTCATCCTCTTGCATGCTATACTTTGGTCAAACTGGCCTCCTTCTACTGATAGTCCATAGCCTATCACTGTATCTTTGCCCAGGCTATCTCTTATGACCAGAATCTTCTCCCTCTTCATCTTCACCTCTTGGAATCCTATTTGCTCCCTTCAAGGCTCAACTCAAATGCCATTTCCTAAAAGAGGCCTTTCTTCATTCCCTTAGTTGTAACATTTTTTACACTATATATTTGTTTTGTATATATCTTATATTTATTATCTGTGAGAATATTTATCTGTCCACTAGCAGAATGGGAGATCCTGGAGGACATCTGTGTCCTCACTTTTGTATCTGTATTCCTATCACTTTGCATAAGTGCTTAATTTTGAAGAGTGGATGAAAGAAATAAGAATTGACTCTGGTGATAAAGAATGAAATTAGAGCTCTCAAAGAAAAACTCGGAAATAAGATAAACAGCTTAGCACAGGTGGAAAATCTTAGTCAAGTAACACAGATCTGAAAAACAGAATGAAGCAAACCGTACTAAAAAATTTTACATTAAAATAAGAAATATTAAAACAAACTCAAAATTTTGAAAAATTTAGCTTAAGAGTTATCTACTATCAAAAACAATGGACACAGAAAACAGTATGAAGAGAAATCATTTGAGGCACTGGGATCTCAAAAGTTTTTAAACTGTCCATAGCCTTTGGCCCAATAATACAGCTGAAGATCAGAGATCAAAGAAAGAGGAAAAGAACTTATATGCATAAAATATTTACAGCATCTTTTTGTGGTGACAAAAAAATTAGAGTGTGCAGGAGTGCCTAGCTATTGCAGAATGGATGAACAAGTTGTGGTATATGAATGTGATGGAATATTATTGTGCTATGAAAAATAATGAAGGGGACAATTTCAGAGAAAACTGGGAAGACTTTTGTGAACTGAGACAAAATGAAGTGAGAAGAACCAGGAGAAAAATTTATGTAATAATAACAATATTGAGAAGACAAACAACTTTGAAAGACTTAGAAACTTACAATGAGCAACCACAATTCCAGTGAAATCATGAAATAGGCTGGTTACTCCTGATAGAGAAATGATGGACTTAGAGTACAAATTGAGACAAGCTTTTTTTTTAAATGACTGATGGAAGAATTTATTTTACTTGACTGTACATGTCTGCAATAGGGGCTTTGTTTTTCTTTCTTTCTCATTGGTGGGTGTGGTGGGCCAAGGCAGGGAGTCCTGCAGTCCTGCAACAGGGCTGAGAGAGAATTGGAGTCCTGCTATCTCCCAGCAGGACTGAGAGTGCTATCTTACCCAGAGGCCGTGAGTTAAAAAGAGAGACCGGGACTCAAAGAATGGTGGTAAATAGAGTCTCCTTTATTGTTCTAAGTGCAAGCCTTTTATAGGACACTTCCTAATGGCTTTCCTCTATGGACATTGAGCACCACGGTGTTCCTAGGCCGGGGGCGAAAAACACCACACTTGTCTTGAGGATCCAATCCTCACACCTGCTGGAACTCTTCCCTGGGGGAGGGGGAACCGATCCAGGCCCGGCAACAAGCCCCTTCACCTGAGAGGGCTTACTCAGCCATCAGAGTCAGAGTCTTACTGGCTTGTGGTCCTTGACAGGTGGAGAAGCGAAGAGGTGGAAAGGAAGAAGGATCTTTGTTTGAAGAAAAAATTTTTTAAACAAACAAATAAAAGAATCATAAGATTCCCTGAAAACCATTGATAAATCAAAAAACCTAGATGTCATATTTCAAGAAATCATAAAAGAAAATTTCCTAGAATTCCTGAAACCAGAGTGCAAAGCAAAAAAAAGACAGAGTCTACAACTGACCACCTGAAAGAAACACTAAATTTATTACACCCAGAAAGACACCCAAATTTGAGAAATTCTAGGTTAAAAAATACTACAAGTATCAAAGGGGAAAAAAATCAAGTACTAAAGAGTCACAGTTAGTATCATATAAGATCAGATAGCCATACTAGGAAGAAAATGAAACTTAGGAATTCTATCAAAAGACAAAAGAAAAAAAAAACCCTTCTATGAAAAATAACAATGGGCAAAGCTGAGCATAAATCCTATGGGAGAAAATGTACCCTGTTAGCATTAATCATTTCCTAGTATTCCAGTTGAGAAGATCAGAGATGAGTAGAATCTTTGAAACACAAATGCCAGGGCCAGAGAAACAGAGAGAGGTAAACAAGTCTGAATAATTTGAAAGGACTAACCTATGACCAAGATTTATTTGCTTCATCATATCCTAAGGGAGAGAAATTCTCATCATTTTCAAGGATCAAAGAGGGAACAAAGAAAGACAAATTCAGGGCTTGGATGTTTTAAAAATTTTATATCAATATTATGTTTTTATATCACCTTCATTTCTTTTTTTTTTTTTCCTGTTTATTAATTAATTTATTTTCACCTTCATTTCTATATCCTTTCTTTCCCCATCTGGTGAACCATCCAGTTTATAACAAAGAGTAAAAATAAAGAGGAAAAAATAGCTAAACAAAACTAACCAGTTGTCTGATAGTATATTGTCTGCTGTGTCCCATACTCATATTCCCCTCACTTCTACAGAGAAGGGAAGGAAATAGCCTCTTAGACCTCTTCTTTAGAGCTCCCTCTCCATTTTAATGGCAGGATGTTCAGTTTCAGATTTTTGTGTTTTTTTTCTCTTTACATTAAGGTAGTCACTGTGTATACTTTCTTGTTTCTCCTTACTTAATTCTGCATCAGTTAATTTAAGTTTTCCCATGCCTCTCTAAAATCTTCATATTCATCATTTCTTATGGCAATTTAATACACTATTACATTGATACACTATGATTTGGTTAGCCATTTCACAATCAATGAATATATATTTTGTTTCCAATTTTTGGTACCATAAAATGTGACACTTTGAGTATTTTGGTATATGTGGGGCCTTTATTGACCTCTTAAAAATATATGTCTAGTAGTTGGATTTGTAGGTCAAAAGGTATGGGTATTTGAGCCACTGTTTAGGTTTCTTTTTAAGCAGAATTCCAAATTGCTTTCCAGAATGGTTGGACCAAGTCACAGTTTGACTGATAGTGTATTAGTGAGCCTTTCTTCCTGGAGTCTGCCCAACTCTGACTGAGTGAATAAATGAAAAGGCATTTATTAGGTACTTAGTATTTGTCAAGCAAAATACTCAGTTCTGGGGACACAAAGAATGAGGGACTCCCAAGGAATTACAGTCTCCAAGGGAGAGATCACATGTATATTGAGGAATGGTTGCAGGAGGTAATACAGTCTTGGAATCACATAGATGGCAAATTGACCTGGAGGGCCATCAAACAGGGTTCTCTTTCCAGAAGCAGTGGTATGGATTTGATTACTGTGTCCGCAGCAAGCAAGTAATGGAAAGCGAAGAGTGAATCAGGATGTTTGGGATATGGCAAGATGGACTAGCTGAATGACAGTGAGACACGAAGTAATCACCATCTTTTGTCTTCTTTGCCAATTTGTTGAGTATGAAGCGAAACTTCAGAGTTCTCTTGATGTGCATTTCTCTTACTATTCGTGATGTGGAGCAATCTTTCATCTAGTTAGTAGCTCTCAATGCTTCTTTTAAGAACCATGAGTTCATATTCTTTGACCACTTAACCCTTTGGGAACGACTGCATTTTTAAGGAGAGAAAGGAAAAGGAGGGGGGAGGAAGAAATACACCAGGGAAAGAGTGAGGAGGAGGAGGGAGGAATTTCTCTGAACTGGGGCATGACAAGTGATTATATAAGCATGGAGGTGGAGGTAGATGTGGGGGTGTGGGTATCTCATGAGCCTCACTTTTATCTGAGTTGGGCAATGAAAGGTTGGGGGCGGGGCAGGGGTGGATCGAGAAAGAACAGAAATAAAGTAAAAAGGGAACTGGTGGGAATAGGGAGGGGGAAGAGTGGGGTTTAGTGAGGTTAGTATTAAGGAGGAAATAGTCATGAATAAAGCAAGCCAACTAAGGAGGGCAGATGACAAAGGTGAGAGGAAGGATAAGCCCAGTACTCTGGGAAAGGGCTGGACATAAAGGAGAGAGAGAAGGTTTGGGTAAGATGGTTCCAACTATAGACCGATAGTGTTTGTTTCATTCTTTTTCTTTCTTAGCTTTTACCTTGTAAAGAGGGACAGAGAGCTAAGAGAAACAATATAATAGGATATGATGGAGGAAAAAGCAAACCTAATGATCATAACTATAAACATGAATGAGGCAGTGGATGGAGCTCTGGACAGATTCATCTTCCTGAGTTCAAATCCAGCCTCAGACACTGACTAGCTGTGTGATCCTGGGCAAGTCACTTAACCCTGTTGGCCTTAATTTCCTGATTTGTAACATGAGCTGGAGAAGGAAATGGCAAACCACTCCAGTGTCTTTGCTAAGAAAACCCCAAATGGGGTCTTGAAGGGTTGGACGTGACTGAAATGATCGAACAACAATAAAACATGAAAGGGATGATTTCGGCCATATGACAAAGGAAGATAGCAGAGTGAGTCAGAAAGCAAAATCCAACACTGCAAACAAAGAGATTCACATAGAGTTAAAATGAGGGGTTAGAACAGAATTTGTTATGCCTGAACCGAAGCAGGGGTGGTAAGCACGATCTCAGACAAGGCAATAGTAAAAGTAAACACAATAAAAGAGATAAGCAAAGAAACTGATGCTTAAAGACAACCTAGGTAATACACAAATATAGGTAATAAATATATGTTCATGGAATGAGGCAGAATCTAACCACTTAATTCAACTAATTGAATTATTAGGAGAAACACAGTAAAACAGTAACTGATGGAGATTCGAGCATGCTCCTTTCAAATCTAGACACATTCAAGATAAAGATAAATACAAAGGAGAACCTGAAGAGACTATTAGAAAATGAAATATAATAAACTTGTGACTCATGAATGAGAACCTATATATGTATATATGTATATATGCTTTTTATGTGTTTAGATGTATGCATATGGCAGCGAGATGGCTCGGTGGAGAGAGTACTGGGCTTGGAGTCAGAATGACCTGAGTTCAAATTTGGTCTCAGACACTCACTACCTGTGTGACCCTGGGCAAGTCACTTAACCTAGTTTGCTCTAACCCATTGAAGAATGAAATGACAAACCACTCCAACATCTTTTCCAAGAAAACCCCATGGACCATATTGTCCATGGGAGTCACAAAGAGTTGGACATGACGAACATGACTAAACAACAACACATATACACATATGTATACATATATGTCTCTATGTATGCACATATACATGCATACACATGCACACATCTTCCCCCATTCACTCCTTTATTATTCTAATCTCTGATGGATTTTCTACTTTCCTTTCCTTTTTTTTTTTTTTTTTTGCTTTTTTTGGAGGGGGGAAGGCAGGGCAATTGGGGTTAAGTGACTTGCCCAAGGTCACACGAACCAGTTTGTTTTTGTGTTAAGTGTCAGAGGCTGGATTTGAACTCAGGTTCTCCTGATTCCAGAGCCTGTGCTCTATTCACTGTGCCACCTAGCTGCCCCGATTTTCTCCTTTTCAAGGGTAATTTTCCTTTGTGTGCTTTATTTCATTTCTTCCCATCTCCTCCAGGAACATTCCCCCTCAGTCATTCTCTTTGTTTCTCTCATCCTCATTCCCTCTTTATTGCACAGGTTCCTCCCAGTTTACTACAAACTCGTCTAGATCCCCTCCATTTTTAAATGGTTTCACCTGACAAGCAAAACCAGGAAAACAATGCATACAATGGCAACGACATTGTAAAGCAAAACGACTCTGAAAGGCTTAAGAATTCTGAGCTTTGCAATAACTAACCACGTCTCCAGGGGACTTGTGATGAAGCGTGCCAGCCCTCCCCTGTCAGAGAGGAAAAAAGACGAGCATTTATGGACACGCCCATTGCATGAATTCAATTTGCTTAACCATGCTTATTTATTGCAAGAATTGTTTCCCATCCCCAAACCCGTTTGTCCCAGTTTTTAACTGGGGAAGGAACTGGAGGGGGAAAGGTGATATAAAAAAAAAGCCTTTGAAACAATTTTTTTTTTAATTCACAGAAGAGAACAGAAGGAAGTTCAGAAGGAAGATCAGAGAAGCAGGATAGTTTTGAAAGTAACATGGCATCTATTACATAAGTATATGTATATATATATATATATATATGCATATATATATTTTTTAAAGCAAAAGCAGAATGAAAATGAGACTAGTTTTATATACATTCTTCTTTTTTTGTTCTGCTAGGGAACATGCATGGAAATGCTCTTTTTTGATGTTTATGTTCAGAATAAAAAATAAAAGTATTTTAGAGAAAATTGTTTTGATTGACCCTTTCCCTCCTTCAAGCTATCATCCCATATCTCTTGTCTCTTTTACAAACTCCTAAAAAGTTTCTTCCGTACTCATTGCCTCCATTTCCTCACTTCTTAATCTCTTGCACCTGACTGAAACAACTCTCTCCAAGTTAAAAAAATATCTTAACTGCTAAATCCAGTGGCCTTTTCTTATCTTCATTCTACTTTACCTTCTTGCAGTTGTGTGTGGGTTTTGTTTTGGTTTTTTTGCACTATTCATCCACTTTTTTCCTATGCACTCCTTCTGTCTTGGCTTCCTTGACGCCATTTTCTTCATTATATTCCTACTCCTTTTGCCACTCCTTTAATATTTCCTTCGATAGACCATCATCCCCTTCCTGTCCCCCAAGATTCTCACCAGGACCCTCTTATTTGCCTTTTACCCTCTTCTTGGTGACCTCATCAGTTTCCATAGGTTCAATCATTTTTTAAAATTCAATTTTATTTTAAAACCTTCATTATCTCCCTTCCCCCTCCTTCGCACTGAGAAGGCAAGAAAAATAAAATCTATTACAAAGCGAACAAATTCCACCCTGGCCACATCCAAACGCCTCAATCTGTGCTCTGAGTCATACCACATCTCTGTCCAGTAGCATGCTTCATCACGAGTTCTCTGGAACTGTGGTTAGTCACTGCGTTGATAAGAATTCCTAAGTCTTGCAAAGCTGTTTTTCTTTACATTGTTGTCCTAGTGAAAATTGTTCTCCTGGTTTTGCTTATTTCTTTCTACATCAATTCCTGTTTCCCTGGATTCTCTTAAATCATCTGTTTTGTAATTTTACAGCACAATAATATTGTGTAAGATTCATATACCATACTTTAGCCATTGGCCATTCAATCATTCCCTAACTGACGTGCATCCCTTTTGTGGCTTTTGTTTTTTTTACCTTTAATTCTCCTCTTTGAGATGAAAGGTTTTGTTTTAGGTTCATTTGTCTTGTAACTATTCCCTTCCCCATGCCATCTTTCCTATTATCCCCCTTGCCATCCCTACCTAGTTTCATAGAGTTTTATGTCTTTCCCCCATTAGATTGTGAGCTCCTTGAGGGTAAGAGGTCTTTCGCCCCTTTTTTCCATTCTCAGCAGTTAGAACAATAACTGGCACATAGCAAGTGATTAATAAATGTTTATTGATTGACTTGAAAACGGTTCCTCCTTGCTTTACTCTGTATCAGTTCATACAAGTCTTCCCAGGTTTCTCTGAAACCATCTCCTTCATCATTTCTTATAGCACAATTATATTCCATCACATTCCTTCATCATAGTTTGTTTAGCCGTTTCTCGGTTGATGGGGACCCCCTCAGTTTCCAATTCTTTGTCATATAAGCTCAATTATCATCTTTATGATGATGAATACCAACTCTAAACACGTCGACCTCCTCTGTCTCCTGAGCTCTTATATTATCAGCTCCGTACTGAATGTGTAGATACCTTACACTTAACATGTCCGAAGTGGAATCTCTTATATTTCCACCCACGCACATCCTTTCAACAAATTTCCCCATTTCTCTTGACACTACAACCATTCTTCCATTTGCTCAGACTAGTGTCCTTGTTATCATCCTTGGCTCTTCCTTCTTACCTCAATCCCCATATCTAATCAGTTATCAAATCTTTTCTTTCTTTTCCCCACTTAATAGCATTTTATTTTCTTCAATTACATGTAAAGATAGTTTTCAACATTCACTTTTATAAGATTGTGAATTCCAAAATTTTCCCCCTGTTCTGCCTCCCCAGATGCAATCTGATATACATTCAATCATATTAAATGTATTTTCACTTCAGTCATGTTGTGAAAGAGAATCAGAACAAAAGGGAAAAACCAGGGGCGGCTGTGAATAGAGCACCAGCCTTGGAGTCAGGAGGACCTGAGTTCAAATCCAGCCTCAGACACTTAACACTTACTAGCCATGTGACCTTGGACAAGTCATTTAACCCCAATTGTCCTGCCTTTCACCCTCTAAAAAGCAAAAACAAAAAAAAAGGAAAAAAGAAAAAAAAGGGAAAAACCATGAGAAAGGGGGGGAAAAGAGAAAACAGTATGCTTTGATCGCATTCAGAGTCCATAGTTCTTTCTCTGGACGTAGATAGCATTTTCCATCATAAGCCTTTTGGAACTGTCTAAGATCATTGTATTGCTGAGAAGAGCTGAGTCTATCAAAGTTGATCATGGCACAATGCTGCTGTTACTGTCTACAATGTTCTCCTGGCTCTGCTCACTTCACTCAGCATCAGTTCATGTAAGCATTTCCAGGCTGTCAAATCTTTTTAATCCTACTTGCACGATACCCCCTCACAGATTGTGTATTCCAATTTAAGCCTTCATCACCTCTTACCTAGACTACTGCAAGTTTCCTAGTTAGTCTCTCTGTTTCCAGGCTCTCTCGACTTAATCCATCCTTTATGCAGCCACCAAATTGATATTCCTGAAACAGATCTGACCATGTCTCTTTCCCCTTGGAAAAATCTTCAATAGCTCCCTATTGCCTTTAGAGTAAGAGGCAAACCCCTCAGTTTGGCATTTAAATTTAAATGTGGCTTCACCTCTGTCTTCTCAATTTTATTTCATACTGTTTCCCTTCACAAGTCCCCCAGCCTGGTCAGACTGGCTTGTGAGCTGGCATTCCGTCTCTTGTCCCTTTGCACTAGTGGTCCCCTTTGTCTTGGGTGCCCTGTCTCCTTACCTCTGCCTTGTAGAATGCAGAGATTTCTTCTAAGCCTGGATCAGCCCCCACCCCTAAGTGCCACAAGCCCTTTCCCGATCCTCCTAGTTCTTAGAACTTTACCCCTCTTGAAATTACTTTGCATGACCTTTTATATTTGCTTATTTTTGGCATGTATGCTGCCAATAGAACGTAAACTCCTTAAAGGCAGAGACTCTCATTTTTGTCTTCATAGACTCAGTGCCAGGCACAGTGCCAAACATTTTTGTCTGAAATATATAGTGAATTGAATTAAACTAAGTTGAATAAATGGCAAGGACATTTTTATTTTATTTATTGGAGGGGGGGGAGGGCAGATGACACAAAGAAGAGAAGGCTGGGCAACATCTTAGATGTCAGCTTAGAACAGGGGTGGGGAACCTGCAGCCTTGATGTGGCCTCAAGGTCACAGGTTCCCCACCCCTGGGCTAGAATAAGAGGTGAGATCTAATAACATGAATTACTAGTCATTATTAGAAATACATAGGTTCAGGACAGCTAGGTGGTACAGTGAATAGAGCACTGGCCCTGGAGTCAGGAGGACCTGAGTTCAAATCCAGCCTCAGCCACTTGACACACTTACTAGCTGTGTGACCTTGGGCAAGTCACTTAACCCCAAATCCTTTGCCTTTCCCCCTCAAAAAAAAATAGGTTCAAATAAGCTACACAAATATAGTATGTCCCCATGTATAGCTAGACAAATAGTACAGTCCATGTGAAAAGATGAGAGTTTTAGTAGATTGCAAGGTTACTATGAGTCCACAGGGTTTCACAGCAGCCAAAAATAGCCAATGTGAACGGGAGGAATTGATGAAAGAATCGAGAATCATCAAGGACGAGGGAAGTGAAGAAGTCGGCCCCGTCAGAGTGTCAGAAGTGTTGCGTCCTGTTCTGGTCACTCGGCTTTAAGAGGTTCACTGAGAAGCCGAAGGGCGTCTAGGGGACCGCCACCAGTGTGGGGAGGGAATTCAAAATTATGCCGCAGGAGGATTGTTTGAAGTAATCCAGGATGTTTAGCCTGGAGAAGACTTGGAGGGAATAGGGTCACTGACTTCAAGTGTCTGAAGGGTTGTTACGTGGACCTGGGATTTATTTGACTGAACATCCCTGGCCCCAGAGAAGAGAGTTAGAGAAAAGGGTAGAAGTTATAGAGAGGCACGTTTTGGTTCAATATGAGAATTTTAATAATCAAAACTTTCCAAAAGTAAATTGGTGGCACAGTGAATAGAATGTCGATTCTGGAGTCAAGAGAACTCATCTTTCTGAGTTCAAATCCGGCCTCAGACACTGACTAGCTGTGTGACCCTGAGCAAGTCACTTAACCCTGTTTACCTCAGTTTCCTCATCTATAAAATGAGCTAGAGAAAGAAATGGCGAACCACTTTAGTATCTGTCAGGAAAACCTCAAATGGGGTCAGGAAGAGTCTGACACAACTGAACACCCCAGGTCTCTGTCTCCTCAGCTTTTGAAGAAGATCCTGGGTAGCTGGAAGAAACCTCAGTCTATCTGGTGTAATTCCATAATTAAAAAAAATACATTTTGTTTTTATACCACCTACATTTCCTAAAATATAGCTCTCTACCACCCCCACCCCACCAGGTCTTTTCTAGCCCTAATGCTGAGATCTATAAGATGAGATTGGACAGGGCAGAAAATGGTGAAATGACTTAGTTCTTCTTTCTGAACACTGTGCCTCTATTAGTGTAGACAGAAATAGTGCTTTAGCTGCTGCACTGTGCAGGTGAATCATAGGATTCGAGAGAGTTGGAAGGACCTTAGAGGTCATTTGATCCAACTCCTTCATTTTAAAAATCAGGAAACTGAGACCCAAGTGACTTGTCTAAGGACACACAAATAAATAGTAAGAGGCAAAGTCAGGATTTGAACCCAGACCTTCTGACTCCAGATTCAGAATTTTATCAGCTGTCCTGCTAATATCTCATGCTGAGCATGCAGCCCTGAAGTCCCTAGGAAGCAGTTGGCTTCTGTTTGGAAACGCAGCATGTCTTGTTCCCTATTAGTAATACAATGCAAAGTATGGACTTTGGACTGGTAAGAGACTGACCTGCAGGACAGTTTTCACACTTGGTTTGGAGACACAGCTAAATCACCTGGATGTTAAGTCAAGACAACTCTTCAAACCTTGTAGGTAATGAGGTACACAAAGATCCCAAAAAACCTTGCCCTCGGGCTGCAAAGGCATACCTGTGAGCCCAGCTCACCACCCTCCTTCTCCTCCCACAGCAGAAATATGAATCATAGCCTCATAAAATAGCAGAATTGGAAGGGCCCCTTAGAACATAGAGTATCAGAGCAAGAATCTTAGGACAAAAAATGTGAGTTCTGCATAAGACCTTCATGACTCTCTGAGTGGATCGTTGTCCCTGGGCTTCAGCTGCCTTCTCCCTCTTCCCTTGTCCCGTTGGTAAGTTCCTCTTGGAACCTCCATTTTGAGGAAGACCCCAGATCAGCCAACTTTTATTCTCCACATTTTGCCTCCATATCCCAGTACTTGTACTCTCCTGTTCTTGATGCCTTTTCTGTGTTGAATTCTCATATGGAAGTTAAGTTCCTGGAGGGAAGGAACATAGATTAGATAGATAGATAGATAGATAGATAGATAGATAGATAGATAGATAGATAGACAGATAGATGATAGATAGATAGACAGATAGATAGACAGACAGACAGATGATAGATAAATAGAAGATAGATAGACAGACAGATAGATGGATGATAGATAGACAGATAGATAGACAGACAGACAGACAGATAGGGAGAGAGAGAGAGAGATGGAGAGAGAGAGAAAGGATATATAGGTGTTGTGTGTGTATCTATCTCTATCTACTTACTTATCCATCCATCTATCTTTTCTCAAATCTGTATAACCCTGCCCCAAAGTCCGGGCCTTGGTTTCCTCATCTATTATAAAAGGGGGTTGGACCAAAAGGCTTCTACAGCCTTTAGATCTATGATACTACAACCCTGTGAAGTAGTAATATTTAGCCTTGGAATTCAAGAGACTAGGGATTCAGACTGGGAAGTGGAGAAGAGAAATTTGATTGCTGTCTTCAAGTATCTAAAGTAGAGGTTCCCAAACTTATTTGGCCTATTGCCCTCTTTGAAAAAAATTACTCAGTGCCCCCCTGGAAAGCTATTTTCTTTAACCCTTTAGTAGTTTTTTTGAAATTCGCATCACTTCAAAAAAAGATGAGTTTTTTAAAATGACACATCTTAAATTTAATGACTTATTTTAAATGTGTGGCTTTTTCCCTTGCATTGAAATTTTGATGATACTATATTGTGTCATGTAACTATATAGTATCGTATTGTAGGCAAGTCATCACACACACATATTCCTGCCAATGCATGCCAGACTTCCCAACAATGAGCCACATACTCATCTGCCAACACTTGCGTGTTAAGACCTGTCAGTGAACTTGACCACTGATAAATTATAACTTGCATTTTGTGTTTTTATTTGTAAAAATAGTCACTACAACTTTAACTCTATTACACAACAGATGAAATATGTACAAATGGTTTTTCAAAATTTTCTTTTCTTTCCTTATGCTTCTACTACCCCCTTATTTTTATTCAATGCCCCTCTAGTTGTATCCAAGGCTACTACTACATTCTTGGATCATTCCAGTCCTGGTATTGCCCACTTTGAGAACCTATGATTCTAAAGGACTATCAAATGGAAGAGAGATCAGACATGCTATATTTTACCTGAGCAGACAGTCCTGGGAGCACTTAGCCTCTGCCCTGCAGTGCTCTCTCCAAAACCAGTGCTAGGAAAGCAAAAGCCATATGTTTCATATATAATTCATTTTCAGGATAAGAAAATACTGGTGTGATGGCAGGAACAGCCTAGAGGCCTCTTTGATGCCCAAAGTTTGAGGGAAAACCACAGATCACAGGACCTGTGACTATAAAATTAGGATTCAGGACAAGTTCGAAGCAAAACTTCCTAAGCAAATCTAGGGATAAACCCAAGTTTAGATTAATTGGTGGTTGGTAGAAGTTAAGACTTAGTGATGAAAGGTTAGCATTCTAGGTGCCTATTTGGTGTTATAACTTGATTTATATAATTATCTTTCAATATATTCAGTCATTTTGATAGTCTTTTTTTTTTTTTAATAAAAGTCTGAAAGGTAAACGACTCAAATCTGGTTCTCAGACAAACATATCTATTATTTGGATGGTATAATCAATGAATTTTTTTTGCAACTTGGTCCTTTTGAGGAGCAATGAAGCTTTTGCAAGTCAAAACTGCTCAGTGGATAGAGAAACTACCTCAGAGTCAGGAAGACCTGGATTTAAGTCTGCTTCTGGCACACACTGGCTAGTGACCCTGGACAAGTCCCCTCACCTCTCAGTGCCCTGGGTCATGCCTATAAACTTCAGAGCAGGAGCTGGTCTGCATTGGTAAAGGGAGTTTCCTTATCAGGAGTTCCATACACAAATAAAGTCATAGGTCTGGCCAAAAGAAACTGTCCCCAGTCCAGTGAAGCTGGAAATACAGGTATTATGGACTTGTGATTTCACTGATGTAGGAAATTCCCAAGTAATGAAACCTTCTACCCAGGAAATCAACATCTTTTCTGTAATTTAGAGTCTTACAGAGGAGCCTAGAGCACTGAGAGGTTAAGTGATTTGCTCAGGGTCACACAATGAGGACATGTCAGAGGCAGAACTTGAAACCAAGTCCTTGGCTTCAAGGCTAGTTCTCCGTCCACTAAGCCACATAGTCTTACTTTTTCCATGCCCAAAGAATTGTTGGAAAACATGCATAAGATAAAAAGGTATTCTTTTTTTTTCTTTTTTTGGCTTTTTGGAAGGGGGATGGCAGGGCAATTGAGGTTAAGTGACTTGCCCAAGGTCACACAGCTAGCAAGTGTTAAGTGTCTGAGGTCACATTTGAACTCAGGTCCTCCTGACTCCAGGGCTGGTGCTCTATTCACTGCTCCACCTAGCCACCCCAAAGGTTTTCTTTTAAACTATCAGATTTTACATAAGGGAATATTGAGGCTCAGAGTTGTTATCTAATGGAACAAGGTCGCACAGTGGAATTTTGGAATCTAAGTCCTTGAACTCCAGGTTCAGAGCTGCTTCCATCACACCATAACACTTAAAGGGCAGTGCAAGGAGCAGTAGGTAGCACAGTGGATAGAGTACGGGGCCAGGAGTCAAGAGGACCTGAGTTAAAGTTTGCCTCAGATACTTGCTGGCTGTGTGACCTTGGGCAAATTAAGTGACTTAAGTGGCAAGTCACTTAACTCCAACTGCCTGGGGTGGGGGGGGAAGTACAGCATGATAAAATGGAGTCAGAGGATCTGAGTTCATCATCCTGGCTCTCCTCCTACCTACACACAGCTATCAGTATATGGTCCTGATCGAGTAAGTCATTTTGCAGAATCAGAGTCATCACTGAATGAATGAATGAATGAAAATGCAATTAGGTGCTTACTCTAGGGAGACAAATGCAAATCACGATAGACCTTTCCCTCAAAGAGCTCATGCTCTAACTGGAAGAAATAACACATAGGAGGAGTGTTAAGCTACAGGGTGAATGCCAAGCCCCAGGGGTCCTGAAGGGAAACTGTCAGGTCAGATGGCAGTGCCTGTGGGTAAGGAGGGCATATCAGCAAGATAAGGTCCCCTTAGCCAGGCTGCAGAAGAAGCCTGTGCTCCAGTGTGCTGGGAGAGGCTGCACCACCCAGGGACTGTCTGAGCTGAAGGGACTTTGGCTGCTAACTATGGCATGATCTTGGTCTGTCTTGGAGGTGACCTTGCTGAGATGGAAAGCAGAACCACCGCTGACAATTAAGGCTGCAAGTCTGTGTTAGGAGATGGATTCTGCTCCCTGGGAGTCCTCTATGCCAATGCAATCCTAGTGCCACCCCCATCCCCATACTTGCATTCTCTATCCATAGTGACGTGAGTTGTTACTTTTCATAAAATATAAGCTTCTTAAGATCAGGGGGACAGTTTCATTTTGTTTTTTTAATCCCCAGAGCCTGGCCAATTGCAGGCACTTAATAATAAAGGCTTGTTAGTTGGTAGATTGATAGATAGATTAATTGATAGATAACTAACAAGATAGATTGTAAGACCCAGAGGATGTGAGGGCTACATCATAACAAGGCAGATGGTAAGACCAGGTGGTCCTCCATCTTACCAGAAGGATGGTAATAGGTAACTTCTTGCTCATTTAAGCAATGTGATTAGAGTAGCTGTGGTTTAATCTGCAGGACAGACACAGGGGGAAAGGATGGGGCTGGGTGGCCACCATTGGGAAGGGCAGAGTGAGTCTGAGGGTCCAAATGGCATATGGATTCTGGGTTCCGTCCCATAGAAGTAGGGATGGGAGTAGGTTAGTATCTAGCCAAGAATAGGGGAAGGGAAGAGACTAACAGGAAGGTTGAGCAACGATATTCAGGCCCTCCATCGTCCAGATTCCATTGGGGTGGCCAGGGTAAGGAAATGAGAGGGACTTGTTCCTGCAGAATTACAAAATTTAGCAGTTGGAAGGGATCTCTTCAGCTTTCTAGTCTTGCTCCTCCTCTGTTCTCAAAGAAGACCAATGACGTCAGGAGGATGATGCCTTGACTTGCAAGTGAATTGGATTTAAGTGAGGCAGGGCTGTGCAAAGTCACCAGCCTTATTCTCTCCTCCACTAGACCGTCTTTTGCTCAATTCTTACCTACCCTTCAACTACTGAATGGGTATTGCCTCAGACAAACTGAGACCTGGGAAAGACTTTAGCTTAAAAAGACCAAGGTCTTCCACTGCACTCAAAGCCATCAGCTTTCCAGTCTAACACATATCCAAAACAAACACCCACTGTAACACCCCCAAAGTGGCTGTCTAGCCTTTGGACTTAACTGATGGGCCTCGGTTTCCTCATCTGTAAAGGGGGAAGGAGGAAGCTGGATTAAATGGGGCACCTCTCAACTCTGTTCAAGATCCTAAGCCTCTCCAGCAGGGCCAAGAAGCCCAGCTTAGGTAGTTAGTTACCTGTATATTGAAAGCCTAGGGACTAACTCAGACGGACTCCTCTGCCCTGCGGCTGACATTCCAAGCCGACAATAAACACCCATAGGACAACCAAATATAGCAATCAGACCCAGACTCCGAGAGGCAGCTGAGGTAATTGACATCATCTGAGCCCAACAGACCGGAGAGTAACTCCCAGCCAAGCCTCTCATTAGGGGCATGTTTAGACATCCCTTGTCAATTCCAGGCTCTGGTTGGTCTCAAAGGTGGTCCCCTCAGCCAGGCTGCAGAAGAAGCCTGTGCTCCAGTGTGCTGGGAGAGGCTGCACCCGGGGACTGTCTGAGCTGAAGGGACTTTGGCTGCTAACTATGGCATGATCTTGGTCTGTCTTGGAGGTGACCTTGCTGAGATGGAAAGCAGAACCACTGCCGACAATTAAGGCTGCAAGTCTGTGTTAGGAGATGGATTCTGCTCCCTGGGAGTCCTCTATGCCAATGCAATCCTAGTGCCACCCCCACCCCTATACTGGCATTCTCTATCCATAGCGACTTGAGTTGTTATTTTTCATAAAATATAAGCTTCTTAAGACCAGGGGGACAGTTTCACTTTGTTTTTTTAATCCTCAGAGCCTGGCCAGTAGCAGGCACTTAATAATAAAGGCTTGTTAATTGATAGATTGATCTCCCCCTTTCTGGCCCTTAGAAGCTCCATTTGTAAAATGCAGGAGTGGGAAACCTATCCACAGAATGGAAAGGTTGTGCAGGACCTCAGAGGCAGCTTGCCCAACCCCTAAGGCTGCAGAGGCACTGCCTTTGTTTTAAAATAACTCCCTCCCCAGCTGCTTTTCTCTCTCTAAAAATATGCCCCTGCCTCCCCTCCCCCGCCCCCTTCTTTAAAAGGACATTGTTGGGGGAAAAAAGCCTCGTTCCTTTCACCAGGCAGGTGGCTGGCCAGGAGGGACCAGCCTGACCCAATTTGCCATCGCTACTGATCTATTCTGGTCATGGGGGGAGCCGCCAGTTCTTCCTCTCGATTTCCCGGCCCCAGCCTGACTTTGAAATGTCCTAGTCACAGAATTGTGCCTGAAACCAGCCTGTCTTCTGGGCATTCTTCATGTCCTTGCTCCGAGCATTCAGTGAGGGAGAGGGGGGTGGCGAGGGCAAGCCGGGAGTGGAACCTTGATGGGGAGCACTTGAGATCCTAGGAGCAGGGTGGGTATAAGATTGTGAAGCTAGGGATGCCACCTACTCCTCTGCCAGGCCCTGCTGCTCATCACCCCTGCCCCCAGTGTAGCCTCTGGCTTCTCAGTCCCATCCCTACCTCTCCCCCTACCCCCCCACTCAGGTGATATCTCCCTCCCAAAACCTAGGAAGCAGCCACCAAGTTGACCTGAAGATAGGGCTGTAAAAGCAAAAGTTCTTCCACTCCCCCTCCTCTATCTCCCATTTCCTCTCTCTCTATACCGTGCCACCTCTTCCCCTCCCCATTAGCAAGTGTAGGACAGAGGAATGCCAGCCCTTCCTGATTCAGCCAGGAGGCTGGAATTGGTTTTCCTGTATCAGGTTTTGTACCTGTCTTCAGGAGAGAAAGGACTTCTGGCCTGGAAATCTGGAGCTCTTCTCTCCCCTCCCCTCTTCTTCTCATCTCCTTCTGTATCCCTCCCTCCCTCCCTCCCTTCCTCTCCTCTCTCCTTTCTTCTTCTCTTCCCCCTTCTCCCCCAGGTCCTCTCTTCCTCCTCTCATCTCCTGGGGCTAAGATGCAGAGGACCTTGGATCATATCTGGCATAAAGTCCTGTCTAAGGCCATTAGCTTCATCCTCTTTTCTTTGTTTGCCCTTTGGACACCCTGGAGACAGGCCTGTTTGGGAGATAGGTCACTCACAGCCTAGATAGAAAGCCAGATGTTCCGGGTGGAGACATTGGGGAGACAGCCAGCTTCTGCTCCCCAGTGGTATTAGCAGCCTCGCTCTGACCTCCAAGTTGCCAAGGGCCTCACTAACTCAAACCCTATGGGCTTGGAATTTGTGATACATAGAGCTAGGCTGATGCTGAGCTGGCAGGGGCTGAGGGAAAGACAGACTAGTTAGGGTAATGAACTGGAATCTTCCTCCAGTGCTGTTCCAGGGAATCAAACTTGGGCTGTCTTATGGGTCAAGCCACCTTAGAACTGCAGTTTTTCTATCTTCTGTCTACTATATCGGCAGCTCCCTGAGGGCAGGAATTAGAACTTCATTTCAGGTTCTTCCAAGGCACGGCCCAGAGGAAGGCCTTGCAGACAGCAGTGGGCTTCGCAAGGAGACCCAGGCTCTATCCCAGCTCTGCCACTGACCAACTTCAGGACCCTGAGCACTAAATCCCTTTCTTTCTCTCCTGACCTCAATCTGTAAAGTGAAGGTGTGAGGCTAGACTATAATTTCCCTAACGTTCCACAGAATTGTGTGAAATGGTTATCAAGGAATGAATGGATGATAAGAGCCCTCTGCTTGCCTTGTAACCTCCTGGAAGGAAGGAGCCCTTTTGTTTTTCTTCGAATATCCAGAGGCTAGCTCGTAGGAAAGGCTTTTATTAAGCATGTTTGTTGAATTCCATTGAATTAAATATATTCTTTTCATAGAATTTTCCACTTTCAATGCTCAGCACAATAGCCTTGTGAGAGAGAATATTACCTCCATTTTCTAGATAAGGAGACTGAGATTTAAAGTGAGAGAATGAGCTGACCAGAGTCACAGGGAAATTAGGGGGGAGTCAGAAGGAAAATCCAAATCTTCTGATCCTTGATCCAGGACTCATACTACTTGAATGATGCTACTCTGAACTAAGAACTAAAACTGGGGCCACAGGGATTCAATAAATTATTGGTTGGATCAGTGTTACCCAGCCAACCCCAGGGAAATACTGGGTTTAAGATCATGAGCATCTACTGAGCACCAGACAGGGCCCCTGGATTCAAACACCCTCATTTCGAATCTTGGTTCCACTGCTAACTTCCATATGTGACTTTGGCCTTTCCTGACTCAGTTGTTGCCCTCAGAAAGGGACAGGGCTGAACTAAATAATCTCTAAGGTTCTCTCCAGTTCTAAATTTTGTGATCCTGTTGTAATGGGGGTCTAGCACATTCACAGAGGCATTCAAAACAGCCTTCTAACTTCAGCTACTCCCCCTTATTTGGTGACTCTTTTGCTCCTGGAGTTACTGAGAGACAGTGTTGTGACCTTCTCTCCTCTGAGGCCATATGGCCTGTGAAAGAGCTTCAGGGATGGGGAACCCTAGGCCTCGAGGCCACATGTGGCCCTCTATGTACTCAAGGGCAGCCCTTTGACTGCATCAAACATCACAGAACAAAAAAAGGATTTGTTCCCTAAAACTTGGACTCAGTCAAAAGGCCACACCAAAGGACCTAGAAGGCCACATGTGGCCTCAGGCTCCCCACTCCCGGCTTAGATGCGTATATATATAATGTTCTTAACTTTGTTTCAGTTTTGCTTTTTTTTTTTCTTTTTCAGTAGGTAAAGGAGATTGGAGCTTCTGACCTTGTGAAAAAAGTCTAAAGGATGCTTTGATATTCTGATGTTTCAGTCAGTTAAGCATCCATGACCCAAGGAACAAGGTGTGACTTTCAGGACCAGAGTCTAGTGGCAACAAAGACAAAGACTTATCCACAGAGATACCATCTTTGTATGAGAACTTTTGGGGACAATGATACGTAAAAACTGAGCTAAGTTTTGAGATTCTTTCTCCCAGAGACCTGGGTGGTATGTGGGCAATATGTCCCCAATCTTAGGGGGAAATATTGGTTTACTCCTGCTGTATTATTGACATAAATACTTCTTTGTACAAGCTAATTGAGGGGGCAACTAGGTGTACATGGATAGAGCACTGGCACTGGAATCAGGAGGACCTGAATTCAAATCCAGCCTCAGATACTTACAGGCTGTGTGTCCCTAGGCAAGTCACTTAACCTGCAATCCCTCAAAAAAAAATTGCTAATTGATGTTACATTGGTGGGGGGAGCAGCATTAATAGTGTTCAAACCAATGATAGTAGAGATATCCATAAACCCCTCAGGATACATAGGGACATACCTACCTGGAGCTATATCATGTGTAAGGGACACATGTAAACCCAGATAGGCACACAAAAAAGCACATACACCAAATATACATACATATGCACACATGTAGAAACACATACAAATTCATAACTTGGAAAGAACCTTAGAGATCATAGGTCAAGGCACACACAAATTTAAAACCACAAATACACACAGGAACATATAAGCACTCACAGAGACATATAGAATTTCAGACACCAACCCCAAGATACAGATCAATGTCCACACATACAAAGATACATAACTTTACACGTAAGACCAGTCCAAAAAGACCAATTCTGGCCTCCTGGGTGAATGAGGACAGAGCTGATACCCCTCTGTCTTCCATTCCTTGGGCTTCTCTACTAGGAAGGGAAGGGAACTGGTAGGAAAGAGGAAGAAAGACTGATTTGGTGTCTACTCAAGAAGCTTGCCCTAGAAGAAGAGAGAGGTTTCTATGCTGGTCCTCAGGGAGCACGAGTTAATTCTTGTGGATGGATCTATTAATCAACCTGAGACTGTCAGTTCTGGCTAAAGGCAAATCACCAACAGCCCCGGAAGAATGGCTCATAGAACTAAGAACATGCAATGTCAGGGCTCAAAGAGACTTTAAAAGCATAAAACACGGGATTTCAGAGTTCAACATTTTCTTAGAATTGTAGGAGGTTGATGTAGATATGCTCTATGTACTTACATGGAAACAGTTTCCACCAATAGAATGTAAGCTCTCTGAAGGCAGGGATTATTTGGGTTTTTTATTTGTATCCCCATGGCCTAGCACTCTACCTGGAACATAGAAGGTACCTAATAAACTGACTATTAAGTGATCGATTAAAGAAACTGGAAAGACTGGAAGAATGGAGGGAATTATTTTCAAATTGGATCAAGAATAGAGGTAGGAGGTTCTAAGGACCAAAATACTAAAATCTGGGAGCCTGGCAATACTGGGGCGCATCTTCTGGAAGTGAAACTACCTTTTGGGGAGCAGGGGGAGATAACAAATTATCCAGATTACAAATCCTGCTTTCTGGGCTCAGCATGAATGACTTCATTCCTTTAATCAGGACATCAATCAGAATTTCTTGAGATCCCTGGTTGCCTAGCCCTGTGCTTAGTCCTGCTGCTCAAATTTGGGTCCTTCCTGCCCTCAGGAAGTCTCCAAACAGCTTGGAAAGAAGAGACTTATAGTACAGAGAAGGAGACAGTATGCAAGTATGTGCCAGGTTGTGAGGTATACACAGTAAGGAAGGAAGGAGGGAGGGAGAGAGGGAGGAAGGAAGGAAGGGAGGAAGGAAGGAAGGGAGGGAGGGAGGAAGGAAGGAAGGAAGGAAGGGAGGGAGGGAGGAAGGAAGGAAGGAAGGAAGGAAGGAAGGAAGGAAGGGAGGAAGGAAGGGAGGGAGGAAGGAAGGAAGGGAGGGAGGGAGGAAGGAAGGACGGAAGGAAGGAAGGAAGGGAAGGAGGGAGGG
>CM053585.1:314932398-314964640 GCA_028646515.1 Pseudochirops corinnae | reverse complement strand
CTTCCCCTCTTTGAGACTCGTCCAGTTGAGTTTGGGTGCCAGCTCCAAGACTTAGTATCGACATAACCTTCCCTCTTGAAGCCTTGATTTCCTTTCTGCAGAATGGGGATAATAATACTCATGCTACCAACTCTGTTGGATGGTTATGAAAAAAGAACCTAGAAAACATTAAAGCTTTAGAGGAATAGGAATTATTATTGCTATTATCCTGCCTGGTGAATAACTAGGCCTCCTATCTCCACGTTTGTTCGGTTTTCACAAACGTTAGCTTTGTAAAGTATCACAGGATCATAGCACCTGATATAGAAATGACGCTAGAAATCATCTGATCTAATCTTCCAGCTTTGTTTCCCTCCCAGTTGGCCTCGAGCCCAAGGACAGTCCGGGAAGTGCCCTCTTCCCCTTTCCTCCACTTCCCCCTCCCTTGAATCCACTGATTACTCAGCCTCCAGGGATCCCTCTCATCATCCACATTCTCTCCTATTTCCAGGTTCAGAGTTCTGCTGAAGCTGCCCTGATTGGGCTTAATGAAAATGAACAACACTGGGGTGGCTAGGTGGCAAAGTGAACAGAGCACCGGCCCTGGAGTCAGGAGGAACTGAGTTCAAATCTGACCTCAGACACTAGCCATGTGACCTTGAGCAAGTCACTTAACCCCAATGGCCCTGTCTTCTCCCCTTCAAAAAGAAAATTAACAATATCTATCCACAGATGGGACCTCGCTGCAACACACAAATCCTTTTTTCTTCCTCTCTGGTTTATAACCCCATTCCCTGGCAGTGGCTGCTCTGAAGCTCCTTTTTCTTCAATGCCCTCATTTCCCCTCCTTCCCTCTCACTCCCAGCAGATGACCTTTCCTCTTACTTCTCTGAGAAGATTGAGGCTATATAACTTAAGCTCCCTCAGCCTCTGTCTTCTCCAAGTGAGAAGCCTTCTCTGGGCTCAGAGGGTGAAGTTGTCCCCTCTGGCAAGGTTACCTGCACATGTGCCCATCGTCCCATCCCATCCCTGCCTCTCTTCACCCTCATCTTCAGCCTGCCTCTCTGCTGGCTCCTTCCCTGCTAACTGCAAAGATCCTGAAAACAAACAAACTTCCCTTGGCTCTTCTACCCCCTCCTCCTTCCCCTTCATTGACAAATATTTGGGAAGAAGCAATCAATTGATAAACATTTATTAAGCATCTATTTATGGGCCAGGAACTGTGCTAAGCACTGGGGATACATAAAAAAAAAAGAGGCAAAAAAAATAGTGCCTGCCCTCAAGGAGATTACAATCAAATGGGGGAGACAACTTGCCCAACATGCCAACAAATATATACAAAGCAGGTTATATACAGGATAAATAGGAAATTGTTAACAGAAGGAAGGTACTAGAATTAAGAAAGGTTAGGGAGGGTTTCCTATAGAAGATGGGATTTTAGTTGGGTCTTAAAGGAAGCCAAGGAGGTCAGTAGAGAGCTCCAAGCATGGGGAACAGTCAGAGAGAATGCCTGGAGCAGAGATGGAGTGTCTTGTTAGTGGACAGAGTTAGTTAGTGGACTCTTGTTAGCCAGGAGGTCAGTGTCATAGTATTGAAGAGTACCTGTTGGGAATAAGGTAAAAGACGACTGGAAAGACAGAAGGGAGTTAGGTTATGAAGGAATTTGAACACAAAACAGAATATTTTGTATTTGCTCCTGGAGGTAATATTGGAGTTTATTCAATAAGGGGTGTATTGTGTGTGTATGTGTGTGTGTGTGTGTGTATGTGTGTGTGTATGTGTGTGTGTGTGTGACATGATCAGACTTGTGTTTTAAGGAAATCACTTTTGGAGTGGAGAGAGACTTGAGATAGACCCACCAGGAGTCTATTGCAATAATCTAGGCATGAGATAATGAGGGCATTCACTAGAATGGTGACCAAGCATCAGAGGAGAGAAGGGTATTGAGAGATGTTGCAAAGATGAAGTCAATAGGACGCGGTGACAGCTGGGAAAGAGGGGAGGAGAGGGGAGTGAAAGATGATGAGGAATCCAGGATGGCTCCTAGGTTGTAATTATGAGAGACTGGAGATCCAGTGTTGCCCTCTACAGTGATAGGGAAGGGGTGGGGGTGAGAAAGGTTTGGGAGAAAAAGATGATGAGTTCTGTTTTGGACATACTGAGTTTAAGACTGGACATCCATTTGGAGATATTTGAAAGGCAGTTGGAGAAAGGAGACTGGAGGGCAGCTGAGAGACTGGGGCAAGATAAATAGATTAGAGAATCATCAACATAGATAGTAATTAATGATGAGATCACCAAGTGAAGTAGTATAAACGGAGAAGAGAAGAGGTTGGATAATTTTTATCCACCTTCATTCAGTGGCACATATGTAGGCACAAAGGCTATGAATAGTGGGAGTGGTCCAAAGGCTGAGGTCAGGGTTGGCTGGGCATAATTGGTGATGTGATAAGGGGGTGAGGGAGTCAAGAGAGGAGAAGAGTGTAGAATTGAACTGGTTCACCAAAGAGTCAAGATGGGAAGAGGAGAAAGTGATTAGTATAAGGGGATGGTCAGGAAGAGAAATGAGGGATCGAGGGATTGGAGGTCTTGGTGCAGATGAAGAGTAGGGTTATGTAAAGGAAGGCACAGGGAGAGGTGAAAAGCCATAAATTTTTTTTTGCTTTTTTTTTTGGAGGGGGGAAGGTAGGGCAATGGGGGGGTAAGTGACTTGCCCAAGGTCACACAGTTAGTTTTTTTATGTTAAGTATCCAAAGTCAGATTTGAACTCAGGTTCTCCTGACTCCAGGGCTGGTACTCTATTCACTGGAAAAGCCAATAATTGACAATGATTTCAGAATTCTCGGACATGGAAGTGAAACAATTATGGCTGATGGCAAGATTAATGATACACATCTTTGTGTGTGGCTGAGGTGAGGTGGAGGAGTGGGATGATGGACTAAGTGGTTAGGGTGTTTGACCAAGAAGAATCAAAATGTATATTGAAGTCCCTCGGCTAGGTGGTACAGTGTAGTAGACCAGACTTTCAGGGGGCCCCTGGCCCCATTAAGGAAATGCTCCCCTCTTCTATGAGGTCAGTAGGCAGATATGCAGAAGGAGTATAATCTTGTGGGACAGATGCTTTCATTGGTCCTATGAATAACTAAAGAAGTTTCAGGGTAGTTAATTAGCAAGCCTTGTTTGTGACTCTGGACATGGTTTTAGGATGAAGTCTTAATGAATAATTAGCCTTGGGCTGGGGTAGGGAGTGGTCGATTCCAAAGGAGGGTCCTTGCATTCTGGTTATGTAAGAATTTCTGCTATAGGAAATATAATCCTTATGATTTTCTTGTATCTTGGCTCTGTATGAAATGGCTCTGTAATAAACAGACTATCGAATACATCCCCGTCTCTCTCTTTTATTCAGCTGGTTGCTGGACCATACAACTGTACTGGTCACAGTAGTTCAGTGAATAGAGTGCTGGGCCTGGAGTCAGGAAGACTCATCTTTCTGAATTCAAATCTGGCCTCAGACACTTAGTAGCCGTGTGACCCTGAATGTCACTTGACTCTGCCTCAGTTTCCTCATCTGTAAAATGAACTGGAGAAGGAAATGGCAAACTCCTTTAATACCTTCACCAAGAAAACCCCAAATCAGGTCATGAAGAGTCAGACATGACTGAAACAAATGAACAACAAAGTATGTGGCAGGTGTCGGGGAGCAGAGAAAAAGTGTAAGTCAGTTACTGAATCCACTGAGAAAGGGAGGAGAGTATCCTGGGGAATCTGGAGATAACACTGCCTGCCAGGATTTTGATTGGATGGTAGATAGGAACAGTATGAACCTCAAAAGAAAAGAGGTCACTGAACTTGGAAGTGGCAGTGCGGAGCACAGAGGGACAGTCCAAGCCCCTTGTCTTGACCCGTGAACCTCGGAGGAGTGGAGGCGAAGCCAGTCTTGGGAAGGGTGGCCAGGGAAGCTGTGGTGTCAGAAGAAGCCGAGTTTCAGTAAGAGCTAGTAGAAGGAAGGAGTGGGAGAGGAAAAGATCTAAATGAAGGGTAGTTTAAGCTCACTGTCTCTTCTTACTCACCACCCACTTACTTTCAATACCCTGTAATCTGTCTTCTTTCTCCTACACTGTCCTGAAACTGCTCTCTCCTTTGTCACCAGTGACCTCTTAACTGCTAACTCCCAAGGCCGGTTCCCAGCCCTCATCCTCCTTGGCCTTTCTGCAGCACCTGACACTGCTGAACAGTCTCTCCCTCCACGGCAACCCTCTTGACTTTCCTAGGCCCATATCCCAAAGTGGGAGCGAGGGAGCTGGTTCTAATTCTTGTTTCTCCTTTGGCTTTTACAATGTCGTTCAGGCATTTTACAGTCATATCCAACCCTGCATCACCTCTTTCTGTGGTTTCCTTAGCACGGATACTGAAGTGGTTCGCCATTTCCTTCTAAAGCTCATTTTACAGATGAGGAAACTGAAGCAAACAGGATTAAGTGACTCGCCCAAAGTCACACAGCTAGTAAGTGTCTGAGGTCAAATTTGAACTCAGAAGATGATGCTCCAGGCCCAGCCCTCCGTCTGCTACACCACCTAGCTGCCTCTGGCTTCTATGATAGGGCACTTCTGTTCTTCTAATCCCTGACCCTTCTTTTCCTCGCTCCTTCTTCTGCCCCTTAAACACAGGTATGCCTCCAGGTGCCCTCTTTGGCCCTCTTCTCTCTTTTTCTTTTCTTTTCTATACTTCCGTTTTAGTGATCTCATTCACTGTCCCAGCTTCCATGGCTCCAGTCTGGCTTCATAGCCCTGCTTTGTTCCAGACAAGCTGCACCACTCATTCTCTATCCCCCTTTCTCATCCTGCGGCTTTCCTGGATTTACAGGTGAATGCTATTAAACATTTAAACTGATGTTATTCTAAAAAGGGGGGGGGAGGGGGAGGGAGAAAAGAGAGGGAAGTGAGAGAGGGAGAGAGAGAGGCAGAGAGAAAGAGAGGGAGAGAGGGAGGGGAGGGAGAAGAGAGGGAAGAGAGAGAAAGAGAGGGGGAGGGAGGGAGGGGGAGGGAGAGAAGAGAGGGAAGAGACAGAGAAAGAGAGAGAGGGAGGGAGGGAAAGAGGGATGGAGAGAGAGAGAGGGAGGGAGAGAGAGAGAGAGGGAGGGAGAGAAACACTCTACCAAACTCCTTATATGAGACAAATGTGAGTTTAATAACTAAACTGTGGCAGGATGAAACAAAGAATTATAGACCAATATCATTCGTGAAGATAGATATAAAAGTTGTAAACATAATCTCAGCAGAAATAGAGGAAACTAGAGGGAAGGATCTTTTCGGATCTTATTGATTTTACCTTTACCACATCCTTCTAATCACTTTCCTTTAGAACGTGGTTACCACTATAATTTAGGACCTCACTCACTACCCCTTGCCTGGGCTATTGCACTCGCTTCCTAACTAGTCATCCGTCGTGTCTCTAGCCTCTCTCCTTTTCACTCTGCCCTGAAGGAAGGAAGGAAGGAAGGAAGGGAGAGAGAGGGAAGGAAGGAAGGGAGAGAGGGAGGCAAAGAAGGAGGGAAGGAAGGAAGGGAGAGAGAGAGAGGGAGGGAAGGAAGGAAGGAAGGAAAGAGAAGGATGGAAGGAAGGAAGGACTTATTAAGCACCTACTATGTATCAGGCCTGTGTTATTTACTTTACAAATATTATCCCACTTAATTCTCACAATAACCCTAGAAAGTGACTTGCCCAAGGTCATACCACTAGTAAGTGTCTGAGGTTGAATTTGAATTCAGGGCTTTCTGACTCCAACTCTAATGCTCTACCCATTGCAGCACCTAGCTGCCAAATTGACATTCTTATAACCCAATGACCATGTCACTCCACTGTTCAAGAACTTTCCTTGGCTCCCTATTGCCTCTAGAATAAAATACAAATACTCTGTTTGGCATTTTTTAAAAACCTTTCACCATCAGACTCTGACCTATCTTTCTAGTTATCACTCCCTCTTACACAACCTACCTTCCATTAAAATTAGTCTGCTTACTATTCCCTTTATAGGACAAACACTCCATCTCCAGGGACTGCGTATGTATTCCAAATAACTGCTCCTCCCCTTCACTTACTCCATCCCATACCTACTTCAGGTGTCACCTCCTCTGAGACAATTTTCCTGATCCTTCCAATGGTTAGCCACAAATGACTTTGTGTTTACTCTCTTTATTTTGGTTTGTATATATGTTTGCATACAAACATACACATGCAAACGTATGAATACACACACACACATACACATATGTACACACACACAATTATGCTGTTTCCCTTCGTGCTGTAAACTTCTTGAAGAAAACAACTCCATTTTCTGTCTTCATATCCCCAGTGCCTAGCAGTGTCCAGCACCTAGTAGGTCCTTAATAAAAACTTAATGAATTGACTTGGAGCCAGGCTCAAGTTTCCACTTTGTGTCTCCCACAGTGTGACTGAGCCCAGAATAAGGTTTACAGGGAACTTAGTAAAGAGTGATTGAAACAGCCTGTGAAGAACTAATAGATCAACAGCTTAAATTTCACATGTTCCTTTTTGGGGTTCTGTTCTGATTATTGTCTGGGACTGGGGAATTGGACAAATGGACAGGATGATTTTTTTTTTAATAAAGTCTGGAAAGTTTTCCTTGAAATGGACAATTCCCTTGCAAGATCCTGACCTTATATTAAATTTCTAGGCCACTTTGGAAAGAAGCAAGGAGTCTTCTCTAAGGGGTCAGCAGCTTCAGCACTATAGATCCTGGCCCAAACATCAGGCAGGAACCCTTGAACCCAGGTGAAATGTAAAGCAAACAGACCTGCAACAGAAAGACAACCCTTTCCTACAAGAGACCCTCAGTCTAGCCTTTTACCAACTGGAGAGCAGACTGAAGCACAGAATGTCAGAGCAGGGAGGGGCCTTGGAATCATAAAACACAGAACGTCAGAGCTGGGAGGGGCCCTAGAACACGGAACACAGAACATCAGAACTGAGAGAGTCTTGGAATAATGGATCATAGAATGTCAGAGAAGAAAGAAACCTTAGAACATAGAGTCCTGGGTAGTTTAGGAGAGAGAATGTCAAAATTGCAAGAATCGTTTAGAGACTATCCAAGGGTTCTTAACCCAGGATTCATAAACTTGTTTTTTTAATGTATTTTGGTCATCGTATTCTAATATAATTGTTTCCTTTTTAATCCTATGTGTTTTATTTGTGCACTTAAAAACCTGATTCTGAGAAGGGGCCCACAGGCTTCAACAGAGTGCTGAGGGGGTCCATGACACAAAGAACCCCTGTCCCAGTGTAGCCTGGGCAGGGAGAAGGTCTCCAGAGGGGGCAGGTCACTGGCTCTGAGTCCTACAGTGAATGAGTGGAGCAGAACTAGGATTAAAGTCCAGGTGTCTTGACTACCAGCCTAGGACTCTTTCCCTGACCCTGGAAAAACCCCAATTTGGTTGCGCTAGACGCCGAAGAGGAGGCTGCAGTTACCCAGTAAATGCCTATTCTTCTTAAGCTTGGCCCTGGTCTCCCAGCAGGCAGGAGAGAATGAGCTGACAAGCAGCCCTTTCTCTCACAGGGCCACACACACTTGGCCTATTGTTCCCTCCCTCCTGCCCTCCTGGGCCTCCCCCAGCACTGAGCCTTTGTGGATGTATCCCAGGCCTCTCTGCGGCAGCCCGAGCTGCTGCTGCTGCTGCTGCCTGACTCCCAGGACTCAGCTCCGGACTCAGTTCTCAGACATTCCCCAGAAACAGCGGTTGGGTGGGCGGGAAGGGGGACAGGCAGAATGGAAGGGGCTCCATTCGGCATCCTGCTTTGGATAGAATGAGGAAAGCCACTGGTTGCTGGAGGATGCCAGACCATGTCAGAGCCAGGGGATGAGCAGGGGGAGGGGAAGAAGGGAGAGAGTTCTATCTCCTAAGAACAGGGACCACAGGGAACCCCCAGAGGGAGCTGGGGAGTTATGAAAAAAAGGTTGTATAAGTGATGAGGTGCAGGCTCTGGGAGCCCCTTGAGCTCTCCTTGAATCTTCCCACATAAGGCATTTGCCTAAGACCATGGGCCTTAAGTTGTGGCTCTGCCCAAGTTTTTTGCCTTCCTTTGTCCAGCAATTTCCCACCCTTGATCCTCCTGTTCCACCCTAGATGGTGGGCCTAGCCCACCATTGTCTCTCTTCTTCAGGTAGCCTCCAGCAACTATCCACCCTTAATCTCTCATTACTGGAATTTAACCTCATCTGACTCCTCCTGGAGACCCTCCCCAAACTCCTCCTCGAGACCACCCCTAGATTTCTCCCACAACTTTTCTGTACATAAGACCCCATCTTCCTGCCATGTGGTGTGAGAGTATCATAGAATGACCTAGCACAGATGTGGTCTGGCCTGCTTGCCCAATGCAAGCATCACAGATACTGAGGCTCCTTAAGAGTCTACCCAATATGGTGAACTTTTAATAAACTTTACTTTTCTTTGGCTGAGAAGACTTGAGTTGAATTCATTTGGCAGGACCCGGCATGTTGGTATTTTGGGGTCTCCAGAACACCCCTAACCTAAGCACATCATTTTTATGGTCCTTTGATACTAGAAACACTGCTAATCTCAAGCTCTTCTCCTGGAAGCCTCTCTTTCCCTAGTACCTTGGAAATGCAGGTGTGTGTGTGTGTGTGTGTGTGTGTGTGTGTGTGTGTGTGTCTGTGTGTCTGTGTGTGTGTGTCTGTGTGTGTGTGTCTGTGTGTGTGTGTCTGTGTGTGTGTGTCTCTGTGTCTCTGTGTGTGTCTTTGTGTGTGCCTGCGCGCACGCGCGTGTGTGTCTGTGTGTGTGTGTGTGTGTGTGTGTGTGTGTGTGTGTGTGTGTGTGTGTGTGGAAAACTAGGAGGCTGTCTAGTATTTGGCCTGACTTCAGGTTATCGTTCCTGTTTGGTTATGTTGGAGAACATGGACACGTGCGTAGCTGATGAAGAATGGAGGACAAGGACAGACAGCCCATCTGGAAGTATAAGCCAGATTCTTTTATTTCTCTTGTCGCTAGGGAACTGGGCAGACTTCAGGTACTTTTTTGTGGGTTTTTTTTGTTTGTTTTTCGAGGCTTACTCTCAACCTTCCTTTATGGAGGAAGGGACTTCCAGGCCCTATGCCTGTAGCTCCCAAAAGTTCACCATATTGGGTAGACTCTTAAGGAGCCTAGCTATCTGTGATGCTTGCATTGGACAAGCAGGGGCCAGAGTAAGTCTGTCACAGAATAAGTTTGTGCTATGTCATTCTATGGTGCTCTCACACCACATGGAGGGAAGATGGGGTCTGATGTAACTTGAGACCCATGACCTCAGGCAAATGCCTTACTTGTGTGGCAAGATTCAAGGAGAGCTCAAGGGGTCTCCCAGAGCTGCACCTCATCCTAAGGGCTCTCTGGTGATACACACACAGATATATGCAGACACAGGCAAACATATACACCCAGTGGTCACAGTCAGTCAACAGTATTTATTAAACTCTCACCATGTACTAGGCACTGTGCCAAGCAATGAAAGGCAAAAAACACAGTCCCTGTTCTCAAAATGTTCTCATTCTGAGAATAATTGAACATGCAAGATATATACCAGTGTGAATGGAAAATAATCTCCGAGGTCCTAACAGTGGGCTGGGCTGGGAAGGGCTTCCTGCAGACAGCCCCATGCATGCACGCCTGTGTACTCATACTGTTAAGAGTCCCTCAGCCCTGCTGGCAAACACATTCTGCATCTGTCTTATAGCAGGGGTGAGGCACTCTCGATGGTCTTACATCTTGAGGGAAGAGAGGAAGGTATCTTTCCTGGCTTGGGGCCAGGGCACCGATTTTTCCCTTCTTAGCTGTGCTAATTAGGCAAAAGCTGTATAGGTCTTCACAGAATCACAGAACAGAGCAAAGGACCACAGATGTGATTTGATCAGCATAGCTCCCATGTATCTTGGCATTTAAGTATTTAGAAGTGTAAGACAAGAAGAAATGGAACTCAATAAAGACATGAGATCTGAAAGGGATATTGGCTGGGTCAGCAAAGTCTATACCAGAGACAGGGAAACTGAGGCCTCGAGGCCACATGTGGCTGTCCAGATCCTCAAGTAAGACCCTTTGATGGAATCCAAACTTCACAGAACAAATCCCCTATTTTAATAAGAGGATTTGTTTGGATTCTGTCAAAGGGCCATATTTGAGGACCTACAGGGGCTACATGTTCCCCACCCCTGGTACCAATCTGGACACTAGAGCCTCATGAATAAGGTCAGGTTCTTATGGCTGAAATGGAAGGTCCCTGGGCAGGATCACAAAGCAGTTTGTTGGAATGAGCAATGAGGTTGTAGGTGATCAGATAAGCAAGTGAGTTTTCAACAGAAATTGGGCTAGAGAATGGAGTATAGCAGTGAATATTTGGGGCATCATAAAAGAAGTTTGCTTTTAAATATCCATGGGATTAGAAGATTATGGAATTGGGGACTGTGTTGTTATGTCAACAAGCTTCTCTTTATATGTAAGACACTGGGGGGTAGATACAAAGGCAAAAACCTGTTCTCATGAAACTCAAAGACTAACAGGAAAGACAAAATGCAAACAATGATACAAGAAAATTATGCAATTATACAAAATACAAACAAGACATATACAGGATGAACTGGAGATAATGCACACAGAGAAGGCCCTTTGTTGGGAAGGGAGAGGGTGGGGTGCAGAGGTACAACAGGCCCTTCCCACCAGTTGGAAGAAGTAGGTCCCACCAGTATCATTGGTCCCACTTTACAGATGAGGAAATAAGGAAGAGATGAGGTGACTTGCCCAGTGTCACACAACTAGGGAGGATTAGAGTCCTTTGACCTTCTATCCTCAAGTAGCAGTGATATGGAAGTCACAGAACTGGGTTTCAAGAACTGACTGCCACTTAGTACCTATGTGACTTGGGGCCTATCACCTCACCTTTGGGCCTTGTTACTTCATCTTTAAAATGGCGGGATTAGACTAGACTAGTGGTGTCAAATTCAAATGCAAAAGAGGTTCACTAATCTATACAGAATGATCAATGCAGGTTGTATAATGACTTGGTTTTAAAATATATCATCTATGTTTTATTATATTTTTCTTTATTTTGTTAAATATTTCCCAAGTACATTTTCATCTGGTTCAGGCAGTACTCCCCAAGTGCTGCAGGCCACAAGCCGACAGCTGGCTGCATGTCTGGCACCTCTGGTCTTAGGTCCTTCTCATCTCTAAAGCTATGATCCTATGACTTGGGTTCAAATTCTGTCTCAGCTTTATTATCATCTGGGTGATCTTGGAAAAGGTGTCTCATTGTCCTGGGTCTTGGCTTACTCATCTGTAAAGATGGGACTCAGATGAATTCATGGCTTCCCTTCTCGTCCTAGGTCACCAAGCAGTAGTGATATCTCTTTTCATCTTGCTTCCCACCTCTCTTCATCACATCTCCACCACCTTCCCCCTCCCCAAGCCAGGATGTGTTTTGTGTGAACAGTCAGACAAAGGCAACTAAGACGGTTTCCTTTGATGCTGCTGGCGCCATCCTTCCTCAATGCAGCCATTGGGACAGTGGGGACAGGAAACAAGAGCAAGGAAGTAGGTGTATGGGACATCACTTCACAGTCCTCTATATTCACCTTCTCTTCCTTCCCTTGAATCAACTTGTGAACTAAAAACAAAATAGGTATAGCATGCGGCCTAATGACTTAACCATTCAACAAGAATTAGGAGCCCATCATGTGTCAGGCACTGTGCTAGGCACTGGGGAGACAAGTAATACAAAGAATGAAACATTTTTTTTATTGTAAAGAAGTCCAGCAGAGGTCCTGCTGTCCTCTCATCAGATCACATGCCCAAGATCATTTATATTTCTAGGCATCACTTTTTAGGAAGGACATTTGTGAACTGCACCAATGTTACCAGGAGTGTAACCAGGATGGAGACCTTGCCGTAGGAGGAACAGCTGAAGGAATTTAAAGACCAGAGTAGGGAGTGGTAGTGGTGTTTCATGATAGCTTTCTTTAAGAATGTCTTAAAGTATTTGAAGGGCTATTTTATCACAGAGGGACTAAATTTGTTTGACTTGGCCCCAAAGGGCAGTATGTAAGAATTTTTAGACGCCCAATGTGAGAATTGGTTTTATTTGATTATGCATGTGTTACAAGGCTTTTGGTTTGTTTCTAATTTTGTAATTTTCTAATGATTATATTTAGTGATTAGCGATACTTAGTGACTGATTGCTAGATAAGTGACTGATTAATTTAACCTATGATTGCCCCACGAGTAGAAGACAGACTTGTATTGTGAAATGACTGAATGGTTGAGTGAGGAGGCAAACCTCCTTAGGGATACCTGATGATTGTTTTTTTGTTCTTTGTTCTAAATACTGTGACCACTTTGGTGAAAACTGTGTGGCCATTATAATGTTAAGCTGTTGCGAACACTATATTGTGATTTTCTGTGATAAGATGTGATGTTGTGAATATTATATTGTGGTTTGTTGTGAATGTTTGCCTTGATTTGTTATGGAATAAAGGGAGTGTTCACTATACTGTGTAATCAGAATCTTAAAAGCTGTTCACAGTAGCATTCTTTTGGGAAGCTGCTCATGCATGGCGTTACAGATGTGGAAGAAAATACTTGTTAATTAAAAAATAAATTAAAATGAAAAAAGTATAAAGAGGGAGATTTCTATTTCCTAATAGCCAGGGCTATTGAAAAGACATTAGAATTCTAATAAATGGATATATTATATGTATATACATGTATTTTCCCCATGATAGAATGTAAACTCCTTGAGGGCAAGGACCATTTGATTTTTGCATATGTCTTCAGTGCCTAGTAAAGTGCCGGGAACTTAATCAATGTGTGTTGAGTCACACCAGTTGTGACTTCAGAGAACTATAGGTGTAGAATGCATCAGATCTTCTTTCCTTCTCTTTTTTTCTTTCTTTGTTCTTTCTCTTCCTCCCTTCCTTTCCTTCTTGTTTTTTTGTTAACCACTGTATTGCAAGGGAGAATCTTTTGGGAGGTGGGGGTAGAGTTCATTGGAAGTGAGATTGATGTGGAAAGAGAGCATCAATGAAACATTTATTTAAAGCAAAATAAAAATAAACCAGAGCTGTGGTGCCTGAGGAGGTTGCAGATCTCATATCACCAAAGAGTTTCAAGGCTTCATGAGCAGCCATCAGGGACAGGGCAGAGAGGATGCCTGTCTGTAGATGAATTAGACAAGGTGATCTTTGAGCCTCTTTCCAACTCAGAGATCCTGCGGGACTTTGCCCCTTCTTGGCTACCAACATCACATAAAACTAAGGCAGAAGAAAGTAATCTCTTCTCTAGGTGACCTTTTTATCTTTTCCAGTCTTTAGCAGCCATTTAGCCATTTAGTAGATGGAAAAACTGAAGCCCAGGCCCAAAGTCACTTAGAGAGAGGCAGGGATAGAATTTGAACCCAGATCTCCTGATTTTCAGTCTCGGCAAGCTGAAGTAATTCAAAGAAATTGGGCTTAAATTCTGGTTCTGTTTTTTACTGTATGACTGGGAGTAACACTTTCTCTGAAGGTCTCATTTTTCTCATTTTAAGACAGGCATGACACCAGTATTCAAACCTTCCTCCCAGGGTGGTTAAGTGTTCAGAGTCACATGAAAATTGGATGAAGTCACTTTCCATATGATAGGGAGAGCTAGTTTGTGACTCTTCCCACAGACACTGGGCTCAGGAAGCTGTCCCTCAGGAAATGAATATGGGTTTAGAATTGGCTTTTCTTTTAAAAAAATACAAATTTATTAATGCTTTTTGTTTTTATATTAGTCGTTATAGAAGGAGGACCCCTCCCTCCAGGTCAAACCCTCTCTTTTGACCAAAGAAAACCAACTGATACACAGATACAACCAACAGTTGGTTGTATCAGACCCCGTATACACCATTCTGCCCTGGTTGTCTCCACCTTTCTAACAAGAAGAGAAGGTATGTTTCATTCCCTGTTTCTAGGGAAGTAGACTGGCTTTTTACTCAGAGTTTGGCTTCCTCTTAATTATATTTTCATTTACCTTAGAATTATGGCATACATCTTTGTTTAGGTTCTACTTTTTTTCACACATCTTTTCATACAAATCTTCCCATGTGGCTTTTCTTACCCCTGGTCACAGGAACTTTTGAACAAGCTGGACAAAGCTTCTTTGATTCCCGAGTGTTTGAGAAAGAGTACAACAATCCTGAGGGGGCTTGTTGTGTTTGGCATTTCAGAGGGTGTGTGTGTGTGTGTGTGTGTGTGTGTGTGTGCCCAGGCTGGCTTTGTCCTTCCTTCCTAGTTTGCTGTTGCCAAAGTTACCAGCAGGACTGTGTCTCCTCTGGGGCAGAGAGAAAGGATAGTCGGGGACCAAAAGGTGCTGGTTAAATGTGAAAGACCTGGGGGAAAAAATGCTGTCTTGTTTTGTTATTGGTCCTTCATTCTCAAAGAGGACCATGACATCAGGAAAGCAATGCCAGGACTTGCAAGTGAACTGAATTTAAGTGAGGGAGGGCTGCGCAAAGTCATCGGCCTCACCTTCCCCTCCACAGCCATCTGGGTCCAGTGGCCAGATATGGATCAAGACAACTGGAGATACCACTCAGCCCCTTTCCCCCCTCTCCCTGGGGGAAAATACACCAGTAGGAAAAGAGCCCAGGCTGAGTCAGGAGACTTGGATAGAAAGGCACTCCACAGGAGAGGAGAGAAGACTGGATGCCTCTAACCCACCTCACGGGGTGGCTTTGGGCAGATTCCTTCCCTTCTTGGAGAATTGTTTTCTCCCTGCATAAAATGAGGGCGTTAGCCTAGTCAGGGGTGAGGAACCTGTGTTCTGAGGGCCACACGTGACCCTCTAGGTCCTCAAGTGCTAGTTGTTGTGAGGCCAACAGCAAACAATGGTTCAAGGGGCACATTTTTTTTTTCTGAAGGGAGCGGAACACATAGGCCCCAGCGCTGACGCTCCCGGCACACTTCCACCAAGCTGGTTCTTTTGATTAAAAGCTATTTTGAAACACATCAAGGTCTCAATTATTCTCCTTCCACCCCAACTGGCTGAGGAGGGGCAATTACTCTTTATTTCTACTTCCACTCAATCATTCAATAAACTCCCCTCCTTTGAGGTTCACTCAATCCACACTTACACCCAATTAAAATGTTGGTAGCTGTTGTCCACTGACCTATAGGACACCCTTCTTTCCTCAGTGCCTGGCTCCCAGTCTTTCCCTCCCCATTCCTGTCCTCATCCTAGGGGACTTCAGCACACATATTGACATTTCTGGAAACACCAACTTCTCAGTTCAATTTACTAATTTTCCATGACCTACTCCTCTAACCCACCGAAGTCACGCGCCAAGATAATCACGCTCCTGATCTTGCCCTCAACCTCAAACTCCCGCTTTCATAAATTCTGAAATCACAATCTACTGTCACCCACCTCTCCCTCGGCTTCACCACCCAAAACTTGTTCATCCTCTTCCCTGTGACCTTTAATCTCTCCACCCCTCGGTTCTTTCCTAGGCCATCGTGCCCACAGTGGCATGAATCCAAAGGGTCCCCTTTACTCCTTGGTGAACCAGTTCCACATTTTCCTCTTCCTTCAATGACAATGTCTCTGCCTTAAGCACCTTCCTAGCCTGGCCCTGGGAAACCACAACTGCCGTACTGGGATCATTGAAGATGAACAGAAACAGGGAACCTCCCCCCCCACCCCACTTTAGTACTAAATATAAAGAAAATCACAAAACTTTGCTCATTGGATCCACTACAAATTTATTTTACATCATATTGGCAAGGCAATCCTTTTACACCTCCCTAATCAAGTCACCAGCTACCCACCACAGTAGCTTTTCCAAACTTCAAACAACCCTCATTGGATCCATCTTCTAATGTCTCCCCCACCTTTTTTAACCTAAACTTCCTGAGAAAGCTGTCTACAACTGGAGTTTCCATTTTCTTGTCTTCTTTCCCAACCTACCCTAATTCTTTGCAGTCTGGCTCATCATTCAATTGTAAGTTTGCAGCCATTTAATTGCCATGTGTAATGGCCTTTTCTCAATCCTCACTCGACCTCTTCTCCAGGGTTTATGTTAGACCACTCTCTCCTGGTTCCCCTCCCACTTAACTGACTTCTTTCCCAGTCTTCTCTGCAGCATCTTCACTGGGGTTGCCCCTGGATGTGGGTGTCCTCTAAAGTTCTGTTCTGGGGAGGGGGGAGATTAAATTGATTTTTCTATTGACTCTTTTCCATTCAAAGTTCTGGTTCTTTTGCTCTGAACTCAGTTTGGAAATTCAGTTGGCCTTAATGAGTTAACTTTAGAAATCCAGTTCCTCTGCTAATCACTGTTCTATTCTTGCCTGAAGGAAATCTGTTATCCTTGAAAGATGCTGGTGAACACCAGGTCTGGTCTAGTATTTTTACACCACCAAACTATCCTATGTCTGGGTTGCTATCCAAAGTGGTCTGGTCTACTGTCTCCAACCTTGCAGGCAGACTTGAGCAATGAACATTTCTGTCATGGGGTGGGGTGGGGAGTCGTTGCTAGCCAATTTCTGCCCAATCATATTATCTCCCACACCTCTGTAATGTTGTCCTCACTCCCCAATGCTGTCAATCCTGTAACCAACTATAACTTGTTCTCTACCTTCGAGATCCTGTTCTTTGTTCTGTACCCCCCAAAAAACTGTAAGAGTTGTCCCCTTCATTTGGGGTCTTTACTGGCAAATTTGCCTTTTAGTAATAAAATAATCCCTCTTGAAACTTTGTCTCCTTTCTTCTTTTTATACTTGATCTCTTCAGCTCCCTAGCCTCTCCGAACCTCAGTGTCACATCACTATTTGCCTACCAAAAGACTCAAACATCCCATAGACATCTTAAAACCCAATATATCCAGAGCAGAACTCATTTACTCCCAAATCCTCTCCTTTTCCAAGTGTCTCTATCACTGTAGAGGGCACTCCCATCCTCCTAGTCCTCCAAGCTCAGGGCCCAGCAGTTATCCAGGATTTCTCATCCAATCTATGCCTTTTGATTTCATTTTTGCAACATCTCTTGTATATGCCCCCTTCTCTCCTCTAGATACCGTGGAGGGCTTTGGGGCCTTTGAGTTTTAGCAGCCTGTTATGTTAGCCCTTGATCCCAGGACTGAGAACAGATCCCACAAATTGAGCATTGACAACTTGAGATACTTCACAGACTGAGGGGTTGAAAGTCCCAAACCCTCTTTTTACAGAAGGGCCCATAAAGCCACAGTATTTGCTTGTAGCATTATAATGGCAATGATGGAAATTTAAGCATTTGAGTGGTTACTGTGGCTAAACACAACAGTGAGACCCCAGGGTCTTAAGTGAATGAAGCAAGCTCTCCTTGATCTTCTTCCTTTCTGAAAAAGGCCTGGTATCCTCAGGTGGCACTGTTTTCTCCTATTTTAGGAGGGTGGTCATTTGGACAATTTTTTTTTTAAATTTTTTTTTGCTTTTTGGAGGCAGGGCAATTGGGGTTAAGTGACTTGCCCAAGGTCACATGGCTAGTTTTTTGGTGTTGTGTCTGAGGCCAGATTTGAACGCAGGTCCTCCTGACTCCAGGGCTGGTGCTCTATTCACTGCCTCACCTAGCTGCCCCTGAAGGTGGTCATTTGGAAACCAATAACCTACCTGTGGCCATAGCCAATGTTAAGGCCTTGGGGACCTCCCCTGGAGGCCTCAACTGTGGTACTTGGATCACTGAAGAGGAACAGAAAAAGGCAAAGTCCAATTTCCATTGGATTGTATTAAATCAGGGACAGATAGGTCGTGCAAGGGAGGTACCAGGCCTGGAGCCAGGAAGCCCTGTGACTGACCCTGTTTGCCTCAGTTCCCTCATCTCCTACCCCCTAGGGATGCGGTGAGGATCAAACAAGAGATCATAAAGCATTTAATGCCTGCTATATAGTGAGCACCATAAATGTTTTTTGTGATAGTATGATGAAAAGAGCCCGATCTGATGTGTAGGTTTGGAATTCTAACGCTTGTGCAACTGTGGGTTAAAGTGACCTTGCAAGCCTATCTTCCCCATCTCTAAATTCCTTTCCAGCTTGGCTGTTTTGATTCCATACGTCCAAGGGGGCCACAGCCAGAGTTGCAGGCACCAGAAGGAAGGCAAGATCTGTGTAGGCAAAGGACGGGGAGTGTGTGTGTGTAGGGGCAGGCATCCTCAGGACCTTCTCTGAGAAACCATGTGGACCCAGGAGTCTCAGATCTAACACTTAGCTGGATTTAGACAAACCATGAGCCTTGGTTTCTTTGTGTGTGCAATAAATTACTGTTCTCACAGTGGCTGCACCTGGGAACACAAGTGGATAAGATGAGCTACATGATTCTTTCAGACACTGTGACCTTAGCTAAGTCACTTAACATATGCCTCAGAGGAGGCTCAGTGCTTCTCCAGGCTGGGCCTGGCCCTTCTCATAGCCCAGAACTGCCCTTGACCACATGGTCTCTGTTGTCTCTCCCAGGACCATCCCCAAGTCCAGCTGGTTCCAGGTCCTGCCCTGACTCTGGGTACTGAGTGCAGCTGAAGCTGTGGCCTTCAGCAACAGGATGTGGTCTGGCAACCAACAGAGAACGCAGCCCACCCCTCTGACCCCAAGGCAGCACAGCTGCTCCCACTCACCCCTTCTCCCCCAAGGAAATGGCCAGAGCTCCGTGCAAACACACCCAGAAAAGCACAAACAGACACATATGTGCTGTGGGGAAGGCTCATGTTGACAAGGTTTACCAAATAAATTCATATCCCTTCTCTCTCTGAGCCTCAGAATAACCCTAGGAGGCAGGGCTATTATTAGCCCCATTTTGCAGAAGAAACTGAGGCCCCCAGACTTGCCCCAGGTCACACAGCTATTAAAGCATCAGAGTTAATAATCCTCCAAAAGTCATTGCATTTAGGACACAGCTGCCTCTTATGCCTACAGACATGTACACAAGTGCACATGCAAGCCCAGGCTCTGACACCAATAAGCCTGAGATGGACGGACAGACATGGGAGAACTCATTTCCCATCTCTTCCCTCAAAAGATCAACATTGGAACCGAGGCTCCCATAACGGACACACACAACTGCTTTCTGCCTTTCTTGATTCCAAATGGAATTTCCTTTTAAGCTATGACAAGTTTGGAGTCTCTACTTGTTCCTTTTCTCAGAATAGCCACAATACCATCCCATTGAGGTCCTCTGGCAGGCACTGGGGTGAGGAGTCTCAGCTGAACCACGGGACACCCTCGGGTACTACAGGCATGGGTGCCACAGACATAGGTCCCGTGACGCTTTGCTGGAGGATGTGAGGCTGTTTATCCCGGAGAAGGGAAGACTCAGGTGGGAAATATGTAGAATCATAGTCCTCAAGTAACGGAAGGGCAATGAGGGAATGAATTGGAAAGTGTTCTCTTTGGTCTCGTGATGCAAATTTCAGCCTGATGAAAGAAAAATTTTATCAATCACTTGAATGGTCAAGTTTCCATTTCTAAAATGGAGATACTTGTGTAAGCTATCACACAGGGCTAAAGAGATATGCTGATCTCAAAGCGTTAAATTATTGGCAAAGATCAGAGCTATCAAAGCTGACTGGGCTGCCTCCAGTGGTAATGAGTGGCCCATCACTGAAGGTCTTCAAACAGAGGCTAGAGGGTATAACGCAGAAGAACCTCTTCAGGTACCAGAGAACTGTCTGAGACCTGAGACCCCATGACTCGAGTCTAAGGTTCAAAGATGCCTGTTTTTGTATGTCTCAAGATGTAGAGGGCACTCAAGGCCAACCCCTCCCTGAGAGGATGCCCTTCTACAACTTTCCCAAATACCCTCAAGGTGAAAGGCAGCTCATTACCTCCAAATATCCTCTGGACCCTGACTATTAGAAACTTTTCCCTGATATCAGGTTTGGGCACTGCTTCCAAGTAAAATTCTGACAAATAGAGAGGAAAGGGGGGCCTCTTCAGAGATGTGGGGGACCATTTCAGGAGATGAAAATGTGATCCTGCACTCCAAGGGAGACCTGGGAAAGACAAATAGCCGAAGTGATGCGCTAACCAGGCCAAAGGCTGTATCTGGGTAAAGAGACATGGGAGGGGTGCACTAAGTTCTCTATTGTTACAGAGGGGTTATCCATGGGCTGAGGATGGTATATTTTCCATGTTACAGCTGCAACATTCCAGGGCAAGGGTGAGAGGCCCTTCTACCCCCAGGGATTTAGAGAAAGAGCAGAGGAGGAGGAAGCTTTTGCTCCTGAGAGCAGCTGGAATCCAGTCCCCAAGCCCAGGCTTGGGGTGTGAACAATATTCTGCTTTCCCCCTTTCCCCGCCCCACCCCCGTGGCATTAGCTTGCTGCCCCGAGTTGCTCTAACCTTCCTAAGTCAGGGTCTTTCAGGATCAGAGAATTTGGAGTTAGAAGTTCTCCATTCCTTCTTTTCACAGATGAGGAAACTGAAGTCCGGAGAGGGGAAGCCAGTTGACAAGGTTGTGCAGGTGAGGGAATAAAGATGTAGGGAATGAGCCCAGGTCCTGACTTTAAATCCTGTGCTTTTCTGGCTAAACCTCAGGGCTCCCTTGTTCCCTGATGAACAGAGCAGCCACAGAGGGATAGGGAAGAGAGGGAGGGACAATTTTTTATCTTTCAGAACAAAAATAAAAACTCAAGGAAATGAGCCTGGGGTGGGATGAGGGGGATGGTGGTGGAAAACATGTCCCAAATCTAAATAAATTTGAGGGGAAGTGGGGGGGTGAGGGTGAAGGGGTTTGTCGGAGGAGTTCAAGAAAAAAGGGAGTGGGGGTGGGTGAAAAGATGCTAAGTAAACACCCTCGATAGGACTTGGCCGGATTCCCTGCTCGGTTTCCACAACCCGGGGTGCAGGCTGCTGGCTGCTGAGTGCCTGCCCGAGCAGCGTTTCCACAAAAGCCCAGGCCTGTGAGGCCTGACTATATAAGGAATTCTCTGACCAAGGCAAGAAAATGGGCGACTCACAGCCCCCCTCACTCCCACCTCTCAGCCTTCTCCCCTCCCCAGATCAGCAGCATCAAAACAAACTCTTGCTGGCAAAGGTCAGGTAGCCCGTGTGGCCCACAGTCTCCTTCAAGGGCACCCCAATCTTAAACTGAGCCTCGCCCAGGACAGGCGAGGGGTCCAGGGCACCACCCAGATCTGGCAAGGGCATGTTAGCTGTCCGAACATTGTACTCTCGTAGCAGGATCTCCAGGGTGGTGACTTCAATGAAGCCATGCTCGGCCAGAGCCTGGCAGGTCCGCTGGACTTGCTCGATGCAGGGTGAGAAAGAGCAGAGGCGACCACCTAGGGGGAAGTGTGGGAGGGAAGTAGGAGGGAGGGAGGAAAGTAGGGGAGAGCAGGATGTGGGGAGAGTGGTGGTGGAAGGGAACAAAATAAGAGGGAAGGAGCAGGAGGGAAAATACACGAAGAAGCAATGTTATTATCTCCTCATGACTAAATTCATTTTGTTTTTGCTTTTTGGAGGGAGAAGGCACGGCAACTGGGGTTAAGTGACTGTCCCAAGATCACACAGCTAGTAAGTGTTAAGTGTCTAAGGCCACATTTGAATTCAGGTCCTCTTGAGTGCTCTATTCACTGCTCCGCCTAGTTCCAATGTCCCAAGCTTAGGGCTGGGATATCTCCTAGTATGATGGTCCTAGAGAGAGAGAAAGTGGCTAAGGAAATTTAGGATTCAAAGCCAGGTGTTCTTACTAAAAAAAAAAAATACTGTTTCCTTTCTATATCATGCATTATGAATCCCTTACTAGGCAATATTTACACTCCAACCCAGTCCTAGAAAAATCTACTCTCATCCCTTCCTCCCAGGAAGAGGAGTAAGAGATTATAAGCTCCCATGAGGTCAGGTACTTATGTATTCAATCTGTTCCCCTCAAGCCCCTAATTATATGAAGGCAAATCTGACTCTGGAGTCAGAAGATCCAGGTTCAAATGTTGATTCTGGCAATTGCTACCTGTGTGACCTTGAATGACCTCCCCAGGCCTCAGTTCTCCCAGCTGTAAAATGAGGGGACCTCTGAGATCACTCCCAATGGCAGATCTATGATTCTATGATCTTCCAGCACTGGCCAGAATTTCAAGTTCTGCTCTTAAATTGCTGTGTCTGAAACTGCTCTGGGGTGCCAGGCAGCCAAGGGTTAGACTAAGAACCAAGGAGCCATCTTTTTTTTTTTTTTAATCATCTTGGCTTTGGACGCCAGATCTATTAGGATCTGTAGTTTGGAAGGGATGAGTTGAGACTGACATTAGAGATGCAATTCTCCCTCAAGTCCTTTTCTGGCTATAATACTGCCCATTCCCACCTCCCTTGGGTACCCCAAGTCTCAGGGGATGTAACCAGAATCCTCAACGTTTTTTGCTTTTTGGAGGGGGGAAGTCAGGGCAATCAGGGTTAAGTGACGTGCCCAAGTTCACACAGCTAGTAAGTGTGTCAAGTGTCTGAGGTCAGATTTCAACTCAATTCCTCCTGACTCCAGGGCCGGTGCTAGCTGCCCCTATAGGCCTCTTTTTATGAAAGGTTCTGTGTTTGATCTCTATGCATAGGATTGCAGGATTCAAAGTTAAAGAGAAACTCAGAGTCTAGTCCAAGTTTCTCATTTTACCAATGACTCTCTTAAGGGATTTACCTACAGTCAAAAGGTGACAGAGGCAGAATTCAAATCCAGTGCTCCTGTTACACCAGGCCAAGGCCTTCCAAGGTAGGCAGAATCAGGGGTAAGAACATTCTAACAAAAGATCAGAGCTGTCAAAGATTCCAGCCCTCTCCTGGGCTAGTGAACGCCCCAGTCAGGGCCACTGTAGATGTTCTAGCAAAGACCGAATGGCCCCTTGTCAGGGGCACAGTAGAGGAGATTTAGGGGCAAGGCAGGAGGTGCAAGAGATGCCTCCTGAAGTTTCTCCCAGTTCTCAGAGCCCATGCCCAGTTCAAAGCAAGCAAAAGAATTCTCTGCATGTGGAGGCACAAGGACCGTCTTCCCAAACCCTGCTCCAAGCCTCTACTTTCTTGCATTGTTCTCAAGGCATGCCTTCTTGCACACTCACAAACACACAGGCACACAAAGAAATGTGGCTTTATGCCAGGAAACGGCCATGCCACACACATCCTGTCAGAAGGTACTCCTCTGGTGGCGTTGTCCACCTCGTACCAGGTGGGTGACTTAGCTCAAAGAGCAGACCTCTTGTTTCTCAGTAGAGCCTTGGGTGGCCATAGTGTTCAGAGAGCAAGGAAGTATCTTCTCTTTGAGAGAGAAGGGCTGATTCTCCTTCACCACCACCTCAAACCTAGCTCAGCTGTACTTCTATCCACTCTGGGAAGCCCCCCATAGCATTCCCCAGCTCTTAATCATTTGGGGTTGAATCATAATGGTTGAAAAGGTCTACTGAATGAATCAAATATTCCTTATAGTTAACTGTTTATGTATCTCCTCTACTCCTTAAAGATTTTTTTTTTCTTCCTCAGTTCCCCCAAATTGGAAGCTCCCTGAGGACAGGGCTCAGGTCTCAAGGTTACAATCAGCATTAGAAGATCACTTACCAGGGAAAAGCGATTTCAGCTAGGGTTAAGGAGAGGGAGTGGGGAACATTTTCCCAATCTCAGAATCCAAGTCCCAGAAGAGGTACTCTTCGAGCCTGGTAAGACAGCTAAACTGAGAAAGTCCTTGTAAATCTCCCTGCACCTTCCCCTTCACTTGTAATGCTGGATTACGGAGAAACTTCTGCCCACAAAGAAAAGGGGCAGAAATGTTTGGCATTAGCTAAAGCAGGCCCCCCCTGGGCTGGGGGAAGGGAGAGAAAATCACGTTTGGCTTCTTCCCCTGTTACCCTGGTCCCTACACAGAGGGTTGGGAGAGAGAAAATAGATTTCTTCATATAAGGGGAGGGAGAGAGAAGGAAGCAGAGAAAGGGGTGAGAAAAGTGGGAAGTCAGAAGGCAAAGTGGAAAAGGAAGAGAGAAGGGAAGATAGGAAGGATGACAGGAAGAAAGAAGACAAGAGATGGATCTCTCCTCCCCAGTCTACTATATGGTGCCTGGGCAAGGACGCATCCCCCCCAGGAATGGCCACATATGAAGTCAGAGAGTGGGGAGATAACCCCAAAATTGTGAACAGGGGAGAAGGGTAATGTAGTGAAGGCAGGAAGGAACGACAGGAGAGACATGAGCAGACATGAGCCCGTGGGAGGAAACAAGCCAGACAAACTGAATCCATGATCCCCACTCTCAAGGGATCAAGGGACTGAAATTCAGGACATCCCAGCTGCTGCTCTCCAGGCTCAAATTTGTCTGGGAGAGGGCTGATATACAAAGGCTGCACATTCCATCCCACCTCCAGCCCACCTGCTTCTCAAGGGCCCCGGCCCCAAGGGGGAAAGCTCTATAAATCTCTTCTGGAAGCAGCCTTCCCCCAGCTCAGTGCCAGTTGCTGCAGCATTTTAGGGAATGAATTCCTTCTGTGAGGTAAAGAACTACCTCCCAGGAAAATAAAAAGATGGGAGGGAGGGGGTGGAGACCTTCCTCAGCCCTTCAGCTGCTATCCCAGGAGACAGGAGAGGGAGAGACTCAGGGGCTTTTTCCATAACTCCTTCCATGGTAAGGGGTTCAGAAAAGGTTGTTTTCTGTTTTTGTTTTTTAGTAAGATGATGAGAAGGCATCATTAGGGGGTAGGAAGGGGAGCTGGGCCAGAGCCCTGTGGTATTATAGTTAGTGGGAGCTGTTTGACAGCATGGATGCCAGGGAATAGAGAATTTTAGAACTAGGTCAGACCACCTTTGGCTAACTCTAATTTTATTGCAGAGAACTAAGGCCTAAAAGACATGGGCTTTGGCACAAACAGCAGAAATCAGAGCCGACAAGGCCCCCCAAAGGCCACTGGACTTAACCAGTTAAGCCCCTTGACTGGGAACTCTCCAGATGTTTTTTAAGACTTTCTTCCTCTCAGAAGCACCTGAAGTCCCCACATCCGGCTTTCAAAGTCCACATCTTCTGGGTCTGATACTGCAATTACTGGTGACTAAGCAACCTCACGTTGAGGAGCGTGTGAGCATGGAGGGGATGGTTCTGAGAGCTCATGTGTCTCAGTACTGGAGCAGAGAGAAAGAAACAAGGATTAAGACACAAAAGCCAGCGTCTCCCCATTTAATCTCAGGGGATTGTGGAGGGAAGGGGAGGGGGCAGTGACCAAAACTGGCCCCTTTCCAGGATCCAGAGACTGGAGGGTGACCTGAATAGAGCTAATTAGACAAAAATCTTAGTGAGGAGGTGGTTTCTTGACCGTTTGCAATTTGTTTTGTAATCCTAAATTAGGATATGTTAGCCAAAGGGGTCCAAGACACCTCAAGGCCTAAGAGCCTTGAGTCGAGGAGGCCGTCTCCACCAGAGAGTTCCCTACAATCACTAAATCATAGACGGGAGCCCCTCCCTCTGGTTAAATGCTGAAAAAAAGGCCAAAAGAACACTTGAAACACATACCAAAAAAATGTCAGGTAAGACTCAGATGACTGGATAGGGGGCAGAGGAGGGGCTCAAACAGGCACAGATTTCATGCAGGAAATGGCTCTTAATCTGAGTTTCCAAGAAAGGGGGGAATTCCAAGGGGCAGAGGGGAGGAGAGAGCAGATTCCAGGCAGGAGGGACCGGTGCAAAGGGCTGGGGAAGGGAATGCCGTGGGTGAAGGAGCAGCCTGTTGGACTGTTGGATTTGGGTGCATGAAGGGGAATAAATATACAGCAAATCTTGAAAAAGTGGGCTGGAGACATGTTGGCTTCAAATAAGAACCCTGGCTTTCTCTGCCATTTCCTCCTCCAATTCATTCCACAATTGAGGAAACTGAGACAAACACCAGCTAGCAAGTGGATTTGAACTCAGATCCTCTGGACTCTCGGCTGCCCCTTGCTTTAAATTTAAACTCTAGAGGCTGTTCTCAGAGAGGAAGGTAATTTAAGTGAAGGAGGGATATGCAAGGTCACCAGCCTCACCTCCTCCAGAGGCAAGACGATCTAGATCCAAACGACTGGAGATGGCCTTCCCCCAGGGAATCATTGGAGCTTCTTAAACAACGGGGTCAGAGCTGTGCTTTGTGGGGGGCAATAGGAAAAGTGAAGCGACTAGAAAACAAAGAGGGAGGACCACGGAGGGGGTGATGAGGGCCTGCATAGGTGGGCGTGCATGAGAGCTGAGATGGGCCACAAAAGTGGGACACGTGTCAGAGGTTTTGTGGAGGAAAAATCCACAAGATCTGGCAATGACAGATGATACTAGCCAACATTTATTTATACGGTGTTCACTACGTGGGCTCATTTGAGCTTCATCACAACCTTGGGAAGTAGGTGCTCCTATCCTCCCCATTTCATACTTGTGGAAACTGAGGCAGAGGTGAAGGGATTTATCCACAGTCACCCGGCTGTTAAGCATCCGAGAGTGGATTTGAGTCTATAACTAGTAAGGCCAGGCTCACCTTACCAGCCAGCTGCCCTCCCAATGACTGGGTGTCATGATGAAGAGCTAAGGGGGACTTCGAAGTGAAGTCTCAAGAAGGTACGGAAATGTCCATTTTTACTGGGTGTGTGAAGGAAAAAAGGGATGGGTTAGAGACCTCATACCTAAATAAGGTAAGGATAAAGCAGAGAAAAAGAACTATAGGCCAGTATCACCCATTAATATGAACATAAATTTTTTTAGTAAAATCCTAGCAGAAAAAGATACTAAGGGAGGCAGCTAGGTTGTACAGTGAAAAGGTCAGGAGGACCTGAGTTCAAATCTAACCTCAGACACTTGACACACTTACTAGCTGCGTGACCTTGGACAAGTCACTTAATCCCAATTGCCTTGTCTTCCCCCCCTCCAAAAAAAGCAAAAAGATACTAAGAGGAAAGAACTTATCCGATCTTGTTGATGGATCAAGTTTGGAGCCAGCAAGATCTGAGTTCAAATCCTGCCTCAGACGCTCACTGTCCGTATGACCCTGGGCAAATGACTTAACTTTTTTTTTTTTGCCTTGGTTTCCTCATCTATAAAATGGGGATAAAAGCACCCACCTCCAAGAGTTATTGTGAGGATCAAATGAGATCCAGCACAGAGCCTGGCACTTGGCAAACGGCACATAAAAGTTAGCTGTTATCACTATGACGGCTACAACTCTAATTCATCTTCCTTCTCAAAGCGTATATATATACAGTCACCGGGGTGGGGGACCTGCAGCCTTCAGGCCATATATGACCTTCTGGGTCCTTGGGACCAGGCCCAGGTTTGACGGAGCAAACCTTTTATTAAAGGGATCTGCGGATTCAAAGGGTGGCACTTGAGAGCCCAGAGGGCCATATGTGGGCTTGAGCTTCCCCATTCCTGGTGGGCCCTCATCACCGCTTACCTTAAAGTCCTCCTAACTGGCTTCCCTGTCTCCTGCCTCTCCCTCTCCCCTCTCCCACCCATCCTCAACACAGGTCACTCCCCTCTTCAAGAAGCTTCACTGGCTCCTTATTGCTTCTAGAATAAAATATAAACTCCCCGGACATTTTTCGATCCTTCCACCTTCCACACCCAGACTGCAGACTCCTCCCTCACGAACTCCACGTTCCAGTCAAACCAGCCTCCTTACTCCTATTCCCATACTCAATATTCTATGCCCCATCTTCATGTCTCTTGCAGGCTGCTCTCCATGTTCCTCCTTCTCATGGCCTTTTGGAAACCATGGTTCCCATCAGGCTCAGCTCAAATGCTGCCTTCCCGTTTGTATTTTGTGTTTTCTTATCTTCATACATGTAGTTTTTCCCCAGTAGAATATAAGCTCCTTGAGGGAAGGGACTCTTTTGTTTACATCCTTTTATCCCCAGGTGCTTAAATGCTTTTGGAATTTAAAATTTCTTGCCAGATACAGGGTCACTGAGAGACAAAAATCGTCATTATATAAAACTTTTTAGCTTTTGCACAAATACAATCAGTGCAGCAAAAACCAAAAGAAGATATACAGACTGAGAAAAAATATTTGCATTCTGACATTCAAAAGCTATAAAGAATTAATGCAAACTCTTACAATTAAGCACTCTTCCCCAAGAGATAAGCAGTCCAGAGACGTGAACAATTTTTATCAATAATAATGTAAAAATACTCAAAATCCCTAATAATCAGACAAATTCAAATTCAAAACAGCTGAAGTTAATGCCTCATATCCATTAAGTGTGAAAAGATGCTAAAAGAACACCATCAGGCGGCTAGAAAGAAAGAAAGGAAAAAGGAAGGAAGGAAGGAAGCTCTTCATTAAAAGGTCTGTGGCAAAACAGGCACGCTAATTCCATGTCTGTGAATTGGTTCAACAGTCCCAAGAAACCATTTGGAATTATGCAAGAAAAGTTACTAAACTGTTCAAACCCTTTGACCCAGAGCATCTACTACTGGGACTCCCAAGGAGATTTAACAACACGAAGGGACTCATGCACAAAAAATGTTCATTGCAGCTTTATCTGCAATAACAAAAACTAGAAACAAAAACGTGTGCCCAACAACTGAGGAAGAGGTATCTGAATGTCCCTGGAATATTACCTCACCAGGAAACAAAGGAAGGATTCAGAGAAATTTGGGAAGACGTGCATAACGAAACAGAGCAAAGGAACAATATCTATACCATGTCTGAAGGAACATAAATAAAATGCTCGTGAAGAGGGGATAAAATTCTGGGAAGGGGTATGACAAGGGAAGGAATACCGGTTCCAGGGCTTTTAAATGCCATACTTCTCTGAAGCTCGCTTCCTATCCAAGGGGATGGACTCAGAGGACTCTTCCAGCTCTAGATGAGAGGAAAATAGATTTAGCTGGAAGGGGCCTGAGAGGCCACCAAGTCTAACCTCATTTTAAAGATGAAGAAACAGGCACAGCTGACTTGTTCAGATTCACATAGCTAATTTTTCAAATTATTATTCAAATTAATTATTATATATTTATTATGTGTATAATATGTATACTTATTATCAGAATTATGTGAATAAGGTCTTCCTAACTCTGAGTCCGGTGTTCCATCCACTACCCCACCCAGTCTCTCTCCACTCCTATGAAGGACAGTAGTCAATGTTGGTACCATGTTATTAAAATTAAAGATGGCGGCCCTTCTGTGAGCAATCCATAAACCAACCACTTTTCTGGGAACGTGCTTTGCAAAGGATTTTTTGGTGGGTGTTTGTTGAGAAGTGTTTGCTGCATGAAAAATACAATTTCTGAATATGATACAAATAGATTATTTTAAAACTCATTTGCCAAGCCAAATTATACAGAGTAAAAGTTTGCCCATTCTGGTTCTTGTTTGTGTATCTGTGTTTGTTGATGCTGAGTTCATAATAAATAAATAAGAGGAAGGGGGACTAAGTGATTTCTCAATCCTAGAGTACGCTCCTGCCCTCCCCGCTTCAACCTTCTACATCTATCTGCCCAGATGGGCATTGGTAATACGGTTTTGGGGTTTCCCTCAAATAACCAGGTCTTTTTTTCTTTTTTGGCGGGGGGAAGGCAGGGCAAGTGGGATTAAGTGACTTGCCCAAGGTCACACAGTTAGTTTTTGCGTTTAAGTATCTGAGGCCAGATTTGAACTCAGGTCTTCCTGACTCCAGAGCCAGTGCTCTGTTCACTGAGCCACCTAGCTGCCCCATAACCATAATGTCTTACACTTATTTTATCTGAACTTCAAGACACCCCATGAGGGAGGCAAGGTAGGAAGAAATATGTGATACTGGGGACAAGCGGTCACTCCCCCCCTTTCTGTTAGTTTCCACTTCAAAAATTAAGAAAACATTTCTACTACCCCCAATAGGGCTGTTGTGAAGGTTCAATGAAATAACACATGTAAAGCTCTTTATAAACTAAAAATTGACATCAAAATTTGAACGGTTAACATCATTATCCCTGTTTTAGGAAGAGACAACTAAGGTCCTGGGAAGAAGTGATTTAACTGAGGTAGAACATTCAGAAGGAAGGTGACCATGTCACTTTTCTCTGGCTTTGTGAGACACTACCTGGAATACTATGGTTGGGGCAGCTAAGTGGCACCAGCCCTGGAGTCGGGAGGACCTGAGTTCAAACTCGGCCTCAGATACTTGACACTTACTAGCTGTGTGACCTTGGGCAAGTCACTTAATTCCAGTTGCCTTGCCTTTCCCCCTCAAAAAAAAAACGATGAGTTTGACGATTTTAGAAAAACCTAGAGAGACCTTCACAAAATAACAAAGAGTGAAATGAGCAGAACCAAGAGAACACTGTATACAGTAAAAGCAGTATTTAAGAACACTTTTGAGCAACCAAATCATTCTATTATAAATATCCAAATTAACCTCAAAGATCCTATGAGGGAAGATGCTGTTTGAATCCAGAAAGGAATATTACTCTCATACAGGAAATGATGAGCTGGTTGATTTAGAAAAACATAGAAAGATTTGGACTTATGAAGGAAGATGCTATCGACCTTCAGAGAAAGAGATGACAGGAGGAAGTTAGCAGAGTATGGTCTTACATGAGTGTATATATGTCTGTGTTTATAGATACCTATGTCTATCTATATACATACATAGCTTTAAAAACAATGTGTAGGATTTATTATACAGGTTTTCCAGAAACTGAAATTTATTGTTTTATATTGAATCCTCTTATGGTTTGCTGTGCACATGGCAATGTTTTATTTTTCTTTGATCATTCTGTCATATATACACACACACACACACACACACACACACACACACACACACACACACACACAAAAATAAAGATCACACAGTAATTCAGAGGGAGAGCCAGAACTAAGACCCAAGTCTCCCATGGTCAAGTGTGGTGCTGTCTCCAATTCACCACAGTCTTATCCTCTTTTGGGTTTGTCCTCTTGGCGAAAAACAGCCATGGAAGGGACCTCCCAGGGCTGGGAGATGAGGTAAGCAACATTGCCCTGGTGATTAGAAGCAGTGTCTCTTAAAGTCTTCTTGGGAGAAGCTCTCACTTGCCAAGGAAGGCTCCCCAAAGAGTTATCTGAGGCATAGTTTTGTCTAGACAGCAGTGACCCTGTAACTGGCTGATCCTCCTGAAGCAGGAAGGGAAATGCAGTTGGTCACCTTCCTCCTCACAGCCTGAGGACCAAGCCCAGGTGGTCCAGATGCCGTCTAGTTCCCGCCCCTTCTGCAGGGTTCTTTTATCTTGCATCTGCAGTCAGGAGCATGAGTGGTGAGTCGGAGTGGGGCCAGGCCTGAGAAAGTCATTAGTAAATGCTGCAAAGGCCAGGGATGGGAGTGGGAATGAACGGCTCTCTACAGGAAGGGAGGAAGAAGAAGAAAAGAGGGTGGAGAAGGGAATGCTTTTTTTAACCAGCAGATATTCTCCAATGCCCATTCTGGGCCTGGTGTTCTATACTCTGAGGGACACAGATGAATAAGAACAGCCCTAGAATTTGGGGGTGTCAGTCTTGTAAGGAAGATCCACACATAGATAGAAAAGTCAAGATCTGAGCCCTGTCCTCTGTTCCCAAGCCCATGTCTTATCACATCTGATTACCTCCTCACCATGTTGGCTGCTGCCTGGTCCTCATCACCAACCTCATCTTCCCATTGGAAACTCAGACTCTGCCCACAGGTCCCCCAGCTTTGATAGCTGAGCTTTTACCCTGCCTTGCTGGAGCTCAGGCCTAACCCACTTCCCAGAAGTGTAATGGGTCCGTTTGGCTCCAAAGTCCAAAGTTCCAGCGCAAGAAGTCTTCCCCCATTAGAATGCAAGCTCCTTCAGGGTAGGAATCACCTTGCTTTTTGCTATCTGTATCTTCAGTGCTTGGCACAATGCCTTTACATAGTGACAATTAATACATATTCTATCTCTCTGCTGAAAGAGGATTCGTTAAGAGTGAAAAGTAGTAACCTGTTAAGTGTTGACATGACTAATTCTACTTTGTTCTGTATTTGTCAGTTTGTTTCTTTTGTCTTATTATGCTATGTGATGTCTCAGCAAGCTTTCTTTCAATATCTCCCTTCTCCCCAATCTCTTTGGGGGTACAGAAGACAAAATATTCCAAGAAAGTTGTCTCCTTCTGATAAAGCCTATAGCAGGCCTTAAGGAATGCTGAAATGATAAAGAGGGTACAAGTTTTCTTTAGTCTGTGCAAATAGCCACATTCTTTCCTTTGTAACAATTTAAGCATCCCTTTAAAAAAAATCTTTGGGGCAGCTAGGTGGTGCAGTGAATAGAGCTCCAGTTCTGGAGTCAGGAGGACTGGAG
>CM053585.1:314906077-314926141 GCA_028646515.1 Pseudochirops corinnae | reverse complement strand
AGAGAGAGAGAGAGAGAGAGAGAGAGAGAGAGAGAGAGGGAGGAGAGAGAGAGAGAGGGAGAGAGGGAGAGAGAGAGAGAATCAGAAAGGTCCGAGGAGGGGTGAGAAAGAGGTGGGAAGGAAAGAGGGTAGTGAGAAAGAACAGAGGCAAAGAGAGGAGGAGGAAAAACAGAGAAGAAAGTGAAAGAAGTGAGGATAAAGAGAGGAGACAAAGAGACGGAGAAAGGAGAACAAGTAGAATAGAGAGTCCTAGAATTGCAGGTAGCCCTAGAAGGGACCTTAGGAAGCTTTTAGTCCAATTTCTTTTTACCAGTGAGTCACACTGAGAGTTGTTGCTGGGCTGTGGTTGGATCCAACGCTCTGGGATTCAGTCCAGGGAACAGCTTTGTGTCCTTCCAGACTGACATTGATTGGTCTACTTAATGTCCTTCCTTCTCTTTCCTAATCCTCTTGACGTAGAATTCAGAAATGATGGGGACCTTAACAACACCCTCTATTTTACAGATGAGGCAACTGAGGTCTGGAGGGAGGAGAAAATAATTGTCTAAGATACTAGGAGACCTTAAAACAGCTCTCCTGGCTCCAGGGTCAATGCTAGAGGGACAAGGAATTCACATCTTAGAAAGTCTAGCTCATGGTGGCATTTGGGAGGAGGAGGGACCCAGAGGGCCTTGGTGAACAGAGCTGGGTCTCTTCCCTAACGGAGGAGTTCTAAAAGTCCTTCCCTTCAGCTTAGCCAGACTTTCCCCTTTCCCCCTCCCTTCCCCCTTCTGTTCTCCCCCTTGCTGGCTCTGGGCAGCATCTTTTGTCTTGGGTCCAGCCTCCATCTCAGTGAACAAAGCGCCAGCTGCCCATTGGCCTGACCCAGCCCTGGCCTGGCCTTTGTGTGCAGGGGCATGCTGGGCCTCCTGAATGAGGCGACCCTGCAGACCAGGCTGCTACAGGAAAAGTGTCTTTTCTTCTTCTGGTGGGAACTGCCACTGGAACAAAGCGGAGCCTCAAAGGCAGCCCAGCCTTGGCCCCCATCATAAATTCACCTCAACTCTGAACTGGGGATGGGGTGGGGATGAGAATTAGAATATAGAGAGAAGAGACTGGTATTCACAGATGGATAGAGAGAGAGCCCAGGAAAGATAACTGTCTCAGGCTTGGAGGGCTACATTCCTACCCCCACCCCAACCCACTGTGGAACCAAAGTGGTGAAACATATAGACTTTCACACACTTATTCCTACAAATGCTCACAAACATGCTTACCTCACCCTCATCCATACATGAACACACATCGTTCCACACCCACCCACGTATGCATTCATACTCAGAGACTTTGACAGAAACAACATTTCATACAGATGTTAGGCCTCAAGCACTCACAGATTCTCACCTATAAATATTCACACATATACTGGACTCAGACAAACATTCACAGATGGATAAATTGATAAACTCCCACTTATGTATTTGTTCATTTTACAATAAACTGTGCTGGGAGCTAGGGAGCACAGTAGACAGAGTGCAGGGCCTGAAGTCAGAAAGACTCATCTTACTGAGTTCAAATCTGGCCTTAGACACTTACTAGCTGTGTGACCCTGGGCAAGTCACTTAACCCTATTTGCCTCAGTTTCCTCATCTGTAAAATGAGCTGGAGAAGGAAATGACAAATCACTCCAGTATCTTCACCAAGAAAACCCTAAATAAGGTCACAAAGAATTGGACACGACTAATCCACTAAACCACAAAAAAGGGAAGAGAAGAGTGAGAAGTAAGGCTAGACTGGTTGATGCAAATTGCAGAAGGCCTCAAATGCCAGGCTAAGAAGTTTATATTTCAGCTGGTAGTCAACAGGGTACTATTTAAGGTTTTTCAGTTAGGTGTAAAGACTAATTCCTCCCTTCTCTGAGACCCTAGGACAAATAAGAAGGCACACATCTTTAGAAGAGATGAACCACAGGAGGGAAAACTAAATAGTTAAGTTTTTCTGTCCCAAACAAGTTAGGGCTGAGTACATTTTAGAGGAGATAGGAATTTGAGGGCAAGGGAATAACTGGGCAAGAAATAAGAAACACCTGGGAGTCATGATATTTGCATGGATAGAATGGTCAGGGAAAGAGGATGCTGTTAGCTCTCCTCTGATTAATTCAGAAAAACCACTTTGGGAGGAAGTGGGCTTTTAGAAGTCATTGAAGATGGAAGGAAAGTGGATAAAGGAAGAGAAGCTGCTTGTTTCTCCTCTGTTTCTTATCAAATGCCAGGGGTAAATAGGCATTGGCATTAAAGCCTTTTAGATCAGACTACTTCATGCTATCTTCCTTCCAGAAAATGGCCCAAATAAAAAGCAGCCCCTTTCAGCTGAACTAGAAGTTGATAATGGGCTGTTCTAATTTTAACAGGTTAATCCATCGATCAATCCTCCAGCATTTATTAAGCCTGGAGATATGCCAAGTGCTGCGGTTTTAGAGACAAAAATGAGACAATCCTTATTCTTGCTACGTTCTCCTAGAACATTTTCACGGTGAAGCAAGTACAGGATCTATACAAAATAAAGACCCTGTGATAGAGGGTTAGGGGTGTGATACAAGCCACTGCAGAAATCGAGAAAGACTTCTTGTAGGAGATGTCACTTCAGCTGAACCTTCAGAGACCAGAGAGTTCCAAGAGGTGGAGGTCAGGAGGGAGACTGCTTCAGTCAGGGGGACCGACAGACTTTGCAAAGGCATAGAGACAGGCAGTGGTGTGGCATACATGGCAATAGCAAGTGAGCTAGTCTAACTGCGATGTGGCAAGTGTGAGGGGGAGTAACATGTGATCAGCCTGGAAAGATAGGCTAAAGTCAGATTGCCTTTAAATGCCAAACAAGGGAGTTTGCATTTTACATTTAATGTGTTCTGGAACATTAATTTGACAACTGTGTGGAAGATGGATTGTAGAGGGGAGAAAATGGATGTCAGAGAGACTAATTAGGAGATAATTGCAGCAGTCCAGGCAAAATTTGGTAATGAGTGAGGGCCTGGACAAGGGTAGTTTTATAGCTTGCAGAAAGATCTAAGTGTATGCTTTTTATTCTTTATAGAATCACAGAATATTAGGGCTGGAGGGGATCTGATAATGTAAAACAGAATGTCAGAACTAGAAGAAATCTCAGCTCTGCTCAGTTCAACAAATATTTAAGTGTTCCTTATGTGCAGGGGACTATGGTAGGTGTGAGGTGCAAAGACAAAAAGCAGACTGTGTAAACTCCCTTAAGGACATTTACATTCCGAGACCTTTGGGAGTGTGAAAGGCATGACGATCTTCTGCAGTAGATTTCCGTTCAGAATCCCTGCATTTTTTAGCTATAGGCTGACTAGGCAGAAGCTTCTTCATAATCAATCATGTCAGTTCCATTGTTCCAGTATCTCTGTCCCAATCTTCCCTACCCATTGTACCCTCTGGAATGCCTGTCCAATTATTAACAAATTGTCGTGCATATTAGAACCATCCTACACCACTGGAAGGTACTTTGGATAGGTTTTGTATTTCCTTATATGTAGACATTTTTCCTCTTGATAGAATGTAAGCTTCCTGAAGACAATTTTGTTTTGCCTGGTAATAGTATATACTTAATAAATGTTTGTTGAATTCAGTTATTGAATATAGGGAACAGAAGTTCAGAACTGAGAGACATGTTAAAATACGGAACAATAAAACTAAGACCCTTAAAATATAGAACAACCCAGAAGGGACTTTCCACTGGAGTTCCACTCCTCCATTTTTTACAGATGAGGAAACTGAAGACAGGAGAGAGGTGGGGCCTTGCTCAGGTTCCTTCATCAAACAAGCAGAGCCTGGGCTAGAACCTACAGCTCATGATTCCCATCCTTGCTACCTGTCACTTTTCATCCTGCTGCCTCCCCCAGAAGAAGGGAATAGCCAAAGCTTATTCCAGACACCTGGGGAAATCATGATTCAAAGAGATTACATAGCAAGGCTATTGTAGAAACCCAAATCAAAACAGGTCAACTTTGAGCCAAGGTAGGAACTGTGTGTGTGTGTGTGTGTGTGTGTGTGTGTGTGTGTGTGTGTGTGTGTGGCCAAAGTCCAGGAAGGAATCCCTGGTTCTGTTGGTGAAATGAAAGGAGAGGACAAGAAAATATTTGGTTTGAGGCACGTGGTCTAGAATGACCCAGGGCCCCAGGGACAGCCAATGAAAGGAGAGACGTCTTGTCCCCCGAAGGGCCATCTTGAAGGATGGTGTTAGCAGAGGGCATAGCCAGTAACAAAGCTCTCTCAGAGGCTCGGACTCTGAGGAGCTGGCTCCTGCTCCTATCCCTCCTCATTGTGAAGCCCTCCTCATTCCCAGCCCCTTGCAGTGGGGCATTCAAGGGCCTGAGGGTACTGGCACAAGGATCTCATCCCTCCCTGGGTTTGAAAAACCATTTTCAAAGGGAAAAAAGACAGAGGGATCCAGAGAGGAGCCAGAGAGAAACTTTTACCACCACCCTCTCCATTGCCTTTCAGAAACTGGGAAGCCATTTAAACAGTGAGAGCAGCCCAGGACTCTTGGTTAATCTCCTCTGCTTACAACCTGCATGACCTTGAGCAAATGGCTTCCCCATTTTGGACTAGAATTCAGTGGTTCTCACAGTATGGTCTGAGGACCTGGGGGTTCCTGAGAGCTTTTCATGCTTTCATTCAAGGCCAAAATTATTTTCATAATAACACTGAGAAGTTTTAATTTATAATACAGTAAATATTGATAGATTTAACCCACATAAACAAAAGCTCTTTAGAGTCCTCAATAATATTTTAGAGAGGGGCAGCTAGGTGGTGCAGTGAATAGAACACTGACCCTGGAGTTAGGAGGACCTGAGTTCAAATGCGACCTCAGACATTTAACACAAAACTAGCCATGTGACCTTGGGCAAGTCACTTAACCCAATTGCTCTACCTTCCCCCCTCCAAAAAGCAAAAAAATAAGTAAATAAAAATAATACTTAAGAGAGTAAAAGGGTCCTGAGACCAATAATTTTTGGCCTTCTTGTTGGCCAAGATGGTCTTTAAGGTCCCTCCCAGCTCTTCGCATGAAACATGCAAAGCCTATTATGAGTGGTAGATTAATTGTAATTATAAGTTTGGAAGAAGTCATTTCAAGATCATCAAAGACTACAACTGCAACAGAAATCTCCTAGTCCAGCCCCTTGGGTCTACAGATGGGAAAACTGAGGCTATGTAGGTAGGTAAACATAAATTAAGTTTATGTAGGTAAGTGACTTGCCTGAAGTCACACAGCAAACCAGTTGCAGAGCTGGAAACTCTGAGATCCCAATGCAGGGAATCTACTTCTTTATATTGTCTCCAAAATTTAAAAGATTTTAAAAGGATATGTGTGTATGCCTGTGTGCATGTCTATGTATATACACATATATGTATGCATAGACACATGCAGAAGTATATATACATAGGTATATATAAAGAGACTGATACACACATGTATATTTCATACATACATGCTTTCACATACGTACATATATATGTACATATGTATAAAACAAGGGTAATGAGGGGACATACATCTTTAAGAACATACATATTTAAAAATACATACATATGTTTTGGGTTTTTTTTGTATTTGTCATTACATCATCTACATTTCTCAATATATTCCTCCCCCTCTCCTTCACAGTCATCTCTTGTAACACAGGACAAAAAAGAGGAAAAAAAACAGTTCAGAAAAGCTAATCAACCAAGTCCAGTATTAATTACATTTGACACTCTCTACCCATGGTCCCACGTTTCCGTATAAAGAGAGGGACAGTTTCGTGTCTCTTCTTTGGGGTCCAGCTTTGGCTTATTCCGATTTCACAGAATTCAGCCTGGATCACTTCGCTTTGTGTTTCTTTTCACTGATGTTGCCGTGGCCGTGGCATTTTTTGCTTCCATCATCTTAGAGTGCCCAGAGGACCTTGGAGGTCATTTAGTCTGAATCCCTCATTTTACTAATGGGAACGCTGAGACCCAGGGAGAGGAGAGACCTTGTCCAAAGTCACACAATGAGTTGGTGGCAGAGCTGGGATTTGAACCCTTAACACCTGGCTACCTTTGTTACAAACTAGAAATCCTCCTCAAATGCCCCCTCGATCTTTCTCTTTCTCCGCTGAAAAAGGTTTCCTGGGCAAGGATGTGGTCCAAAGAACATGGAAATCAGGGCTGCTGGTTTGGGATGGGGGGAGGGGAGAGTGAACTAGGACGGGGCATTGTGGCAGGGTTGCCATAGGGATGGGAACAGACAGACTCCTTTAATGGGCTTCTTTCCCAGGAAACCAAGAGTGTGGCTAAAGATTTTCCTGACTGGCAGCTTGGCTGATGGAAAAGGCTGTTGGCCGTTCCCTGTCTTCCTCAGCTGGAAGGAAACAGTAAATACTCTGTTCTCAGAACTACTGAAGGCACTGAGCTGGAATGGAGAGGATGGGGGCATGCAACTGTCACTTAACAAATGGCAACAGGAGCAGAGCTGGGGCAGAATCAGAGGCAAGGAGCTCCCCCTTCTTCTCTATCCCACTATATCTAGGCCTGGGTTATCATTTATTCTAGAACTTCTGCTGGGCCCATAGACTCAGGAAATGTCAGAACCAGAAGGACCTTTAGAACACAGAATGATAACAGCTTACATTTAGATAGCACTCTCAGGTTTGCAAAGTATTTCAAAACATTATTTCATTTAAAATCTTTGCATATGTTTTGCATAAATTTGCATATACAATGAGTATCATATTGCTTGCCTTCAATGGGTGGGGGAGGAGCTGGAAGTAGGGAATTTAGAACTCAAAATTTTTAAAAAGAATGTTAAAAATAAAGAAAAGAAAAAAATAAAAATCTTTACAGTAAGTTTCTCTGCTAGAGGTCTTATTTACAAAATACACAGGCAACTGATACAAAACTATAAGAGCTACTTCCAAATTAATAAATGTTTAAAGGTTTATAAACAAGCAGTTTTCATAGGAAGAAATCCAGGCTATCAAAAGTTATATGAAAAAATGCTCTAAATCACTAATAATTAGAGAAATGTAAGTTAAAACAACTCTAATGTTCTATCTCCCACCTATTAGATTGGCAAAGTGGACAAAAAGGAAAATGACAAATGCTGGAGGGACTGTGGGAAAATAGATACATTAATTAATTCACTGGTGGTAGAGCATGAACTGGTCTGGACATTCTTGAAAGCCATTTGGAGCTATGCCCTAAAAGTTATTGCACCGAACAAATCTCTTGATCCAGCAATATATCCAAAAGAGATCAAAGAAAGAGGGAAAGGACTCATAATATAGCACTATTCACAGCAGCTCTTTTTGTAGAGGCAAAGAATCAGAAACTGAAGGAGTGCCCATCAACTGGGGAATGGATGAGCAAGTCAGTATATATGAATGTGAAGAAATACTTTCGTACCATAAGAAATGATGAAAGGGATGGTTTGAGAAAAATCTGAGAAGACTTGTATAAACTGATGCAAAGTGAAGTGAGCAGAACCAGGAGAACAATTTATACAATAAGAACCAAATTGTAAAAACAAACAGCTTTGAAAGACTTCAGAACTTTGCACAAGAGACTGGAGTTGGAGGACATAGCTTGAAAGTCCTACCATGTCACTTAGCTATATGAGTATTTGCCCAGAAGCATTCAGCTAGTAATTGCTGGAGATAAGATTCTAATGCATCAGAAAAACAAGCAATACAATTAACCGTATAAAGATAAAAATCATTCCCAAACTACACGACTATTTCAATAGACACAGAAAAAGTCTTTGACAGAGTGTAACTCTCATTTGTGCTAAAAATCCTATGTAGGCAAAGAGGAATTTGTAAAGAAAAAAAAAATCATTAAAATATCTATTTAAATCCAAGAGAAAGCATCAAATGCAATGAGGGTACACTAGAGTTTTTTCTAATAAATACAGAGGTAAAGCAAAGTTATATTCTCCCTTAGTGTTATTATTTGATATAGTTCTAGAAATGCTAGCAATAATAAAAAAAGAGGATGAATAAAGGCACAAAGACAGAAGAAACAAAACTATCCTTATTTGCTGATGACATGAAAGCTTATTTAGAAAATTCTAGAGAATCAGTGAAAGAAAAAGATAATTAATAGCTTCAGAAAATTTCTAGACTACAAAATAAACCCACAAAAATCAATATCATTTTTATATAATAACAACAAAATCCAAAAGACAATAATAGAAAGGGACATCCCATCCACAATAACTACTCAAATGCATAAAATATTTGATAATTGCTCTACCAAAGCATACTCAATATTTTCATAGATTTGATTACAAAATGCTCTTAAAGAAAAAAATAACATAAATAACTGGAAGAATATTCCGTGCTCATTGTGAGACTGTACCAATATTTAATGACAATACTACCAAAGTTAATTTACAGATTTAATGCTATACCAAATTATCAAAAGTATACTTTTCAAAATTAGATAAATAACAATAAAATTGATTTGGAGGAACAAAAGATCTAGATTACAAAGGGAAATAATAAGAAAGATAGGAATGAAAGGGGTAATAGCATATGCAGACCTCATACTACATTATAAAGCAGTAGTTATCCAAACTATTTAATATTGATTAAAGAAAAGAGAGACAGAACAATGGAATAGTCTAGACAAGGAGATCAATGGAAGTAGACAAAAGAGAAATAATGAAATTCAATAACCCAGGGTCCTCATAAACCTAAAAACATAAATTCCTTAGGGAAGAATTCTCTATTTGATAAGAACTTCTGGGAAAACTAGAAAACTCTCTCACAAAAATTAGGCTTAGGCTAACATCTTATCTCATATTCCACAATAAATTGAAAATGGATTCATGATCATAATAAAGACTATATCATAAAAAAAAGTTAGAAGAGAAGTACATTAGATATTTTTCACAGCTCTGGGTAGGAAATGCATTCTTAACCAAACAAGGAATAGAGGTAACCATAAAAACAAAATAGGTCATTTTGATTGCATGAAAATGGAAAAAATTTTGCACAAAATATCTAGGATAAGAAGAGAGGCGATCAATTGCGGAGAAAATCTTTGTATTAAATATCTCAAATAAAGATTTTATATCCAAGATATAGACAACTAAGAGAAATATAGACACAAAAGTCATTCCCCACACAAAATTTTCAGAATAAAAATAGTTCTCAAACTGTCAACATCCATGTGAAACAATGATCCAAATCGTTACTAATGATACAAATGCAAATAAAAACACCTGTAAGGTTAAAACTTACATCTGAAAAATTAGCAAAGATGACAAAAATGGGAATAGTTAAAGTTGGAGGGGTTGTAGAAAGATAGGCTCAATAATGAGTCGTTGGTAGAACTATGAATCAGCACAACCATTCTGGAAGGAAATTTTTAAAAGTCTTTTAAAATTAAATTTTATTTTTATTTTATTAATTATTATTATTTTATTATTGTTACCATTTATTATTTATTTTAATTAAAATTCAATAAGTTAAAACAGAAATTTTTTTTTTCCTCATACCTACCCTCCCCTTTCCTGGGTAAAAAAAAAACAAAACCAATAGCAGGAAAAACAAATTCTGTATAACAAATAAGCATAGTCAAAACACATTTTCTTATTGGTTGAATTTATATATATTTTTCTGCACTTTCAATCCAATCTGCACTTTGGGATCATGAATGGACTTTTTGATATTATTGATAATAATTCTTATAGCCTTCAAAATTTCTTGTTTTTACAGCATTATCATTGTATAAAGTATTTTCTTGGTGCTGCTCATTTCATTCTTCATCACAAAAGGCTTAGCTCTTTATATTTTACTCTGCATCAGTTCGTGTAAGGCTTTTCATATTTCTCTGTATTCTGTATTTCTCTATATTATTCTCTGTATACATTCATGCAATGTAATTTTTATTTTTGTAGTATCGATGCTATAGTATAAACCATTTTTCTGGTTCTACTAACCTCACTCTACATTATTTCATAACTAATCTTTCCATGATTCTCTTAAATGGCATTCCATTACATTAATATATCATAATTTGTTCAGCCATTCCCCAATCAATGGGCATCCCCTTAGTTTCCAGTTTTGTGCCACCACAAAAAAAAAAAAGCTCCTATAAATATTTTGCATTCCTAGGACATTTCTTTCTTTTTTGACCTCTTTTGGAGACAGGTCTAGCAATGGTATAGCTGGATCAAAGGGGATGGTGATTGGGAGCATTTTTATGTGCTAGAGATAGTCTGGGTTTCTTTCTAGAAAGCCATTTGAAAATATTCAGATAAAGTGGCTAGAATATCCATACCCTTTTGGTCTGTGACCAAAATACTTGTAGCAGCCCTTTTGTGATATAGCAAAGAATTAGGAACAAATTAGATGCCAGTCGTCTGGGAAATGGCCAAGAAAACTGTGGCACATGAATGTAATATTACTGTGCTATAAGAAGCGACAAATACAGAGAAATATGAAAAGCCTTACATGAACTGATGCAAAGTAAAATATGAAGAGCCAGAAAAATAGTACACATGATGATTTTAGCGATGTAAATAGAAAATACAAAAACCATAACACAATTGAAAATGAATGTTGGTGAAATCAAAGGAAGAGATATGAGAAGATACCTCCCCTGACTCCTTTGCAGAGTTGGGGAGGTTAAGGGTTGGGGAGGGAGGTTCTACAGGTATTGAACATTACATATAATGTCAGTTTTTTGGCATTGATCTGTTTAATTTAAAATTTTTCTTCCTCTCTTTCTTAAAAAAAAACAAAACTTTGTTATAAAGATATGGCTCTCTGGGAAGAGGACCCAGAGAAAATCAAGGCAATGTGAAAACAAAAGTTATCAATTGAAAAATCAGTTTTAAAAGAGAAAGTTAACCTTTTGATACTTGGGATCCAAGTGCTAGGATGGTATAGTACATGGAGTCTTGGACTCAGACTCAGAAATACCTGAGTTCTTGTCCTATGTATACTTATGGGCTAGGGTGTGTCCCTAGGCAGACCACTTAACCTGTCTTGGCCCATTTCCTCATCTGTAAAATGAAGATAATTATAGCGCCTACCTTGCAGGATTATTGTGAAGATCAAATGAGATAACATATATAAAGTGCTTTACAAACCTTTATAAATAAATACCTCTGTGTATATATACATATATCATGTTTATATATGTGCATATGTTTATATATGTATATATGTGTGTGTGTGTATATATATATATAGACTATTATAGATGGTTACTCAGTGAGCATGTGTCAGAAAGGAGACTGAAATCCAGATCTTCCTGACTTTAAGGACCCTTCTCCCTCCACTGCACCGCAGCTGCCTCTGAGAGTGAGAAAGATTAGGGGTCTTGTTGTCTCCATTTTACGGCTTTAAAAAGTGAGCTGCATCAAAGGGGCGGAATTTGTCCACAGTGAGTTAATAGCAGACCAAGGTCTTCTAATGCTTAGCCTTGGGCTCTTTCCCTAAACTCAGAGGCTTCCGAGTGTAAGATCTGCCTGGAAGCAATTGAGAGAATTAAAGAAAGGAGCACTGTTCTAAGCCCTAAAGAATCACAGAAAGCTTCTTCGAGGGAGCTTGTGTTCGGTCGGGGAGATGACAAGTCCTTTCCAGAAACAATGGCAAATGACAGTATAGATTTGATTACAGTGCTGAGAGCAAGAGGTGATGGTGTGTGGGTGGGTGAGTGGGTGGTGCTATGTGTGGTGGCTGGAAAGATGGTAATGTGGCCAAGGTGGACAGGTGGATGGGATGTGAAGCATGCTCTGGTCTGGGGCTGGTTAGCTATAGTTTGCATTCACTCAACGATCAAAATTGCTTAGCCCATAGGGGCAGCTAGATGCCCAATGGATAGAGTCAAGAGAACCTGAGTTCAACTCTGGCCTCAGACACTTATTAACTGTATGACCCTGGGCAAGTCACTTAACTCCAATTGCCTCCCTGCCCCCCAAATATATAAATATAAATATAAATATAAATATATATATATATATATAAAAAACTCAGTCCAGGGTGGGAATTCCAAAGCTGAGTGGATAAACTATTGGAAATGGGGACATGGCTTAAAGAGGCCAGGTGAATGAGAGAGTGCAGTTCCAGATAGGGAAAAGAGAGGCAGCTTCAGAGCAGATGGCCAAATGGGTCATGGTGTATGGCTTTATGAGAGGTAAAGCTGGATGCCATGTGTTATTAGTCATGTTTCCTTTTGGTGTATGCAAACATTGACCTTAGAAGGGTACACTTGGAAGGTCAGTCTCTGGGGACTGTCATAGCAACGCAGCACATCCCATCTGTTGGCTTCCCCCACCCTGACCTGGTAGTTAGGTAGAAAGTCAAATGATTTTTCAATAGGCTCTAGAAACCCGAGGAGAGGCTTCCCAAGCACACCCAATAGGCTCAGGCCCTGAACAAGAGCTCAGGCATTCTTCCCTGAACAAATAGAGACAATGGGTAAGTGAGGGCAGCAGCAGATGGGGGGGGGGGGGGTGTTGAATAAGGAACTTCGATTAGGTTTTTTTGTAAGAGGGAAATTCAAAAGATGTCCTGGTGGTATCTGAAGGAAGGAGGCACCAAGTGAGAGAGAAGGGGAAGGGAGATACAGAGCTACCCAATGGAGCACCCCAGAATTCTCTGAAATATCCTGCATTGCCGCCTCTCAGGGCTTCTGGTAACTTCTCTGAGCCGAAGTTGCTTAGACTGAAGGGTGAGATAATGGATGTGAAAACGCTTTGTAAATTGCAAAGCACTACATTCATGGTCACTGTTATGATTAGGTGGCCTTTTAGAATAATTGAATATCTGGAAGTGATGGTGTAATCTTCTCCTCAGAGACCCTCATGGCATGAAGAGCCTAGGTACATTTGGAGGGATCCTCTCACTCTTGCGGCTCACCACTCCCGCCCAGAAAACCTTGGAAAACGTACAGAAGGCTATCTCAATATCCTGAGACTAACTCCCACTTTGATTCACTCTACAAATACTGCAGAAGAAAGGATTAAAAGAAAAAAAACCCATAATCATCCTGAAGAAGAGAGAAGAAAATGTTGCTTTTTCCTTCTTTGCAGAGTTTGAAGACTATGAGTATAAAACATTGCCTACTTTCTGATTTTCTGGCTTTCTGGTGTGGAGAGAAAGGAAGACTATATTTGGAAATTCAGGTGATATAAAAACAAAAGATATCAATAAATATTTCTTTAAGAAGCCAGATGTCCTTGAAGGAGTACTTACTAGTCATATATAAAAGCTAAGTCAAAGGCTCTGGGGGAGGCTTCCCAGTGCTCTCTGACGTTTAGGGTAAATCTCTCTCTCTCTCCCCCATAGACTCTTATCTACTTGCCCCTCTCTTTTCCCCCCTTCTTCTCCTTCCCCCTTTTCCCCCTCTTTTTTCTTTTTTCATCCCTCCTCTCTTTCTCTCTCTGTGTCTCTTCCTCTCTCATTCATAATTTCTCTCTCTTTCTCTGTCTCTATCTCTCTCCCTCTCCCTCTTTCATAATTCCTACTTCTCTTTCTCTATCTCAATGTCTCTCTCCTCAATTTCCTCTATGTCTCCTCTTTCCATGGAACAGATAACCTGTCTATCAGGCTGGGCAAAGGCTCTTGAGTTCTCTCATCAGACATCTCTCCAATATATCTCCCTGATGTATGACTAGGACAAAGCCTCTACAATCTTCTTTACTGGGATAGACACCACTTCCCTCTCTCCAGTTTTCCCTTCCCTTTCTTCTCTAGTCTTCACCAATCAACATCAGAGCCTCTCAGCATGTAGACTTTCAGAAAATGTCATTCATTTGGGGAAAAGAGGAAAAGGATGAGGGCCCCAGCATTGGGCCAATAATGAGAGCTCAGATATATTAAGTGCCAAGTGAACTATCATAGTTCCATTACCACTTCAAGGCCACCCCTAGGGAGTTACCATAAGAATACTGGATATTTCGACCAGGCTTTATAACTTCTCAAAGTACATCTCAATCTATTACTTCCTTTTATCTTCATAGCCACCCCAGGAGGAAGGCAGGGCAGGGATCATTATCCTAGGAGGAAAAGAGGGACCTAGAGATGACCTTATTGGCTCAAGGTTACTTGGCCAGTAAGAGGCATGTCAAAGACAAGACTCAAATTTCTTGGCTCCCAATTCAGTATTTCTTCCAACTCACCACTGCCCCTTCATGTCAAAGGCACAAGGACATAATTTCATTTCTTTGATTATTCACAAGGCACTTGAGCCTCTTACTTTGAATTTATTCACTCAACCAATGTTTATTTTTAAATCTTATTTTACTGATGTCTTTTGTTTTTATATCTCTTTTATTTTAGACTATAGCCGTCCTCCCTCCCCTATTCAGTAAGCCTTCTCCTGTAACAAAGATTAACAAAGAGGAAAAAAAAAATCTAAACAAAACCAGCTGCACGTTGCAGTCCTTTGGACTTTTCTATCATGCCCCTGAAGGAGGTACCTTCCCTCTCCTCCCCTCCCCTACCTTTTTTCAGTTTCCTTCTGTGTGTTGTCTTCCCCAAAGACTGTGCGCTCTTGGAGGGCAGGAGCTATCTTTCTTTTAGTATTTGTGTCCCAGGTTTAGCAGTACCTGGCTTGTAGTGGGAGCTTTATAAATATTAATTAGCTGATTGACAATGCTCCAGATGGGCATTAAAGCCAATAGAAGAGAAGTGACTTTTCCTAGGGGTTATTGAATTATTAAGTGGTAGGTAGGCTATTGACCAGAGAGAAATTAAGTCTTCTAACTCCCAGGGGTCTAGGGTTCTACTCCACTCCATACTGTGGTGTGCAAGTCAAGACACTGGTCCTCTTAGAAAAGGAAGGACAAATGATAACAACAATCACACTGTAGCCACTCTTGGCATACGTGGTGTGTGTGGACACAAAACACATAGAAAAAATTCCAAGTGAAAATATCTAGGAAAAAAAGAAAGAAAGAAAATATCCAGGGAAGGAAAGATCCTTCTGGTCTTGAAAAGTCTTTGAGTTTGTTCTAATACTGCTTGTTGGATTACTGGATTTGAGTATTCTCTTCCATTCTGCTTTTCAGGAGTCTCCAGCCTCTGTTCTAAGCTGTTTATTCTCCTCTCAAGTTTTTCCCCAACCACTCTAACTTCATTCTTTACTTCTCTGTTTCCTTCCACTGTGTCTTCATTTCTTCTATCCACTCTTCAGTCAGTCAATCAGCAAGCCTTTTTATTAAGCACGAGGCACTGTGCTAGGCAATGACAATACAGGCAGGCCCCTTCAGCAGAAGTAGCATTTGACAGTGGGCTGTTATATTTTAAACCAGTCAGTCAATAAGCACTTGTGACCATAGGATTTCCCAGGCAGGGTCAGGGAGTTAGCCCAGATGAGCTTCTGCTGTCTACTGCTTCCCTGGTGGCTCTTAGGAAGATCTACAGGAGATGCTCCTTAAACCGGCAAACCCCTGCTCACTGAAAGAACCCAGAAATAGAATGGGCAGAGGAAGGTGTTTATTATGCTTCTGGAGGAAGTGGCCACACTGATACAGAAGCAGGAGTGAGGTCATACAGTTCTGTCTTTCCTAGTAGACTTAGAGTTAATTAAAATTCCTCTCTTTATGTCCCTACATTCCCTCTTTATGCAGATTATGTAGTGGTAGTGAGGATACTTGTGACCAGGTGTGACCTCTAGGGTCTGAGCTATTTGTCAGGCCCCTTTTCCCCACCCACACTCCCCACTTTTCTAGTTCCCCCTGGAGCCAGGATGGCCATTGTCTTAGTAAAATAAGGGAACTTCCCCACAGCTATTGATTATCTCTCAATATTTTGTGAAAGCAAAACAAGATACCATAATATCCCCTCTTACAGAGTCATTAAGCACCAGGTATTAGGGCTTCAAAGACAAAATTAGGCAAAAGTCATCTTCACTACTGGCTAGTGAGGAAATATAACTTGTTCATAGGTGAGTAAATAGAGGATGAATAAACAAAAAATACACTATGGTGGGGATGGGGGACTAGAGAATAACTGGAGAAACCAGGAAAGGCTTCTTGTTGGAGGTGGCCCTTGAGCTGAGCCTTAAAAGGACTTGAGGGTTGCAGAAGGAGAAAGAACATTCTAGGCAGGGAGGACAGCCTGTGCCCAAAGAGGCAGGGGATGGAATGACATATGTGTAGAATAGTAAGTAGGCAAACAGCAGGTTTGGTTAGAGTGTGGAGTATGTGAGGAGGAGTAATGCGGAATAAGCCAGGAAGGAAGGGGAGCAAAAGGCATTTATTAAGTACCTACCGTGTGCCAAAACCCATGCTAAATGCTTTATAAATATTATTTCACTTGATCCTCGAGACAACCCTGTGGGGTGAGTGATGAGGTGCAGGCTCTGGGAAACCCCTTGAAGTCTGATTAAATCTTCCCACTTAATGAGGTCAATGCAAGGGTGCATTGATATTTTGATAGGCTCAAGGGTGGGAAGCAGATGGACAATGGAGGGCCAGGCTAGTAACAGAGGTTTGGGCCAGCTGCAGTGAAATACTTTTATGGCTTCTGCAAATGCCTCATCAAGTGGGAAGACTTAATCAGACTTCAAGGGGTTTCCCAGAGCCTGTACCTCATCAATGAGTATTATTATTATCCCCATCTTATAGATGGTGAAACTGAGGCAAGCAGAAGTGAAATTACTTGCCCGGGGGTCACCTAGCTAGTAATTATCTGAAGCTGGATTTGAACTCAGTTCTTCTAGACTCTAGGCCCAGCATTCTATCCACTATTGTGCCACCCAATTGCCTCTAGGAAACCTGGAAAGAAAAGGTAGAACCTAGGCATTAAATGCCATAATGGTGTAATGGAAAGACCACCAACCCTGGAGTCAGAGGATCTGGGTTAAAATCATGCCTTTAATACCAATTGCCTGTGTAACCCTGGGCCTGTTTCCTTGCCTGTAAAAAATGAGGGGATTTGTACTAGATGTCCTCTGAGGTCCCCTCCAGGAGTAGGAGTCATTAATGAAAACTTTGGGCCATTTTAAGATCCTCCTTAAGGAATAGAGAACAGTGCAATCAGAGCAAACAGGCTGTGGGCATTTTCGTCTTTCCCCCTCAAGTCTCATGTTGAAATGCACCTCCTACCCACCCTTCATCCTATCTTAAGAGACCTAAACAGCTGCTCAGCCACCTTGGCTGTGAAAGTCCAGGGCAGGACAGAATTAATGAGGAGAAACATCCTCTTATGGAATCAGCATCAGTAGGAGGAATGCCTCTCCCAGGGCTCAGAAACAAGCAGGCTCACATCCCAGGCAGCAGTGTGGAGGCAAGGGAGTGAGCTGGAAAATATTCTGACCTGGGGCAGCTAGGTGTCCACCAGCCCTGGAATCAGGAGGACCAGAGTTCAAATCCAACCTCAGACACGTGACATACTAGCTGTGTGACCTTGGGCAAGTCACTTAACCCCAACTGCCCTGCCTTCCCCCCTTAAAAAAAAAATTCTGACCTGGCCACCTCCTGGACTGAAGGTTAACGGGTTATGTGATTTTGGATTCATCACCTCCCCTCTCTGGGCCTCAGTTAAGATGGGAGAGTTGTATTAGATATTCTCCAAGACTCTGGGTTCCAGTTCTGATCCTACCACTAATTCAATATGTGACTTAGGATATAATCCTCTCCGGACTTCAATTTCATTACCTGGAAAATGAGAGTCGTGGACTAGATGGTCTCTCCCACCTCTGACATTTGAGAAGCAGCAAAAAGGTTGATGGACATGAAATCAGAAGACCAAAGTTTGAGTCCATCTGTGAGATGGGGATAATCTCTTCCCTCCTTACCTTAAAGAGATGTAGGGAAAATCCTTAAAAGAGCTACAGAAATGTGAACTATGGTGACGGCGGTGATTATATAATGGGGGGGGGGTCTCCTCCTTCTCCTTCTCTTCCCCCTCCTTCTCCTCTTCCTTCTCCTGTCCCTCTTTTTCCTCCTCCTCCTCCTCTCTTTCCTTCTCTTCTCCCTTTCTCCTGCTTCCCTCCTCCTTTTCCTCCTCCTTCTCTTCCTCCTCCTCTTTTTCCTTCTCCTCCTCCTCTTCCTCCTCCCTCCATCCCTCCCTCTCTTTCCCTAGCATTACAGCCTCTTCTTTCACACAAAGAAATTGAGAACCTCCCCTACTAAAAAGCTCCCAGAATTCCCTCAAAGCCCAGTTTGACACTTTGGATTCAGAATTCTTCATCTTTTATAAGGTAAGTAACTCTGGGCCCTTGTGGACCTCTGCCGGCTACTGAAGGAGCATCCTAATCTCCTGCCTTGAACCAGGGGACAAAATTCTGGTGTGAGGGCGCCACTCCGTGGCCGGACAAGCAACAACTATGTATGTTAGGAATAGGGACTGGGCCTGTGATGTGACTAACTAAATGAACTCAGATGGAGAAGCTCTCTACAAGTCAGCTCTTTCTCTCAAACAAGTCTTAGGGAGCTGTCCAGTGTCACAGAATCACCACGTGTCAGAGGTGGGACTTTTCTTCTCTTTATAATTAAGATAATTATTGTTATTAGCAATAATAACCCACATTTATTCAGGGCTTCCTGTTTGCAAAGCTCTACCTGTATAATCTCGTTTGATACTCAGAAAAACACCATAAAGTAAATGCTATTAAAACAACAACAACCGGATCTGCAATTTCACTGGTACAACTCCCTCTACCAAGGCAGATCCAAATCTGCTCTGCAGCTTCTATAATCTTAGGGCCCTGAGAGGGGGCTTGCAGGGTGCCAGAGACTTGACTTGAACTGAGAACTCCTTGATTTCAGGGCCATTTTTCTATCTTGTGTCGCAGCTCCTTCTCCAATGCTATTAATTTTACCAATAAGGAGACTGAACCAAGGATCAGAAAGGTTAATCCACCGACCCAAATAGGAGTGATGAGAGGGAGGGAGGGAATAAACATTCATTAATAGTACCCACTATGTGATAGGCCCTGTGCTAAACACTTTACAAAATATTATCTCATTTGGTCCTCCCAACAACCCAGGGAGGCAGGTGCTATTTTTAATCCCCATTTTACAGTTGCAGAAACTGAGGCAGGAAGAGGTCAAGTGATTCACCTAGGATCTAACCTAGGAACTAACTGTAGACCCAGAGCTCTATTCACTGCTACTAGTAGTGGTAATACTAAAAATACTATTAGTTACTAATAATTACTACTATTGATGATGTCAACAATTCCCATTTCCGTAGCACTTTCAAGTCTACAAAACGTTTCCTCACAGCAGCCCTTCAAAGAAGGTAATGCAAACATTATCGTCCCTCTTTTATAGACAAGAAACAGGCTCAGAGTTTATGAATCTTGCCCCAGGCTTACATAGCTAGTGGGATCAGAGCCAGGATTCAAAACCTGGCCTTCTGACTCCCAGTCCCACATTCTTTAGCACACATTCCATCCACACTTAAAGATTTGTTAAAGTGTTTTGTTTTCATTCCGAGTCAACAATTAATCGGTCAACAAACACACCCACACCCACACACAAAACCCTACCCTCAAGGAGTTTAAGATGATAGGTTTAGAGCTAGAAGAATATTTGGAAACTTTGGATAGATGAAGAAACTGAGGACAGGAAAGGAGTAGTCACTTCTCCAAGGCCCCACAAGGATTAAGTATTAGATTAAGTACCAGACTCAAGTTCAAGGTTCCTTCTGTTCATGAACAGGGTTGTATGAATAGCCATTTATTTTGTAATCAATGGCGCAGTGCCTGGAGAGAACATATAGCCTTGAGGAAAAAGGTAACCTCCCGGGAGCAGAGCCCACACAGTTTCCCCAAATGCAGCAGTGACCTGTGGAACCAGATATTTGGACGGGTTTTCCCTGTGGGCAGGGAAAGACTCTAGGAGCTGATGCCATAGACTTCTGGGAGCTGTAGTCCAATGGACTGGGAGCTGTCCAATGGACCGAGTGAATTCTTCACCCAGCCTGGATGAGGAAGGATCATAAGATTGGAGGCAGGAGGATACAGAACCAAGTCACTAAATTTGAGATTGAATTTTGAAGAGTAAACCCAACAGAGGCAATGTAATGCCAGGCTTCAGCGTGATGGATTCAGGAGACAGAGCCACACATTCTGGTGC
>CM053585.1:314867356-314905977 GCA_028646515.1 Pseudochirops corinnae | reverse complement strand
CCCCCCCCCCCCCCCCCCCCCCCCCCCCCCCCCCCCCCCCGCAACATTCCCTATAGCATTCCTCTGTGTCTAAGCTGTTCATAGTTCTTGATGTTTTCATTAAAACTGGTTATGGGATTCATGGCTGCTAATTAATTGCATACAGAGAGGATTGCAGTATAGGGTCAGGGTTAGACTGGTGAATAGCTCCGAGCCAGTGAATGCAGAGATAAAGTTGTTAGCAGGGGTGGGGAACCTGGGATCTTGAGGCCACCAGTATTTAATAAGCACTTACTATGTACCCCTCCACAAAGTGGATCCTCCAGAAGGAACTCACCCATGGGAGAAGGAGGCAGGTCTTACAACGGGGTTAAGTGTCCTAGGATAAGGGCTGCTGCACATTCCTTGGGCCTGAAGGAGGTTCACCTGCAGGATTGTTTGTTTTCTCTGATTTAGGAGTTTACATACTAGGTGAATTCTTTCTTTCCTCTTTTTTTTAAGCAGAATTTTCTGCATCATTGATTAAAGATAACCATACTACTACACAAATTTGACTTTCATTATTTTTTTTGTTTATGTTCTGTTAATTTTTTTTTCCTTTTCTGTTTGGGTTTAAAGTTAAATCTCTCAATGGTGGCTATTTTTGAGGAAAAATTATTTGATACGACTTTTGTATTTGCCATATTTTTTCAATTTTGACATAAAATTTCCTTCTGATACCATTTAGAACACATAGTAAGTGCTTACTAAATGTTTATTTTTCCTTCCTACCTTTTGAAGTACATTTAAAAAATTCCCACTAGAATATTTTATTTTCTTCTCCCTTTCACTGAAGTTATTACTCAGATTTTGTTTTTTAATGCTTTTTTGTTTCTCTTGCTTTGGATTGTTTCCTTTTTTCCTATCTGTGTACCTGCTTTCACTATATTCGATCAATTGCATCCTTCTTTTGCCTTTGTACATGAGTATCTATTAATTACTAATGGTAATACCTTGAAATTGTTCTTGATATGTCCATCCAATGTCAAGTTAACAGGTCAAGTAGGTATTAAATGCCTACCAACTGCTGGGGCTACAACTAGCAGAAAGATAGTCCCTGCACTCAAGGAGCTTACATGCTAATGGTAAAAGGTGAGAATGGAAGAGGGTGAGATAGGAGTATATGGGGCGGTAGAGAAAGCCACAAGAGTCAGGTGTTACTAAATTTGTAAAATTCTTGCTGACAATGCACATGCATTGTCTGAAGCTTTGTTTACTCCTTTGATTTGTTAGTGGGGAGCCCAGCAGTTGAGAGGCAAGCTTGGAGTTATACTTGGGCTTTCACCTCCCTAGGAAACCAAGACAAGATTCTTTCCCTCATAATCAAACCCTTCCTTTTGATAATCATTCAATATCATATTTTTTATCAAAGTCTGAATTAATCAAATAGACTGCTTTGCCTTACTTTTAAAAATGCCTTTTTCTGTGTCAGCAACTCCAGAGACCAGATAAGGTTGAAAATGGCAATTCCCCTTATCTTGGGACATGCTTCTTGTGGGAGGAGCCAAATGGACCCAACAGCTTCTTTGTTCTCTGAGTAAACTCAGAGAATATTTCTTCCCCCAGACAGGGCTAACTTGGGAGCATTCTTTCTTCTAAGAATAAGACTCTGAACCTAAGATACTACCTTGAATAATAGAACCTTTTCTTATCTAAATATTGTATGGTACATGTATTATGTTATGTTAACATAATGTATTATGTATTATGTTAACAACATGTGTTATGGCATGTTAATGATAAAGAAAACACAGATGTTCCAGGTTGACACCTCATCAATTCCTTATAATAAACTTTACCCTGAATTGGGCTGACTCTAAAATGTCAAAAACCTTTTCATTTCCTTGTTCATCAGTTAGAAATTAACTTCTAACTCCTTGTACAAGTTCACTAGTCTCAAGGGAATAAATGCTGTAACCGTATATTGCTATTTATTATTATATATTACTATACAAATATTACTATTTGTCTCCTTTTTAAATCAAACTTTTAAAAGGCTGACACTTTGTGAGTGATGATGATTCCATATTCTCTCTGCCAAAGATGAGGATTCTACCTGCACCTAGGAGAATATCCAGCTCCCCTAAGTTAAGTTTGTTATGGTACTGTCTGCAACTGAGACCCAACATAGGAATTTTCTCACCTATGGGCCCCAGTCATCCTAGAGGAAGACTCTAGAAGTCTGGGCTGGGTGTTCAAGAGCTATTAGGGCTGGCAGGAATCAAACAAGGATAAAATGAGTTATTTGACAGAAAGTACCAAAGGCATTGCATTTGAATACTGAGAAATTCAAGTACAGAAATCCTGGAACCATGCCTCTAGAATGAAGTATCTGAGGATACGGTGCCTTAAGCTATGGGCAATATCATTAGAATTTGAGGTATATACCTTGTAGACCCCTCCCCAAACCATTGTGAGCCCCCAAGACCTGAGAAATGCCTAAAAATCAGGAGAGGCAATGTGGCCTTCTCTGAGCTTAATCTGTTCTCTGAGTGAACTCAAAATGCTCCTTCCTGTCAATACTACAAGGAAGGGTGAAGTTGGTCAGAGTATTCTTCTGTTAATGAGTATGAAGGACGAGATGCCTTGACCAGACACTACTTTGAATAATGTAACTTTTCTTATCTTAATATTTTATGGACATATACTACATTATGTCATGTTAGTGGTAAAGGAAACACAGATATCCTAAGTTGTAATTTCAACTGACACTTTGTCAGCTCTCTTATCTTATTATATATTATATTTAAAACTTATTCAATTTTGGGGTTTTCTTGGCAAAGATACTGGAGTGATTTGCCATTTCTTTCTTCAGCTCATTTTACAAATGAGGAAACTAAGGCAAACAGGGTTAAGTGACTTGCCCAGGGTCACATGGCTAATAAGCATCTAAGGTCAGATTTGAACTCAGGAAGGCTCATCTTCCTGACGCCAGGGCCTGGTGCTTTATCCACTGTTCCACCTAGCTGTCCCCTGCTCCACTAGAAGAGCCAAGTGTGTGGGTCATGCTCTCATTCAACACATATTTCTTAGGCATCTACTACATTGGGCCAAGTGCCATCAGACATATAAAGATAATAAGACCCAGTATCTTTACTCCAGGAACTTAGAGCCAAGGAGTTTAGATGGAAGAGATGACATGCTTGTTAACTTAATTAATGACCCGAAGTTGGGAGGGAGGGTTAACAGAAAAATATCTCAACAGGATCTCAATAAAGGGCCAAATCTCATAAAGGATAAATATAAAGTTTCACACTGGGGTTAAAAAACAACTGTGAGAGTACAGACCAGCTAAACAATCATTCATGTGACAAAGAACCGGGAGCATCTAAGAAACCGTACACTCAGTTTGTGGGCCAACAACACAACAAAGCAACCAGACCGCTACTTGGGTCTTAGGTTACATTGAGGAGCAGTGCATTAAAGGGGGTGCTAGTCCATCACTGGCAGCCTACACCTAAAATCTTGCGTGATTTTGAGAACTCGATTCTATTTATTTTTTTGATACAGCACTGTGATTTCACTGATAAGGGAACTACTTACTAGGAAACTTCTGCCAACTGAGATAAGCAATGATATGAAATTTATAGTCTTAGGGAATTTCCCAGGGCAATAAATGTTTAGGTGACACACAGTCGGCATGTGTCAGACACAGTCCTTGAACCTAGGTCCTTCTCTTTTCACCATACCATGCTACCTTTCTGAGAGTCGCATTTTATTTTATTTGACATTTGGGGTTAAGTGACTTGTCCAGGGTTACGCAGGTAGTGTCTGAGATTAGATTTGAACTCAGGTCCTCCTGACTCCAATGCCAGTGCTCTATCCACTGCACCACCTTGACTCAAATTTTAGAAAGAAGTTTGATAAACCACAGGCTTCCATTCCCATTTTCCTACTTCGTATTCCTTCTTCCTTTTCATAGAAATTCACAGAAGCAGCCCGAGGCAATTTGCACAACTTCAGCTTTTGAGGAGGAAGAGGAAAGATGGGAATGAATTGTAGGTTCACCTTCTGATGACTGAGGGAGAAAGGAGATAAATAGCAATGAATTCACTTCAAGCCATTTCAAAGTGGGAGCCTGAGAAACGCTCTGAACGGTCCTGGGGAGACTTTCTGTCTGGAGGACAATAAATGGTAAAAGACTGACCTGGAGCCATTCTGGCCCTAGAAAAATGAAGGTTCGTAATAACTGGCATGGTAATCATTCCATGGAAGTGTTGTCTCTGTTTGAGAGTCAGCTGCAGCTTCTGGGGGATGGACACCAGAGGTGTCAAAGTCAAATATATGTTGAATGAGAGCATGACCTACTAATAGCGACTCATCTGAGAATCAATCAGGATGGAAGATGGTCAAAGAAGAACAACTTCCAGGACATAGGATTGGAGGAGAGACCTGCCAAAGAGGAATGTGAAAGAGGCTCACAAAGCCTGGGGGGAGACGCCAGTGCAGGAGCAGTATTCAAACGAATCCCAGTCAATCAATCAGTCACATATTTACTAAACACCTACAATGTGCCAAGCACTGTGTGCTCAATGCTCAGGATACAAGGAAAGGCCAAAGACAGTTCCTACTCTCAAGGAGCTCAAAGCCTAATTTATGAGCCATTATGTACAAACAAGATATAGACAGGCTAAACTGGAGATAATAAACAGAGGGAACGCACTAGAGTCAAAGGGAATTGGAGAAGTCTTCCTGCAGAAAGTGGGATTTTCACTGGGATTTGAAGGATGCCACTGGATGAGTTCCTGTTGTAGACCTGTTGTTCTTCCCCCTTGCTGGGGTCCTACCTAGTGTCATGTTGTGAATTCTGGGGGCTGCATAGGTCTTGGCAGAGGAGGGTTAATCCACTAGAAGCAGGAAAGGTCCTTGATTCTATGCATCTTGATTCTACATAGCACCTTCACTGGTGCTAGGGCCCACCTTGAGATAGTATGGCAGCAAGCTGTAAGGGCTGCACAGTCAGTCCTTGGAGAGTTAGTTGCTCACCAAATATGAGAGGTCTCTTGACTCTTTTAAGCCAGGATGAGAGTTCTTTCAATGTTCTTTATTAGAGAGCTGTTCTGTATTTTGAAGTGTTGTGAATATGAATGCTTCTAAGGGGAGAGGGTGGGAACTGCCAGTTACTTTAATTGGTAGGTTGCTCCTGGGAAGCATCAAGTCAGAGAATCGAGTGGTCTCTGATGTATGCACACATGGGGTCTTTACGTTAGGTGGGAGTCACTGACTTTGGTTTACATCAAGATTTGTGTATCTATCATGTGAAAGAGGTATTAGGTTTTGGTTTTGTTTTAGTTTCTTGGTTTTGCATGGCTCCAGAGGGCACTACAAAGAGAAAAGAAATTTCAGAGTGGCAGAGTTAGGTTCTTTTATTAAGAAATAACTCCCTAAGTTGTGAACTGATCCAATCATTGTGGAGAGCAATTTGGAACTATGCCCAAAGGGCTATAAAACTGTGTAAATCCTTTGATTCAGTAATACCACTACTAGGTCTATATCCCAAAGAGATCATAAAAAAGGGAAAAGGACCCACATGTATAAAAATATTTCTGGCAGCTCTTTTTGTGGTGACCAAGAACTGGAAATTGTGGGGATGCCCATCAATTGGGGAATGGCTGAACAAATCATGGTGTATGAATGTAATGGAACACTATCATGCTATAAGAAATGATGAGCAGGCAGACTTCAGAAAAACCTGGAAAGACTTATGTGAACTGACGCTGAGTGAAGTTAGCAGAACCAGGAGAACATTATACGCAGCAAAAGCAACATTGTGTGATGACTGACTTTGTTAGACTTAGCTCTTCTGAGCAATGCAATGACCTAAGACAATTCCAAAAGACTCATGATGGAAAATGCTGACCATATCCAGAGAAAGAACTATGGAGTCTGAACGCAGATCGAAGCATACTATTTTTTCTCTCTCTCTCTTTTCCTTTCTCATGGTCTTTCCCTTTTGTTCTGATTCTTCTTTCACAAAATGACTAATGAGGAAATATGTTTATGTGATTGTATATGTATAGACTATATCAGATTGCATGCCATCTTGGGGAGGGGGAGGAGAAGGAGGAGGAAAAATTTAGAACTCAAAATCTTATAAAAGCAAATGTTGAAAACAAAAAAGAAAAAAGAAAGAAAGAAACAACTCCCTGTAACCAGAGCTGTCCAAAAGTATAATGGTTTGTTTTTGGAAGACAGTGAATTCCCTATCCCTGGAAGTCTTCAATCAAATTTTAAATGCATACTTATTGGAAATTTTGTAGGCAGAATTTCTATTCAGATCTAGGTTGGACTAAGTGGACTCTTAAGTGCCTCCCAATGCTAATGTGCTTTGATTCTAGGTCACTCCATAGACCACTGGAGAGATTTACCTCTTTTCTTCATCTTCATCTAATAATCAAGGAAGCAGAAGTTTCCTTTACTTTCTGAAAACCCAAAGTTTTCCCTATTTCAATCAATGGAAAATTTATCATTCTTACAATCATTCAGGATAAAAACTTTTCCTTTAGGACTCTAATCTCCCCCAGGAAGCCTTCCCTAACCTTAGTGATCTCTCCCTTCTTTGAAGTCTCTGGGAAACCCACAAATATTGTATTATGTTGGCAAAGACTCAGGGATTAGTATAGATGGCCACAGGTTTTGTTGTGTTTTATTTTTCCCCAAGTGCTCCCCTTTACAATGCTTTCTCATTACTTCTTATTATATCAAGAAGAAAGCTAGTAATAGGGTATCATCTCTTTCAAAAACTTGTAGCTTTTACCACTCTCTAGCCAAGAGGGTGACTCCCTGTAGCACCAACGCAATATTCATAGCACCGACAGTGACTGTGAATATGCCAACATAATTCTGAATTGCAAAATATAACAGACTCTCCATATAAAAGGCAGAAGCAAAACAGTTACTCAGACACCAGAAAACTAAATCCCAACACCAGAAAGTCAAATCCATCATAGCAACAAAGAAGTTAATGCACCATAACACAGCAGGGAGCCACACCATGCTTTAGCCTTCCCACAAATAAACACAAATAAACAAATAAACAAGCTGTCTGCTTGCCTGCACCCTTTCCTCCTGCCATCCTAACTACTTTGAGTAACTTCCCACTCCACCCATTCAGCAAACTCCTTCCACCACAGGCTCCATGTGATTACATTCAGCCTATTAGGAGGCAGGTAAGATCTTCAAAGCAGGAAAGATCTTCAAATTCCCTTAGGCCTATGCTATTACACCTCCCAAATAATATACCTACCACTGTCCCACTCTATTACATTACTGCATCTGTAAAATTAGGGGTTGGATTAGATCAGAGATTCCTAATTTTTTTTTCGGTTATGGACGCCTTTGGTAGTCTGGTAAAACCCTGAACCCCTTCTCAGAAGCATGTTTTTTAAATGCATAAAATGAAATGCACAGAATTAAAAAGAAATAAATTATACTAGAAAACAGCCATCAAATACAGGGTATCCCAAAAGATTTAGTGCAGTTTTAAGCCTAATGAACTTAAAATTACCCTGACTTTTGGCACACCAAAACTTAAAATTGCACTATTAGGGACACCCTGTTTTTGTGGAAACAAAAACAGTTCACAGACCCCAGGTTAAGATGGTAGATGGTTCTGTGATCCCAGAAGACAGTTTGGTATAATGGGTAAAGGACTATACTGAGTATCAAAGAACTTGAGTTTGACTCCTGGCACGTGACTACACTTTCTCCAACCTTAAGATGGGCATCATAATTTCTGCCCTGCCTCACAAGCAGATGATTGAATGAGATAAAGTATGTGTTATGTGAGATAAGAAAAAGCAGAGCATATTAACTCACATTTGAAACACATTTGAGCACATTAACCCACATTTGAAACCCATATCATGAATTTTAGAGACCAAAGAAAGTCATGAATCAATCCAGATCTATACATTTTTCCCCCAAAGAAAGTTTCTCTGATTCAGACACAGCTGTAGGCTTACGAAGATTGGGGACTTCCTCTTTCCTTATCTCCCCTACAGCATCTAAAACCATAGTCATTATTCAATGAAGAGGAAGTGAACTGATGGGTCTTGTAGTGTGGGGACAAGAGTGGTAGATTTGGAGACAGATGGCCTGTGTTTAAATTCCTTCTCTCTTGCTTATTACCTGTGTGACCAGTTTCGGGGAAGCAATCATATACTCTCTGGGTTTCGGTTTCCTCATCTGTAAAATGAGGGAATTAAATGAGATGAACTTCAAGGTCCTTTCCAGCTATAAATTCTATGACCCAAGTTCTGAATGGACAATTTGAAGGTTCCTTTGCAGCTCTGATTCCTATAATCCTAAAACTGGTTGACTGCTTTTTCTAGTTCCATGCTTAATCCTCACAAACACCTCATCTCTTCCTTCAGAAAAGGTTCTTCAACAATAGATTGGCTTTGCAAACACCCAGTGGGCGTCCCACAATGTCTGTTTTGAGTGTCAGCCACCTGCAGCCTCTCCCCATAGGATAGCAGCGGAGGAGAGATGAGTGGGTAACTCATCACAGATAATTGCCTCTCAGATTCACAAACCTAGTTGTTTGCAGCTTATCATGGGGAGCCAAGCTATATTTTGTTCATCAGCCTTAGTGACGTGTCAAACAGTTTGAGTCCTGAAGGGTGTGGAGGCATTTGCCAAGCACCCACAGAATCACAGGATCTTAGAGACTGGAGATGGAAGGGACCTTAAGGCCATCTAGTTCAAATTGCCTCTGAGAAGGAATTGCCATCAAACGAGGGTGCCAGACTAGATGACCTCTAAAACCCCTTCCAAATCTGTATCTACTATTCTGAAAAAATCCCTGGCTAGTGGTCATCCAGCCTCCCCTAGAATCTTCAGAGATGGAGAGTCCAAGGCAGCTCATTTCACTTTTGGACAGCTTCATTTGTTAGGAAGTTCTCCTTCCAACTTAAGCTGAAATCTGCCTCTACAACATCCACCCACCACTCCTTGCATAACAAGTCCAATTCCTCTTTCACATGACAATCCTTCAAATACTTGAAGAAACCTGTCATGTTCCTCGGAAGTCTTCTCTCCTCCAGGGTAAACACCTCCAGTTCCTTCAATCACTCCTGGTATGGAATGTTTCTCCGATGCTGGGGCACCATCCCCTGGATGAACTCCAGTTTGTCAATATCCTTCCTAATATGTGGTTCATGGAACTGAACAGAATGTTCAGATGTGATCAGAAGACAGCTCTGTGGGGAATACGCCCTCAACATAACCAAGTCGATTCATTTTTGCTCAATACAATTAATGCACATTTTAAAAGTATCTACCATGTATCAGGTACTGTAATAGGCAATGACACAAATTAAACATAACGCAGACTCCGGACTCAAGAAGCCTATGTAGGAAGGTCAAATGGACAAATAACTATCATACGAGGGAGGGTGAAATAAATGAAAGCAGAGGTCCAGGCAAAGGGATAGCTCTAAGAAATGTGATCCAGGGCTGGAAGTCATTTTCTGCTAGCCTGAGAAACAATATGGCAGAGTGAAATGGGGGCTAGAGTGGGAGTTGGGAAAGACCTGTGTTCAAATCTTGGTTCCAACATTTACTAATTGCGTGACCCTACCAGTCTCATCTTCCTCATCTATAAAATGGGGATAATAATCCTCGTACTGCTTAACTAATAGGTGGTTGTGAGTAAAGTACTTCACAAACCTTAAACTTGAATTGTTTCTCTTCCTCCAGTGACAAACAAAAGTTGAGCTATTTGGTAGAGAAACCTGTTCACAGCTGGAAGGTGCCAGTGCCACAGAAACATCTGCTGCACAGTATGGATCTGTTTTACAGGTGCAGACATTAACAATTTGTGTGGGCAGGAAGGAACTGGAAAAATCTGCTTCCAAGATTTCACAGCGTCATATATGGACTATAAACCAGTGTATGTATCCTAGACAATGGAGGCAGTTGCCCATTGAAATTCATTTTCCTTCTCAAGAAGGTCTAATTACTGATCTATCTCTCAAGCGGCTTCTCCCTGTGGGAGTAATGTGTTCATGGATAATGAATACTATTATGAATTATTTCTTAATAATACTATAATGAATTATTGCTGGCATGGCTGGTGTGGCAAACAGTGCTAATGGCTTGAAAGGCTTTGGGGCAGGGTGGGGTGACATGGCTCAGTGAGAGAAGTAAGGGGAAGGAAGGGTGGCTTTAAATCCCCCCCATTCTGTCACTTAGGACTCTAGACAGAATCACTGTTTCTTCAGGAGCTGTCAATTTCTACTTTTTCTCTGAAGCTTGAGCTAGTCCTTGGGGTTTCACCTGCTCTTCATAGTCCTAACCATCTGTGAGAAAGCAAGCTGATTTGTCAGAGAATTTGAGAGTTAGAAGATACTATTTCTGGTCATCAGGGCAGCTAGGTGACACAATGGATAGCAAACCAGACCTGGAGACAGGAAGACCTGACTTCAAATTTGACCTCAAACACATACTAGCTGTGTGACCTCAGGCAAGTCACTTAATCCTGTTTGCCTCAGTTTTCTCATCTGTGAAATGAGCTGGAGAAGGAAATGGCAAACTACTCTGGTATCTTTGCCAAGAAAACCCCAAATGGGGTCACAAAGAGTTTGAAAAGACCAAACAATGACTAAACGAAAGTACTGGTCATCTGGCCCATGTCAACACCATCATGTAAGGAGTCTCTCTGCCAGACGGGAGGAACCCTCTGTTCTGACATCAATATAATCCTGCCTGTGGCCCACTCAAGTCCTTGGCACCTGTAGCAGGTAAACAGGAAATATTGTGTGGTGGTTGCTTCTGCACCCTCTTCCAGCTGAGTCCTGAGTCATACTTTGACACAGGAAGACAAATAGCAACTCATATTTAAGGTTTATGAAGCATTTTACTCACAACCACCCTGTGAGTGAAATAGCACAGGGATTATCAGAGACATTATTGGAGGCAGCTGGTGGTAAAGTAGACAGAAGACTGTGCCCAGAGTTCAAATCCTGCCTGAGACACTGACTAGCTGTGCAACCCTATGCTGGTCAGTTTAACCTCAGTCTCCTCAACTGTAAAATGGGAATAATGTACCTTCTTCCCAGGGTTGTTGCGGGGATTGAATGAGATGATGGCTATAAAAAGTGTTTAGTGCACTACCCAACACATACAAGGTTCTACACACGTGTTTATTCCCTTATCATTCTTATTTTTTAGGAATAGGAAGGGGTTGACTTTCCAAGTCTAACATTCTTCGCCACCCTCTGTCCTTGGAAAACAAAAGCAAAAAGGTCACTAATTATGAGTATTCATGGTAATTAATATTAATTAAAGCACAGAGTAGGTACCTAATAAAAATACATAATTCAGTTGTAAGCATGAAAAATAATAAATAGCAGCTCACAATTCCACAGTGATTTAAGGTTTACAAAGCTACTTTCTTCACAACTATCCTTTGAAGTAGATAGGGCAGCCTTATTTTATAGATGATAAAAATGAAAAAGCTCATTAAGGTTAAGTGACTTGCCCAAGGTCCTATAGCTAATATCAGAGGTGGGGCTATAACTCACATCTTCCAACCACAAATTGGTGCTTTTCCCATTGCCCCCTATTTCTTCTTACACTTACTTTGCTCTAGGCCTATTTTTTGTTTCTTTGTTTTTTGCTTTTTGGAAGGGGGAGGGCAGGGCAGTTGGAGTTAAGTGACTTGCCCAAGGTCACACAGCTACTGTTAAGTGTCTGAGCTTGGATTTGAACTCAGGTCCTCCTGACTCCAGGGCAGGCGCTCTATTCACTGTGCCACCTAGCGGCCCCTTGCTCTAGGCCTATTAAAGACCTATCTCTTATCCTAAAGGAGTCCACATACACCTCTAGGCTCTGCTTTGTCATCCAGCATTAGGCTGTCTTGGGGAAAGATTTAAAATTATACTTGTTGTTCAGTCATTCCAGTCTCTTCACAACTGAATTTGGGATTTTCTTGGTAGAGATACTGGAGTGGTTTGCCATTTCCTTCTCCAGCTCATTTCACAGATGAGAAACTAAGGCAAACAGGGTTAAGTGACTTGTCCAGGGTCACACAGCTAGTAAGGGTCTGTAGTCAAATCTGAACTCAGGCCTTCCTGACTTCAGACCCAGTGCTCTCTCTATCCACTGTGTCATTTAGCTTCCCAAAGTTATGCTAGGGAATGACAAAAACAAAACAGATCTCACCTAACTTAGATATCCACAGTTGTCTCCAGCTCCTTGACAAGGGAAAGAGAGGAGGATGAATTGAATGTAGTAATTCCATAAATTTCAGGCCAAGGTTTCTGAAAACAAAACATATCAAACACGCACTGCTAGGGTAGGCAGTAGCCTATTGTTATCAGAAATTAGAACAATAATCCCCACCCATCCCATTTGCTGCACAGTCAGGAGGGCTGGGTTATGGTCCCTCTAATGCTCTGTGTGACCTTGAGAAAACATCCCTGGAGAGAGAAGCTGTGTTCCTCATAGAACTAGAAGGGCATCTGGAGATAATCTTAGAGGTAACAGATTGTAGGATCATAGATTTAGAGCTAGGAAGGACAATAGAAGTTATTAAGCCTACCCCTCTCATTTATTTATTTATTTTTTTGCTTTTTGGAGGAAGACTGGGCAATTGGGGTTAAGTGACTTGCCCAAGGTCACACAGCTAGTTAAGTGTTAAGTGTCTGAGGCTGGGTTTGAACTCAGGTCCTCCTGACTCCAGGGTCGGTGCTCTATTCACTGCGCCACCTAGCCACCCCACCACTCTCATTTTTCAGAAAGAATTCAGAGAAATGAAATGACTCAGATTTTGAACCCAGGTCTCTTGAATCCAAACCTAATGCTCTTTAAAATAGTTGTGTATGTGCACTCACACACACACACACACACACATATATGAAGAGGTTACCCACAAAGAGGGTTAGGATTGCCTGAGACCCCAAAATACCAACATGCTGGGTCCTGCCGAAAGAATTCAACTCAAGTCATCTCAGCCAAAGAAAAACAAAGTTTATTAATAGTCCATTAAAAAGTTCGCCATATGGGGTAGACTCTTAAGGAGCCTAGGTATCTGTGATGCTTGCATTGGGCAAGCAGGACAGAGTAAGTCTGACACAGAGTAAGTGTGCGCTAATTCATTCTATGGCACTCTCACAGAGCAAGTCTGTGCTAGGGCATTCTATGGCGCTCTTACTCCATATGGAGGGAAGATGGGATTCTATATACAGAAAGGTTGTGGGAAGAATCTAGGGGTGGTCTAGAGGAAGAGTTTGGGGAGGGTCTTCAGGAGGAGTCAGATGAGGTCAGACTCCCAGTAATGAGTGATTAAGGGTGGGAAGTTGCTGGAGGCTACCTAGAGATTACAGACTATGGTAGGCCAGGCCAGTTCAAGGGTGGAAACAGGAGCACCAGGGGTGGGAAACTTGGAAGAAAGGAGGGCTAAAGACTTGGGCAGAGCCACAATTTAAGCCCATGACCTCAGGCAAATGCTTTCAGCGGGAAGATTCAAGGAGGGCTGAGGGGGGTGGGGGGGTCCCAGAGCTGCACCTCATCATTCACACATACATCATATATGTATATTCATGCGTGTGTATGTATATATATATATATATATATATATATAAATTTTTTTTCTAATTAATGGAAATCCACTTCTTTACCTCCCACCTCCCCCACTCTCCCCATTGAAATAAAAATAAAGCCCTTGTACAAATATGCATAGTCCATCTCTTGGCTTGGGGAATTTTCTTTCACTGTCCCCTGTGCCTGGAACATTTTGCTTACAGACTTCTGAGGCTTCCTTTAGGTCCCACCTAAAATCTCATCTTTTACTCTTCCCACCACTCTTCTAGTACTTTCCCTCTGGTAATTACTTCCTACTTATCTTTTATATAACTCACTTTGCATATATTTGCTTGTATATTGCCTCCCCAGTTAGATAATATGATCCTGGATGGTTGCAACTGCCTTTTGCCTCTTTTTGCATCCCAATACTTAGCATAGTGCCTGGTGCTTACTAGATGGCGTGGTGAATAGAGCACCGGCCCTGGAGTCAGGAGGACCTGAGTTCAAAGCCGGCCTCAGACACAAAAACTAGCCATGTGACCTTGGGCAAGTCACAACCCTAATTGCCTCTCCAAACCCCCCCCCCCCCAAAATGTTTATTGACTGTTTGATTAGCCATCATATTTGGAAAATGTAATATCTGGGAAAATATGTATTAATCTGCAGCATAAAACTGTCACCTCTGTGTCAGGAGATGGGTAGTAGCATAGAAGGTGGCATTACGAGTCCTCTGGAATCTCACTGGTCATTGTAGTCAAAATGTTTATGAAAAAGAGAATAGCGAGAGGAGTGTGCCTAGCGCCTGGGCTTTAGGTTTGATGCAGCCTGCTTCTCCTCTCTGCCTCTCTGCTTTCCCAGGCTCATTTTCTTATCCTTTCTTTTCTCTTGAACCTCTCTTCCAGATCCATCCATCCACCATGGTAAGAGTTTGTTTGATTTAGGGCTAATCCCCCCACTAATTTACCATTAATCCTCCTCTTTTCCCTTTTCCCCCCAGTCTCCCAGCTGAGCGAAATGCTTTTCTTCACCCAACCATGTGTCTGTATTCTTCCTTTCTTTTAACTAGTTCAGATAAAAGTGAGGTGTGTTGTTCCTTCCCTCCCCAATTCCTTCCTCATTTGTATAGTCTTCTATTTGCACACCCAAATTATATGCAATAATTTCTCTCATTCTTCCTCTCCTCTCCTCCCACATCGCCCAGGAAAGAGAGGCTTTCCTTTCAAGAACACAAAAAACCACTCCCAGGCATCTGTCTCATTAGATATTCCTTGATGACAGGATTCTGAGGGGATACATGCATTGTCTCTCCATGTTAGAATGTAAACATTTTTAATGTTTAATCTCTTATGATTACTTGCTCATATTTACCTTTTTATGTTTCACTTGATTCCTATGTTTGTGTTACTTTTAATAAAATTAAATAAAAAATACAATAAAATCTAGATAACATTACATTTTAAAATCAAGTCAATATGAGGTCCACAGAGATCCTGATGTAGGGGTAGTGGCTCATTTCAATTTAAGTTTGACACCACGGCTCTAGCACTCTCATTTCAATGATAAAATCATTTTTAGTTCTTTTAAAGAAGAACTCTTGCTTCATATCTTCCAGGAATTCTAGTTGAACACTGTAGTTTTTTTCTTTAAAGTTTTTGTTTTAGATGATTCGGAGTGATTCTCTTCTGGACTTATCCTGAGTTTCATCATCACCATAATAGCTCTTTATGGTGGGATTTCTTAAAAAATTATTTTAAACATACTTTTCTTTTTAAGATTTGAGTTGCAAATTCTCTCCCTCCCTTTTAGTCCCTCCAACACCCACTGAGAAGGCAAATCAATATGGTTTCAATTATACATATGAAATCATGAATTTCCCTATTAGCCATATTTTTTTTTTAAAAGCAAGAAAAATAAAGTGAGAAAATTATACTTCAATTTGTACTCAGAGTTCATCAGTTCCCTCTCTGGAGGTGGAAGCATTTTTTTATCATGAGCCCTTTGGAGCTGTCCTAGATCATTATATGATGAGAACAGCTAGGTCTTTCACAGTGATCGTTACAACATTGCTGTTAACTGTGCACAATGATCTCCCCGTTCTGCTCATTTCATTTTACATTGGTTTATACAGGCCTTGTCATGTTTTTCTGAAACCACCCCACATGTCATTTCTTATAACACAGTAGTATTCCATCATAATCATATGCTACAACTTATTCAGCCATTCCCCAATTGATGTGTATCCTCTCAATTTCCAATTCTTTGCCACCACAAAAAGAGCTGCTATAAACATTTTTGTACATATCGATCCTTTTCCTTTGAACTCTTTGGGATATAGATCTACTAGTGTATTGTTGTGTCAAATGGTATGTGTAGTTTTATAGCCCTTTGGGCAGTTTCAAATTGTTCCCCAGAACAGTTGGACCAGTTCACAACTCCACCAACAGTTCATTAGTGTACCTATTTTTCCTGATCCCCTCCAGCATTTGTCATTTCTGATAACTATGAAGTAGTACCTCAGAGTTGCTTTAATTTGCCTTTCTCTGAAATCAACAGTGATTTGTTAGCATTTTTTCATGTGATTTTAGATAACTTGGATTTCTTCTTCTGAAAACTGCCTGTTTTCTTTTGACCATTTATCAACTGAAGAATGGCTCTTATTTTTATGAATTTGATTCAGTTCAATACTCAGTTTGCCATAAATTTTTTTTATATTACTTCATTGTCTATGGTATGTTGTAGCAAAATGTAGTTTCCCTGATTATCTCTTTCAATTAAGTCTATTTTTGCTTTTGCTTTGTCTGAGATCATGATTGCTAGACTTACCTTTACTTCACAGAAGCATATTAGATTCTGCTCCAGTTTTTTAACTGTGTTTCAAAATACATCTCTTATAAACAACATGTGACTAGATTCTAATTTCTAATCCATTCTGCTGATTCCATTTTATGGGTGAGTTCATCCCATTAACATTCACAGTTATGATTACTGTGTATTTCCTTCCATCCAGTTTTCTTCTGTTTTTCCTTCTCTCACCTTCTCTTTTTATACTTCCTTGCCAAAAGTTTATTTACTTCAAACCACAGCCTGCCTTAATCCACCCTCCTTTTTATCACACATCCCCCTTTCTCTTATCTTATTCCCCTCCTATTTCCCTATTGGGTAGGTTATATTTCTATACACAACTAAGTGTGTGTATATGTGTATATTTATATCCTTCCCTCTTTGAACTAATTCTGATGTGAGGTTCAAGCACTGCCTGTCATTCTCCCCCATTTTATCCTTGTAAATGTTCTTCCTTGTATGCCTCTTTTATGTGAGAAATTTCTACCTAGTCTAGCCCTCCCTTCCTCCTTCTCCTAGTGCATCCCTTTTCTCCTTTTCCTTTTTTTTTGAGATCATTCCAACAAAATCAACACACCCACACCCTCTGACTATATAAATGCATTTTAATGGCCCTAATAATGAGAAATGTCTTGGGAGCTATGTGTATCATCTTCCTATATAGGAATGTAAACAGTTTAACTTTATTGAGTCCCTTTAATGGTTACTCTTTCATATTTACCTTTTTATGCTTGAGCGCTTGTGTTTGAATGTAAAATTTTCTATTCGGCTCTAGTCTTTTCAATCAGGAACGTTTAAAAGTCCTCTATTTCATTAAACATTCATTTCCCCCCTTGAAGAACTACACTGAGTTTCGCTGGGTAGGTGATTCTTGGTGGTAATACTAACTCATTTGCCTTCCCAAGTATCATATTCCAAGCTCCCCACTCCTTTAATGTGGAAGCTACTAAATCTTGTGTGATCCTAACTGAGGCTCCACGGTATTTGAATGATTTTTTCTGGCTATTTGAAGTGTTTTCTTCTTGAACTGGGAGCTCTGGAATTTGGCTATAATATACCTGGGAGATTTCATTTTAGGATCTCTTTCAGGAAGTGATCAGTAGATTCTTTTAATTTCTATTTTACCCTCTGGCTCTAAGATATTGTAGCAGTTTTCCTTCATAATTTTTAGAGCTATAATGCATAGGTTTTTTTCTTTAACCATGGCCTTCAGGTGGTCCAATTATTCTTAGATGATCTCTCCTTGATCTGTTTTCCAGTCTGCTGTTTTCCTGATGAGAAATTTCCATTTTTCTTCTATTTTTTCATTCTTTTGACTTTGCTTTTTTGTTTCTTGATGTCTCATAGTCATTGGCTTCCACTTGCCTGATTTTGCTTTTTAAGTAATTCTTCAGTGAATTTTACCAAGCTGGCAATTTTCACAATTTTCTTGTACCACTCTCATTTCTTTTCTGATTTTTTTCTTCTACCTCTCTTATTTAACTCTTCCAGGAATTCTTGTGGGGCTTGGGTTCAATTTGCATTTTTCTTTGAGGCTTTTTTGAGTAACTTTTCACATTGTTATCTTTTTTTAAGCTTATGTCTTAGTATTGCCGGCCATAGTAGATTTTTATGGTCAAATTCTTTTGTGGTTGTTTGCTCATTTTTTTTCAGCCTGCTTCTTGACTTCAAACATTATTTTAAAGTTGGGATCAGTTTACCTGGGCATGAGGAGGAATCATTCCAAGCTTCAGACTTTTTTGTGCTACCATTTTCAGAGCTAGTTCTGGGGATCTGCAAGATTTTGGTGCTTCCAACGTGGTGTGATCCGGGGAGAAGTATGGTCACTGCTCTCCTGGTCTGTACTTCTGATCTTTACCAAGGAAGGGGCCTTGGTACCCTCTAGCTGCCCATGATAGCATTCCTTTTTATGTTAGGGCTGTAACCAGGGCCTTTGCTCCCTTATGACTGACCATCAGTGCTCCTTTCTGTCCTGAGACTATGATCCATACTATATATGGGCAAAAAATTGCCAATCAGTGCCACCTGTATCCAGTGACAACAAATTGTCCCCATAATCTCTTTCTGACCAGTTATCCAACCCTCTCACTGTCACTCCTGAAGCTGCTATGGCTGCTGTTGCCCCTGTTATCTGTGTGGGCTTTGGACAGACCTCTACCCTGGTGTCATAGACTTCTAGTTTTCTTAGGCTGGAAAAATGTCTCACTCTGACTTTTTGTTGGCTCTGCCACTCCAAAATTTGATTTGTTATTTTAAATTTGTTCAAGTTGTTAAAGTTTGGAGAATTCGGCTGGGTGACTGCCCTTAATTTGCTGTCTTGGCTCCACCCAGATTATTTTTATTTACTTGCTTTCCCAGCCATTCTTCCTGACTCTGGACTTTGTGTTAGGAGCCAGGCTCTATATGCTTCTGGAGGGAATGACTTGTCTGTGCTCATTCCTGTTCTGTGTTTTCTTGGATCTTATTTCTACTTTCTCAAGGTACTGAGTTATTGTCTTATTCCAGGATCTCAACAATAGTTCAAGCTGGGGACCTTTTCAAGCTTTCAGTGACCAGTTATCTGAGGCAGGGCAAAGTTTGATCACCAGCCTCCCAATCAAAGCTCTGTGAGCTCTTGAGTTTGACTTTGAGCAAGGCAGCTATGGGCTTACCTCCAGTTGAAGCTCCAGTAGACTGCTGTTAGACTCAGTCACCATCCACTAGCCTAGAAAGTTCTGCAGGTTCAGTGTGATGGAGCTGCAGGCTTCCCTGTGGGCTTCTTGCCCTGGTTATCCTGCTGCAGGCTTCAGATTTGACTGGAGGCTGGATCGGAGATCCCATTGCACTCTTGGGTGACACAGCTGTTGCTTGTTTCTGTACTTGCTTCTCAATCAGTGCAGTCAGTTAATATATATTTATTAAGCACCTACTATGTGCCCGGCACTGTGTTAAGCACTGGGGATACAAAGAGAGTTAAAAGACAGTCTGTGCCCTCAAGGAGCTCACAATCTAATGAAGGGAGACAATGCAAATGACTATGTACAAACAAGTTATACACAGGATAAATTGTAAATAATCAACAGAAGGCATTAGAAGTGAAAGGAATCAGGAAAGATTTCTTGTAGAAGGTAAGGATTTTAGCTGAGACTTGGAGGCAGTCAGGGTAACCAAGAGGTGGAGATGGAGAGAGAGAACATTCCATGCATGGGAGACAGCCAGTGAAGATGTCTGGAGATCTCCTCAGTGAGTGGCTTGTGTGAGAAATAGTAAGGTGGCCAGTATCATTACATTGAAGGCAATGTGGTGCTACATAAGATGTAAGAAAAATGGAAAGGTGGGGGCAACTAGGTGGCACAGTGAATAGAGCACCAGCCCTGAAGTCAGGAGGACCTGAGTTCAAATCCGGCCTCAGACACTTAACACTTACTAGCTGTGTGACCTTGGGCAAGTCACTTAACCCCAATTGCCCTACCTTCCCCCCTCCAAAAAACAACACCCCCAAAACAAAAATGGAAAGGTGGAGGGAAGTCAGATTATGAAAGGTTTTAAACACACACAAAAAAATAAGAGTGTCAGGGAAGTAAAATAATTTGCTTATGGTTAATAAGTGGGAGAAGCAGGATTGAAGACCAGGTCTTGGGACTCTAGGGGAGAAGGGAAGGGAAGGGGCACAAGCATTTACTAAGTGCTTCCCATTTGCCAGGCCCTATGCTATACAAATAGGATGTCATCTGATACAGAATACACAGCCTAGGCCCTGGACTACCATTAGATTGTGAATTCGTTGAAGAAAATGACTGCCCCTTGTGGTCTTTTTATACCCCAGTGCTTGGAACACAGTAGGTACTTAAATGCTTAACAGCTGACTACCACTCCTATGTGCAGGTCCTCTCTTTAGTCTACAACTGATCTGTGCCCCAACAGTGTATGATAAAGGATGGAAATTCCAGGTGGAATCTATTAATGTTCCCTGCATAGTGTCTGTCTCTTCTGTGACTTCTGGCCCTGGTACCCATCTTTTCAGTCCTTTCTGTTGGAATGCCCCACTCAGGCTTCTTCATTAGACCCTGTCCCTGGCATCCACAGACCTTTCTCTCTCCCTTTGCTGACCTGGACTGGAAAAGTAACTCACTATGACTATCTTATCTTGGCTATCCTAATCCAAACTTGGTCTGGTACATTTTTCAGTTTCCATTTTCAGTTAGGATGTACCTCAATTACTTTCTTCAACGCAATTCATTATCTAGGACAAGCATGAAAACTCCGCCTATGCCTCTAAGAACATTAGACCAGATATGCTCCAAGAAAGTTTTGCCAACTTCATCTTTAGTAATCTTAATCCCAAAGTCAATTGTCCTATTGTACATGATATCAACTCCTTTGCACCCAGATTATATCATCATTCGCCATGTAAGGGATTTTGTAAGAAGAGCCAGGTCCCAATTCTCCTATTTCCTGTGTGACTTTGGGCAAGTCCCTGGACAACCCATCAGGGTCTCAGGTTCTTCACCTGTAAAATAAGAGCATTGGAGCACTCCCACAGAAGAGATAGGAGACCACACCGGCTATAGAGGTCACTGATTGTGCAATCACCTTCTAAGGATCTTCTAATGTCTTTTGCTCTATCATAGATTCCAAAGTAAGCTGTTCTAATACGCACTGAGATGTTGAGATGTTGATACAAGTCCCAGTTTCCATCAGACTTGGTGATTATTCAAAAGGCAGCTTCTAGGCTTTGAATTTTCTACTAGTACCAGCCTTCTTAACATTGGCTGCCAAGAAGGTTCTGGCAAAATTCAGGGGGTAGACAAAGCAGACAAGTGACTCCAGCAGAGGCAAGATTACTGGAAAAATACCTCCCATACTGTGTTGGCTTTTCCACTCCTCCCGACAAATGTCTGCCTGTATTTAACCTTCAAGGCAAAGTTAAGGGCCTGGGCAGGGAAATATTTGACATTCAAAAAGTTTATTCTACCAGAAGGAACGCACCCCTTGTCCCTTTGGAATTCTGACTGTACTCTGTCTTTGTACTAACTAGCATCAATGTGTTTCCTTGCAGGCTGCAACTCAATGGAAACCACCACCAAGTTTGGGAGGTATCAGTGGCAATGCCAGGTCAGGAAGTACTCGGTGAAGGAAATTACCTATTCTGTCATGGTTCTGTAGTGGGCAAGTGGAACAACTGGAAGCAGAGTTGGCATAAGGACAAAAGCTATGGACTGGATTGCTACCTGCGTAGTTCCTTGCTACAGCTTTGGACCAAAAAGTCTCCTAGTTTTTTCCACCATCCTACAGGGTAGCAATACTTGTATGATCTGTCTCACAGGGTTTCTATTAGGAAAAGTTATTTCCCTTTAATTGCTGCTGGGGATACCTCAGAGTGTAGGGAAGTAGGGAGGGATATACTTGGAAATGAAAGTGATATAAAAACACAAGACATCAATAGAAGTTAGGAGGCACAATGAATAGAGTGCTGGGCTCAGTGTCAGGAAGACCCAAGTTCAAATCCAGTGGACTGCCTCAGATACTTCCTGTGTGACCCTGAGCAAATCACTTAACCTGTCTGCCTCAGTTTCCTCAGTCTTAAAATGGGAATCATGATAGTACCAATCTCATAAGAGTTACTGTGAGGATTAAAAGATAATATAAAGTGTCTGGCACTTTAATGCCTGGCACATAGTAAGCCTCTTTCCCTCCAATAAATTTAAAATTTAGAGGAAAAAAGCTGTTACTTTTTAATAGGCAAAATACTATGCAAAAGTGAGGTCATTCCTATATGTACAAAAATATTTATAGCAGCGCTTTTCTGGTGGCAAAGAACTGGAAATAGAGGAGATTCCCATCAGTTGAGAAATGGTTGAACAAGTTGTGGTATATGAATATAATGGAATATTATTGTTTCATAAGAAATGACAAGCAAGTGGAGTTCAGAAAAACCTGGAAAGACTCGTATAGGCCGATGCAAAGTGAAATGTACTATGTACAAAGTAACAGCACTGTTGTAAGATGATCAGCTGTGAATGGCTTAGCTGTTCTCAGCAATGCAATGATCCAAGACAACTCTGAAGGACTTATGATGAAAAATGCCATCCATCTCCAGAGAGAGAGAGAGCTGATGGTGTCTGAACACAGATTGAAGCATACTTTTTTTTTTACTTTACTTCTCTTGAGTTTTTCTTGTCTGTGTTTTCTTTTACAACATGACTATTATAGATATGTTTTGCTGACTACACACATATAACCTATATCAAATTGCTTGCCTTCTCAGTGAGTGTAATGGTAATGGGAATTCGAAGACTTTCCCTGCTTTAAAAATAAACTCTGCCTTCTAATAGGCTGAATGTAATCACATGGAGCCTGTGGTGGAAGGAGTCTGCTGAAGGGTGGAACAGAGCCCACAGGAAGCTGGGAGCCAGAGCAACCTAGACAGAAAGGAAAGGACGCTTCTGAGGGAGACAGATAGGCTTGTGAATAAATATTGGTCTCATGTTGGTTTGTGGGAAGGCTAAAGAATGCTGTGGCTCTCTGTGTTGTTGTGGCTTATTAACTTCTCTGCTACTGTGATGGAATCGGCTTACTGGTTTTGGGATTTGGTTTTCTGGCATCTGAATAAAGGTTTCGCTTCTGTCTTCTATATAGAAAGTCTGTTATATTTTGTGAGCAAACACCATGCAGGTATATTTATAGTGACTGTGGGTGTTGTGAGTATTGCATTGGCACTACAGTGAGGAAAGGGTATGGAGGGAGGGAGAGAATTTGGAACTCAAAGTTTTAAAAATAAATGTTAAAAATTACTTTTACATGTAAAAATGAAATTTTATATATATATATATGTGTGTGTGTATGTATATATATTTGCATTTTAGAAGGTGGAAGGCAGGGCAATTGGGATTAAGTGACTTGCCGAAGGTCACATGGCTAGTGTTAAGTGTCTGAGGCCACATTTGAACTCAGGTACCCCTGACTCCAGGGCCAGTGTTCTATTCACTGTGCCACCTAGCTGCCCCTAAATAAATAATTTTTAAAAAAATGTGAAGTCACTTGCCAGTTACACCAGTTTTCTTCCCTTATTCCATGAATGCTTATACTCTTTAAGGAAGGAAGTCACAATGAGATATCCTCTTTGTGGTCCACGAGATTGTTAATATTATTCCTAACTCCCAATTCTTGGTAGAAAAGGCCCTAAAGCTGAAAAAGCAACTCAGATTCTGCTTCCCACAGATGGAAGAATGTAGACCATTTTTGAGGCTTTGAGGCACAGTCTATAGGATGTGCCTTAGACTTGGGAGTCAGAGGGACCTGGGTCTAAAAGTGAGTGTATCCTATACTCTAGTGCAAGATAGCTCTTATTTTAGATAACTGAAGCTTTGTAAACCTCAGCAAAGAAAAGCAATCATAGATTTAGAGTCTGGAGGGAGTTTAGGGATTATCTAGTCCAATGCTTTCATTTTACAGATGAAGAAACCAAGACAGAAGGTTTAAATTACTTGTCCAGTGTCACACATAAAATAGCTGAGCTAAGACAGAAACTCAGGTCTTCTTACTCCAAATCCAGTATCTAATACCACCCTTATCAAAGACTAAGGAACACACATTGGTGGTTTTTATCACACTAGTAACAGACCAGATGTGTAACAAAGGGTCTCATTCCCAATCACCGCAGCATACTCTTCCAAAGGGGAAAACCTACACTTTTGAGATCCACAGGATGTCAAAGCTAGAAAGGATTGTAAAGACAATTTAAGTCCAATGCCCTCAACCTGCCCTCCCCATAGCTTGTTTTGCTGATGGCAACATCTCCTTGATGCCAAAGCTAGAAAGTTTAATCATCTTGGATTCTGCCCTGTCCTCTTACTCCCAGCCATCAAATTGTTAGCTCTCGCTTTGAAGTACCTCTCCATTCACTACCACTACCATAATTCAGAGTCCCATCACTTCTCTCTTGAATTACTGCAATAGGCTTCCCTAAGTGTTTTTCCTGCCTCCAATCTCTCCATTCTACAAATAAATGCCTGAATAAGCCTCCTAATAACATATAGTTCTGACCTTGCCATCATCTACTCAAAAGCCTTCAGTAGTTCTCCACTATACACTACAAAATCCCCTGCCTCTGGTATTTAAGATTGTCCATAATCTGTCTCTCCTCACCTATTCAGTCTTATACTATTCCCCTTCAAAAATTATGAATTCCAGCTAAACAGCTCCTCCTGGAGATCCTGTGTCCCATTCTGCCCAGCTCTCTTCTTCATGTCTTTGCTAACCATAGTACATACCTGAATAGGCCACTTTTCCTACTTTTCCTTCTGCTGAAGCTCCCTCCTTCAAGGTATTACCTCCTCCCTGAATCCCCCTTGCCTTCTAAGGGAAGGTGGTCTCTCACCTCAAATTCTAACTGCATCTTGCCTAGATGTATCTATACTTCTCCTGCTACCAGTTTGTGTAGGATGTAACCTTTAAAGCCATCTTGTACAACATATTTGTATCATCAGTGCTCAGTTCAGTATCTTGCACAAGGCTGGCATTTAATCAATGGCTGTCGAATTTGATAGAGGCATAATAGTCAGCTGCTTGGCCCACTAGCAAACAGTAGGCTGCTTTCAAGGCTTTTCCATAAAGTTATTACCCGAATCCTTCTGATGTAAGATGATCTTCTTCCAGATGAGCTATGTAGCACTTAACCATCTAAGGTTATGTATATCTATGTTTATGCCTCATTCACTTACTATATAGTATAAGTTCCATGAGATTAGGGGCAGTACTTTGCTGAATAAATGCATGTTTTCTTTTTGTTTTATTTAATTTTTTTTTTTTTTGCTTTTTGGAGGGGCAATTGGGGTTAAGTGACTTGCCCAAGGTCACATGGCTAGTTTTTGTGTTAAGTGTCTGAGTTTGGATTTGAACTCAGGTCCTCCTGACTCCAGGGCCGATGCTCTATTCACTGTGCCACCTAGCCGACCCTAAATGCATGTTTTCAAATCTTTTCAATCCTTTTTGAAGGATTTTGACCAGGAAACAAACAAAATGCCTGTACAGAAGTTCAGGGTTAGGGTTAAGATGTATCACTTTCCCTTTTGGGGCCTTAGTTTTCCTTAGCTGTAAAAGTGAGGGGTAGATTCAATGATCTCTAACATCTCTTTTCAGTTCTAGCATTCTGTAATTGTCTCATTTTACAGGATAGGATTTAGACCCAAGGAACTATCACAGATCAAGTTCTCCCCTCCCCACCCCCATTCCCCATCCTCCCCCCATTTTACAGATGAAGAGCAGTAGTTTACAGGGAGACAGATTTAGGCTCAATATAATAAAACACATTACCACTTCGGTAGCCTTACCACTTTTGAACAGCTCTTGTTAGGGCGGGATCCCAATTGCTAGAGGTCTTCCTGCTGAGGCTAGACGAATGGAACCTATTCAAGTATGGGTTGTACTAAATGGCCTCTGAAGTCTTTTCAACTTTGAGATTGTGTCCTACATCACATGAGAGATGCAATGGGGTACAGCAGAATGTTGAACTTGGAGTGAAGAAGGTTTGCATCACAGCTCTTATTAGCTGTGTGAACAACGGAGTCACAACTTCAGTGCTTGTTTCATCATCTGTAAAATGGAGATAACCTTTGTACTATACTAGTTATGTTGAGTAAAGAAAAGTGCTTAAAATGCTGTATAAACATGAGGGAAGTTTTAGGTTAAGTCTTCAAGTTATAGCCTATCATGGCAGAACACTATCCAGATACACACAGGCTTGTGTGTTTCAAAATCAGAGTGGCTGATCTTGTGCTCACAGACCAACACTAACCTCACAAAAGTGTGGAAAATGCATCACACCACAGCCATGATGTGTTGAGCCAAATCTATTTCATAATTAAGACAAATACAGGCTACTAGTCAGGGGTTAAGGCTAATCACTCTAGCTAGACAGGTGAGACATATATCAAAGTCAGTATAGCAACTTAGCCAGCCTCTCTGGAAGCTACGTAAAACCCGGTGAGAGAAAGTAAAAGGCTTTTGGAGTGCCCTAAAACGATGCAAGGAAGACTACATACTAATTCTCACAGCAAAAGGATTGTAGGTGTGACAGTTGGGTTGTTTTTGGTTCAAATTTGGTATTCTAGATCTCATTATAGTGCAATTTAAAATTTTAATAAAATATAATTTTTTTCTAGCATGCTTCAAGACTAATTTCATCTGTCCAATTACTTGCAGGCCCTTCTATGCTTAAGTTTAATGATTTGTAGCCAAAAAAGATTCACTCTGGTGTTGAGCCTCCTTGGTATAAGCTGGTCATTGCTTAGAGAGGCCGGATATTGTCTCTCACTGCACTACTTTAAATCTTTTCACTTTAGCAGGAGCTGATAGAGCTTGTGGGTCGTAGGCATTTCAAGTTACTTCTACACCATCATAAAGCACTACAGGATTTTTAGTGGACTTTTATTCCAAGATATTTTAAAATATGGCATAATGAATGCTTTTCAACATACGAGCCACTAGATATCATTGCCTTTGTTCTCCTACACTTGCCATCCAGCAACCAGATACATCAAATAAATATTCTGAGACTCTTATTGATGTATTGTATTCCTAACTGGCTTTCCCAACTTAAAAGAACAGATTATTTTAAGTGAGAGCTATAAAGACAAAGGGCTACTAGGACAGTGGCCATTAACCTACGACCTGCAAACTTAAAAACAATTTTTTGACAACTATTTCAAAAGAATTTATTTTCTTGATAATCCTCCATGCTTTATTTTTTGCATTTAAAAACATTATTCTGAGAAAAGGTCCCACAGCCTTCACTAGGCTGCCTAAAAGGTCCAAGCCACAAAAAAAGTGTAAGAAACCTTGGGCTAAAGAATGACACCCAGAATAAAGATTAAAAAACAATCTATAATTAATCCAAGACGCTCTCTCTCCTTGTATTATTTACCTGTTTGCATATATTTGACTTTTCTATCTATATTCCTTGAGGGGTCATTCTTTGGACTCCCAAACCATGCATAAATTAAGCACTCAAATCTCTGCTGAATTGACCAACATCACAGTGAGGGCTGGGAAGATATTTCTAGGGTTCCTTCTAGCTCTACCTATAATGGTCTAAATTAGGTCATAAGTCCCAATAGCTTCAAAGCAGCATAGGGGTTGGAGGGAATAAAATTTTCCATTTTTATTAAAATTCTTAATTCCTCACAAAGTATGATTTATTTTCCACCTGTACTAATTTCTTTTGGTTCCCGGGCCCATTCTAAATTTGCATGACTGAACAAGCTTCCCTTGTTTTTCTGGTCTGACTCACCAGGAAAACAGAGAAGAAAAAAAACCACACCACCAGGAAATCACCTAAAGACAGCAATAAAGATGCTGTATGACAGATGCAGATATCTGCAAACATGCATCCAACCCTCCAGTTTGATATGCTTAGTATGCTGAGTGCCATACTTGGAGAGTTCAAGGATCCCAAATACAAAGAATCTCAAATATACCCAAGAGAAGACTTGATAAGGACACAACAGTCACACCTCCATTTGTGAAGAAGACGCATGTCAATGTTACTTTGAATGTCAGAAGCTTGATTAACAGGACTAGAATCTAGGAATCCCTCTTTGCCAAAGTATACGCCTTCTTTTCTCTTACAATGAAACCTGCCTTCAACCCCCATTCAAGACAAAGAACATGATTTTGGCTGAGAAAGGAACTTCTCCAACCCCCAAGTAAGAAGTTCAGTTACAACAGGCTTGCACCTGAGAACTGGCACCATTATACCCTTTGGTGGTCTCCCAACTCCTTCCCCACTTGAATCAACTTTACTAAAAAGGATCTTTATTTCCAAAACATTTGTTAACTGAGGAATTACTATTAATGAGGGTGATCATGCTTAAAAATTTTTTAAAATACTTATCAAAACAAAAAACACACTTTGGATTAGCTTATGCCCTTCCTCCATTCAAAGATAAAGCTAAGAGATTTTATTTCATTAGCAACTAAGCACATATGAATATGTATAATTCAAAACAATTTTAAACTATCTTGACACACTATTACATTTTTAATACAGTCAAGAGGGGGTAGGAAAGAAATACTCCAGAGATACTTAGGTCCAGTTATACATTTTAACAATCAATGGTAAATATTTCCCAATGGATTTTTTTTTTTAAAGAAAAAAGGAAGATCTGGTCATCTGAATGCTTACATGACTCCCAAGAAAACCCTGCACTTGCAGAATAAACTTAAGACAATCACAAACCTGCACAAAGATGCAGAAAAGCAATAGGACAAATGGAAACCGCACCCCCCCCCCCCCACAAATTATTTTATGTTTTTCTCAAAACACACAAAATTTATGTTGTATTGCCACTACAAATATATTTTATCATGTCACTTAAAAAAATTAAAGCACTTCCTTTAAATTCTATTTGGTAGGTATATTTATTTATAATAACTACTTCATTATGGCCTGGTCCATTTTGACTTAGATGAATAAAAGATCTAAAAAAGCTAAAGAAAACAAATGTTGTCTGGCCATTCTAGTTATGAACACAGATTACAGATTACATATTACATATATGTTTTATGACTATTCAGTAACACAAGTACAGAACATATTTTTTCTTGTATATTGTCCTTAGTTTACAATATTTCTTCATGCAAAAATACTAAAAATACAATATTTCTTCATGCAAAAATATTAAAATACAGTATGATGAGCTAACCTGTAAATTCCATTCCAACCCAAACCAGTTCCCAAAAAGCAAAATAAAAAAACCAACTTGTGTGTTACTGGAGTTAATTACACCAGTAAGTACAAAAGGAATGGGTCCTTGGCAATAAGGAATAGGTTAAAATAAAGAAACAAAAGGCATGCTTCAACATTTTTGACCAAACCAATCATTTTCAGTTTTTCCCAACCACCAAAACAGCCAATCTATTAGATCACTCAAGGTTGATCTGGCAGTGCAAAATAACCCTGTGATCAATTCAAATACACTGGCAAATTTATATTTGCCACATACAGCAGTGCCTAACATTAAGCAGTTTTAAGTGAGATGTTTCTTTAATAAGTCATGGGAAATCGTTTTGGAAAAAAATTGCATGAAAAAATGTTATACTCTAATGGTTAGTGGATATATTTTATCCTTGAATAATCCCTCCATTTTAAGACACAATGCAAAATTTAAAAAAAACTGGGATGATATTAAATGTATCATTATGCCACATCTTATTTCTCAGAGGCTGAAAATGCCACATTCAATTAACAGGCAACATTATGGTTCAGGGACTACAGTCCCTTTAAAGTTTAAAGTGATCATTAAAAAAAGTCAGTGATGTAACAACATTCAAGTTTTTAGGAAAAAAGTGAAAATACAAACCAAATGAAATATTATGATGGGCTAGGAATACAGGGCAAAGAAGCTATCATACATAGATTGCTTCTACTGCTGGCTTCCAGGCTCCTGTTATATAATGTTGACAAAATGGAAAATATAAAGGAAGCATGAAGATAGACAGGTATCCACCTTTCTGTAAACACCAAAAACAAAAGCTAAAAAGCTAACCACTTGTTTAGTGGTACTTTATCTATTGAAATTTTTCCTTTGCCAAGTTTTTTTCTAATTCAAACAACAAAAACATCTGAAAGTAAATTATTAACAAATGGTTCAATCTATATAGCCTAATAGGCTTTAATATTTTCTGAGGGATGTTATATAGGTGTGGCTGTCCCATATATAGAATATGGGAACCTAGAAAGGTGAAACTACTTTTCAGATGCTAAAAAGGCACTTTAGAGTTTTTCAGAAATTCTTTTGTTTGGGCTAGCAGACAACAAAATCAAATTTAGAAAAATACTTAGGGAATTTTACGAAAACTTTCATGCATTGCAACTGTTTCAATGTCTATTTCAGTGTAAAAAAAGCTTCCACATATGAATAAAACTACCCCAAGCAATCTAATGACTACCTAGCATCACTATTTCAATGTCTTTTTCCTTTTAGTTTGTAGCTCAAAATGCTGGCATCTCTTTCCCAGAGGCAATTAATTTCTTATAATGACAAGTCAAGGGAAATCTACTTCAGTGGCTGTGTTTTGCAATTATCTGTTGTGCAATAACATTGTGTTTACTTACTAAGCTTGTCCACTACATAACCTTGACTATCAGACAAAAGAAAACCATTACATACTACATATATGTATTTATGTGTATATATGTATGTATATGTTTTCTGACTCTTAGCATGACTTTTGATTGATAACAGGTTACTCATTTTCTAGTCTCCCATAGTTTTCCATTTCCCCCCCAAAGATCAAAAACTTAACCAAAAAATGTCAATCCAAATCCATACAAATTACTAGAGTTCAATTCAGATTTAACACACAAACTTTAAAAAAAAGACAAAAGCTTAGAAGTACGGAGGACTTTATCTCCTCTTCAATACAATTTTTATTTTTTCCCTTTTTTGCTATTAGTTTTCATAATTTCATAACAAAAAAGGGAAATTATTTGTTGATCACCCTTGTCATCCCCTATGCATAGCACATGGGACAAGAGACTTCTAAACATAAAATTCTTACCAAAAGGGAAAAAATAGTATTTTAAAGAACAACAAATAGTAAAATGGAAAAACAAATCAACATTTCTAAATTTTAAAAACTGGTTTTCCTTTTTGCTTTTATTTAGCATATTAAAAACTTTTTTTGTGCTGCTCTAGTGTTTGGACCCTAATTTTATTAGGCCAATAATTAATCTGTTTCTCATTTTCATAATTATTTCCAGTACTGTGAAAGAAGTCTTATCTAAATTTCAGAACATTTGCATTTTTTGCTTTCGCCCTATCCATTTTTAAATAGATCAATTACTATTAACTGTTTCTGACAGAACTCATTTTTTTCCAGAATAAAAATACACCTCATACAGATAATACAACCAAATGGAAATGCTAATGGATTGTAAATATATCTGTTTTTGCACCGTGAAAAATGGTAGAGATACAATCTGCTCAAGTCAGGGGTCATAAACAAATACTGGTATTGAAATATGCATGTTAAATCATATATGCCTCAGCAGACTGAAAGAGCTCTATATAAATATATAGGAATCTACATAAAGTGCAAAAGAAGCAATATCAAATATGTGACCTCTGATATCTTAGTATTCCCATTCATCTGATTTCAAGTCGAGATAGCTGAGAATATTCTGTGCAAGTTTCACAGCTTGTTTTCTGGCAGCTTTGCACTTCTCCTCTCCTTGAGGATCCACAGCATCTAGGGCTAGCAGTTGCTTTGTGAGGAGCTCCTCCAGTCGTATGTAGTTCTTATCAGTTCTATTTCCGTCAAATGAAAGGACTTCTCGCTGGATTTCAGACAAGCTTCCAAGAACGTTCCAGATGGATTTGTGGGATGGGTGTTCCTCAGCAATCCCCTGCTTTCTTTTCTCAAGAGCTTCCTTTAAGTCAATAAAAGTGATAAGTGTTTGCACTTCTATTACAGCTCTCCTTCTTGCTTCTCGGATACATGGGTTCTTCCCAAGGTCCACTTCATCCAACTGTCCAATTAAACTTTGCAATTCTGTCTTTGATCCTAGATATAACTCAGAAGGATTTTGTGCTTTAAGAAGTTCATTCTTCACTTCTCTCATTTTCTTGAGGATCCCTTCTATTTTTAAAATGGATTGATTCTGTCCCAGGTCAAATGCATGAGTGGAATCTGCTTCTTCTTCTAAATCCAAATATTTCAATAATTTGTTGATATCTTCCACTACTTCCTTCCTATAATTTCTTATTTCTGTACGTCCACAAACATCTAAAGCATCCAGATCAGCAATCAATCCTGAGAGCACACAGGACAAGTGCTTGCAAGTTTCACTGTTGTTTACTCCCATTAAAAGAGCAATAAGAGTCCCTCTGGCTTTGTTCACTTCACACATAACAGAGTTTATTTTGGAAACAGAAGGATGTGCATCTTCAGAAAGTGGCAAGGAAGGCTGCCTCTTCATGGAATCTTCAATAATCTCTTGAACTGCACATATTCTGGTCAAAGTGTGATATCTTGCTTTCCGCAAAGAGATTTTCCCCCCAGTTTTCACATGTGTCAGTCTCAGTATGACATCCTGGATGGCTTCTTCAAATTCATCAGTTACCCGGTTATCTCCGCTACAGAGTGGAGCAATTTCTTCCTTGACAAGTGACTGAGCTTCCTTAAAAATATTCTCTATCTCTATTCGGTGTGGGTGGTTTGCATTCTGCTCCAGTTCTTTGAGAAGGCGCTCTGTGTCCTGAGCGGCCCTTTTTCTGGCTTGTTGAACATCCCCCTTTCCTTCAGTATCTACAGAGTCAATTTCAAAAAGTTGTTTAGTCAGAATCCTTTCCAGTTTCTTATAGTTCTTGTCATTTGAGAGACCACTGAAGGCAATCACTTGCTGTTCTATACTCTTGACTTCCTTTTGTATTTCCTGAAGCCTACTAATAGCAGGATGTTGATTTCCCATCTCCATACTTTTATTTGGCTCAGTATCACAAGAGCTAAAAAAATGAGAAGATTATTTTAGTATAATGTCTTTATAGAACATTGTCATGCATTCATTAATTCATTTGAAAATAATTTCATTTCTTCCACATTATTCTTTACACGGTAGTATTATGTTAGCTTTCTATTTCAAAAGTTGCATAAGTCTTTGGCTACATTTCACAACAGTACATTTCAAGGATCCATAACTTTGACATGGCTACTCCTTCATCAACATATAGTAATCCCACAGTGATTAAGCAGAAAATCTTCAAGAACAGTTGAAGACTCAAAATTCATCACTCTGAGGCCAATCTGAATTTAGCAAGAATGTTCCTCAGATAACAGGCAGAGAGAGTCTGTCACCCGGCACATATGTGAAGCTACTCCTGCTTGGCAGATCCTGCCAGTTTGCCTTCGAAAATTTTCATGCCATGAGGAAAATAGAGGAAGACCTATCAAACTACCTAAATAACTACAATTAGAAAAATAATCATATACGTTATAGGCTATGAGCCCAAGACTAGAAACCAAGAAGACTTGGATTCCATGACACTTGTTTGCTCTGTGGCGCTGGGCCTATGTATCTCAAATATCTTTAACTGTAACAAATAAATAAGACACCACCTATCAAAAAAAAAGGTCACAAAAAGCTTGGAATTAACATCATTACTCTTAAGTTTCTACTCTTAGTTTCTTCTAAGCCATAAAATTGGTCTTTCATTGGTTTTACATAATATTAAAAAGTTTAATGGCTGAAAATAGAGAACAGATAAGTAAAACTTTTCTCTTCTGACCTAATCATCCCTTGCCCTCCTTTTTCCTTTTCCCAAGAAAGGAAATGTAACAGTAAGAACTAGGCTATTTTAGCAAGGATACAGAGAAAGTCTCACTTCTTCTCTCCATCCCCCCAAAGAAAAACCAAACACCTACAACAGATCTATTAAGTTCTCATTCCCTAGGATCACTAGCTGATCTACACATTTTCTATTTTCTTCCTGTCTTCACTCCAAAATCTCAAAAACCTTCCCTTTAAAGATTTGGCAAGTATTCCACAAGGCGTGTTACTGGGATACACAGGGGCTGAGACATTCAGCAGTAGAGGAAAGGCCAGTCGGTATTAGAAGTCCGAAGAGTTGCACTGGATCCTAGGTGCTAGTAAGTGTTAAGTGTCTGAGATCACATTTGAACTCAGGTCCTCCTGACTCCAGGGCCAGTGCTCTATTCACTGCACCACCCAGCCACCCCTTATTACCTACTTCTGAGACTTTGGGTCAATGACTTCACTTCCCTCTCTAGGTTTCATTCCATTTCTTCATCTAAAAAATGCAAGGGAGAAAATGTAGCCTAGGGGATCTATCTCCAAGGTCCCTTCCATGACACTTGGCCAGGTCCACATGGTACATGCTGCTACTTAATCCAAACCTAACTAATTTATCACCTCTCCATTACAAGAGTCCAGAATAGTTTAGACACAGTTTGTTAGAGGTATTCCCCTGTTTTGTCCATTGATAAAGACCTTCACTCACAAATGCTGGTTTCAACACTTCCTTTTGGCTTTACAGAGAGCAGGGCCATAAAACAACCAAAAATCTTTAGGGATGAGGATCTGGACCAGGTGCCACCTCCCACCTTGAGTTCCACTGGTGTCACCACGTTACCCAGAAGGAAAGAGACGATGTTAAAGTGCTGAACAGGGTTGGAACTGGCCAGGCTCCTGCGTCTGCTTCCACAAGTTGTTATGTTAGGATGGATGAGCCCCCCTTTATGGGTCAGGTGTTAAGTCCAAGGCTACATCCTGTGTCACCCCGCCCCAGCTGGTTCTGAAAGGAGCACAGGGCTCAGGGGACCTGCCACTGCGGCCACCTTCTACGGCCGGGCTTCCTGGGCACTGCTGCCCCACTTCCAGGGAATCCAAGCCCCTGACTAGTCCCTGACCTCACAATAGGGTTGGCCATGGGGGAGGGGAGACCTCAGAGCTTCCCAGGGCTCTAGGCTAGGTTCCCAAAGGGCGAGGTAAAAATCGATGACCCCATTCCCTCCCACGGGGGGGGAGGGGGTGTTATGGGGGAGCAACCCTGGGGAAAGAAATGGTTCTGTGTGGGGAGGGGCTACTGAGAGAAAAGCCCCGATAGTGAGGAAACACCCCTTCCAGGCCCCCCAAAGCCAAGAGGCCCAAGGACTTGGGGGGGCAAAAGGAAGGAACCCCTGGAGGAGGGAAGGGGGCTACAAGGAGAAGGGGGGAGCCCTGGCCTGGGTAGAGGAGTAAAAAGAGGGAACCCGGATTCTGAAGGCATGGGAAGAGAAGCCCGGGCTGCGAGGGCAAGAGAGTAAAGGGATGAGGGGAACGAAAAAATGGGAACTCGTCCTCTAAGAGCATAAAGGGAGTAAAAACAGGGGGGCTGCTTCTATATGACCAAACTATTGTACAATGTGAAAGTATTTGCAGATCCTATACACGATTGCACGCCACGGGGGGGGGGGGGGAAGGGAGGGGAGAAAATCTGAAACTCAAGTGATTGTAGAACTGAATCTTGTAAATTAAAAGTAAATGAGCAAATAAAAAAAAAAAGCATATACGAAAAAAAAAAAACAGGGGGGCTGGCCTTTGGGAGTTTCAGGCGGGGGTGATGAAAAGAGAAAACGGCCTGCCTGAGAATGGGGTGTAAAACGGAAGGAAAGAAGACCGAGGATGGGGCAGGGAAAGGGGACTCGGCCTCGGAAGTGATGCGGAGGAGGGCGCCGCGGGGGGCCCGGTGGGGAGAGAGAGAGGGAGGGTCTGGTAAGAGGGATACATACCCCCCTATCCCGCTCCGGAGGGGCCACAGGGAGCAGTCGGTCACCACCGCCGAGTCCTTCACTCTCGCTCTTACCACCTCCAGCCGGGCCCTGAAAGGAAAGCGCCCCGTCTGGCTCGCCCGCCCCTCACCTGCCCGGGCGTCGCCATTTCCCGGCACCGGCCCCTCCGCCCGGCCTAGTTCTCTTTCTCTTCCTCCCTCCGCTCTCTCCTCCCCTTTCCGCCGGCTCCGCCTCCTCCGGCCCCCAAGCCCAGCTCTGCCCGGCCAAACACCTCCCCGCCCTGGGAAAGCGCTACCCACCCCCTGCGGGGAGAAGAGTCGCTCCGCCCCGAGTCCTCCGGGGGCCGGGAGGCCGAGCGTTGACACTGCCCTGAATCGCCGGGCGGGGGCGGCCCCGGCTGCCAGATGGAGTCCTGCCTCGCCGCCTCCGCCGCTCGCTGGCCCCCTCTGGGCGAGTACACTGTCGGCCCCCGGCTCCCCTGCTCCGGCTCCTTGTCTGGCTCCTCCTCCGCGGCCGCCATTTTACGAGGCTGCCGTAAAGCGGCGCAGTCGAGGCGGGGCTGAGGGGACGCCAATGGCGGCGGCCGCGGCGGCTACTCGGGTGGGCGGGAGAGCGGGGCTCCTGCGTCCGGCCCGCCGCGGCTTCTCCTGTCACGGCCGCCGGCCCGGCCCGGAAAGAGGGGCAGAGCCCGAGGACTCGACGCTGAGCCGGGTAACCAGGGCGTCAGCGGGGCGGGCCCGGGGCCCCCGAGGTGGGAAGGCCTGGCAAGTACACGCGGGTCGGCCGTGACCCAGCCGGTGACCCACGGAAGCGACCCTGCAGCGATGTCTATGTGTGTGTGTGAGTGACTGAACCCCGACGTGTGTCTGCCACGAGGCCGAGGCCTGGTGGGGGGAGGGGCGGAGAGCGTGTCCCTGAGCCCGGGCCTCTGGGGGGAGGGGCCTCGACGTGTGTCTCAGTGAGTGTGGGCCTCGGCATTGTGGGGGAGGGAGACAGAGTGTCACTGAGCCCCGACGTGTGTCTGTCTCTAAGCTCCGGCCAGGCGCGGACAGGGCAGAGACCAGTCACTGAACCGCTTGAGTCTGCTGCTCGGCCCAGCCCGGAATTGGAGGGAGTGACTTTGAAGTCCGTCCCTAGGCCCGGGCCCTGCAGGGTGGGTGTGGAGGGTCGGGGGAAGCGTCACTGAACCCTGGTGTGTGTTTTACTGAGTTCTGGTGGGCACACACCGGGGTGCGGGGTGAGTGTGCCCCTAAAGCGCCCGTTTATTAAATCACTGCCTGTGTATTCCTGAGCTGTGGCCTCCCATGGTTGCGGACCCTGAAGGGCCGGGCCCTGTGCATTGGCTTAGGGTTGAGAACCAGGAATAAGCCATCAGACTGTGGCCGTGCTTGCTCCGTCTCTGTGGGGCGGTTGGTGTGACTTGGACCTTGTGTGTGTGTGTGTGTGTGTGTGTGTGTGTGGTCACGGCGGCCGGGCAGAGTGACCGCTCTCTCTCTGTCCCCGCCTTCCCTGGTACAGAGGGCACAGCAGGGCTCAGTTTTGCCCAAGTCTTGTGGGGAGTGAAGGAGAAAGGAGGCTCGTCGGACCCCAGCCTTCATCCCTGCCTGTGTTCTTTGGAGACAGGATGAGGCACATTCTAAAAACAGTTCTTTTTAGGCGGGGGCACCGGGGCTGAGTTGAGGCCCTTGGGTCTCTTCTTTCCTGTGCGGTTTTATGCACTTTATGTCAGGGCTAGGGGGGGGGGGGAGCAGTGGCCTCTGGGGAGCCGTGGCCGGGCTGCCCTCTGAGCCCCACCCCCACTCTCCGTGTCAGCTCCGTGGGGGTTTGCTGCCATGTGAAAATATTAGCTCGTTGATTCTGCTGAAGATAGGAGGGTATAGAAAGTGTAGGAACGCAGCATAGGGAAGGGGCGGGACAGAGTGGACAGAGAGCTGACCTTAGAGCCAGGGAGATTTTGTCAGGCCTGATCTCTGACACATTGGCTATGACCCCGGCTCAAGTGCCAACTTCTTTGTGCCCTGGGCAGCTGAGTGGCCCAGTGGGTACAGAGCACTAGGCTGGGAGTCAGGAAGATACTCTTCCCAAGTTCAAATCGGGCCTTAGACTCGTGCTAGCGGAGTGACCCTGGGCAAGTCACTGGTTACACTGCTTGCCTCAGCTTCCTCATCTGTAAAATGAGCTGCAGAAGGAAATGGCAAACTGCCCCAGTGTCTTTGCCAAGAAAAACCTAAATAGGGTCAGGAAGAGTCAGGTGAGATTGAATGGACTGAAGGCGAAGAAGAAGCTCTGGGTCATCATTTGGATGGTAAGTTGCAGCTTTTGTAGGGGGAGTTTCTGCACTTGTGAGTTCTTTGTACCAATGGAATTACAGTAATATTCCATTACATTCACATAACACAGTCTGTTCAGTTTCTTCCCCAGGTAGTAGACACATATTTTATTTCCATTTTTTACTACCACAAAAGTTTGGTATGTGTGGGAGCCTTATGTCATTTACATTGAGATATCCAGTTGAGTTTGACGGTTGTAAGGTGAAAGCTCAAAGTTGGGTTAATGTGTATTCCTCTTATTAATGATTTGGAGCTTTTTTCTTAGAGTTATTAGTAGTTGGCATTTCTTCTTTTGAAAACTGTTCATAAGGCAATTTTCAGAGCCAGAAATTAAAGATATTTATGAAAAAATGGTCTAAATCACTATTGGTTCGAGAAATGCAAATCAAAACAACTCTGAGGTACCACATCTCACCAGCCAGATTGGCTAAGATGACAAAACAGGAAAATGACAAATGCTGGAGAGGATGTGGAAAAATTGGAACACTAATGCATTGTTGGTGGAGTTGTGAACTGATACAATCATTCTGGAGAGCAATCTGGAACTATGCCCAAAGGGCTATAAATAATTGCATACCCTTTAACTCAGTAATACCACTTCTGGGTTGTACCCCTTTTCTGGTCCTCCAAAGA
>CM053585.1:314821344-314857148 GCA_028646515.1 Pseudochirops corinnae | reverse complement strand
ACCGCGATCCAGATCCAGGCCTCTCAACACGAGAGCTCTTGGCCTGAGAACAATCGCTCAGTCCCCCTGCCATCTGCAGGACGCGGGTGGGAAGCTACAACGCGGAGGCGGGTGCAAAACCTCTGCCTCTCGCTTTTCCGCTCTGGAGGCCTTTCAGCCAGACTGCTTATCTCCCCCTTTCGCAATCCCCACTCACAGCTGGTGCTAATCCGCTCACCTGAGAGGGTCCTCCGCAGCCCCCGGGGCACAGCCGCAGCTTCAGGCCAGGCTGGCTTCGGTTTGCAGTGCTGATATGGTTCCTCGCAGGTGAGCTGACTTTCGTGGGAAGTATCCTTGTGTGCGTTTTGGAGTTCTAGGATTGGTTTAGAGTCCTATTTTATGGGTATTTTGGGGTGGCTATGTGAGAGCTGCGATATGTTGCTGCTGCTACGCCGTCATCTTGGCTCCGCCCCCCTAGGCTAGCTTTTTTAAAAAAAATTTTGTTTTGCTGTTTTGGAGCGGGGAAGGCAGGGCAGTTGGGGTTAAGTGACTTTCCCAAGGTCACACAGCTAGTAAGCATTATGTTTCTGAGGTCGGATTTGAACTCAGGTCCTTCTGACTGGGGGTATGTGTGTGCTCTATTCACTGTGCCACCTAGCTGCCCCGAGGCCAACTTTTAAATGAATAGTACTATCAGGCAAGTTTGTGACTTGCATTTTTAGGAGCTCACTTTTAGGATTATACTCAGCAATACTTCAATGGCTCAAATGATTCAGAATGTAATCTATGCAAACTTTCTCAGCCTGTGCAGCTTTTGTCCATATCTTCCCATAAACTCAATGTACTACAGGCCTTTCTTACGGTCTTTTAACATTGCAGAGATGTTGGAGTGACAGTCGCTCTATCCCTTGCTCTCAGTACATGACCTTTTCTGGTCACATATTGCCGGCCTGCTCTCTTTTACGCCATTTCATGCACTCAAGTCTTCTCTGATTATAAGCCATAGACTGTTTACATGTGCCCAGACTGTTAGATCACCCATAGTTTTGATACTTGAGAGACAACGGTGTTTCACAATTCATGGTCACATTACTATAACTGTCAGAATAATGGTGTTCAACAGGAGTTTTTCATCAGAGGCTCATAAATATAGGGCTAGAAGGGACTCCCAACGGCCAGTTGGTCCAGTACCCTCATTTTACAGGTGAAGAAACTGAGGTCCGTGGAAGTTAAGGTTTCTGTGTGGAAGAGAGCCCTGCAATTGTTAAAAGTGCTCCTTACTTTTTGTTTTATTGATGCCTTAATAGACATCAGTGTAAATTCTCTTTGACTCTCTCTCTGTTCCTCATCCGTGGCCAGTGGAGTACAACTGAACAAAACAAACCAATGTATTGACCACATTTAGCAACATGTGTTTCAATAAGCATTGGAAATCCACCACCTCTATTGGGAGGAGGGAAGCACATTTGAGTTCTCTGAATTCAAAGGCACTGCATTGACCAGAGTTCAGATGTTTTTCTATTTATTTTATTTTTTAAACAATCTTTTGTTGGTGGTTCTTTTTAATATTACTGTCACTTCCCCCTACTGTACTCTCCAAAATCTCCCTTGCAACCAGTATAATCAAACATAATAAATCATGTCTAAAAATAGGTGCGTCATTCCACATCTCTGGTCCAGAAGCTTCAGTCTTTGAAGTCATGATTGGCTGCCACATTGATCAGAGTTCTGAAGTCTTTCAGTTCAGTATCACTTTCCTTTTCTTTATTATCGTTGTCATGTAAATTATTTTCTTGGTTTTGCTTACTTCATTCTGCTTCAATCTTTACATCTTCCCACATTTCTCTAAATTTTTCATATGCATGTCATTTCTTACAACACAATAATATACCAGACTTTGATCATCTGTTCTCTAGTTGGTTAGAGACATCTACTTGGATTCTAGTTCTTTGCCAATACAAAAAATACTGGTACCAGTCTTTTTGTGTATATGATTCTTTGCCTTTTAGGAGTGAGATTGCTGGGTCAAAGGGTTTATACAAAGGGTATAATTTTAAATTGTTTTTCAAAACAGTTGAATTGATTCACAACTGTACCAAGTACATTACTGTTCCTGTCATCCCATAGCTCCTCTGGTATTTATCAATTTGTCTTTTTACTTCTTTGCCACTCAGATATTCTATTTGTGTCTTGTTAGTGATTTCATACATTCAGTCATATGGTTGTCAGTGGCAAAGAACTCACTGCAACAGATTTTCAAAACATTTTCATCCATCCTCAAGCTTCCCTTCCTCCCACCCTCTCAGCTGAAAACCCTCATATTTTACTGAAAAACAAATTGAGGCCACTCACTGTGAGCTCCCTCTTCTCTCCTCTCCCTCATCTTTTATTACTCAGATGCCTTCTGCCACTAAGACCTGTCTCCCAGGAAAAGGTGACCCATCTCCTTGCCACAGGTAACCCCTCTACCTGCACAAGTGATTTCATTCTTCTTCATCTTCTCCAGCAGATTTACCTCCTTTATCATCCCCACTCTCACTTATCTTCAGTCTCTCCCTCTCTGTTGACTTTTTCCCTAATGCCTACAAACATGCACATCTCCCCTTTCTTCGAAAAACCCTCACTTCGTCTGTCCACCCCTGTTAGCTATTGTGTTATATCTTTCCTTACTTTTGTGGCTGAATTCCTTGAAAAGATTATCCACAAGTGATGCCTCTACTTCCTTCTTTTTTTTTTTTAATTAAATTTTATGTTTATTTTTAGTTTACAACATTCATTTCCACAAGATTTTTGAGTTACAAATTTTCTCCCAGTCTTTCCCCTACACACCAACCCAAAACACAGCAATCCCACTGAATACTCCCTCCCCCAGTCTGTTCTCTCCTATATCCTCCCTCATCCCCCCTCCCACTTTCTGATAGGGCAAGATGGATCTCCATACCCTAGTGCCTGTATATCTTATTTCCCAGTTGCATGTAAAAAAAAATAATAATAATTTTTTTAAACATTTTATTTCAAAATTTTGAATTCCAGTTTCCCTTTTTCCCTCATCACCCATCCTTACTGGGAAGATAAGCAATTCAAGATAGTTCGTATATGTGTAGTTACACAGAACATTTCCATAGTGGATATACTGTGAAAGACTGACTATATTTCTCTCCATCCTCTCCCACTCCCCACTTGTTCTGTTTTCTACTTTGACCCTGTCCCTTTTCAAAAGTGTGTGCTTCTAACTACCCACCCCTCCAATCTGCCCTTGCTTCTATCATCCTCCCTGTTATCCCCTTCCCCCCTACTTTCCTATAGGGTAAAAGACCCAATTTAGTGTATATGTTATTCCCTCTTTAAGCCAAATTCAGTGAGAGTAAGGTTGATCCATTCCCTTTTGCCTTCCTGTTCTCCTCCATTGTAACAGTTTTCCCTTGCCTCTTTTATATTAGATAATTTACCCTGTTTTGTCTCACTATCTTCTCTCATTATATTCCTCTCTCACCTCTTAATTTTATTTTTAAAATATCATCCCTGGGGTGGCTAGGTGGCGCAGTGAGTAGAGCACCAGCCCTGGAGTCAGGAGGACCTGAGTTCAAATATGACCTCAGACACTTAACACTAGCCATGTGACCCTGGGCAAGTCACTTAACCCCAATTGTCCTGCCCTCCTCCTCCAAAAAGCAAAATTAAGAAAAAAAAATATATATATGTATGTATGTGTGTATGTATATATGTATGTATGTATGTATAAAACCTTCAACTATCTTCATACTGAGAAAAGTTTCATTAAGTTACAATTATTGTTTTTCCATGTAGGCAAGTAAATAGTTCAACTTTGATAAGTTCCTTATGATTTCTTTTCCCTGTTTCCCTTCTCATGCTTCTCTTGCTTCTTGTATTTGAATGTCAGATTTTCTATTCAACTCTGTTTTTTTTCATCAGGAATGTTTGAAAGTCCTCTATTTCATTGAATGACTATATTTTCCCCTAAAACATTATCCTGTTTTGCTCTGTAAGTGATTCTCGGTTTTACTTCTAGCTCCTTTGACCTCCAGAATATCATATTCCAAGCCCTTTGATCCCTTAATGTGGAAGCTGCTAGATCTTGTGTTATCCTGATTGTATTTCCACAGTATTGAATTGTCTTGTCTTGGCAGCTTGTAATATTTTCTCCTTGATCTGGGAACTCTGGCTATAATATTGCTAGGAGTTTTCTTTTGGGGATCTTTTTCAAGAGGTGATTGGTGAATTCTTTCAATTTCTGTTTTGCCTTCTGGTTCTAAAATATCAGGGCAGTTTTCCTCGAGAATTTCTTAAAGAATGATTTCTAGGTTCTCTTTTTGATCATGGCTTTCAGGTAGTCCAATAATTTTAAAATTATTTCTCCTGGATCTATTTTCCTGGTCAGTGGTTTTTCCAATGAGATATTTCACATTGCCTTCTATTTTTTTCATTTGTTTGGATCTGTTTAATAGTGTCTTGATTTCTCATAAAGTCATTAGCTTCCATTTGCTCCAGTCTAATTCTGAAGGAATTATTCTCTTCAGTGAGCTTTTGAAGATTCTTTTTCCATCTGGCAAATTCGACTTTTTAAGGCATTCTTCTCCTCATTGGCTTTTTGGGCCTCTTTTGCCATTTGAGTTAATTTATTTTTTAAGGTGTTATTTTCTTCAGTCAGGTTGTTGACTCTCTTTTCATGCTTTTCTTGCATCGTTCTCATTTCTCTCCCCAATTTTTTCTTTACTTCTCTTATTTGATTTTCAAAATCCTTCTTGAGCTCCTCCATGGCCTATAACCAGTTCATATTTTTGCTGGAAGCTTTTGATGCAGGAGTTCTGACTTCACTGTCTTCCTCCCATTCTATGCTTTGATCCTTTTTGTCACCAAAAAAGGAATCTAAGGTTTGATGGCTGTGCTTGCTTTGCTTCCTCTGCTTGCTCCTGTTGCCAGCCGGTCACTTGACTTTTGAGCTGTTTGCCATGGTAGAACTCTGCTTCCAGAGAGGAGAGCTTTGACCCAAATCTCTGGGGTTTTTGCAGCTGCTAGGGCTATTAGTTGGGTGCCCTCTCTGCTACCCCCACAAGCGCTGGCCCAATGGTCACACACTTCAGGACCACCACCCAAGACAGTGATCCAGATCCAGGCAGGTTAAAGCAAGAGCCATTACCCTCTGAATGGTCTCTTGGTCCCCCTATGATCTGCAGGCCAGAAGCTCCGAAGCAGCCATGTGGAGGCGGTTGCAGGGCCCAGGCGCCTCCGCTGCTTCTCACTCCGGGGGCAGAGGCCAGACTGTGCTCCACCCTGTCCCCCTCCCCCGCTCTCACCCCCCCAGTTCCAACCAAGGTCCACACTTGACCTTTTACTTTGTCTTTGGCATTTATGAGTTGATCTTTCTGGAAACTGCCATAGCTACTGGGGATCCACTCTCCTGAAGTCTGCTCCAGCCACTGTTGGTCAGGGCTGCCCTGGGGCTAAAACCACAGGCTCATGCGGGCTGGGCTCCACTCCCAGCGCTGCAATGGACCCTTCCTGTCCAGCTGCCTTCAGCGGGAGATTTGTTTGTCTCTGTCACTTTGTGGGTTCCGTAGCTCTAGAATTTGTTTAGAGTCATATTTTACAGGTATTTGAGGTGGTTATAGGGGGAGCCACACCGCCATCTTGCCTCGGCCCTGAGTCTCCTCTACTTCCTTTTTTACTCTCTGCCATCTAGCGTCTACATTCATCTTTCAACTGAAATTGTTCTCTCCAGAGTTGCCATTAATCTCTTAATTGCCAAATCTATGGACCTTTTCTCAGTCTCCCTCTTTCTTGACCTCTTTCATCCTTTTTCCCTTGATACCCTCTTTTCTCTAGGTTTTTGTTACATTGTCTTTCCTGGCTCTCCTCCAACCTGTCTTACCACTCCTCAGTCTCCTTTGCTGAATTTTCATGCAGGTCATGCCTGCAGAGTAATCTGTATCTGCTTGAGGTTACTCATCTCTCCAGCCTCAGTTCCTGAATTAAGGTTTCATGTAGGGGTCCTTGATTCAGTTTGGGATATTACTCAGTGTCACCTAGGTCACCTGGATTCCTGTCCTAACCTCTACCTCCAGAGGCCAGGCCTTCTTGGATCTTTGTTGTTTGGAGCTCTGGATCTTGAGGGCCTTTTGGTAGGACTGAATGCTAGAGCCTTCTGATCACCTGTAACCTGGGCTGGCCTGGTCTGCATGCTGTCATGACTGCACTGGTCCCTGACATTCCAGGTGGCCAGGGTCCACCATCTGGGTTTCCAACCTCCCTGGGGCTTTCTCTGGAGAATCTTCTGCTCATGCTATCTCAGGACACAGAGACTTGCATTCTGTAGGAGTCTCTGAACATCTCTTATCTGACTGGGAAATGTCTAGCTTGTTTACCTGTGCTGGAGCTGGTGCTAGCTTTGCCACTGGCATCGTTTCTGTTGCTCATGGGCTACTGGTTGACTTTTGGTGAAGTTCTAGAATAGAAAGCACTGTCATTTCTCATTAGATTTCTTAATCATTAAGTTGATCTGGTACACAGTTTCTAGGTTTTATGGTGGAGTAGGTATGGCCATTCCAGTAGCTATCTTGGCTGGAAATCCTATCAAATTAAGCAGCCCACATCTTCAATATCTCCCTATTCTCTCTAAGATAAAATATACATTGTCTGTTATATAAGACCTTCCAGGATGTGCTTCCAACCTGCCTTTCCAATCTTATTTTTTTTAATGTTTTATTATGCTTATTGTTCCCACAGTATTATCATTTCCCCATCTCCAACAAACCAATACAAATCTTGTCCAACAAAAACACCTGACCTTTGCAGAGCACTGCATGTTTACAAGAAGTGAATAGAAAGATATCAAAGATAGAAAAGTATATGGTCACTTTAATTATTGTCTTTAGAACACTTTGTGTGGCTCTTGACGGTGGTTGGAAAACTACAGTCCAGACCTGCCTCTTGTGTGCCCCGTGAACTAAGCATGGTTTTTGCATTGTATAATGCAATAAAACTTTATTTAAAAATGTAAAAACGATTTTAAGCTCACCTGTTTTTGCAGGCCCCAAGTTTTGGTCCAAGAGCCGTAGTTTGCCAGCTCTAGTTCTGGAGTTTTTTTATATATACGTGTGTGTGTGTGTGTGTGTGTGTGTGTGTGTGTGTGTGTGTGTGTGTTTTAGGATTTATGTAGATATGCATGTATCTTTATGTATATGTACATATGTGTATATGTATATATTATAGATGTGTATGTGTACAGACACATAGTGTAAGTATTCTGAACCAACTACTCTTCCTTACTCAGTGTATCTTACTGGTATTCTGATGGAAGGGTCTATCTACTATCAATAAGAGATAAAAAGACTTCCAGGTCCCTTCAGCTTTTGAGTTGTATAATAAAGCATCCAATAAAGATTTGCACCTGGGAAGTCACTTTGATGTGAGACAGTAACCTCTCCCCTGAGAAATGGTCTGGAACCACAGCTCTTTCTAATAAGAAAACCTGTATGATGTGCACACAGTCCTATGTGTACACAAGGTTGAATTTCAGACTAGGATGCCTGAAAGGGCAGAGTCTCAGCTAGTGACTCTCCTTTCTCATAATGGCGTAGCATTTCTTATTTCATGTTCTTTAGAAAGTAGAAAGTTTATGTGGTAGAGATATACATCTTAAGTTATACATTTTCCTTATAATTCTTTAAATGAAGCCAAACTGAGCCCTACACCCCCTTTACAGTAGTAAAATCTTCTCCCTAAACCTGTACCATTGTTTTATGTCTAAATTAATTTCCAGGTAAAAGAATAACATTGAATGCAGAAGAAATGGCTGATTTTTATAAGGAATTCTTAAGTAAAAATTTTCAGAAGCAGATGTACTATAACAGGTAGGTGTATGCTTTTTATTCCAACACAGCTGAGGAATACTGAATCCACATGGTTTGTGATTGCATAGTAGGTCACAGTCATAGTCTTTTTAAATTTAATAATCTCATCTTTATGCAAGAGACATACATTCCTGCTTCTCAGAATTTTTAAATGAAATGATCTGTTTAAACAATCTTACTTTGGCCTTCTACATGGCATAAGGAAAAGATTAAAGGTCTGAGAAGTGTCAGATAAGAAGCATCTTAGGAATGTTCCAGCCCAACCCTTTGGTTTCATAGATGAGGACTCTGAGGCCCCTGTAGGTGAAGTGACTTGGCCAAGGTAGCAAAGCCAGGATTTGAAACAGGTTTTTAGTAAAATGAGTATCTGTTGTACTTGATTTCTGTCTCCAGCCTCCGATCTGTGCACATGGCAGTGTTTTCCATGGTCACTTGCATGTAGGACCCCATGTGACCTAAAATCTTTCTGGGTAAAGCTTTTATGGAAAGTAGAGTTGAAAATAAAGAGGCCCAACCTTAAGCAAAGTTGTGAAGTGGGTGAAGGCCACAGCCTTCTCTTCTTTATCTTTTACCCATTTGGTAACATTTCCTCCCCTTTTAGGGGCCTAGTATTTTCCTGCTGTCTTCTCCTATTCTCTAGCAAAATAAGGAAAATGTCCTTGCGTCTGCAGAAGCTGAGGGACGTGTCTGTTAGTCACATAGTATGTAGCAGAGTGAAGCTTTGGTGTTAACCCTCACAACTCACTGTGAAGTTGGTGGAATTCCTTTTGTGGATTCAAGTCAGACTTCATTAATCATAGTTATTTATGTGAGCTACATGTAATTATGCCTAATGACCTTGCAATTAGACACAATAACTCATATGAATTTTATTAAATAATTTAAAGTCTTTATTACCATACTAATCCCCATCCATATGTGCTTAGTTTTTATAGCTGGTTAATAATGTAATACCCTTGTCTATTCCTTGCTTATGTACACAAAATGACAGGGAACATTGGCGATGCAGTCTTAGCCACAATTGCATAACTTTACATTTTACATTTGTAAGATCTTCTGGTGAAAAGTGATGTAAAAGTCAGTCTCGTGTGATAGATTTATTCTGAATAAACTCAGACAAAATACTTAGTGTCCTCTCATACTGATTTTCATTAAGGCGCTGCTTCCCCTTTGAATGGTCATCCGTAAATAAATTCACCAGTTTACAGAATCCTAGAACGTTAGAAGTGGCAGGGACCTTAGGGCATAGAACGTCACGACAGGTAGAGCCTTAGAGCCCGTGTTCTCCTAGACAGGGTCACACAGTGAGTGAATGATAAAGTCTCGGTTTTCAGTTTCTTAACCCCATGCGCTGCTCACTACGACATGTTCCAAAAGTTTACACGTCATTTGTTTAGAATTCAGAGCACATTTTCTCATAGAAATGATGTTACAAGTTGTGGTTAGGTTCCCAGGCCCTCCCCTGAAGCAATAGAAATTTATGTATTGTTCTCATGTGTGATGGGTGGCTGTGCAGTGTTGAGAGCAGTGGTGGAAAGCTTTATGTAATGTGTTGTTTCACATCATCTGCTTGCCATCTCTTTGCTCGTGTTTGAGCCCTTGTTTGTTGTTTCCTCCTTCTGGCCCAAGTGCTGATAAAGTTCCAGAACAGAAGTCCTGTGTTCACCCATCAGCTCACTTGGCTGAAAGTAATGGCATGACCTACATACTTATTAGCATTCTGGCTCTGAAGGGCTTAGCTTTCAGAATATGGGACCCTCACCTTGAGCTATGGCTTCTGTATGAGCATTACCAGTTGAAATTGGGAACTAGTTAGAGTGATGACAAATGCACATTTCAGCATATTATTGAGGGTTAGTTTTTAAGTCATGTAAGACTATTATTGTGTGTGAAATGCATCAGTAGTATTTGTGTTTAGGTGATCTGAAGATTGCCTTTTGGGCAATTAAAATAAAATGAATGAAAAACCATAAAATTGAGAAACCAGTAAATGAAAACAAGAACCTCTATAATCTTTCTCAGGTCAGCATTAGTGATAAATGAATCTAACCACTTTTCTCACCATTGTTGGGGAGGAGGTGGACCCTTTCTTTTCTTCTTTGAGTATGAAATGTGTTGCTTCTGTAAATAGGCTGCCAGGATCAGGCATTGTGGATGCATGCAGTGCAGCCCCCCTCAGCTCCCACAGAGCTTGTCCAAGCACTTCATTGCCTATTCAACATACCCCTTGTCATTCATCTCCAGAGTCTCTTTTTCCCAGAGAAAGCTTTCTAAAAAGTGTGTAGAAAATCCATCAAATTTCTGTATTTCCTCCAGAGGCCACAAATGTTCCTTTTTTCTTGGAAATCCAAGTCAGGAATGGAGCTTGCATCACCAGAATAAGCAAAGGTAGTTGGACATTTTGAAGGCTAACAAAGTTCTTAGGAGAATGATAGACCAAGTTTAATAAAATGAAACTTAATAAAGGTAAATGTACAATCCTGCATTTGGATTTTTAAAAATCAACTTCATAAATATAGGATGGAGAATACAGAGCTAAAATTGGACAAAGGCTGGAGGGCTTTAGTGTACTGCAAGCTCCATAGGATCAGCAGGGTAGCTGATTCTGAGTCAGTAAAGGCTTAAAGGCAAATCTCTGCTTCAGAGTAAGAAATGCTGCCCCTCCAGGTAGTCAGTTCTCATTACTGGAGGTGTTCAAGTGGAAGCTGGATGATATTCTGTTAGGTATTCTAGTACTGCTACTTCCAGCTGTGAAATTCTGTGATTCCTGTAATTATTTTTTTCAAAAATATTATTTTTGAATATTAGATGATTTTTATAAAAAAGACCTCTTTAATGATAAATGCCTTCCATTTCCTTCCTCCTGTCTTGTTGTAATAAATATTCAGTGTTTGGGGCATTTTAGGGAAAGGGGAAAATTATTAACAAAGGAGGATGGTAAGCCAAACTCTTTTTAAGTTTTGGTGCTGAGTCTTTTCTCTAATGCTTAGAATATTAATCATAAGCTACTATTATATATAACATGTAATGTTCCTTGTTCTTTTTCTTGTGGTAAAATCTAGAGACTGGTACAAACGTAATTTTACTATCACCTTGTTCATGGGAAGAGTAGCCCTAGAGAGAGTCTGGAGAAAGCTTGGATTCAAACGGGTCAAGAACGCTTAGAAGCTGACCTACGTCTGCCTTCACCAGCTCCCGTGCTGGCCATCGGGGTCAGGCACTGTTGTGACTGTGATAACCTATTTACCTCAAACATCATTGTATCATATGGAAGTGACTGACAAACTCAGCGTATGTGGATGATTTAAAAAATGTTTTTTAAGTGTAACAAAAAGTCTTTCAGAAGTTTTTCCATTGAAGGTCACTTTTGTATTCCCTCCCACAACAACCCAAGCAATTAAAGTAATTTGCATGAACTGGAGCAGATTGCAGAAGATTTATTTTGGGGCAGAGGTGTGGCCCAGAGAACCCACAGGTCTCAGCTCGCTTTTGCTCTGCGTGACTTTCTTCCTGATGGAGATAAGTAATATTATGGTCATTTTAATTCCTGAGTTGGCAGTTTGGGGGTCAGCATGTTTTGAGATGATACTCAGGCTCTGTAATTCATTGTGCCAGATGTGCCTCACACATACTTTTAAAGTAATTGGCGTCCCCCTTGTCAGGTAATCACTTACAGTCTGAGGTAATTAAGCTATCATAACATTAACTATCCCCAGAGCATATATTCACATGCTGATCAGACATGTTGGGTGCCAAAGCTTTAAGAAATACTTAGTACTTATTTTGCAATGAATATCCTTTGAAACAAACGTTTGAAGTATGACTGTGCTGTAATTAAAAAGTTGTGGTTTTTTTTTAACAAATATAAAAGAATGTACACTTCCAAATGTAAGCATTAGTATTGTTCAAAATATTTCTGGAACTCCTCTCTAGAATTTACCTCCTAGTCTTTTGAACATTTTCGTTTGTAGCACATCATTACCCTTGAAGGGTAATTGGAATTTTTGAAACATTGAGAACCATGTCTAGCAAATGAAGTGGGTGATACTGCTTGTTGGGACAGTTTGGGGTTCCAAACAAGCTGAGATTCTAAAATAATAAGTGGTTTTCTTCTGTAGCTGGTTAATCTGGCCCTCAGTGTCCCAAAAGAGGTTTCTGGAATTGCCTTTAAGATTCCTTTTAACTCTGAGTTCCTGTGTTTTAAAACAAGGGCAAAATGGCAGCCATGAGTGTATCTCTGTCTAAAGATGACTACTTTGAAAAGAGGAAACACACTTATATAAATCCTGGTCTGCCAGTTCAACTGATCGCGTTGCTTTAAAATTACATTTTGAGCTAAAACCTGCAGTAAAGGCCACGTTAATCAGCAGTGCTCTCATCCTGTAAGCCACTCAAAGTTGTGAGCACGTGGCAGAGGACATTAACTTTTCTCTGTCATGATTTCTGTCACCATCTCATTGCACTTGCTGCCTGTCTGCAGGGCTTTTTAGGACCTCACCATGCCCCAGTCAGTGTGGAGCTAGCAGAGGAATTGAACTTCCCAGCTCTTCTGGTGACTGATACCTCAACATGATTATATTCTTCTGGTCTCTTTTCCTCTACAGCCCAGAAAAGGGCAGGTAGATTTTAAGGAAGGAAAGATATTTTTGAGGTAAATGTTCAATATGGGAGGTAGACACATAGTCCTTGCCTCAGAGACACAGATTTATTCTCACTGTAGAATTAGTAGTTGTTAAATTCCACTTAGGGAGCAAATGATTGGCAGGTGTGAAGGAATGGGACATCTAAGAATGGCAGTGGAGAAGGCACGTTTTTAGCTGTGGAAATATGAAAAGACAGATGATCAGACGATTCAGATATAGAGAGCTCTGAGGACTTTTTGATGTTATTCTCTGCTGCTAAGGCTTACAATTTAAGACCAGGAAATGGTTTTGGGAATGGTTTTGTGTGTTTTACTTGGTTTTTCTTTTCTTTTTTTAATTAAAAGAAGTAATTTAATATTTATCTTTAGGCAGAGAAAATAAAAATGGTTATTTTATTTTTAAATGTAACTGAGAAATCATATTTTTCTTCAAAGATTCAGTTCAATCCATATTTATTAGAGTGTCAGAGCTGGAAAGGACTTTAGAGATTTAGTCCAGCTTCTTGTTTCAAAATAAGGAAACAGGTCCATAGAGCAGGACTTGCTCGAGGTTGAGCAGTACGTTGGTGGCAGAGCTAGAACAAGACCCCAGTGACCAGATTCTCAAACTATTATTTTTTTATTTTCTATCATATCTTGCTGCTTTCCATCATGTGTTTTATGTTATCTTAATCCACTCTACATCAAATATTTCAATGATGTGTGGTTTTCTCAGGTGGGCCCTCCTCCTAGTAATGGAGATCACAGTTCTTTTATGCCTTGGTTTGGTATTGGAGAGTTGGTGTGGCTGAAAAATTCATTACCTGGTAGCCATTTAATCCAGCTGCTGCTTGATGAGTCTTTCTGAACTAACCAGCACACAAACAGATCTGTTACCTGTTGTTGAAACCATTCCAGCCTATTAAGGCTTGCCAGGACTTATGTTCCCCTAGCATAGCATTTGAAAAGCCTGGATCACCTGCATGCCTCAACAAGGCTCTTTAATCCATTAAGTTTGCTTAATAGCCTGTGATCTCTATGCTGCTGTGACAGCAACATGCATGTTGACCTAGTAAAAGAAGCTATTTTATCTTATCATCCCATGGGCTTAAATCATCCCAGTGGTGAAGGGACAGACTAGCACTGATTAATACTTGCCAAGCAGTGCTACCAAATAAGGTGTCATTGTGCTTTCAACACAAACCCCTGAAAAGTAAGAATGAAGAGTTCCAGTACTCTGGTATTGGCTCATTGAAAGTTTTCATGTAAATATTGTGGTCCTCTCAAGAAGAAAATTACAGAACATATGTTGAAAAATTCAAGACATCTGGCTTAAATTCATGAAAGAAAGAAAATGTTTCCAGTTTCACAATAGGTTGAAGCTTATTGTCAAGGCCCTTTGAAGTTTGAAGTTAACAGGAGCTGGTTTTTAAAATATCATACCCTTTGACTATTCTGTTCTGGTCAGGGGTTCTGGAGCTTTTTTGAGCAGAGAGCTCCTTGCAGATCTGTGCCTTCACCTTTGAAATCTGGCCTAACCTCTGCTGAATTTGTATGCCTTTGTCATTTGTGTTGAGGATGTCTGGCGCTGAGAAAAGACCATACAGTATAATGGGGAAAGCACCAACCTGAGAGGGGAATTCTAATTCTGGCTCTGATACTTCATCTTTGTGTGATCTTAGGAAAGTCACTTCTTTCTATACCCCAGGTTTCTCTTTTCTAAGGGGTCTATATTCTCCCAATATTTTTTTCATTTTATAGAGCTTTTGTTGACAGGATGCTTTTAGCAACTGAGTACATAAATATGATTACCAAAATCAAAATCGATCTGATCATCTTTTAAAAAATAATGGTCACGTCTTAATGCCAAATGTTAACTTGATTCTTTAGTGTCAACTGTGTTTATTACTAGAAGTATAAATGTGCTGATGGAATTGATAGGAAATGAGGAGGTACTCTGGCTTTAATCTTTTCCTGAATTATAAATATTTGAGCTAAGCAATCATTTTAATGTTACCTCATGCCACAGATAAACAGAAGCAAATAATTTCGAGGTCATTTTGAATTGACCTTGATGTCTATGTGTTCACACACAAAAAGTTTTTTAGATAATTTCTTTTTAAAAGAAAATCTTCCTCTCAATTTTCTGTGGCATCATAAATAACCATCTTTGGCTTTTAGGACTTAACTTTAGTTGTATCAGTACTTGAATTTTTAAATATTTGTTAGTGGTTACAAATGTTTTATTTTCCATTTTGGCTTTATTCACATGTTTCCGTTTGATTGTAAATGATTCTGTTAGCTGCACTTTTAAAAAATTAAATTAAAAATTCTCTATTTTCCATTTCTTATTTTTGGTGGTTTTTATAGAGATCACTTCACCTTCACTTTTGTAACAAGGAAATGCCGATATCAGACTGCAGTGAAGATGACAATCTTCCCTGCCTACCTTAGAGTGAGAATCCAAAGTGAAAGAGTTGGGGAGGACCAGCATGTCCAGGCTAGAAGGGACCTTAGAGTCCCAGTGCCTGAGCTGAGGATCAGAGCTGGAAAGGACCATGGACCCCCGGGAGCCATAGAATGTCCACTGAAAGAACCTGCTGACCAAATGCCAGATCCCTTATTTATGCCACACATCCTCATAACATAATCTAATATTCTGTCTTCAGTCCCTTCATGTGGAAAACAAACCCAGATTGAGGAAAAGGCACTAGTGTGTTAGTGGCAGAGCCAAGGCTAGAGTACACATCTGCTGTGTTCGTAGCAAGTGGTTCTTCAGCTGGACTTCCCCTGTTCAGTATTCTGTAAATCATGAAGGGCCTTGCTAGTTATAAAGCTCTGTGTTCTCAAAAGGTATTAGTACAGTGCCTGTTATTAAAGTAGCAAAAACTAAAGTGCGACTCACTACTTCAGGGCAATCCATGCTATCTCCAAAAGCAGAAGTTGGACAAGTGCATAATTTAAGTTATTTTTTATCCAAACAAGCACCATGTTGGAAAAATCCACCTGTAGAAGATAAGGCAGTGGCATGTTACAACTGTTCCCTTTAAAGTTCTGTAAAAAGCTAGTTTCCCAGGCCCCAGCAAAGGCAATGACTTTAGGACCGTGGTGTTCTGGCAAATACTGAGATGACCGAAGCTTATTTAAAGATGGCTTCAGCTGTGCCCTTTCTCACTAAATGGCCCCAGAAGACAGGAACCCTTCTGAGTGTACCCTTGTATTAAATGTATTTTTGGTGACTTTCTTCTCATGGGCCCAATGCAGTGGAAGGCACACAGTGGATTCAGTATGAATCTGTTTATGATGGTGATAATTCGCCTTATTTTAATACATTTAAGGTTTCCACAGCACTTTACCTATGCTTCTTAGGATCACAGGGTTAAGAATTGGAAGGAACTTTGAGATGAATGTTTTCCCCACCCGTGCCCCTACCCTTGTTACATCGATGATGCCCAAAGAGGTGAAAGAATTTGCCCATGGTCACACAGGTAATAAAGCAGAGTCAGGATTCAAACCCAAGATATCTGTTTACAAATCTAGTACTTTTTCCCCTGTATCTCATTATTTCTCACCAGTGCTGTTTGTACTTCACTTGACTCTAGACTCCCAAGAACCACAGGTTTCCATGTGAGGTATTTTGGAAGATGTGTCCTTCAGTTGACTTGAATTCCTATCTTAATTTAGTTGGAGACCCTTAGTTTGAACCAGGCAAGGAATATGCATTTTAAAAGCAAAACATTTGATCAGGACTAAAATGCAAAGGAAAAGGTGAAATTACACTTAGTACCCACTCCCAATGAGTACAAATTCATCCCCAGTTTTCTCCAGAATGAGAATCCGTATCCCCATCAGTGCTCATGCTTCCAAAATGAGGATAGGTATTTCTCCCTCTTTCTCTCTCTGGAATCACAGTGGAAGAAGTGCCTTCAGGGTAGGCATCCTTGCTTGAAGAGTGTGCCTCCTGACATCAGGTACCTCTGACTCAACTCTCCTCTGTGGGTTGCTCTTTCTTCTTGCTTCGTGGGTCTTAGAAACACACCAGATATTGTCATTACAGTGTCTCCTCCATGTGGTTTCCCTCTCAGAAATCTCTTCATACCAGTAACCATACCAGTTCCTTGTGATACAATTGTCCTGCACTTGAGACACATGGTCATATTTGTAATGGAGTCTTGGGGACTTCTCCCAATGAAGAATCTTTCTCTGGGTCCACATATGAAGATAGATATGGTCAGATATACAACTGATACCTTTTCATCCATTCAGCCTACTTTTAAGTGCCTACTTAACACTTCCAAATACTAGAGGATCTAGATATATGTCATCACCCTTGGCAACTGGGGGGTTACTTTCTAGAAGAACATATTCCATCTCTTGACAATAATCAGTTTCTCACAAATACACTATACTAATATTGTGACCGGTTTTAGCAACTTTACCCCTATGAGTTGGGACCTTCATAACATCCTGCTTCCTTTATATATTTCTTTTTTTTTTTTGAGGGAAAAAGGGCAATTGGGGCTAAGTGACTTGCCCAAGGTCACATGGCTAGTTTTTTTGTGTTAAGTATCTGAGGCCGGATTTGAACTCAGGTCCTCCTGACTCCAGGGCCAGTGCTCTCTATTCACTGTGCTATCCAGGTGCTCCTGCCCTGTATATTTCTAAAAGGTTCAGAGTTTGACTAAAAATTTTTGGACCCTAAGCAAACTTTACATTACATCACCACCTCAATTTATAAGCTGATCAAAGATCATGGGATTTTAGAAATAGAACTGAAAGGGACCTCAGGGATGATCTCATTCAAACCTCTAGATCATGAAACGAATTCGTAATGATTGTCAATGGGCTCCTGGGTGGACCCCCAGGCAAAGTGTCATTTCACCAATTTCCTGTAGGATGTTTCTTGGATCTCTACAGACCTTGGCTTGGATTCCTCCCTTAAGCTTTTAGTTTCCAGCATCTGTTTCTGCCCTTTCCATTCCTGAGAAACTTTGGTTCCTTATCAAGCCTGTCTCTCTTCTCCAGGTGATTTCCCTAAAGGCGCAGTGATTGCCCTACTTCTGGATCCCAAGATTTAGAGACGGAGGGGGGAGAAGGCAGTAAACATTTTTCATGCCTGCTATGTGCCCAGCACTTTACATTATTTTATTACATTTGATTCTCATAACAACCCTCTGAGATAGATGCTGTTATCATCTCCATGTTATAGTTGAAGAAACTAAGTCAAACAGGTTTTAGGTGACTTGCCCAGGGTCATACATCTAGGACGTGTCTGAGGCTGGATTTTAACTTTTGGTCTTCCAGACTCCAGGCTGAGCACACCAGCTGCCTTAGAGATCATCTGTTCAGATTCATTCATTTTACAGACCTAGAGGGGTTGAGGGACTTGCCTACTCTCACACAGGTAAGTAGCAGAATTGTACGTCTTACTGCACACAGTTATCTTATTTCAGTCTTTTTGCAGGGTTCATTTTGTGTAGTGTGTGTGTGTGTGTGTGTGTGTGTGTGTGTGTGTGTGTGTAGGATATATAGACCCCTTGCTTTAAAAATAATGAATAATTTAACCCAAAAGGAGTGCTGCAAATTGGCATTCAATTTGAACATTTTTCTTAAATTCAGAATTTGATCAAAAGATTCCAAAGGCATAAAATGCTCTGATAGACTCATAGTGAGATACGTCATATTGAAATACAAATACAAGAACCATAGCCCCCTATACTGAGTATCTTCAACACTTAAAAGATCTTTGATCCCACCATCGCAAATTTCAGCTTCTCCAAATGTTAGTTTTGATGACCCTGCCAAAATGACTCCCTGCTGACCACTCCTCTGGTGATAAGCCTATCTCCATTAGACCAGGCCACTCCTCAGTGTCAGCATACATACAGTCTATGGCTGGGCCCACACTCCTATCCTTTGTAGCTTGACTTTACTAGCGTAGCTTTCAAAGCCCCAGGGTTACTTCCATGCCTCCTTGAGACAGGGACCCAACGAGGACATCAGTGGAGATTACGTTAACTACTTTGCTTTAAATTTACTATTTAGGGTTCTACTATTATGTTGTCATTAATGTTTTTCATGCTATATTACAGGAAACATTTTGACAACAGTTGTTTTTTGGCATTTGTTAATTCTTCAGATGCCAGGAAGTACCCAGGCTATGAGTCTCCAATATACTCATGCAAAAAGTCTGTGGTTTAAAAGAAACCTTGATCATGGGCCATTATGTGTTGATACCTTAGCTTTGGTTGTTGTGATCTGTACCATCGGAGAGCACTGACAGTGATGAAATTATGAAACCCTGGAACTATCTCGGTCTGTTTTAGTCTTGTGTCCCCTCTAGAGAATATTTGAATGAATCTTTTTCTCAATTACATCATTCTAAAATGACTAATTTAGGCTTTTTGTACAGTGATGGGAAGGGCTTGTGTTCGAAGAATTCTTTATTTCCTGCTGGTGCTGGCCCTGATTCAGCCTTCGAGGTGCTTATTCCAGTTCAAAGGGCTTAGAAAGGAAGTGTCAGCTGCCTCATATCTCTCAAAACAATAATAAATGCACCAAATGAAGTAGAAGAACTAACACAGAAAAGGGGGAAAAGGAAAGAAAACCTCACAGGAAAAATCACCCAGGAAAAAAGAGAAAAACTTGAGGAAGGGAGTCAGAAAAAAAGGCCCAATAGAATAAATACTGAAAAACATGAAGCAGAATCTCCAGAAGCAAAGGACAAGATAGAAATACTGACCTCTGGAAGAGAATGGACACACTGCAAGAACCTCCTGAGTGTGGTCATCATAGTTTTAAGGTTTGCAAAGCTCTCTGCATTTATTATCTCATTTGGTTCTCTAAAGTAGGCCTTATTATTGTTATTCCCAATTTACAGATGGGCAAACTGATGTTCAGAGAGGTTAAGGTGGTGCAGTGGATAGAGTGCCACAATCTATAGTCAGGAAGACCTCAGTTCAAATCAGACCTCAGGTACTAGTTGTGTGACCCTGGGCAAGTCACTTATTCCTGTTTGCCTCAGTGTCCTCATCTGTAAAATGAGCTGGAGAAGGAAATGTCAAACCACTCCAGGATCTTTGCCAAGAAAACCCCAAATGGGGTCATGAAGAGTCAGACATGATTGAAACGACTCAACAACAACAACCTAGAAACCCAAGTTAAAAATACTTATGTAATGACTTTGTAACAAGTCCTCCTAGACAGTTCCAATTCATGTTGTATTGATACAGATAGCTAGAATACTAGAGACATAACTTGAGAAACCCAATATTACTTTTCAGAAGCCAGAAATCTAACTTGAAATCAGTGTCATAACTACATTGTCAAAAATACAATTGGATCACTCAGATTCTTTAAGTATTAGCCTAAATAGTGAGAATTAAACTGGGGGAATCACTCTAGTAATCACTATGAAAGTAGAAATCAAATATATAACTACATAGCAATAAATCTACCTGGTAAGCTCTAAACTATGTTGCATTGTTCTAGATGGCTAAAATTATCTATGTCTAACTCAAGAAATCAAATATGGCCCCTAGAACCCTAGAAATCTAGGGAGAAGCCTGAATCAGATTAAGATGTAATTGGCAAATATGTAATAAAAAAAAAAAGATAAAACATAGGTAACATCACACACATGTGAATGTACACATGTGATATTCACACATAATGCAGATATATGTATATATGCAATATACATGTGTATAGATATGCACATATGTATCAATAAGTCTGTCTTGAAAGATCTAATGTTTGTTGGCTTGTGACAAAGTTGTGAACAAATAAAGAATTGACCCAGGAAACAAGGAAACTCATATCCATAAACAAATGGGATGATAGAAATGTAATTATATACTAATAAGCCCATGCAGAAGACTCTAAATAGCCTAAATATTGTAAATGTAGCTGAAGGTTTCAAATATTTCCATGGCTCTATGGCAATGAAGGCTTTGGTTGGAATTTCTGGGGAATGAGCCATCCCCTCCCCAATTGTGACTACACTTGACCTGAGTGGGCTATCCTCTGCACTCTACCTTCTCCCTGCTCAACTGAATTTTCCATGGGCACAAGAGCTTCTATTTACAGATGATCAATTGCTATAACTAAATTAATGAAGACAATGGCAGTAAAACTCAGATTAAAGCATTGGACTGTATCAGTACTAACTGATAAAACATATATTTGCCCTTTAACAAACAGAAAGCTAAGACCTAAGGGGCTAAAGATTTAAGAACATATTCAGGAGAAGAGATTGAAGAAGAGTTGGATTAATACCCCATGAGCTAAATCACCATGGTCTCTTGTAAGTGAATAGATCTCTTTTGTGGGAGAGATAGCAAAATAGGAAGTTATGCAAAGAGCTGAGAGACAAGAGGAAATTGGCATTATACTTTCACTCATTCCATAGGTAAACAGAGAAAGGATAGTAATTTCCTTAGTCTCTGAACAAGAGTGGGGTTGTAGCAGGATAAGATGAAAGCAGCAGTGGGGGAAGACTGAGATATGGGGAATAAGAGGCAGTTTTGCCCCTGAAAGGAAAACAAAATAGTTCAACCTCAAAAGTATTCGTATAGGCCAAATGTGGTAAAAGGCATGTGTCTCTTTGTTTCTTATTATGTTCAAAGAAAAATAAGCAATTTTTCTTTTTTAAAAAAAAATTTACTTATTTTTGGTTTACAACATTCATTTCCACAAGCTTTTGAGTTCCAAATTCCGCCCCCCCCCCCACTGCCACCAAGATGGTATGCAATCTGATATAGGCTCTACATATACATTCACATTAAACATTTTCACAATAGTCATGTTGCAAAGAAGAATTATAACCAATAGAATGAACCATGAGAAAGAAGAAACAAAACAAAACAAAAAAGAGAGAGCAAACAGTCTGCTTTGGTCTGCATTCAGACTCTGTAATGCTTTCACTGGATATGGATGACATTTTCCACCATGGGTCTTTTGGAGTTGTCTTAGAATCTTGCATTGCTGAAAAGAACCAAGTCTATCAAAGTTAGTCATTGGCGGGCAGCGAGGTGGTGCAATGAATAGAGCACCAGCCTTGGAGTCAGAAGAACCTGAGTTCAAATACATCCTCAGACACTTCACACTAGTTGTGTGACCTTGGGCAAGTCACTTAACCTTAAAAGCCCTGCCTTCCTCCTCCAAAAAGCCAAAAAAAAAGTTAGGCATTGCACAATGTGGTTGTTACTGTGGACAATGTTCTCCTGGTTTTGCTCCCCTCACTCAGCATCAGTTCCTGTAAGTCCAGATTTTTCTGAAGTTGCCTGCTCATCATTTCTTATGGCACAATAGTATTCCATTACATTCATATACCACAACTGGTTTAGTTATACCCCAATTGATAGTCATCCTCTCACTTTCCATTTCTTGGCCACCACAAAGAATGCTGCTATATTTTCATACATGTGGGTTCTTTTCCCATTTGTGTGATCTCTTCAGGATACAGTGGTGTTGCGGGATCAAAGGGTATGCACATGAAAAATGAACAATTTTTCAAAGTGAGAAACAGAAGTCTTATTATGAGCTGGGCCTTAGGAATGAGGGTGATCCTGTTAAAGCTCAGGGGTAGGACTCGGGGTTACACCCATCCCAGGACACTCCTTTTCAGCATTGCTTCCTTCATGAATTGATGTTTCTAAGAATGAGACATGTCAGGAAAGGAGACAATAGTGAATAAAACACAATCAGTGTTGTGTTGGAGGTAGGCTGATGCTGACTTGAGAGAGCTTGGTTGCTAAATTTTCACCCTGAACATTCACACCCCCAAATTAGTAAATACTATAAATTAGAACTTGATTTAATGTTTTGTAGATTATCTAGATATAGAAAAGTGATGGAGAAAATGTGAATGATGCAGGTTAAACTTAAAAGTATGTCTGCGGTGCCTTTCCCCCACCTCCTACCCCTGCCCCAGAGAACTGGTTGTTAAACATTTACCAGTATATTACTACATGCAGCATGCAGTGATATAGAAATAGAATAGGAGGAATTCAAAGTTAGTGATCCAGAAACTCTATCATCCTGAGAAAAACAGAGAATAAAGAAGGAACATAGCATGTGAATTAGCAAAGTACAACACTAATTTGTGTTAAAACACATAAAAAGTATATTATTGTTATATAAACACATATCCATTATATTATTATAAAGATACATATCTAAAATTAAAAGCCAATATTATTTGCAATGGGGAAATAAGAGAAACATGCCTAAGAAATATAGGCATAGAAAACAAAGATGTCTCCTTTCCCCACTATTATCTAATATGATTTTATAAGTGCTCACTGTAGCAGTAAGATGAGAAATAAAGTCACAAACCCTGACAAAGAAGGATGAAGTTATTCATATTTGCAAGTGACAGAATGGTCTACTTAGAAAACCCCAAAGAATCAGAAAAGAAACTGAGACCTTTAATGGTTTCAGGAAAGTAGAAGAATACAAAATTAACCCACAAAAATCAGCAAAATCTAGGAGAAAGGGGCAGCTAGGTGGTGCAGTGAATAGAGCACCAGCCCTAGAGTCAGGAGGACCTGAGTTCAAATTTGACCCCAGACATTTAACACCAGCCATGTGACCTTGGGCAAGTCACTTAACTCCAGTTGCCCTGTCCTCCCCCCTCGAAAAAGAAACAAATATATAGGAGAAAAAAATAGAAAGAAGGGAAGAAAGGGAATAAGCTTTCATTAATCATGTTATGTGCTGGGTATTGTGCAAAGTCGTTTACAAATAGGATCTTACTTGTTCCCCGCAACAGCCTTGTGAGGTAGGTACTGTTTTTATCCCCATTTTACAGATGAGAAAACTGAGGTAAACAGCTGGTAAGTAACTTGCCCAGGATCTCATAGCTAGGAAGTGTCTGAGGCTGGATTTGAATTCAGGTCCTCCTGACTCCAGGCCTGGCACCATACCCACTGTGCCACCTAGTTGCAAACCCCCTTACTGGAGTGGTTTGCTGTTTCCTTCTCCAGTGGATTAAGGCAAACAGAGGTTAAGTGACTTGCTCAGGTTCACACAACTAACAAGATTCGGAGGCTGTATTTGAACTCAGTTCTTCCTAACTCCAGTCCACTGAGCCACCTAACTGCCTCAAAATCATTTAGTAGTGGTTTAAACTAGAAAAGTGTGTTAATGGATAAGCAAAAATCAGAAACAAGCAAACGTAATAATCCAACGTTCAATAAACGCAAGGACTTAAACAGCTCTCCGCTTGGTAAGAACTGCCGAGGAACAGCTAGAAATCAGCTTGGTGACAGATGGCTTTAGACCAGCAGCTTATGCTGTATAGCAGGGGAAGTTCCAAATGGACACCTGACAAACATAAAAAGTTACATCATAAAAAAAAAAACCAAAAAACAACTGGAGAAAAATGGAATGGGAGCATCCTTCATAACTAAAGCTAATGGGAGAATTCTTAACCAAATAAAGGTTAGAGATCACAAAAGGTAAAACAAGTAATTCCAGTTACATGAACCCTTTGGAAACTTTTGCATAAAGTCAATGGTAAAGCTAGAACAAATAGGGAAACTCTACACTGTGAACACATCTTTGTATAAAACATCTCTGATAAGATTCTGATGTCTGAGACAGAAGGAGATTTACACAAAAAATATAGGACCCTCAGTTGCTTGTTCCTTTCTCCACTACAAATTATTTTTATTTTATATTCACTTATATGTGTACATGGGGTAGCTAGGTGGCTCAGTGAATAGAGCACTGGACCTGAAGTCAGGAAATTTCTTCCTCAGTTCAGAACTAGCCTCAGACGCTTCCTGTGTTACCCTGAGTAGGTCACTTAACCCAGTTTGCCTCAGTTTCTTCATCTGTAAAGTGAGCTAGAGAAGGAAATGGCAAACCACTCCAGTATCTTTGCCAAGAAAACCCCAAATGGGATCATGAAGAGTCAGACACAATTGAAAATGATTGAGCAACAAAACTATTAATTACTCCGTGAAATATTTCTTCAGATAGCTAATGCTAAATAAAAATCAAAACATCTCAATTGATGAACTGAAAGTTGAGTGGCTGGTTATTTTCTGTTTTTTTAATTGGGTGATTGCATGAAAACTCACATGAAGAATGTTTTCTGTTGTCATAATTTCCTCTTTTTCTTACATTTCCATCACAGGGGGAGTTATCAAGGCCCTTGCCTGATCTGCTCTAGCTAGAGCGCACCTCTCTTGAAGCATACATGGAACTGAATTGAACTGTCCTGTCCATTTCCAAGCATCCATTTGCTCATCACCAAAGGATGATCCGTCAGGGGAAGGGAGAATGTATCAAGGAGTATTGACCACTGAACCAGTATAAAGAGCTAGGAAGAGTTGCCTGCTCAGTAGACGTTGAAAGAAGTGGTTCACATCCAGCCTCTGGCCCCCTTGGCACCTGGAGTATGGGAACTTTACAGAGCCTCTCTCTTGGACTTCCTTCCCATAGATGGACAATGGAGTAAGGTCTCTCTCCCTCCCAAAAGCTTTAGTGGCAGCAGGCACGCGTACTGTTTAGGCTACAGATCCTGGGCTTTGGCTGCCTCTTCTGTTTTGTGTTTCTTTCTTTCAACATAAGGGATCAAAGAGCAAACCACAGTAAAGATGGATGGGATGGGTGTTTCTTGCTTTGAATGGAGCCTTGGTGAGTTAGAAAGTTTGGAAATCCCTGGGTTTCTCAGGCAAGGCTGACTGTCATCAGGAGGAGTTTTCTGTAACATATATCCTTCTCAAAAAAAGAAACCCAAAACAAAAAAATAGGAACCACTCCCCCTCCCCCCTCCATGGAAGATGCCTGGCTGGCCAAAAGACATGGACTTTGAGTGAGGTGTTCAGAAAGTACAGAGTCAAGGTAAAGGTGAGATGCCTATCCAACAGTCTCACTAAGTGATTCATGTTTCATTTAAGTATCATTCTAGAAGAATATAGAAGGAATTATAGGTGATTGTTCAGTTATTTTTAAGTAATGTCCAACTCTTCATGACCCCAGTTGGGGTTTTCTTGGCAGAGATACTAGAGTGGTTTGCCATTTCCTTCTCCAGCTCATTTTACAGATGAGGGAACTGAGGCAAACAGGGATAGGTGACTTGCCCAGGGTCACACAGCTAAAAAGTGTCTGAGGCCAGATTTGAACTTGAGAAGATGGATCTTCCTGACTCCAGGTCAGGCACTCTATCCATTGTTTCGTATAGCTCCTCCTATAGGGTTTGTACCATGTTCTTAGTTTTTGTCAATGTGCACTTAGCACTCTTGTGTTTTAAGCCTTTCTTTTGTAGTGGAGGAAAGAAATAGTCTCTGATACCTGACCTACCTTGTACATTGAGTACCTCTATCATGTCTTTTGGAAAGATCCTAGACATGAGCCAAACCTAAGTTTTCAAATGATTTTACCCAGAACTCCTAGTTGGGGGTGAGGAGTGAGGTAAAGGACCTGAGACAACAAGAAAGAACCTCATGTCAGTCTTTAGAGCCACGGCTCCCTGTAGGACTGAACCCCATCTGTGTCTGAACCCTTTAGTAGGAGAGGGGTCACAGCTTTTGCCAGCTTTATGGTCAGTCTTTCTGGACCAGCCCCTGACTACGTTAAATGACATTTTGCTTGTAGTTGAAAAAAAAACAACCAACATTGCTAAAGAGAGATAGCTATGGAGAAGTGGGGAAATAGCTGTCCTCAGAGTCAGGAAGACATAGTTCCAGTCCCCTTGCTGACACATAGTGCCTGTGGGACCCTGGACAAGCCATCAACTTCTCAGTGCCCCAGGCAACTATGATTATAAATTTCAAAAAAGGTGCCAATCTTCCCTGGTAGATAGCATTTACTTGCTGGAAATTCCCTGAGTTAAATCACATGTCTACTCACCATAGACTAGCACCACTCTCCCTAACCCCCTCCCCCCAAAATAGAAGACTAGTGTTTATTAAAGAATTGGAAACAAAACATGCCTGTCTGTTGGGGAAAGACTAAACAAAGTACAGTAAATAAAAATGATGGAATATTAATTACTGTGCCCTAAGTAGCAATGACTGTGAAGAGTTCAGAGAAAGGTTTATGTGAACTCAGTCAGAGTAAAGAAAACAGAACCAGGAAAACATATATACAATAAACAAATTTGGCATCGAAAGAAAAAGAACATACAAACTGAAACAAATTGCTATAGAACTATAATGACCAAACTTGGCATAGGAGAAGAGATTAAGAAAATGTCCCTCCTTCACACCCTTCCTTGCGGAAGTGGGTGGCTGACTTATAAGAGTGTGGAACATTATACTGGTTAGTCTTTTGGTTGATCTTGCTGAATTTCCTCTCTCTCTCTCTCTCTCTCTCTCTGTCTCTCTCTCTCTCTCTCTCTCCTTCTGTCTCTCTGTCTCAGTCTCTCTCCCTCTCCCTCTCTCTCTCTCTCCCTCCCATCCTCTCCCCCTTTGCACTCTGTCTCTGTCTTTCTGTCTCTCTTCTTAAAATCTTTGTTACAAGGGATGACTCCCTGGGGAGGGGAGGGAGGAGGAATATATTTGAGGGAAAAAAGGCAATGTAAAAACAAAAAAAAAATAAAAATAAAAATTTCAAAATAGTGTTGTCTCTTCAAAATACAATACTCCTCCATTGCACTGTCTCATATCAAAATACAGATAATTATTGTTATTGTTAGCATTGTTTACTAATATCAGGTAACCTGACTGGTTACTCTTTTATTAAAAACTTAGTGCTGAACATCAGTACAATGAACTAAACTTGCTAAGTAACTTTTTACATTTAATTCAGTTCATTTCAACATATACAACTTTCCAAAGTCACTCCAGGTTGTTTGAGATTCTTTTTGTTCATCCATTCATTCTCACTTTCTTATATAATCATAGTTAGATGATTAGAATTTATTTAGATGGGAAATTGAGATTTGAAGATGAAGAAAGGAAGCTTTTTAAATTTTTAACCAAATTTTTAACCAAAGCTGTAATACTGATCTTTGGGAAAAAATTTGAAAGTCAATATTTTGACCTCTCTGGAATTCCAATATACATCATTTTGAACAAAATATTTTGCTAGCACAAGGTTCAAAATGTGCTTTTGCTACAACTCTGTATTATAATCTGTTTTGTTATCCAAGTAATCCAGTCATCTAAGTATATAAACTTATTATCCCTCATTTACAGAAGATAATATCAAAACAAAGTGAAGTGACTCATTTGACCAGGATCATACAGCTGAAAAATACAAGAGCCGGGATATGAGCCTGAGTTTGCTGTTTTTCCAATTTTCTCTTTCCATTATGTCACAGTGCCTCCTAGCCAGACCAAGACACAACAGTTCATCTTTCAAAACTCTATTATAGATTTTAGGAGAAATGAACATGACTCTTTACAGATTGGAAATTTCTAGGTGAAAAGAGATATGATCCGTGGCAGTAAATAGCTGAAACCAAAGCCAACAATGACATTGAAAGATGCTTTCAGATGGACATTTTTGCTGCAAAGGGCAGGCTCCAAGAAGACAAGAAATAGTCATTCAGTTAATGACATTTATGGTGCTTTCCCTGTGGGTGCATCAATGTTCCACTGTTTTCTGTTTGGGAATTGTAGAAGAATATGTTTTGCTTGACTTCCCATGTATAATGGGTATCGTATTACTCGCCTTCTCAGTGGGTAGGGGGTGAGACTGATGAGACAGAATTTGAAACCCCAAATTTTTAAAATGAATGTTAAAAAATTAAATTAAATAATTTTTTAAGAAAGGAATTAAAAGAAGAAACAGAAGCTTCAGTACCTGCGCTATAACAGCCTATGGACACTATCTGCTGCTGCTTAGAAACAGTTGTCATGGAGAGGAACCTGCCAGAGACAAGAATTCCCCAGCTGAGGAAAATTCAGAGGAAGCTGAAGGGTGAGGTTGGCTAGTTCTAAAAACATGCCTATACTCACGGAATGCAGCAACATGGGAGAATTCTGCCAGCTTTAACCCCTGTTTATCCACCCCCATATCATTGCTTGCATCCTGTCTCATTGAAGTATTGTGGAAAATGCAAGGCCTGCATCCAGCACTCACAGTGTAGTGTGTGGTCATAGGTCAGACACTTGAGCCTCTGAGTCTCAATTTCTTCCTCCTCTGGAAAATGGGAATAATAATAATTCTCTTCTTCCAGCTGTGGCATCAAGAGAAAAGCCTTCTATTTGGACTAAAAACAACTTGAACTAGAGTTGCAGATGTGGTCTTTGATACCTGTCTGACCTTGGGTTTTAATCACTTAATATCTTGGTTTCCTTCTTCTGTAGGAAAAAAAAAGACAGCTGACCTCAAAGGTCTCTTTCAGCTCTAGATCTCTGATTCTGTGCTCTCTAAGGTTCCTTCCAATTCTTAATTCTAGGATTGGATCAATGACCTCTTACTAGCACCCTTTACTTTATCTCCCCTACCTGCACAGGAACTTCCCAGCCCTGGCCTTCCCTGACCTTGGAGGCTTAAATTAGTACCACAAAACTCGCTGGACAGAAACCCATGGCAGGTTCTGACCTTGGCTAGGGCACAGAATATAGGTTTCAGGATAAACACATGAAAGACCCCTGTATGCTATCTGTATATCTAAAATCTGTTTGAGTGCACATTCTTTTCACCACGAACTCCCATTTCCCCTTGGAACTCAGCCAGTCAGAATTATACACATGAGATCATACTGAAGCAAAAAGACATTTCCTAAAAATAGTCTTTAGAGAAGGGTCAAAAAAGTCTCTAGAGAAGGTTGTCTCTGGCTCTTTATGTCTCCACCCCAGAATCCTGATGGAAATCACTTAAAACTCAGGATTGATTCCTGTCTAGAGTCTCACCAAAAGGGATAAGAAAGGTTTTCAATGTACGAGGTAGGTAAGTTAAAGGACAACCATTTCTTTCCTCCACTATAAAAGAGAGCTTACAACACAAAAGACTCATAAGTATACATTGACAAAGAATTAAAGCATGATGCAGTAACCTATAATTCACAATCTATAAAAGGGTTACTTAAAACATTAAAATGTGGAGCACTTAGAGGGACGGCTGAATAGGCATGTTACTTTGACCTTGGCTTGGCATTTTCTGAGCACTTCTCTCTCTTCTGGTCATCCAGACCAGAGCTTGGATCCATCCTTCTAACAATGGTCACTTTCTCCAAGCAGGGAATACAGTTTCAGTAGACTCCTGCTGCTGCTGCTGCTGCTGTTTATATTGAGGCACCTAGAACCCCCAAACTCTCAAACTCATGAGGTTGGCCTCAAGGATTGCTATTTGGTCATGCATGTTCAGGGTAAGATATACAAAACAGAAGAGGTCTCCAGGGGCCCCAAACAGTGGGCATATGTGCAAGAAAGCCTACCTACTGCCAAACTCTATTATGATCATCGGGCAGGAATAGAGACAATCCATGCATATATAAGAATATACAAGGTACATTCAAAATAGATACAAATTAACCTTAAAAGGGAAGGTGCAGTAGGAAACCAAGCAAAGCCTCAATCAATCAATCAATCAATCAATGAGAATATATTAAGTGTCAGGCATGGTAAAAAAAAATGGAGATATAATGACAAAAGAGATAGATCCTCAAAGAGCTTACATTCTAACAGAGTACATAATCGTATGTAATATAGAAGTATATAGACAGAATGAATTCAAGGTAGTTTTGAGAAGGAGTGAATAACCTGTGAGTTCAGAACTGAGTCAAAAGCTTTGCAATAAATTAAAACAACTCTGAGGTTGTTTTGGGAAAATGATGAATGTTGGAGAAGACATGGGAAAATTGAGTGATCTTGATCTGGAACTATGCACAAAAGGCTACAAAACTGTACATACCCTCTGGCCCAGCAATACCACTACTAGGTCTGTATCCCAAAGAGATCAAATAAAAAGGAAAAGGATCTATATGTATAAAAATCTTTATAGCAGCTCTTTTCATGGTGACAAAGAATTGGAAATTGAAGAGATGTCTATCAATTGGGGAATGACTGAAAAAGTTGTAGTATATGATTATAATGAAATACTATGGTGCTATAAGAAATGACAGGCAGGATGCTTTCAGAAGAACATGGGTAGACTTAAATGAATTGATGCAAAGTGACTTGAGCCGAACCAAAAGACAACGGTACACAGTAACAGCAATATTGTACCATGATCAACTGTGAATGACTTAGTTATTCTCACAAGATGATGCAAGACAATTCTGAAGGACTTATGATGAAAAATGCTATCCACCTCCAGAGAAAGAACCGATGGAGTCTGAATGCAGATCAAAACATACTTTCATAACTTTATTTTATTTTTTCGGGGGGGAGTTCGTCTGTGTTTTCTTTTGCAACATGACTAATATGGAAATATGTTTTGCACAACTGTATATGTATAATTGATATCAAATTGTTTGTCTTCTCAAAGAGAGAGAAGGGAAGGAAGGAATTTGGATCTCAAAAATTATAAAAAATGAACGTCAGAAAAAATTAATTAATTTTGCAAATTGTTTTACATGTAATTGAGAAAAAAACATTCTTTTTAAAAAAGCTTTGCAGCAAAGGCAGTATATGTGTGGCATTACTTTTGGGTAACTTGTTCAGTAATTAACTGAATCAACAGTTAATTGTTCTTTATATTCCTGGTACTTTTTAGCCTACTCTTTTTTGCTTCTCAGTCAATATATTATTTTCTTGTCAGTGTTAATAGATTTTTAAAATTAACATAGACTGTGACTACTTTGTATAAAGTATATAAACAAGAAGAAGCCTATATTTGGAGTGATCACTGGTGTTCTCATCCTTTGGTAACAGAAACATGACACCCTCTATTAAGAAAATTGGGATCAGGCTATCATCTGAGAGGAAGCCAGCAAACGGCCTTGCTAATAATATATGTGCAAATGGGAAGTGTTTGGGCCAATAATTATAGATCTTATCTGTTCTTACTGTTTACCAGTTTTGGAGAGAGGCTAGCATTTAGATTATCTCCCTTTATGTAACCTGTTTTATCATTCATTATATTAATAATATGTGAGTTTTCTGCTTCTCATTTGATCCTATTTACATTTTCACAATTATTATTCTTATAAAAGATTATTCTCATCTTATTTGATAAAGTTCAGATAGACTTATATGGTCCTGGGGCAAGTTATTTTTCTTTTATGTTTAATTTTATATTTATATTTATATAAATTTTATATTTAATATTCTAAATTATCGTTATTGCTTAGTAGAGTTTCAAATAGAATGGTCCTGAGACAAGTCACTATCCTGACATCATTTTTTATATTTCATGTTCTATAGAGTATTACACAGGTAGCTTAAATAACTTCTTTTTGTAGTTGAATATTATTATTATTGTGGTATTTTAATGTGATTAATTATGTTAGTTGCTTTTCCAATGCTGCACAATCCTTGTATCCTTGGTATATGTCTACTTTGATCATAGGGAGTAATTTTTTGGATATGTTACTTTTTTCCAGGATTCTGCTTAACATTTTTGCCTTAATATTCACTAATTAGCAATGTTGACTTATAGTCCCCTTTCTTTGCTTTAGCTTTGCCTGGTTTATTAAGTATTAGGACTATTTTTGACCCATGAAAGTTTTATTTCTCAATTTTGAGAATAATTTGTGTAGCATTGGTATTAATTGCTCTTCAGTGTTTGATAAAATTCCTTTACAGATCCATCTGTATCTTAATTTCACCCCCTGACCCGTGTTAGTAGTTCCTTATGGTTGGAAGGTATTGTCATTAATAGTGGCTGTTATAATTAATCACCCCGAGCATTGGCCAAGGGGCCTCACCATCTTTGTTTTGTTTTGTTTTGTTTTTTCTTGGAATCTCTGGACAGAGGGATTTTGCCAAGGGGAATGACGTGTACCCACTGTCTCCTGGAGGCTCTTCTCCTGAAGCCAGCATTGTAGCCTTCCTTCCTGCTTACCAAGACAGGAGAGAGAAAGAGGAGATGGAGCAACCCAGCCATCAGAAGAAAGGAAACATGACCTGTGTTTAATCTTGCTGATGTAAGGAAATCTAGGCTTAATAATAACACCATTTGTAGCAGTATCTCAAAGCCCACAGGACAGCAAAGGTAAAAAGAATTCCCTAGAGAGCTTCAGGAGTTCCCGGATGCTGTTTGGTTCTGTTGCTCAACAAACACTTCCTGACTATCTGTTATTCATAAGGTCTTTTGTCAGTGCTGAAGGGGAGAACGAGGATGAACAAGAAATAGCTCCTTCCCTCCCAGTCCTCACAAGTCTTGTTAGAATCCTCCACCAGAGTTGGAAGATGCTTTTAGAGGTCACCTTGCCCAGTCTTAGACCTGCTACCGACTTGCTGTGTGACCTTGGGTACTTACTTCTCCATGGATATCCCTTTCCTCATTTGTAAAATGAGATGGCTCATAGTGATCACAGGATTTAGAGCTGGAGAGCTCAGTTAGTATGATCCTATTTACTTTACAAGTGAGGAAACTGAAGCTGAAACCAGGTGCCCTTTAGCTCGAAAAATCTAGGATTCCTTTAAGGGTCAGAAGACTTGGGTTTGATTCCTCCCTCTGATACTTACTGCCTCTATGGCCTCAGGGGAGGCACTCCCTTCAGGATCCTCATCCCTAAAATGGGAAAGTGGTAGTATGATCCCAAGGGCCCTTTTAACTTTAAACCCTTTGGTCCCTCAATCCTCTGACTTTACAGTTGGGGAGGCTGCAGCAATGAGATGCCCTCAAGATCACACGACAGATCAGTGTCAGAGCCCCGACTCACATCCAAGTCTCCTGAGGCCCAGGTCTAGGCCTCTTCTTTTCCTCTCTGCTGCCCAGATGAGAGATCAGGCTTACCCATAAATAGCTAGGTGAGGATAATGCAGATAATGTCCCAAGGTGGGGGTCAGTGCCCAGTGAGCATCTCCAGCAACAAAAGTTATAGGAAGGAATTAGAATACTGTGTGCTAGAAAGAAGGAGCAGGGGAGGAGTCTTCTTCATCCAGGGTGTATGTGTGTTTGTGTGTACATGACCATTCATCATGACAGGAATAGCTGGTGAGACTGATGTGGTTAATAGAAACCTCTTTTGTGTCATGGTAAAGCTTATAGACCTCCTTTTCAAAATGATGTTTTTAAATGCATAAAATACACAGGATTGCAAAGGAAACCAAGTATATTGAAATAAAAATGTATTTTTTCCCATCCAAGTTCATAGGCTCCCCTGAAATCTATCCAGAAAGGGGTCTGTGAACGTCAGATTAAGAACCACTGATCTAAACGTTCAGTGGCTCCCCAGTGCCTACCTTCTCTATTCTGGCATTCAAGGCCTTCCACCATCTGGTTCTACCAATCAGCCTTTATAATCTTATCTCCCCTCCTGACCCTCTATACCCTGTTCATAGGATTATACAACCATAAATTTACTCCTGGAAGGGAATTTAGAGGTAATTTCATTCAATCCTTTCATTTTACAGATAAGAAAACTGAGGCCCAGGGAACTTAAATTACTTACTTCAGTATAGCTTTTCTTCTTATTCAAATTTCATTGAGTTTGTGCAGATGTTTTTACATTTTACATCACTGCAGTTGTCTGTTTGTCTTTGGTAAACACCTCTATCCCTTATCTGGTAATACATTTTCCTCCCTCTGTAGTTATGAAAAGTACTTCATTCCTATTTTATAACATACTCTTTTAAATTTCAAGTGTTTGTCTATTTGGAGTTTATTGTAATTATATATATATATATATATATATATATAATTTAACTTGGAGCTCAAAATTTTTATTGAAATGAATGTTAAAATTGTACATGTAACTGGGGGAAAATAAAATATTTAAAAATTTAACAATATTTAAAAATATCTATACACACATGTATACGTATATATATGTATGATTTAAGATTTGGGTCTAAATCTATTTCACACAAAACTGCTTTCCAGTTTTCCTAGAAGTTTTTATCAAATGGGGAGTCCTTCCCCAGTAATAATAATAACAATAATAATAATAATATGTCTCCTAATATGTGCTAGGTACTATACAAATCCTTTATAAATATTATTCAATTAGATTCTCACAACAACCCTGGTATGTAGTGCTATTATTATCCCCATTTTACATTTAAGGAAACGAAGGCAAATGGAGGTTAAGTGACTTGACCAGGGTCACACAGCTAGTAAGTATTTGAGGCTAGATTTAAACTCAGCTCTTCCTGACTCCAGGCCTGGCACTCTACCCACTGTGTCCCACCCGCTTATCGTTTGTGTTCTTGGTTTGTCAAACAATGGGTGACTGTGAACAGAGGCTTTTTAAAGGTTCTTTGATGCCATTATCCAAAAAAGTCATCAACATGAGAATTCCTATCTTTATGGTCACCTCCCTACTTGGTCCTGTTACTTCTAGGATCAAACATAAACTTTATTTGACAATTAAAACTCTTCGTAACATGGCTTGGGCAGTTTGGTGGTACAATGGATAGAGTGCCAGGCCTGGAGTTAGGAAGAGCTGAGTTCGAATTTGGCCTCAGACACTTACTAGCTGTGTGACCCTGGGCAAGTCACTTAACCGTGTCTACTTCAGTTTCCTCATGTGTAAAATGAGCTGGAGAAGGAAATGGCAAACTGCTCCAGTGTCTTTGCCAAAAAAACTCCAAATGGGGTCATGAAGACTCAGACACAACTGGACAACAACAACAAATAACATGGCTCTAATGCAGAAATTTGTTGCATGACTCTACATATTTGTAAAAGGTTTTGTTTTTTTTCTTGCCTTCTCACTGGATGAAGGAGGGGACAGGGAAAGGGAGAGAATTTGGATCTAAAAAAATGGATAAAAAAGTCTTTATGCTTAAAAAAAAATCTCTTCATAATCTGGCACCATTTTACCTTTTCAGCCTAATTATAGATTATTCCATTTTACAGTCCAACTGTACTTCTTGTTCTTTGCACATGATGCCTCCCACCTCTTTGTCTTTGCACTGACTGTTCCTCTTCCCTGGAATTCTGTCCCACCTCACTCTGGCCCCTTGGAGTCCTTGGTTTACTTCAACACTCAGCTCAAGTATCACTTTCTCCAGGAAACTTTGCTTGCTTCTTCCAGCTTCTAGTGTTCTCTCTTCCCCAGCTCACCCCACCTTTCCCACCTTGGCTCTGCTTTGTATGAGATCTCTCTCTCTGTCTCTCTGTCTCTGTCTCTCTTTGTCTTTCTCTGTCTCTGTCTCTCTCTCTGTCTCTCTCTCTCTGTCTCTCTGTCTGTCTCTGTCTCTCTCTCTCTGTCTCTCTCTGTCTCTGTCTCTGTCTCTCTGTCTCTGTCTCTCTTTGTCTCTCTCTGTCTCTGTCTCTGTCTCTCTCTCTGTCTCTGTCTCTCTCTGTCTCTGTCT
>CM053585.1:314798970-314820844 GCA_028646515.1 Pseudochirops corinnae | reverse complement strand
AGGGGTGAGGGGGGAAGACATAGGAGAGAATAGATTGGGGGAGGGAGGATACACTGGGACATTATACTAATGTTAGTATAATGTCAATTTGGGGTGGTGGGTAGGGGAAAGATGGGGAGAAAATTTGTAACTCAAAATTTCGTGGAAATAAATGATGTAAACTAAAATAAAATTTAAAAATTTTAAAAAAATAACAAAAAGCAACAAAAAAATCACATGATTATATCAATAGATACCAAAAAAAGGTTTTGACAAAATGCAACTTATCTCTGTTAAATACACAAAAATGCATAGGAATAAATGGGCCATTTCCTAAAATAATAAATATTATCAAAACAAAACCAAGAGCAAATATATTTGTAATGGAGAAATACTAAAAGTATCTCCAATAAGATCAGGGTTAAAGCAAAAATGTCCATTATCAACACTATCTTTTTAAATTCAATTTCTCTCTTTTTGCATTGCATTCATAATGGGAGATTTTCCTCATCCACCATGGAGCTGTCCAATCACTATTCCTGGTTCCAGGTGACAATGAAGAGGCTTGTGGGGGTGGGGAAGGATGGGGAGACTTCTGGTCAGTTTGCAATGGAATTGCAATGGGAGATGATGAGTCTCTCAATTGGATGCCAGACTGGAAAAAGACACGGCTTAATGGATATACAAAAGGATATATACCATTTGCTTTTTCCTCTCCATCACACATGGACTATTTTCAAGTAGCATCTGGAAAGTCCAGTGGGGGCAGTGGTGATTGTCTTGTCTCCTACTAGGTTTCCATGTGTCCCTGAGTTTTTCTGGTGGATGTTCTTTCCTGATGAGTATCCCATGGTGATCCAGGTGTGAGTTTCAAAAGGTCTGAAGGACTTGGGACATCTTTGAGTGCACTGGCTATCTTATTCCCAGAGTGGCAGTGACTGGTCACAGCAGCTAATTAGCAGTGTTGCAAAACTCTCATCAGAGGCACATTTGTCCACAAATTGCAATGGCAAAGCACAAAACAGGAAGGGACAAGTGCCCCCAATATTTTCAGTCCCAGCAGTAGTTCTCTCAAAGCTAGACATTATTCCATGAAAGTCTTTACAAATAATTGTTGACCTTTTCCACATTATAGTATTCAATAACATTAATGCATCGTAGTTTATTTAACCATCCTCCTACTGTTTGGACATTTCCAATTTCGAGGATTTATGGAGTTTTTTGTATTTTACAATTGCATACTATACTGCTAGGACAATTTTTGAATAGGAGAGTTTTTCCCTTTCTAGTCATAATTTCAGGGTTTATTAGCAATGGAATGATTGAGTCATAAGCTATGATTATAAAATTTTACCACATGCCCCCAGACTGCTCTCCAAAGATATTTTACAAGTTTGCAATTCCATTCCAATGAATAAAAGTACCTGTTATTCAACAGCCCCATCAATAACAATATTCTCATTTTATAGCTGAGGAAACAAGGTCACATGAGAAGTTAGTGGCAGAGTCCAGAACTCAGGTCTCCTGTCTCCAAGTCCACTGCTCTTTGATTTTGAGAGACTAGAGTGTCTGTCCCAGGCCTGGGTTGTACTATTCTCCAGCCAATGACGCAATGATCCCACTGCAAATGATACAAAGATCCACTGTACTGTAGCTCAGAGAGAGCAACCCTCTACTCTAGCAGCATCCCTAGCACTGCAAAGGCCTGAGTCAGTAAGTCTTTCTGCTGACTCAGTCAGCAGTGTTGATGTCTGCTAGGAAGGCACTGGCTTGACAGAATTCTCCTTGCCAAAGCCCATGGTTCCTATGAACAGGTTTGTAGGCAACTAATATTCAGTGGGAACACATAACTGGATCAATCTCACAGCTGAATTTAAAATAGTATTCTAAAACAGCAGGGAAAATGATTCTCTGGTCACTAGAACTACATCTTACAATGACATATAGGGTCAATTATAACAGTCATTGGGCCTGGGAAGATAGCCAAGCAGGACTGATGAAATCTTCCTCAATATATTTTCTGTTCTGGGTCAAACTTATTTATTAAGAAAAATAATAACAATAACACCCATTTCTATAATGCTTTGAGGACAAAGTGCTTTTCTCACAGATACAAAGTGTGTTTTACAGGTGAAGGAACTGTGACCCAGAAAAAAAAACTGTCTCGCCCATAGTCATGCAGATGGGAAGTATGGGAGCCAAGACCATGACCAACGTCTTCATCTCTGAGTCAGTCATCTCTGAAAATAGTTCACATGTGGATGGAGAGACTTCATCTAGGTTCCTTACTGAGCAAATTATGTAGCTCTTCTCATCTCAATTTCCTTATTAGTAATAGGAAGAGGTTGGGTAAATGTAAGACACCTTCTAGTTCTGACGTAGGATTGTATGGAAAGAGTGATGGGTAAATTTTAAAGCACTACATAGTGCTTTATATATAGTGAGGTTTTCATTGTTGTTTCGTTGTTCAGGGTCACACTGATGTTTGTTGCTGTTTTATGGTTATCAGGGACACATTGCTAGTAAGGGGCCTAGGCAGGATTTGAACTCAGGTTTTCCTGACTTCAATCTCGTAGTCTATTGACTTAGTAAAGTCCTTTTCTTCTTTTAAAATGATTCAAGAATTATTTTATGCATAAAGAATTTCCTAATTCTCCCAACTACTAGTGACTTCTCTCTCAAACTACCTTGTATTTAATAATTCTGTACACATTTGACTAAATTTGCTTTGTATTAACGGTACATCAGTTTATATATGTACTTGTCTCTCCATTAGAATGGAAGCTTTTTTTGCATAGGCATTGTTTCGTTCCTTATATTATACTTGCATCCCCAGCAAGCAGAACAATGCCTGGCACTCAGGAGATGCTTCTTAAATACTTATTGATTGCAAAGGAGCCATTATAAGCAAAGGAAACAATGAGCAATAGATCAGGGGTAAGAATGCACAGAATGTACACAGGGGACAAAGGGGAATCCAATTTGGCAAAAGCACCATGTTTCTCAAGGAATAAATGTGAGATAAGCCTTGAAGAATAGGTTGGACCTACCTGTTAAGGGCACAATCTAGCCCCAATCAGAAGCCCAAGATCTGGCCTCCACAAAGATCCCTACATGATTATCCTCCTCTCTGTTTGGGATGAAAAATACCCTTCATCCTTAATTTAGTGAAAAAAATAAACACAGAGATCTCTTAGGATAAGAAAAGGAGTTTATTCTCTCCCCTGGGGAGAAGAGGGCAGTCTTTCCCATGACTCATCATGGAGAAGAGGCCGGTTATAAAAGATAGTGCCGGAATCTATAACTTAACTTAGTCAAGACCCCTCCCCAACTGTTTCCTCTCTCATTGGTGGAGAGGCATACTTCACCAAATTCTTCCCCAACTGGGACAGCAAGAAAAGAGGGGGGGAGGGTCCCACCAAGGTAGGAAAACAGACAAAGGAAGATAAAAGTGATTGACAGTAGCAATGGAGAAGGAGGAAGAGAAAGTTAACAACCCCAAATTGAGAAGTTTTCACTTATCCCATACATCTCTTAGTTTTAGTCCCTAAGACATGGCCTCTAAAAGGGCACCCACTATTTTTTTTCCTTTAAGAAAAATAATATATTTTATTTTTACATCACCTTCATCTCTAAACATATCTGTCTTTTCTCCCCTCCCAAGATAGGTATCCCCTGTAAAAATAAAATAAAATAAAAAAGAGACAAGCATTTCAGAAAAACTAACCAACACATCAACTAAATCTCACAGTAACATTCCATACTCATAGCCACCCACACTGGCAGAAAAATTAAGGAAATTATATTCTCTTCACTCTTCTTTGGGATCAAGATTGATCATCATAATTATGGAGCATTTAGTTTGGACATTTTGATCTTTCCAAATGACAATCTTGCAATCATTGTGCTCATTGTTTTCCTGGTTCTGCTTACTTCAATCTACATTGGGCTCATATAAGTCTTCCCATGCTTTTCCATACTTTTGATATTAATTTCTTATGCAGTAATATTCCATTACATACAAGTACCAGAATGAGTTTAACCATTCTCCGATCAATGAGCATCTACTACGTTTCCAGAACTCAAATTGCATGAGCATGGTAAAATGGAATTGATCAACCAAATACAGTTTGTCTATATATAGCTCCTTATGCCCATAGAAATAAAAGGAATAAAATGAAATATATTAGAAAACAACTAATGGCTGAGTTGTGCCCTCTCAGGTTCTTGTAGACCCAGATAGTCCTTCACCAGGTCGTAGACAAACACAAATCCAGGAGTTATAGAAACACAGTTGGGCTGCCAAGACTCAGACCTCCTCATCAGCCACTCCCACAGATGGTTAGCAAAAGTCACCTGGTAGCTTTTCCACTCGTTGACTCTTATAGCATCAATGTCCTGTCATCTGTGGGACACCAGTCTAGGGTCCTCTGGGCCAATCTCTTTATCTCCTCTTCAAAGGCAATCAAAAGCTTGTCTGGCTCACTGATAAGTCCCCTAGCCAAGTTGGCTAGTTGGTTGCTCCTCTCTGGTCACACGGTCACAAGGCCACTCTGTTTTGGCCTCCAGCTTTATGTGCCCTGAGGTATATCCTGGCTATCCCAGTTTCCTTTAGAAATTTAAAGGAGGGAAATAAGGCTCTCCCCAAGCAGGTGTCATTTTGTTTTCTTTGTTTTTCCTATCTCTTAGCTCTTTTCAAGTCATCTTTGAAAGTTTTATAGGTAGGGGCTACCTGAAATCTCATATATATATATATAACTCCCCTCCTGGATCACTGCCTTGTCAAAATGGAAGGGCTTTTGTAATTCAATGAAAGGATGAGCAATGCTATACCAGGTTGCCCAAGATGGGCAGGTCACAGAAGATGAGTTCTGACAAATGGTGACCTTCTGGAGAAGAAAATCTTAAACCATTCCAGTATTTCTGCCAAGAAAAACCCATTGAAAGTGTCGAAATGATAAAAGATATGACACCAGAAGATGAGCCTCTCACATTGGAAGGTGTCCAACATGCTACTGGGGAAGAGTGGAAGACAACTCCAAGTAGCTCCAATACTAATGAAACAGCTGGGCCAAAGTCTAAAGGGAGCTCAGCTGCAGGTGTGTCTAGTGACAAAAGGAAAATCCAGAGTTATAAAGATCAGTATTGCATAGGAACCTGGAATGGAAGATCTCTGAACCAAGGTAAGCTGGATATGGTCTAACAACAGATGGAAAGATTAAACATCAATATCTTGGGTGGCAGTGAACTTAAATAGATGGGAATGGGTGAATTTAATTCAGATCAACATTACATATATTACTGTGGGCAAGAATTCCTTAGAAGAAATGGGGTAGCCCCTCACAGTCAATAAAAGGTGAGAAAAGCAGAACTGGGATATAATCTCAAAAATGACTAAATATGTCTTTTCAAATCCAAGGCAATTCAGTTCAACATCACAGTCATGCAAGTCTAGGCTCCAACAACTAGTACTGAAGAGGCCAAAGTTGATCAGTTCTCTGAAGACCTTCAACATCTTCTAGAGATAACACCAAAAAAAAGATGTCACATGCATGCTTCAGTAGGAATGCTAAAGTAGAAAATCAAAAGATAATTGGAATAACAGGCAAGTTTGTCCTTGGAGTGAGTACAAAATGAAGCAGGGCAGAGATGAACAGAGTTTTGTCAAGATAACTCACTGGTCATAGCAAACACTCTTTTTCAACAAGCCAGAAGGTGACACATGGATATCACCAGGTGGTCAATATCAAAATCAAATTGATTATAAACTTTGAAACCAAAGATGGAAAGGCTCCATACAGTCAGTTAAAACAGGACCTGCAGTTGACTGTGGCTCAGATCATGAGCTTCTTATTACTAAATTCAAACTTTAATTGAAGAAAGTAGGGAAAACCATCACACCTAACAGGTATGACTTAAATAATATCCCTTATGAATATGAAAGGAAGGAGATGTATAGATTTAAGGGATTCAGTCTGGTAGAGAGAATGCCTGAAGAACTATGGACAGAGGTTCACAACATTTAATAGGAGGAAGCAACAAAAAACATTCCAATGAAAAAGAAAAGCAATAAATAAAATGGCTGTCTGATGAGGACTTTGCAAAGGAAGTTCCAGAAAAAAACATCTACTTCTGCTTCGTTGACTATACTAAAATCTTTGACTGTGTGCATCACAACAAAATGTAGTGATTTCTCAAAGAGATGGTAATTCCAGATCATCATGAGGAACCTGTATGCAGGCTAAGAAGCAACAGCTAGAACTGAACATGGAGCAACCAATTGGCTTAAGACTGGAAAAGGAGAACGACGAGGTTGTATGTTGTCGCCTTGTTTATTTAACTTATATGCAGAGTACATCATGTACAATGCCAGGCTGGATGAATCAAAAGGTGAAATTGCCAGGAAAAATATCAACAGTTTCAGATATACAAATGATACCATTCTTATGGCAGAAAGTGAAGAATTAAGAAGTTTCTTGATGAAGATGAAAGAACAGAGTGTAAAAGCTGTCTTGAAGTTTAATATGAAAAAACAACTTAGATCATGACAACTGGCCCCATTGATTCCTGGCAAATAAAGGGAGAAGTGTCAGTGTTAGATTTGACATTCTTGGGCTCAAAGATCACTGCAGACAGTGACAGTTGCCATGAAATTAAATTCACTTGCTCACTGGAATGAAAGCTACAGCAAATCTGGACAGCATATTAAAAAGCTGCCAAAGGTCCATATAGTCAAAGCGATGGTTTTTCTAGTAACGAGATATAGGTGTGAGAGTTAGACTATAAGGAAAGCTGAGTACCATAGAATCAACACTTTTGAATTGTGGTTCTGGAGAAGATTTTTGAGAGCCCCTGGGACAACAAGGAGATCAAATTAGTCAATACTTAAAGAAATTAACTCAGACTGTTCACTGGAAGGTCAAATACTGAAACTGGAGCTTAAATACTTAGGCCACATAATGAGAAGACTAGGCTCATTGGAAAAGGCCTTAATGTTGGGAAAGATTGAGGGCAAAAGTAAAAGGAGATGGCAGAGGAGAGATCGATCGATAGTGTCATTGAAGCAACAAACATGAGCTTGGACAGGCTTTTAGAGGTAGTGGAGGATAGAAGGGCCTGGTGTGTTATGGTCTGTGGTATCACAAAGAGTCAGGCATGACTGAATGACTGTATAACACTATACATATATGTGTGTGTATATGTATACATATACATACATATATACATATAAATAAATAAATGGATGCATATAAATGCATTATGTATGTATGTGTGTACCACCTTAAATTTACTTTATGGTTTACAAAATGGATTAATTCATAATTTCATTTAATACTAACCATAGTTCTGTGAACTAGGGAGCAGAAGTATCTCTGATTTATAGATGAACAAATGAGTCTCAAAAAAGCAAGTGACAGGATCAATGTCTCCCAGGAAGATAGTGGCAGAGCTAGAACTAGAACCCAGATCTTTTGACCCCTAGTTTAGTACACTTTATATTATACCACATTGAGTTTAAGCCTGAGAGAAACTGGCCTGTAATAAGAGGTGGCTAGGTTCCCCTTTTTCCCATTCTTTGGTATATTAAGACCCTACTCTGAGACTCAGGGACAAATTATTCAAAGCTGAGATTTAAACTAATATCTTAGACTTATACAAAAAGGGAATATGAAATTAATATGGGACCACTATTTATTCAAAAAACATGATAAGTATGAAAGACTCATAGTGCACATTGACAAAATGATTTAAAGATGGGATTTAGTAACAATTTACAATTACTTTTATCATTACTGGGGTGCTGATTCATAAATCTCATTACAACATAAAGCAGTGTGTGGGGCTGCTTTTTAGGCACTAAACATTTCACCTTGAATTTGTACTGTCCAAACAATTCCTGGTACATGTCTGCTGATGAAAACAGGTAAGGCATGGATCAATCCTATTGCTGATGTTCTCTTCTCCAGTGCAAAACTTTCCCTTGCCTCCAGCCAAGTCCACTCATTGGAACCAGTACCTTTGGACCCTTCAAACTCACAAGATTCACCTCCATGTTGGAACGTATCAACTTCTAGGCTGATGTTTGGTAAGCTACTTAGGAAAAGAAACAAAATGGAAAAGGCAGCCAGGGCCCACATACAAGCTCACATAGTTGAATCCATGCTCTATGTGGGAATGAAGAGCAGGGTCAGGGGAAAGAACACAGTCCTGCTCCTCTACCCTCCTTATGGAGAGTGTAGAGACCACACAATACTTGTCACTGAGCTGAAAAGTTGTCTTTTCTTTTAACTGACTTTTCATGAGGCAGGGGGAGGACCAAGCGATCATTTGGGGTTTGCTGTGTCATGCCAAAACATCAAGTCCTTTCAAGGCTGGGTCAACAAATGGTGAGAAGCAGTCAGAGACTTTGTCATCTCTGGCATACCCCAAGGCTGAGTCACACATGTGGTCAGCTGGAAAGAAAGAGGCAGGGAATAGCTGCATGTGCTCTATACAGCCCATGTTATGGGGATTTAAAAATTTTTGTGTATCTCTGCATGCAAATGGACACAAGTAGCACAGAGCCACCTGCTTACAAGCCACTGCAACCTGAAAAGATATTAGATAAGGAACCAAGAGAATCATCCTTTGTGGCTCCCTGAAGGAGAAATATTTCCACCCTAAAGAAGAGAGTTTTTAAATTTCATGTAAAATTTTGTTATTAATAAAATGGAACAGACTACCTTAGTTGGCAGTGAATTCCCTAGGACTGGAGGTCTTCAATTAGAGGAGGGATGACCACTTGGTGAGGACATTAGAGAGAAGATAACTGTTCAGTATGGCTTGGACTAGAGCATAACCTGTGGGCTATGTTCAATTTATAACAATGAAAATACATCCTGCATATCAGATATTTACATTACGATTCATAACAGCAGCAGAATTACAGTTATGAAGTAGCAACGAAAATAATGTTATGGTTGGGGGTCACCACAACATGAGGAACTGTATTAAAGGGTCGCAGCATTAGGAAGGTTGAGAACCACTGGACTAGATGGAGGACTTCTGAGTTCTCTTCTTTAACTCAGGTCATGATTGCTCCTGACACAGGTATAAATTTAAGGGAGGGAAACATGGGAAGAAGTCTCTCTGATGCATATTCCCATGCAAAAAAAAAAAAACTCCCCAAAACAAACCCAAAGAATAAAAATATCTGATTTGTACATTTCACACACACACACACACACACACACACACACACACACACACACGCACACTTTTGTTCATGCCCTCAATGGGAATGTCCCTATCTGACTCGTTCTATTCTTTCAAGAAGGAACTTCAGTTCCCCTGCAAATAGTCAGGCTAAGAAGATGGTGAATATAGGGCAAGTTTTAGCTATGCAACAAAAATACATAAAGGGCCTGCATACAAGTCAAACTCTTTTAATTTCCATGGGGGAAAGAACTCTAGAATGTAAGAGAATCTACCATTTTCCATCCCCGACCTTCCTGGACTACATGATTTCCAATCCACTGTAACAGCAAAGGCTAGGTGAGTCTAGCTTCTCAGTCCATACGGTTCCTTGCTATGCTAATCTCTTCCTCGGCCCTAGCTCCCTGCTGTGTGGCTTCTCATATAAGTTCTGTATCCCAGGACTCTTTCTCTTGTTAAAGATCTCTCATTCTCTTGTTTCTCTCAGGGCAAAAAACGTTCCATGACGTTATGGAACAAATCTAGACTTTATACTTCATTAATATTGTGAGCCAAGTAGTGTGTGCACGTATTGAAGTGGGAGCCTCCACTATAGTAACCTTGAATTCTTACATCTTTCAGGGACACTCCAACCTGGGTAGGACTCTAAGTCTGAGAGAGAAATGCAGACGTCCCTAAAGCAGGATGAAGTCATCGGGGAGAATAACTGACTCTTTAATGACCACAAATACTTGCTACTTTGAGAAGACCCTTAAATCACAGGGCAGTGTCATAAATAAGGAAAATTAAATAGGACTCTGTGAAGGCAGGGTTAAATAAAAGTAGAAGGGCTCAATTCACTAATGACATTAAAGGTTTTGTCCTTTGGGTAGGGGAAGGAACCCTAGGGTAGTCTCTAGGTACGATGAAAGTCCACTAAAGGAGGAAAAAGAGTTTTGGGGAAATTGTTTATGAGTTGGAGTAAGAGTCCTTTCTTTGCATTCTTGTCAGCTTAAATTAAATCTGTCCTGTATTTGATATAGTGTTAGTTTGAGTGTTTGCTGAGGACTTTTTAATTTTTTCTATAGAAATCTAAACATCAATTATTTCCTTATATTGCCAGGGGAAAAGAGACAATACTATCTGTTAGATGGAGGGCTACCATATGAAAAGGGGATGAGGCTTATTCTTCCTGGCTCTAGAGGGAAGAATTAGGAGCAATGGGGCCAGAGAGTGGGGAAAGTTATAGATGTAAAGATTTTGGTTCAGTTTCCTCATCTTTAAAATAAGGATACACTACCTTCCTCTCACAGTTGTGGAGATGCTTATGTAAACATACGAGCTCTTGTTCATTTGTATTTCATGCATTTATCAGATTCTCCCATGTATTATGATTATTAATATATTTTATTATATTCTATATTGCTAACATAATTATATATTATAGAATATATTAATTATTATGTTTTATATATACATATACATATGTGTGTGTATATATGTATATATATGTCTTAATCCACACTACCCTCCGGATCTGGGAGCAGAGGATCCATGATTTTGTATCCTCTAAGTGTCAGACATAGGGTCATGAACAGAATAGATAATAAGTATTTACTAAATCAATGTTGTGAAAGGAAGTACTTTAGATAGGGAGAGAGGTCAGGGCTGGAGGTACCCATAGCTTTGAGTATCATCTGCTGTGATTTATTGTTAAAGACATAAAAGTAGATGAAATTGCCAAGGAAGAGTATACAAAGAGAACAAAAGAGAAAGAGGACTGAGGATGGAGGTTATAGGAAATACCTAAGGGTGGGTAGGGGATAGTAGGAGAGAAACCTGCAGAGGAACAATTCTAAAATCTATTTTTTGTGTTTTAATATCCTTTGCCCTTATTAGAATATAAGTGCCACAAGGGTAGAAATTATCTTGTATCAACACAGTTTCTCTCTAAGGATAGAACAGGAAGTGGCACTCAGTTGGTGCCTACTAAATGAACGAATGGGCCAGAAAAGGATTAGATAGAGATGTTTAGTTTGATCACTGCAGACAGAGACTGCAGCCATGAAGTTTAAAAATGCTTGTTCCTTGGCAGGAAAGCTATGGCAAATACTAAATACAGCATACTAAAAAGCAAGGATATCACCTTGCTCCCAAAGGCCTGTGTAGTCAAAGTTATGGTTTTTCCAGTAGCAGTGTGAGAGCTGGACTATAAGGAAAGTTGAGCACCACAGAATCAATGCTTTCATTGGAGAAGATTTTTGAGAGTCCCTTGGACAGCAAGATCAAATCAATCAATACTTAGAGAAATTAACTCAGTCTATTCTCTGGAAGATCAAATACTGAAGCCAGAGCTTAAATACTTTGGTCATATAATGAGAAGACCCTGATGTTGGGAAAGATCGAAGGCAAAAGGGAAGGGGGACACCAGAGGATGAGAGGGATAGTGTCATGGAAGGCGTACTGCGGGCCATGGGATCGCAAAGAGTAGGAAACAACTGAATGAATGAACAATATTTCTCATTATCTCTCTCCTCTCTAATTGCTTCACATCCTTTATAATAATGAATAACAGAAAGAAGACAAAGAAGAAAATTCCACAAAAATCACTTTAAAAAAACAAACCACCCATCTCTATGTGCCAGGCACTGTGTTAAGGGCTTTAAAAACATTACCTCATCTTATCCTCACAACAGCTCTGGGAAGGAGGTGCTATTAATATCCTCTGTTTAACAATTGAGTTGTCTAGTGAGAATAAAGAGAATAATCCACCTCCACAGGAAAATCTGAATAGATTGAAGCACACTATTTTTCACTTTATTTTGGGGGGTCTTTTTTTGTCTGTGTTTTTTTCCCACATTACTCATATGGAAATATGTTTTCTATGGTTGCACATGTATAACCTAAATCAAATTGCTTGCTTACTCTCTCAGGTGGGGGTACAGCGGAGGGAGGGAGAGAGAAAATTTGGAACTCAAAACTTTAAAAATGAATGTTAAAAATTATTTTTACATATAAAATTGAGAAAAAATATTTTCTCTTAAAAAAAGAGAATAAGGAGAATAGAACTTAAAGACAGAAGGGACCCCTAAAGGTCCTTTATAGTCCAGAGGAGAAAACTAAGAACCAGAAGTGAGGTGGAATGGCCAGTGGTAGAACAGCTCCTCTGCACAGAGTAGTCACCTTCTTGAATTGAAGGCAGTAGAGCTTGGATGGCAAGTCACCTCTCCAGATCAGTGCTCTCTCCACCGAAATATGTTGCCCCAGTACACCATGATGTACCACCTTTTTCTTCTTGTTGTTCTTCCTTCCTTTTCAAAGAGTACCAGTGACATCATGAGTTGACGTCTTGACTTGTGTGTGATTTAAGTGAGGCAGGGCTAGGCAAAGTCATCAGCTTCTGTCTCCTCCAGAATCATCAAAGTCCAGTGACTTTTTTCTCCACAAAGGTGACCCTCCTGATCTATTATCAGTGGGATGTGAGCCCTGGGCTCTCTCCAACAGTGGGGATGGGTTGTGCTAAGCCTTTCACATGTTCTCTCACATCTTTGTGATAAATGGTTCACATGTGTGACACAGCTGGTTGGGGTTAGGGCTCCTTCCGGGGCTGGAATAAGATCTAGGCCCTCATTTAATACCGTCCTTGGGAATATAGTTCAGCTGCCACAAACAACTTATTTTATGGCTTATATGAGGAGTGTGAAAATGAGGGACATGACTAATGCTCTTTTGGATGCTGTGAAAATACAGATCAGTTAAATGAGTCTTGTTAAAATCTAGCACTTATGCCTACCTTTCTAGTTTTATTTCCTACAATTCTCTTTCACAACCTCTACTTTCTGGATGTGATGTTGGTTACTAAGGACTCAGTCATTCGAGCATGCTAATGGAAGCTTGAGGACCCTGCTTCCAGATATACATGGATGAAGGTGCCCTGCCTCTGTTTGGGAAAACACACAGGAAGCCTCTTTCTTGGTGACTTACTGCACTGTAACAAAAAAAAACAACCCAAAACGTTTTAGTTGATTATAGAGACAAAATTGAGTGTGAACACAAAGATCAAGTGAACTCTCTCTTTCTCTCTGTCTCTTTCCTCTCTCTCTCTCTTTCTCACTTTGTGTCTCTCTGTCTTTGGCTCTTTCTCTGTCTTTCTCTGCCTGCTTTTTCTGCCTGTCTCTCTGTCTCTTTGTCTGTCTTTCTTTTTCCCTCTCTCTGTCTCTGTCCATATTTCTGGTTCTCGGTCTCTGTCTCTTTCTTTCCTGGTGGAGGGCCAGACAAGAACTGCTGGGCCTCCAGGTAGAAGAAGGTTACCAGACCCTGTTTCCCACTTGATCCTATGCCTGCAAATGCATTTATACCTTTACTTCTCTTTTCTCTGTTGTGTTTATTTCTTCCTCATCTTAGGTGAATGAGTATGTGAGATAGATTAGCCAAGTTACGACTATGAGTTCTGAAAGTTCAGAAGAGTTATCACGGTCCCCTTCAGCAACTCAATATGACATCCACAGTAGCCAAATCTGGTGAGGTCAGGCTTGGCTGTGATCTGCTTTATTTAGTCCAGCTTTGAACCAACCTGGTAGCTAAGACACGTTGTCCTCCACAAGAAAGAAATACATTTGTCCACTGGCTATGCCATACCCCGAAATGAACTTAGTGGGGACTCCTGGAATGAAAAAGGAGAACTCTCTAAGCCATGAATAACAACTACTACTATGACAATAACTACTACCACTACTACTACCAATACCACCACCGCTGCCACCACCGCCACCAGCACCAGCACCACCGCCACCATGCATTTATGATTTGCAAAGCACTTTACAATTACTGTCTGTTTTTATCCTCAAGATATCCTGGGAGGTAGGTGCTGTTACTTTTCCCATTTTAATATCCTTATTTTACAGTTAAGGAAACCAAGGTAGATAGAGGTTAGATGACTTGCCCAGGGTCACACAGCTAGCTATTGTGTAAGGCTAGATTTGAATTCAGGTCTTCCTGACCCAGGTTGAGTGCTCTATCCACTGTGCCACCCTCAGATGGGGGTGGGGCAGGTAGTAACTATTTTAAGTTGGAGTCTGCTCTTCTTAGGGTTTGATTGTGCGTGCAAAGGTGAGAGTGAGTTCCTCAGTTTGAATGGGATATTTTTATATTTCAGTCCTTACTTTTCTTCTTAGTGTAATACAGTAGAACTCATGCAAAGGAAAATTTACTTCAAAAGAAAGTCACAAAATATACCAATTTCTCCCTCCAGCGTGTGGGAGGTATAATCCCCCTCCCCTCCTGCACTGTCTCAGTTGCTAGGGAAGGGAAAGGGCATAAGGTTCATGGTTTAGCTTGGTTTTCACAGAGCACAGGCCCGGATCTAAGATCCCCCCCGCCTCCCCACACACAAAACAACCCTCAGTCTCAAACACCATGAATTCTCAGGGTTTCTATGATGGCCTGCAGTCCTGGCTCTAAGGCTGCCGTGGCTTGAGCTATCTGTCTATGAAGGTCACTTCCAGCGCCTGAAACTGAGGACAAACAACACAGAACAGAAGCAAACACCCCCAGGCCATTTTTTGGAGCCAGGGCAAAAGATGGAGAGCAGCAAAAGGCCAAGTCCCATTCCTCTCACTCGTCAATTCATAGCAACCACACTGAGTGAAGCATCGGGAGCACGGCCTAGAAGATAGTGGAAAGAGAATGACTACGTTGATGGCCCTGCTTTTAGACACATAGACAGCCAATCAAGGAAGCCAAGTTCCATGTAAAATAAACTCAGCATGCTCAAAGACCAGGTTTTATCAGTAAATATCATTTTGCAAAACCTAATTGGTATTAATTGGTTAATGAATTTCAGGGAAATAGCAACTGATATTGAATTGAACAATATTATAGGGTGCCAACCAGACAAGGGCTCATAAAGGACAGTACAACCCCCAAACCCTCAGGGATACTCCTAGAGCCCTGAGGGGAGAAGAAGTTGGACTCTGGGGAGCCGACCTGCCAGTGTAAGGTAGAAGAGTGTGAAGCTAGAACTTGTGCCACATGAATAAACTAGAATATTAACTCTTCCTGTCCTTGATACTCTAATTCCACCTTTGTATATCTCCACACATTATCCCCCATTCCTAAAGCAGATTCTGCCTTTATCTCTGTCTCTCAGAATCCTTATTTTCCTTCAAGCCTTTAGTCATGAAGTTTTCCTTGATCAACCAATCAACATTTAAGCACCTCCTATATGTGCCAAGCACATATATGATGTACCCACCCAGTATAATGTAAATATGTAGAGGGCAGAGACTTTTGTTTTTCTCTTTTTATATCTGTTGTGTAACAATTAAAATTAAGGTAAACCTAGGCACAAAATACTGAGTATGATCAATTACTAAACTGCAAATTCACCAATAAGTAGGATTTCAGCTTCCTCAGCCAAGCTAAGACCCCAGTTCTTGTATAGTTTTGGGGAGTACCAAAAATAGCAAGACTAGCATCAAAGGTGGAAAATAATATGATTGGATGGAAATTAGGAATGAGGGCTAGCAACAACCCCCCTCTTTTCCTCCTGTGACTAAGAAATGTTCATTGTTTTTTGTCCAGCTGCATCTGCAAGGATAGAGATAACAAGCCAGACATCCTTGAAAGGATAGTTTGGTGGTCTAAAGATACTGGACCAGACTCCATGGTGTCCACCTGCAACCTTTAAGGGTAACAGATTTCCTTGACACAAAAATAGAACAGTGATTAATAGAAGAACTGGATTTCTAAACCCAACTCATTACAAGTCAGCTAAATTTCTGAATTTAAGTTCAGAGACAATGATGACTTGGGCAGTTCCAGGAGAAAATCAATTAACTGTAAATAGGATCAATTTTTCAAAAGATGCAGAATGAATCTGATTATTTCAGTTGAACTGAATTCTATTGAAATGGGAGGGAAGAGAACAAACATTTATTGAGTACCTGCCTGTGGCTGCCTAAAGAGAGCACTGAATACAGTTGTTTATTCTCGGTGCTGCAATATTCTGAGGGCTCAGGGAACGTGTGTGCGAGAAAAAGAACCCGGCATTCTACATCAGAAGACTCAGGTTCAAATGTATGGAGGCTGGGGACTTGTAGGGCTGAGAAGAGAAGAGAGTCATAGGCCTGGCTCTTTCTCCACTGGGGTTGTCCCTACAAGAAGAAACAAGTCATAGCAATTTCATAGTGGACACTAAGAGATGTCCAGAAGTAACCGGTGTTAGCATATGTGGTTTGGTAGTTTGGAAGTTAGTGGGGTGGGGTGAGGTGGGTGCAGGAAACAAAAAAGACACCTGTTTTTAGGTATGGGCTCTGTTGTATTAGTTGTATGACTTTGAATAAGACCTCTTTAAGCCTCAGGATCATGTACAGGATGTCCCCAAAATCTTAGTGTTGTTTTAAGCGTTAATAGCTTAAAACTGCATCAGGATTTTTGGGACACCCTGTATCTAGAGCTGGAAGGGACCATCATTCTAATGTAGTCCTCTTATTTCACGGGTAGCCCCTTCCAAAGCTTCCAGGGACTAATGAGATGGTTCCCTGGGGGCGGGAGTTGTGGATCCCAGTGTGAGGAGAAAAGGGTGGAAGATTGGAACGAGAGAATATGAGTTTGGGGCTAGGTATGTTGACCTCAAGCAGACAGAGGATCAGCAAATAGGGCAAAGCAGCAAAGGTGATGGGCTCATTCCTACCAGCTGTGAAGGCAGGCAGCTGAACCATCTGCTGAGATGGAGGCTTTGCCCACAGAAAAAATCTTGACATACATCTACTCCCTTTACATAGATTTCTCACTGTGTGGTGATTGTAGGTCAGTCAGTCCATAAACATTTATTTAGCGCCTGCTGTATAGCAGACACTGGACTAAGTACTGGTTATGAATGCCAACTGAATATGCCAAGGGAGCTAAGCTAAAGCAGGGCGGAACAGAGAAGAGCTTGGGATAAGTTTTATATTTCACAGAGGATGTAAGCTAGGACATCACTTCTAGACTGGGGGTCAAGGAGATCACCAGGAGGGGAGCGTATTTTATGAGCCCCATGTTCCATAACTAAACTCCCAAAGGCAGCATGGATAGAAAACCTGAAACTCATTCTACCTCCGTTGTGTCTTCCATTTCTATTGGCTGTAATCACCTGGGGTGAGAAAGAGCCTGGTGGCCACTCCACAGGGACAGATGGGCCCAGGGGGCTTTAGATAATTATCCAAGGAAACACAAACAGGTGCAGTCTGGATTTGAACTCAAGTCCTCTAAATCTAAATGCAGCCTTCCTTCTACTACACTATGCTGCTCATGAGGCTCATCTATAAAATGGAGATAATATTTAAGCTATATGATAATAAAAGTACAGAGAATATAAGTACAAAGCTATAGAAATGTTTATCTGTTTCTTATTGTGACTGTTATCAAGGGGCATTTATCTCTTAAAAAAATGGCTGGGGTGAGAAGCCCTGGGCAGCTAGGTGGCGTCATAGTGCACAGAGTGCCAGACCTGAAGTCAGGAAGATTCACCTTCCCGAGTTCAAATCTGACTTCAGACACTTACCAGATGTGTGACCCTGAGCAAGTCACTTACCCCCATTTGTCTCTGTTTCCTCATTTGTAAAATGAGCTAGAGAAGGAAATGGCAAAACTACTCCAGTATCTTTGCCAAGAAAATCCCAAATAGAGTCATGAAGAGTCCAACGTGACTAAAAGGACTGAACAAACAAGCAAGCAAGAAGCCCTGTTAAGGTCTGGGTGCTCTCTCCCTTGAACCTGATCCCTGAAGCAATCTCCAGTAGAATTGCTCTACCCAACGACAAAAGACACCTGGGAACTATTCTTCCATCAGCAGCTTCTTATTGACCCAGACCAAATTCAGGGCATTAGAGGCCAGCGTGTTGATATCTACACACCCAGGCTGGCCCCATCAATTCTCATTTCCTTCCTTCCTGGCCTCTCTTCACCCGATGCTTAAAAATACATTCCCAGCCTCCTGGCAAATTCTTCACTCCCCACCCAGATGCCACTTCCCAGCTCACACTCCTTGTTAGACAGGCTGACATCAGCTGAGCTGAAGATGTCAGGACGACCAGCTGAGCCGCAGGCCCTCCTCCGTGGGAGTCACTCCACCAGGGCAGGCCTGGGCTCTGGAGATCAAGCAGCCCTGAAACACCCACAAGGATAGGCCTCATCCCTGCCCAAATCAGGGCAGGAAGGAGAATCAGGGATTAGGAGTGGCCAGGGCTAACTTCAGGTAGTCTGGATTCTACTTCCTGAGTTCATGCCTCAACAATATGTTTTTATCAGCTTTTGTGGATGACTGCACAGTATCAGAGCTGGAAAGGAGCCTTAGGGCCATAGAACATAAAACATCAGAGTTGGGAGGGACTTTAATAGTCCTAGAACATAAGGGACCTTAGCACTCATTTTGCAAATTAGGCACCTAGGGACAAGGGAAACTGACCTGCTTTTAGGGTTACCCTGGTAGTACAGCAGAGGTAAGTTACCTGATTCAAAGCACCTGATTCAATAAAAAGGAAGGAAGGAATAAAATAAGCATTTATTAAGTGCCTACTGTGTGTTATGTTTTTACAAATATTATCTCATCTGATTCTCACAACAACCCTGGGAGGTAGATGTTATTATGATCTCCATTTTACAGTTGAGGAAACTGAGGAAAATAGAAGTTAAATATGTTTGCCAGGGTCCCAAAGCTGGTGTCTGATGTCAAATGAACCCAGTCTACCTGACTCCATGCCCTGTGTTCCCACCACTGTTACCCAGCTGCTATGCACTTTAAAAAAAAATCTTGTGTTATCTCCAATCTTTTACAAATATGATCTCATATTTTTGATCCTCACAACAACTCTGCAAGGTAGATGCTGAGGAAACTGAGGCAAAGGGTGGTTAAGTGTTTTGCCCAGGGTCACACACAGTGTCTGAGTAAATACATCTAACTGGCTTTAAAACCCAACTCAAGCATCTCAATGCAGTGCAATGGAATGCTTCTGGCTAGGAACAAAGTTATTCTATTAGATTTAATAATATTCTTATTCCAAAGGAGATTGAATAGGAGAATCAGAATAGAGTACCAGTGATTGATGGAAGCCCACAGATTCATAAAGGAGCAATATTTAGATAACATTTTAAGGATTACAAAGCACTTTACATATATTGTGGGCTGGGTAGTGAGGTGATAATATTAGTAAGTAATAAGGGAAATACTAGGATCAGGAGACAGAAGTTCTGGGTTCTAGCCCCAGTAGTCCACCTGAGTAGTTGTGTGACCTTAGGCAAGCGTCTGCCCTTCTTTCACTTCAAAGAATAAAACCTTAACACTAGAAGAACCCCTAGACACTGCTTGGCCCAGGGTTTGTTAACGTCTTCTGTATCACGGACCCCTTTGGTTGTCTGGTGAAGCCTACCAAATTCCTACCTTCTCAGAAAAATAGTTTTAAATGAATAAAAAAAATACATAGGTTTACAAAGGAAACCAATTATCTTGAGATACAGTTAAGGAAATAATTTAAAAATAAATCTATGATATAGTAATATATTTAGTGGCGAGTCTAATAACCACAGTCATTCCAAAGTAGTGATGAGCATAAATGTTATTTTAAGACATCGGCAACAACTATTAGTGACAAAGAGACAGAAATAGGTACTGCGGTTTGTTGCCCATGCTCGTAATCAAAGGAACTGTTAAGTTTCAGTTGTAGGGTAGTGAAAATAAAGATGCATTTTTTTTCTCAACTAAGTTCACAGACTCTTTGAAATCTATCCCCAGATCTAGACCAAGTACCTTATTTTACAGATGGGGAGACCAAGGCTTGAAAAGGGGAAATGACTTGCCCAAGGCCACATATCAAATCTGTATCAGCACCAGGAACCCCAGAACTCCTGGTTCCCAGCCTTGTATTCTTTCTGATATACCACAGTTGCCTCAGTTTCCCCCTTTGTAAAGTGAGGTTGGGCTAGGTGATCTCTAAGGGTCTTGTCAGCTCTAAAATGTCTCTGATCTTAAGACTATGAGTCTAAGCTCCATTTATTCTCAAGGGATTCAAGTCTTTGAAACTTTACTGAACACGAAGTGGGGGGATCCTTACTAGGAGGGCAACAAGCTACACTGGAAAGACGCCTGGGTTTTGGAGTCAAAGAAGCATTCGAGGCCAAGCTCAGCCACAGTACTTAGTACCTCCCGACAAACCTCACTGGGCCTCAGTTTCTTCAACTGTAAAAAGAAGGGGGCAGGGTACTAAATGACCTTTAAGGTCTCTCAGTTTTAAATCCCCTTGGCTTCATTTAGCTGATGTTTTTATTTATAAAAATTTCTTAACCATTCAGACATCCCCTCCCCTTTCTTATTCCCTCAAACTACAGTGACAGGATAGGTTTGGGCAAGGCCTCAGGTACGGTGGGAGGGGGTGGGGGGGGGGCGAGGATGAAAGTGCTGCTCCCAGGATCTAAAGATGGGCCTCTGAGAGAGTGCTCTCAACCCAGCTCCACGTCATCACTTTTGAATGCCAGGAGAGCGTTCCTCTGGAACTGACAAGTGCTTCTAGAATCCATGCTGGCTGGAGAGCGCAGTCAAGCAGGTGAGATTCTTTCTGCCTCTTTGTCTCTCTGTCTCTTACAGAAAGACAGATAGACAAGAAAGAGAGAAAGTCAGACAGAGAGACAGAGAGAGGAGAGAGACACAGAAAGAGTCAGAAAGACATTCAGAGAGAGGACAGACAGAGAAAGAGAAAGAGAAAGAGAGGGAGGAGAGAGAGACAGACAGACATTCAGAAGGAGGAGAAAGAGAGAGAGAGAGAGAGAGAAGAAAAAGAAGAAGAGGAGGAAGAAGAAGAAGGAGGAGGAGGAGGAAGAAGAAGAAGGAAGAGGAGGAAGAGGAGGAAGAAGAAGAAGGCGCACCCCCATTTTTCTTTATCTCTCTATCTCTGAGTCTCTTTGCAATCAAGAAGCTGGAATCAATTTCAACATATGTTCCAGGCTGTGATTCTGGGGCTCTAATGAGTAAGGCATGAAGGCAGGGGCCCTGGGCTCAGGCTTATGGGCAGTAACACAGGCCTCGTGAGAATCTGGTGTCAGGGTTAAAGTCAGATGCCACTTTTGCTATAAGGGGCAACTACAGGGCTCTAGAAGGACCTCCATGCTCTATAGTCTCCCCCACTGGCCTACCATCTACTACCATCACTTAATTAAGCACCTGCTGCTATGTGCTAGGCACTCCTCTATGCTGTGAGGATAGATAAGAGAGACAGATGTTATAGATAGACAGGTGTTTTCATATGTATTAGATATAGATGTTATAGATATGTTAGATAGAGATGCTATATATAGATAGATGCTTTGTATATGTTAAACATAGATAGAGATATTATAGAGATATATGTGTTTTATATATGTTAGAGATAGAGATGTTATACATATAGACAGATGTTTTAGATACATTAGATATAGATGTTATAGACGTGTTTTATATATGAGACAGAGACAGAGAGAGACAGACAGACAGAGACAAAGAGAGAGAGACAGAGAGACAGAGACAGAGACAGAGAGAGAGATAGAGAGAGAGAGACAGAGACAGAGAGAGACAGAGACAGAGAGAGACAGAGAGACAGAGAGAGAGACAGAGACAAAGACAGAGAGACAGACAGAGACAGAGACAGAGACAGAGAGACAGAGACAGACAGACAGAGATAGACAGAGACAGAGAGAGACAGAGACAGAGAGA
>CM053585.1:314711522-314784055 GCA_028646515.1 Pseudochirops corinnae | reverse complement strand
CCCCCCCCCCCCCCCCCCCCTCCAGGGCTCATTGTTGCTCAGGCTGATTGGCTCACCTCTTTCCTTGATTAGTAAGGGAACATGGTGTGAGAAGTGATGGCACATGCACGCAATGGAGTAAAGTACTAGGAGGTAGGATACCAGATGTAATCACTTTTGCTATTAGTATGTAAACCTTACCCTCAGCTTCCCTCCTGGCTCAGGTCTCATCATTCCCACACTCCCACGTGTGGCCTCTTTGGCTCCTCTTTGGTGCGGGCATCAATATTCCAGTATATTCCTGGTAGTGAGGGTCAAAGGTATGGACATTTTAATCACTTTAAAAAAAAAATCTTAATTCCAGATTACCTCCCAGAATGTCTGGATTAATGCACATCTCTAGCAACAATAGTCTTCGTGCTGCTTATCTTACTGTAGTTCTTCTAACATTGACTATTATTTTTTTGTTATCTTTGCTAATTTGCGGAGTGTGAGGTGAAATCTGAAAGTTCTTTTAATTTGCATTTTTCTTATTAGTTATTTTCTACAATATTTTATTTGGTTGTTAATTGTAATTCAAATCCGAGGACTGTTGATCCCTTGATCATTCCTCTATTGGGAAAGAGTTATAATTCTTGTATATTTGTGTTAGTTATCTATTTATCTTGACCATTTGGCCCTCATCAAATATATTTGATGCAAAGATATTTTCCCCATCAGTAATTTCCATTTTTAAGCTAACTGCATTTATTATCTATTTATCCAAAAGTTTTTCAGTTTCACATAATCAAAATGATTTATCTTTTGTGATCTTCTGTCTCTTATGGTTATGAATTTTCTCCCTAGCCATAGTTGTGAAAGATACTTCTATCTGTTTTCTCCATTAAAAAATGTGACCTTTTGTCCATTTATTTCACTTGTGTTTTTCTAGAAGACATAATTCTTAAGTTGTCTCTGTGCATCCTGTCTTTGAGTTAAATGTGTTTTCCTTGTATGGAGAATCATGCTTTCTTTTAATCTTATTGCTTTTTACTTCTGGATTGTCCTTCAGTTTCATGTATGTGAATTCCCAATCAATTATTAGCTTTTGTTTCTTTGGTGAGACTTGCAACTGAGGATTTAAGTTTTTTCTATTTTCCTAATTATTTCTGCTGAGCAGCCAATAAATTCTACTTTCACAATTCTCATTTCTCTTAAACCATTCAGGAACATCTGTGTCCTGAATCCATCAGGGTCCTCTGCTTCATCAGGTGTTGATTCATTTTCCTTTGTCTTAGAATACTCATTCATAGATGGCTAAACTTTTTTTTAAGCCTAATCTGGGAGCTATATTTCTTTCTTCTATTAATACCTTCCCTCCTGATTTATTTGCTTTTGCTCAAGTTCTTTAATTGAATTTTTTTCCTCATGAGACCTTTGGTAGTTGCAGTCTTTTCTTCCCCCTCTGCTTTCTCCTATTGCTTACCTTCTGACTCCTTTCCCTTTGATGCTGGTTTCTCTTGGTGCTGGATGTCAAGAGTTTCAGGCTCCTATCTTGAGCAGTTCACAGTTCACTAGCCTTTGTCTCTTCTGACCTCTGGGGAACAGAACTGGACCCAACTGGATGCTGAGCTCTTTCAGCCTCAGTGGAGTGCTAGACAGCCATACACATTTCCTGCCCCCTTTCTCTCTGTCAGTTCTCTAACTGAGCTCTGTTGCAGCATCAAGAACTATCAAGTTGCTATCAGCAGCCTTAGCAGATTTCTGCCTTTGGAGTTAGGGTTTCCACGGCAAGGTTGAATGCTGTTACAAGCGCTGTGGTTTTAGTGAATAATAGTTGAATTCTCTTGCAAACCCTATGGTTTAACCCGGCTGCCTAGTTGGGAAGGTGTGTTGAGTGAGCAAGTTCTGGGGTTAGGGATTAGTATTCCTTGTTGTTAGGCTTCATTTGGATTGCAGAGAGAGCTGCAATTGCTTCATCTTTTGTACATAATTCCTATTTTGGAGAGGTTCAAGAGGTCATGAGATTTGGGGAGACTATCTAGTCCTCATTTTTGTTGGCCACATGACCAAGTCCATCTGTTTCAAATTTGTGGCTTATATAGTGTAAGTTTCAGGTCTAAATGCATACTTTAAAAAAAAAAAGTTTAAATTTCCACACACTGAAGTGAGTCAAATTCCTTAGATTACTCTTACCATCCACTTCTTTTGCTCCTATTCATGTAAATGGAACCAGAGAGAATCATGGAACTGATTGGGTCCACTATAAATGTACATAACCTCAACTGGGTCCTCACTTCATCTAGGCAGTTCTTTTACACCTCCCTAATTTGCTAATCTACTTATCACAGCAGCTGTTTTAGTCCTTTTTCTATTCTCTCATGGCACCCCTTCCATTCAGCCTCTCAGCTGAGGACCTTGCTTTTTACTTCATTGAAAAAATTAGGCCATTCCACCCTTTGGAATGGTGATAGAGGAGAGGAAAGCTAGGCACAGTCTGAGGTATACCCTGGATTTGGGGAAGAGCAGAGTTCACAGGGTTCAGGGATAGGATAGATAAGATATAAGATCTAAAATGTTACAGGGGGAATTGGCCCAAGAGACATAGGAAGCTAAGGATGCAATTGCCATAAGAAATGAAAGGAGGGCTATCTTAAAGAGGATTGTGTAAGCTTAAGGACCTCATTGACCAACTTAAATTTGAAAAATAAATAATACTGAGGATAAAAGCAAGGAGGAGATAATTGAGGATGCTTATATCTCAGGACTGTAAGAATAGTGTCAAGATTGCTAAAACTTAGCTTGAGCTAAGTCTGGGGAAGGATAGCAAATAAAGTGGGGAGAACCTCTTTAATTATATTGGGGGCAAGGAAGCTTAGAGAAGGGATAGAACTGCCGTTCAGAGTGGCTAGCAGTCATAGTGGATGAAGTGTTAAACTTTTATTTTTCTTTTTTTTCTCTCCCCAAAAATAATTTTTGGAATACGAAGAACAGATCAGAAATGGTTAAAAGGAAGTTGAAGTCCAAGATAAGAAAAGAAATAGCCCTAGTAAGTTCAGATCATCAGGTCCGGATGAATTACATTCCAGGATACTGAAAGAACTGGCAGATGTGATTACTCAGCTGTTAGTGATTTTTGAAAAATCATGGAAAACCAGAGGTACCTAAGGATTTGAGACAAGCAGATATGTGTGTGTGTGTATAAACACATATACATATACACACACATTTATACATACATACATACACAGGGTATTTTAAGTTTTATTGTTGCCATGCCATAATAGGCACTTAATAAATGCTTGCTGATTGATGCTTTTAAAAATATCACTTTTCATTTCTCAGCATTTCTCCTATCTTTTTATAGAATTTTTGCCTGTAACAAAGCATTTTCATTAAGCCAAATATGCTCCTTGCCTGTGTTTGACAGTATTTACTTCATACTTCCCATGTAGTGGTCAACATCCTCTCCAATGAGAAGGAGGTGCATTTCATGATCAGTCCTCTGCATTCAGGAGTGGTCACTGCATTGATCTGAGTTTTATTATATTTTAATATTGTTTTTCTTTAAGTTAGAAGTTCTTAAGCTGGGGTATGTGAACTTGATTTTTTTTTGATAACTTTATTTAAATATCATTGGTTTCCTTTGTAGTCTTATGTATTTTATTCATTTAAAAACACCCTGAGACATAGTCCATAAGTTTCACACTGTGAAGGAGGTCCATGACTCCTTGCTTTATGTTGTAAGTATTATTCTCTTAATTTTGCTTACTTGGCTCTGTATCAGTTCACACAAGTCTCAAGTCAGAACTCTTTGTGTGATTGTTTTCTTTGGCCCAGTAATATTCTGTAACAATCATGTTGTGTGATTTGTTTACATATTTCCTAGTTGATGGGCACTCATTTTCCTTTTTTTTTCTTTCACAAAAAGTGCTGCTGTAAGACTTTTGTTCTGTTTGGGATCTTTTGTTTATGCTCAGTGGTGGTATTGTATCAAAGGCTGTAGTTTAGTCACTTTTCTTTTTTAAACAGGTTTTCTTATTGATATCTTGATGTATCACTTAAATTCTCCACAGTATCCCTTCTTCCTGCTCCTTGAGAGCTATCACATAGAACAAACAATATTTTTTAAAAAGAAAATGAGAAAGAAGAGAAAAAACAATTAGCAAAACTGATCAGTTAGTTAAAAGAGAAGAAAATATATGCAGTATTCTACCAGAGAAGTCAGGAGAAATGTCATCTTATTTTTTCTATGGGGCTGTCCTTGTTCTTTGTGCAGCATTCACTTTCGTTTGGTTTGTGGTTACAGGTCTTTCTGCTTACATTGTTATAGTCCTGTATGAGTTTTCTTGCTTATTTCATCGTGAATCAGTTCTTAGTAGTCCAAGCTTCTCTGTATTCATCATATTTGTTGTTTCTTATGATGAATAATATTCCATTACATTGATATGCCACAATTTATTTAGCTATTCTCCAGTGATGGATTTCATAGCTGACCAGAAGTTTAGAATATTTTAAGATTTATTTGTTCAAAGACCTAACCTAACTGTTTTTATTTCTTTAATAGTGGAAATGGAAACTATTTAGTGCTATTTAGTACCAACATGCCTACTTTAATATTACTTAAAATGCTTGTAGAAACCATGAACTTTAATTTATCTATGATTAAACGTATGTTTTTCCAGGGTTTTGTGGTTGATATTTTCTCCATTTTAAATTGAAATTTCACCTTTTAATTTGGTAGGGCTTGTTGTATTCTCTCAGGACTCCCTTCCCTCTTTCCACTTAATATAATGGCCCACTTACAGATAGGCTTTTCTGAATTTGAGAAAACAATTAAGGGAAAAAATATGTTAATGGTAATTTAAATCCACCTAGTATCAACAAATCATTGAGGAATGTCAATTCGTTTGGACAAAGGTGTCTGTTTATAATTATTTTGTAATTTCCCAAGTGTCTATATCATAGTGCTAGATACATGGTAAATATTTATGAAAAACTTTTTATATTGGCTTAAATTAAATTAATGATGCAACTGTGAATTGAATGCTTATTTTATCAACACAATTAATGAACTAGTGGAGGACGCTTGTGAATATTCAGGCTTAAAATTTGAGTTAAGCTTTGAGTTAGACTGAGCCACTTTAATTAGCATTTAGGTATAGGATTTGTTAATTCTGATCATTTGAAATTGGAAGCATCAGTAGGAATGAATTTGAGTTGATTTGAGCTTTTCTCTAAAGTTTGCTTATGGGCTGCTCCTTTAATAAAGGGGCCTTAGAGGACTCTTTATGTGCTTATTATTGTGAGTGATATGAGCTACCTAGAAGTATAAGTCTTGCTTGCTAGGAGCTTACTATTTAGTTGGAAAGAAAAAAAATTTAACACAATACTTTGATTTAATTGGTATAGGTCATTCTTTCATTTATGCAGATAATAAATAGCTCTTGTACAAGATGCTTGTCCATTTATTTTTCTATATCATTCATAGACTACTGTATTCTTCCCAAGTTGCTGAATACTGATGGAGGAATTCAATATAACCAGGCCAGCTGGATCCAATATAAATTAATATTATAATTAATTTTGATAGGAGCTAAGGGAGCTAGATGGTGAATTGGATAGAGCACCAGACCTGGAGTCCAAAAGATCTGAATTTAAATCTGACCTCACACAGTTAGCTGTGTGACCTGGACTCAACCTCTATTTGCCTTAGTTCCTTATTTGTAAAATAGGGACACATTGAAGAAGGAAATGGCAAACCACTCCATTTTTTTTTTTTTTGGCCAAGAAAACCCCATGAACAAAGCCTATATATGGGGTCAAGTCAGACATGAATGAACAACTGAATAACAACAACTTGATTGGATCTTTACACTGCCCAGCAAAACTTTAATCTTTTCTTGATTTACTATTTCATATCCTTCAGTGGCTGTTCTAAACTCTTATCAAGTCCCCATTGCTTGCTTATATCCCCCTGAATCAGCAGATGTTCTTCCTACTTGTTTTACTAAGAAGGTAGAAGTCATAAGGAGTGAAGTTCCTCTTCTTTACACCTTAGAATCATAGAGCAATGTCAGTTTGTTTGGAGAAAGATATCTGTTTATAATGTTCTATATCTGCGTCTTTACCCATCACCTTTCTCTAATGAAGAGGGGGTTCTCTTTGTCAAGGCTGACCCCTTTACTTGTGCCCTTGATCTTATCCCCTCCCATTTCCCCAGAGAGCTTAATTCTTCCTCTTTTGTCACCATCCTTGGAAGTCATTCAGATTCCTGAGCTTGTAACCATATTTGTCTCTTGACTGTGCCTCACTACATATCCAGACACCTGTCAGATACTGTTTATTTCACATGTACATTTCTTGCATCTTTTTTCTTCCTCTCTACTCATACAACTACTACCTCAGGTTGAGGTCTTCATCACCTTTCACCTGAACTTTTGCAGTAGACTCCTAATATGGCTCCTTGTTTCCAGTTGCTCTCCTCTTATTCATTCTCCATACAGCTGCCAGAAAGAGTCTTCCTAAAGCAAAAATCTGACCCATGTCATTCCCTGGTTCAGAAATCTTAGAGTCTCATTACCAGGGGGTGAGCCTCTGAAGAATGAATATTTTTGGCTATAGCAAGCAATTCGTAAGCATGAAGGGACTGTATGAAGTATGGAGGACATTGTAATCTGGATTGGTGGAGAAAACTAACCACGGTAATACTCATATAACCTTCCAGGATTAAAGTAAATTTTGAGGCTAGGTACTATATCCAATATGGAAGTAAAACAGAAATTTGGCAGTATTTAACATGAAAGGGGGTTCATAGAGCATGACAGAAGATTATTTCACTTAAATAGTAAAGATAGTGACAAAATGAGTGGAACATTAAGAAATGAGCATTGGATTATAAACCCATATGTTGGAGTTAAGAGGTAGAAGAGGAGCTAGCAAAGAAGAAGAAAAAAAGAATGTTAACAGAAGTAGGAGAACTATTACGGAATTACTATTAAGGAAGCCAAAGAAAGAATAAGTTTCTAGAAAGGAGATAAACATTAGTGTATCAAATGATTCTAAGAGGGCAGTGGGTCTCGTGGTGAAGCAGAAAGTACGTTGATTTTGGAATCAGAATATCCAGCTGTAGTCTCCAGTTTCCTCACCTGTAAAATGTTCTACTAGAACAGTAGTTCTCAAAGTATAATCTGGAAACTCCTGGGAATCTCTGAGATTATTTCAGGGGGTTCACAAGGTCAGGACTTTTCATAATAATATTAAGATGTTTTAGATGACCCACATAGACCAGGACCAAAACATTTGAGAACCACTAGACTAGATGATGATTAAGGTATTTTGTAAATCTCATGATCACATAGTAAGGACAAAGTCCAGAAAGCAGAAATTAATCCAAAATATACTTCAGAGATTGGAGATACATGGGGCAGTTTGTTGTTTTTTTTGTAGGGATATAGAAGGATGAGAATTGTCAAATTATTTTTAAAAAATTGGAGTTATTGTTAAATGTTAGGGTTAATAGCTTTTTTCTCCCTTAAGATTTTCCACTCTGTTTACCTCATAGCTGCTTTGATGAATTGGATGGCTGTTGAGTTTGCTAGCAACCATTTTCACTAGAATGTCTGCCCAGCAGAATTAGTTATAGTTGAAGTATAACAGCACTATAGGAGGACAGAGGCCTGGAGACAACCGTTTTATAATCTGATTTTCAGCAATTCAGCAAGCATATCTTGTACCATACTTACTTGTAAACTTTATGCCCCTCATGCTTCATTTTAGAATCAACTCCTTGAGCATTGGGCCAGTTTTTGACTTTCTGTTACCACCATAGAATACAATGAAGATACTCTTGGTAGGTGCTTAATATTCGTTAAGTTTGATTAGTGTGATTGAACTCTTGATCCTACAAAAATAGGGCAAATGCAAAGATGCCCAGGATTGTTTCAAAGAATGCATGTGAAATATATAGTGTCTGTGGTTAGCTGCATAGTGCTCAGGCAGGTGTACACTCATACACCAGTCCAGTGCTCCAACAGAAATTCCAAAATTGAATGAATTAACTCTCTCAGGGACAGAGAAGGTTCTGGAAGTCCAGGTGTGAAGGAGTAGGATAGCAGTAGAGGAGTAGGTCGCAGTATGTTTTGTACTAAGATTAAAAATATGAAGTCCTTGGGGACAGCTAGGTGGTACAGTGGATAGAGAGCCCATATCTGGAGTTGGGAAGACTCATCTTCCTAAATTCAAATCTGTCCTCAGACACTTACTAGCTGTGTGACCCTGGGCATGTTGCTTAACTGTATTTACCTCAGTTTCCTCATCTGTAAAATGAACTGGAGAAGGAAATGACAAACCACCCCAATCAATATCTTTGCCAAGAAAACCCGAAATGGGGTCATGAAGTCAGACTCAACTGAACAACAACAAAATGAATTCTTTAGTCTGCCTTTCACAGTACTTTATGAGATGAATCAATCTCCCTTTACACTCTTTTTGCATAATATTCTCCTGTGGGCACTCCTGTGGTCTAACCAAACTGGGCTGCTTCCTGTCCCTGATTTTATTTTAACTTAGCCTGTCTGTTACTTTGCTCATTCCATTCCTCATGTTTGGAGTGAACTGGACTTCCTTTTCCCATCACTTCTGAAATCCCTGCCTATTGAAAACTTTCCCCCTTTACAAAACCCAGCTCAAGTGCTTCTTTGTCTATGATGTGATTAGGAAAACTAGGAGATTGTAATATTTTAGAAGTGGGGAAGGCTGGTATGTCTAGAAGGAAGAGGTAATTAGCTGCAGAGAAGTCAGGAAAAATGAGAAAAAAGACTTTTGGGAGTAGAAACCAGATTGCAAGTGACAAAGAAGTGGAGGCATCATATTTAGATTACATTTTCAGAAATTCAGTGAAAAAGAAAGAATGGGACAGTAAGTAGTTTGATGGAAGACTTGAGGGATATTTTTTCTTGTTTGTGGGTTGAGGAAACAGAAGAATGTTTGTAGGCAGATGGCAAGAGTCAGCGGAAAGGGAGAAATTGAAGATGCGTGAGAGAAGAGAGTAAGAACTGAGTAACTGAAGTAATTCTGGAGAAGTTAGTAAGGGATGGAATCAGTTGTTCAAATAGGAATTAGGACTTGCAAATCTGAAGATTTCTGAGGCATATTTAACAAACCTACACATAACAGTTGGGAAGAGTAAGATTGTATGACAGAAATTGCAAACTTGTAGGATCCTTTTTGGAGAGTAATCTAAACTACATAGTAAAAATTTACAAAAATAGTCATACCTTCAATGCCAGGAAGATGTGAGTTGAGGAGATGAGGCAGTTCATGGGAAATAGCATCTGTTTCTTGAAAAAGTATAAGTTGAGGTGCTTAACTGAAAGGATGAGAAGAGTGAGTGCAGTGGAAAGCTTCTAGAGAAAAGACAGGATTTGAAATAGCCTTCATGGTAAGTGAGATATAGATTAGAGTAAATTGAGTAGCTGCAGTGAAGGGTCTGTTTGAGATTAGAGAACATAAATTTGTAGCAAACCCAGTCATCAGGTTTATGTGTTACACAGCATATGAGTAGGAACAAAGGAGGCAAAGGTGGGTGTAATTCAGGGTTTGGTAAAGCATGAGCAAATGATAGGACAAGGGAGCAAGAGATTCCTGTGCAGAAGCTAATATAGAGTTGAACTGTTTCATTAAAGATTCACAAAGTTTCACTAAGGAAAGACTTTTGGTAAGAGTTGCATAATTGAGGCTTAAAGGAAGCTGGGGATTCTAAGAGATGGAGGTGAAAGGGACGTACATTTCAGGCATGGGGGGGGATAGAGCCTGTGCAAGGGTAAGAGATAGAACGCTGAGTTTGGGAAACAGTAAAGTAAGTTAGGCCAGTGTTAATGGAGGACATGGTGCAATATGCCTGGAAAGTTAGACTGTAGCTAGATTGTAGAAGTGTTTTAAATGTCAAACTGAGTGACAAATGGAAGAACCACAGAATATTCCAGAGCATAGCAATGACATAGCCAGGCTTAAACTTTTGGAAGATTATTTTTGGCATTTTTTTTTAAGAGGATAGAAGGAAAAGGGGAGAGACTAGAAGTGGGTAGTTCAGTTAGGTTATTGCAATGGTTCAGGTGAGAAATGAGAAGGTCCTGGTGGTGGGTGTATAAGTGGAGAGAACAGGAAAGGAAAAGGATACTTCGGATGATATGTAGGTAGAATTAACAAGACTTGACAACTGATTAAAAAGGTCAAGTATATGGGAGGGAGTGGTTGAGGATTACTCAGGTTGTAAATATGGGCAACTGGCAAGGATGGTAGTACTCTCAACAGAAAGGGTGAATTTAGAGGGATGGAGTATCAAGTTCTATTTTCTTAACCAAATAAAGAATTCCATCTATAGCTTCCACACTTGGTCATCTAGCCAGTTGTTTAAAATCTTCTAGTGAAGGGGGATTCATTTGCTTCCCTAAATAGAGCCCATTTGATTTTTGGATAATTCAGATTATTTGGATGTTTTTTTCTGATCATTCCTTATTTGGGCAACTTTAACTGTTAGGGTATAGATCAAACGAGCTGAATTGCTAGGTCACAAGGTGTGCACAGTTTAGAGAAATTAGATATTAATTAAATTATATTAATAACTTGATTAAAATTTAGTTTGATGACTAATTGTAATTTTTAAAATTCTAGGATGTATGACAACATGTCCACAATGGTGTACCTAAAGGAAGACAAGTTGGAGAAGCTTACCCAGGATGAAATCATTTCTAAGACAAAGCAAGTGATTCAGGGACTGGAAGCTCTGAAGAATGAACATAATTCCATTCTGCAAAGTTTACTTGAGACACTCAAGTGTTTGAAGAAAGATGATGAGAGCAACCTGGTGGAAGAGAAATCAAACATGATTCGCAAGTCATTGGAAATGTTGGAGCTTGGACTGAGCGAGGCACAGGTAGATTGGGAAATGACCTTGAGCTTTATTTAGATGGAAAAATGGAGAATAATAACATATTTGAAATTGCAAGGGGAAATATGACACTTGATATTGATGTTAAAAAAAAGGAAGATCATTGTTAGAATTGACATTGATATAAAAAAGGGAAGATCATTGTAAGAACTTTATATTAAATGAATTATATAAATTCAGATATAAATTTGGGAAAGCTTGTTGGATTAAAACCAAGAGGCTCTATCTTGGACTGGTGACATATATTAACTTAGATCTACAATATAAAGATGGGTTTTAGAATTATTGACTTCCCTCTTCCTTTCTGAATTTGAAGTCTTCCAAAAAATAGATACAGTTGAATGAAATAGATATTAAAATTCTTTGGCTTTCTTTTGGTTGTTTATTTATTTTGTTTATTTACCAGTTGGCTTAAAAAAAGAGTTGTGACCAATTTATATTCAGAGAAGATTTTATTTAGCATCAGATATAATGTGCCTACTCTGATTTTAGACTTTTTTTTCCTATTCATGTTATGATTTTTAGTGTAGGGTTTTGAGACTTTGCCAGTCTTTGTTTTCTTTCCATATTTTATTGAAGGGGAGAAAGTTTAAAACTTGATATAATTTGGGGTTACATTATTATGAACCATAATCCCTAGTCACATGCTTCATTTGTATCTCAGGAGGATGGAACTTATATCTGTTCAACAGAGTGTAGTATACTCACTTGGGGGAAAATAATTACATACATATTGGAGGAATTAAAATCAAAGAAATATTCAAACTTAGCAAATTTTCTGAATTCTTAGCTTAATTCAGTAGAAAATTAGGAAGGTGATGAATATTATAAGGCAGGGTTTAAGTTTTCTCTCTGTGTCCTAGGTGATGATGGCCTTGTCAAACCATCTAAATGCAGTTGAATCAGAGAAACAGAAATTGCGTGCCCAAGTACGTCGTCTATGCCAGGAAAATCAGTGGCTGCGGGATGAGTTAGCTAACACACAGCAGAAGTTACAAAAAAGTGAGCAGTCTGTGGCTCAGCTGGAGGAAGAAAAGAAACACCTGGAATTCATGAATCAGTTAAAAAAATATGATGATGATATTTCTCCATCAGTAAGTAGCTGTTTATTAAAATCAGTTCATCTTTATCAGACACTTAGAAGCTTCTAAGATATTATGAAGCTGTATGTTCTTTTGTATAAATATTCTTTTCAGTTTGATGTTACAGAAAAAGGCTGTTACTAATCCTCTGTGCTTTTGGAAACATCTGTAACTTCCCTTGCCTTAATTACATTCTCTGTTAAATGTATATATTTGTTCTTACCTTTCACATGTGGTGTTATGATTAAATGAGATAATGGTTGTGAAAGTATTTTTAAAATACACGACATTAAAATGACGTTACTTTATTTGTTGTTTCTACAAATAATACATTTTCAATGGGAACTTAGAACTAGAAATTTCTGGTTCAGAAGGAATGTAAGAGTATTCATTTAAATAAGTAGTTACTAAGTGTCTACATTGTGTTAGGTACACAAAGATGAAAAACCATATAAACCCTGCCCTCAAAGGTTTATTTTACTTTTACTTTAATAAAGGAGATAAAGAACATTTGAGGAGCTAGAGATCACTTTTACCTATGGAGATAAAAAAGTCTTCATGGATGAGATAGCACCTGACTTGGGTTTTGAGGGAAGATAAGTGACCAGAAATGTAGAGAGTGTAGTCTGGGTAGAGGGAATGAACTTTTTGATTGTAGAAAAAAGAAAGACAGCAGGATGTGATCATACTGTGTAGTTTGGCAGGAATGTAGATTGCCTAAAGTCAAGTAGAATGAACTAAAGTTGGAAAGACAGGTGGGAGCCCCAATTATTAAAGGACTTAAAAGCCTGGTTAAGGGGCTTGTATTTTCTTACTGTAGGTAATGAAGAGCGATTGATGATTTTTTTTTTTGAAGTGACGCAGTGGTATGGGTCAGGTCTTTTGCATTAAGAATGTTAGTTTGTGAAGATGGATTAAGGAAGAGAGAAACCACAGGCGCGAAAATCGGTTAAGAGGTGATTATATAAATCCAGATGGAAGGTGGTGGTGATGAGGGCCTGGACTTCATTAGTGGCTGTGTAAATGGCGAAGAGGGGAATTAGGTACAAATGATTTTGTGGACATAGAACGACAGGATTTGGCAAATGTTTGGAGGTAAATGTTGAAGGGAAAGAGCAAAGTAAGAGATAAATTTGTGGTTTTTAGCCTGAGTGATTAGAGGTACGTTGACAGAAAAATGAGTGAAATTAGTTGGTTTTTTTCCCCAGTTATTTTTGATGTAATCATATGTATTTTGTTACTTTTGTTATTAATATAATCAATTGTTAATACTTTTCCTTATGTTAAACCATCCCTGCATTCCTGGTATAAATTTTACTTCCATGGATAATCTTTTTGATATATTGTGGAATTTCCTGGCTAGTTTTTTATTTAGGATTTTTATTCATTAAATTTTCTTTCTCTGTTTTTACCCTTCCTGATTTAGGTATCAGTACCATGTTTGTTTCATAAAAAGAGTTTGGTAGGACTCTTTTGTCTATTATTCCAAATAATTTATTTAATATCAGAATTAGCTGATCTTTAAATATTTGGTAGAATTCACTTTTAAATCTACCTGGTCCTGATGCTTTTTTCTCAGGGAGCTCATTTATATAGCATGTCCAATTTATTTTTCTAAAATAGGTTTATTTAGATATTCTGTTTCCTCTTCTATTAATTTAGGCAGTTTTTATTTTTGTAAGTATTCCATATCATTTAAATTGTTTAATTTATTTTCACATAATTGGGCAAAATAACTGCTAATAATTGCTTTGATTTAATCTTCATTAGTGGTATAATCATCCTTTTCATTTTTGATAGTAATTTGGTTTTCTTCTCTTTTTAAAAAATCAATCCTATTAACCAATGGTATATCAATTTTTTTTCATAAAGTTAACCCCTAGTTTTATTTATTAATTCAGTGGTTTTATTACTTTTTTATTAATTAATTAAAAATTAATTTTATTAATCTTGCCTTTAATTTTTAGACTTTCCAATGTGGTGTTTAATTGGGAATTTTTATTCTTTTTCTGGTTTCTTAATTGCATACCCAGTTCATTGGTCTGTTCTTTCTCTGTTTTATTGATGTAATTATTGAGAGATATAAATTTTCCTCTGCTTGCTCCTTTTGCTGCATCCCCTAGATTTTAGCATATTGTCTTATTATTGAGATTAGTAGTTTTAAAAAGTTTGTTCAGCAACATTGTTGCTTGGTCTGGAAAAGGGTCTATTGTCAAGGTTATTGCATAGTGAAGGAGCCATGTAGTATGATGGTTGTAAGGCTCATACTTTTCAAATAAGGTTGTTAAAAATGTACCTTTGGAAACTTGAGATTGAGTGTCTACAAACTTTAAAAACTACTTACGATTCTCCCATTATCTGGAATATCTGGAGTAATTGCAGGGATTTGTCCAAGGACATAATTCTCTTTCATAGTCCACTATGGCTGCTCCCATTTGATAGCTGGTGCTTTTTATAACTGCTGTGGCTGCTCTTAGTGCCAGCATTTAAAACTGTAGTTCTAAGAACATCAGCATTAATATCCATAATGTCATTAGAACTTATAGAGTGGGTTTCCCAGTGAACTTATTTTGATTGCTAGCTTTTCATATGAATCTCCCTCAGAGATTTGTCCTCTTTGGAGTACAACTTCTGCACTCCCTCTTTAATAGGTCACTCCTTTGAAATGCAGTCCTCTCCTGCTCAATTTTTTTCTCAATTCCCTATGTCATCCTAGAGATTGATATTACTTTCAGACTTAACAAAAACTTTTATGTCCCTCCCAAATAATTTGATTACAAAGGCCTCTCGCTTGCAAATGGTGATATCAGCAAGAATTGAAAGCAGATTTCACAAAATCATAAAATTTTAAGCTAAAGGGGAACTTAGAGATAATTTAGTTTAGTTTACAGATGAGAGGACTAAGACTGTAAGAGGTTAAGAGATGAGATAGTATAGCTGGAATAATGACTGGAAGGAACTTCATATATTATCTAGTCTAATCCATACATGAACAGGAGTTCTTTCTGTAATTTCTCTGACAAATGATCAGTGTTCCCCTGTGCACACTATTTTTTTTTTTTAGTGATTCTGATTGTTAAATTTTGCCTTATATTTTGAGGCAAAGTCTTTTTCTTTTTTGACTTCAACCTGTTGCTTCTAGTTCTACTTTCCAGATTGGGCACAAGTCTAATTCTTCTTCCTTTAGCTGTAATCTTTCAGATATTTGCAGATTGCTGTTAAGTCCTACCCAGTCTTCTGTTAGGTTAAGCATTTCTATTCCCTTTAGCTGAAGACTGCCTGTATGATATGTTTTCTAGTTACCTTACCCCAGCTCTCTTGGGTTTGTCAGTAACCTTGCTAGAATGCGACACCCAGAACTGATATGATATAACAAGGTCAGGATGCAGTTCCGGACAATATAGTTTCATTAATACAGCCTTAGTTTTTTGGTTTCTCTGTCATACTGTTGAGTCATTGAATTTGTGCTCCACTAAAACCTCTGGTGTTTTTTCCTACATGACCTGCTGCCCATCCACCTTAGCCTTATTCTGATCTTGTATAATTAAAAAAAAATCTAAATGAAAGACTTAATATTTATCACTGTTAAGTTTAACTTTACTAGCTTTTGCCCATATTTCTAGCTTGTTTAAGATCTTTAATAACATATAGGATCAGTTTATGTATATGTGGCACATTCCATTAGAGAACGTCGTCCAGGTTGACATGGATCCATTTATTATCATTCTTTAAGTTCATTTGTTCAACTAGCTAGTTAATGGTGGAACTGAAATTAGTACCTGTGCCTCCTCAGTGTTTTATCTGCTATACCATGCTGCTGAATAAGCCACAGTATAGATCATGGATTAAATTGATAATTTAGTCTCTGACAAAACCTTTTATTAAAATGTATATTATGCCAAATGGTTTAATAAGAAATGTATGTAACACAGTCTTAAGGTTTATGCTTTGCGGGTTTTTTTATAGGAGGACAAAGACAGTGATTCTACCAAAGAACCTCTGGATGACCTTTTCCCCAATGATGAAGATGACCCAGGTCAAGGAAGTAAGTGAAGAGTTGTTGTGTCCTGAAATAAAATGAGAAGCATATTTGTCCTATGTGGTGTGTAGCTGTAATTTCTTGTATTATATGGAAGATGTAGCAAATGTAGTCTGCAGAACAAAGTACATATTCTTTAGCATTTATAATATTTGTGTTTCTCATTCATTTGTAATGTTTCTTATGTTATGATAAAGCATCATTAATTTAGACCCTGGTAAAATCAAACTTGCAGTAACAATTGAGTCATAGTACTATTAAGTAATTGGTATTGAATAAAAAACTCAACCTTTTTTTTTTTTCCTCAGGGAGTTTTTGGAGTCATACATATGGGTAGAATTTATTATATTAGTGATTTTTTTTTCAAATTAGAGGCTCAAGATTATAAGGTTTCCATTGGTTGGCTTGAAACTTGCCGTTCATTTGTCACTATGTTAAACTCCTTTTTTTTTTTTTGTTTATTGGTATTATTATGCATTGCTGGGCTGTTGTAAATTATTATTTTAAAATGGACTTAATCTTTATAGTGTAGGTTTTTACTTAGTTTATAAAATATTTGGTGCTTGAAAGTAACGAATTGTTCTTTTTTTGAAGTTACATAACTGTTCAATATAAGGCTTGTATTCTGAATGTATAAGTTTTTTGGTTTGTTTGGTTTTTTTTTAGTTTGTTTTGGCTTAAAGCAGGGCTTAACACATAAAAAAGGAGAGAATATGGCTTTTAATTTTAAAATTATCAGAGAAATTTTGTTGTTGGTATTTGCAGGGTCATAGGATATACATGATCTTGGAGGTCATATAGTCCAGTCCTCTCATTTTAGATATTACTGGTAAAGCAGATTACTTCATTATAAGGTTGTGGGGAAAATAGCCAGTAAGTTTTATTGGAGACCCAGTGGGGAATCATTGTTTAATGTGACTGTGTTGCATCATATAAACAAAATATTATTTATTTACATTTTTCACCTCACATGGACGTAGTCTTCTTTCGGGTTGTATCTATATGTGTGAGTAGATAGCATTCTTTTCTGGCTATTTCAGTATTTGTTAATTTGCCTTTCTTGTCTTGCCTTGGTATATGGAAAACTAGCTCTTTTTTTTTTTTTTTTTTTGCTTTTGGGAGGGGGAAGGCAGGGCAGTAGGAGTTAAGTGATTTGCCCAAGGTCACACGGCTAGTAAGTATTAAATGTCTGAGGTCAGATTTGAACTCCTGACTCCTGACTCCAGGGCTGGTGCTCTATTCACTGCGCCGTCTAGCTGCCCCCTAAAACTAGCTCTTTTTAATCACAGTGTGTAAAATTTTGGTTTGTTAGACTGATATCATAAATAAGTGCTATTTCTCCCATACCTTTTATAAAATCAACCTGACTTCCCATACTAAAGGTATAATTATTCATTGATATTAAAATATACCCATGATTATCAGGCATGCCTTGAAAGCTGTTGTCCCATTTCCTGTGTCAGGGAACCCTGCAGGTCTGAGGCTTTAATCACACAACTCTGTTGCATGGATCCCTGTGGTCTCCACAAGTAAACACCCTTTTTACCCAGTTTCTGTGATACTTAGTGAGGGACAAGGCCTCAAAGTCACTCTCCTATAAAATTCTTTGTAAGAGGAATTGTGATAAAGGACTGCCCTACTTACTTAGATTGGGAGCATAGGCCGTGGTCCCAAAGGTAAATTTCTTTGCTTTATGAAGCAGGGCCATGTCTTTGTGCTATGGCACCTAGTTGTGAATTAATAGCTCCTAAAGCAAGTAGTTAAAATATACTCTATAGGGTAGATGTTTAGGAGTTCACTATATTTCTGTTTTGTCCCTATTCTTAAAAATAATTTTGATGTAGCCATGTAATTACAGCTTTTATATACATACATACATAGATACATATATACATTCACATAGACACGCAGAAAAATATACACGTTTTAGTCTAGAAACGTGATTTCTTTAATGCAAGGAACTCATTGTATGAAAACCTCAACCAGGGTAGTTTATGAACTTATCTTTCACTTAGAAAGTGGCCTGGGGTGCTAAGAAGTTATATATGACTTGCCTGTGGTCACTTAGCCATAAATGTGTCAGAGGCAGGACTTGGACTTGATAATTCCTAACTTAACATTCTGCCATCTTTCCATGGCCCCCATGCTGCCTCTCATATTTACTACAAAGTAGCAAATAGAAGAATTATAAATCTAAGAAGAAAATACTGATTTTTAAAGCCATAATTGGATTTGCAGTAGATACTTAAATTATGTTTATACATGGTAATAGGGTTCTGTTTTATTTTGTGTGACGGTTTTAAATCAGTATAGGGTGTTTTTAGAGTAAAAACTTAAAAAAAAATCAAATGAACTTAATTTTGGGATAAGATTATATAGTATGACAAACCAGATATTCTTAACAAAACTACCTTCGTCATGTTCATTGTGATAATTGTTTTCTTGATTAGATTATGAATTTTTTTATATTAAATTATGACTAAAATCATCTCTTTTGTAGTTCAACAGCAGCATAGCAGTGCAGCTGCTGCTGCACAACAAGGAGGCTATGAAATCCCAGCCCGGCTTAGAACTCTTCATAACCTCGTTATTCAGTATGCTTCCCAAGGCAGATACGAGGTTGCTGTACCATTGTGCAAACAAGCACTGGAAGATCTTGAGAAGACTTCTGGTCATGATCACCCTGATGTTGCCACCATGCTAAATATCTTGGCTCTGGTATACAGGTGAGTGTTTCTATAGTCATCTGTGCCTTTGGTAGAAAAAATAAAGGCAAAAAAACTCTGAAGATATGTTTTTAAAAAAATAAGCCTAGATTATCTTCTACGAATTTATGTTTTGGATAATCTTTGTACCTTGGAAACTGACCTTGAGTCAGAAAGAAGAATGCTCCTTAGTGTCTTGCCCTCCATCTGAGTTAACTTATGGCAAAAAACCAAAACAAAAATTAAGACCTGTCCTAAGGTGAAGTAGAGAGGGGTGAGAAATTACTCATAGCAGAATTTCTTCTCTTGGGTAGTTCACTTCAGTGAATTTATACCTTTCTGTTATGTGCTCTGTTATTTCTCTTTATTTGTCTGGAAAATTTAGCATTTCATAGAAACATATTTAACAAGTTAGGTTTTTAAAATCAGTGGTAGATTTTTGTCTTGTTTTTTCTTTTAATTTTAGGAACTGTTTACTTTCTTAAAAGATGATATAGCAAAAATCTACCACTGATTTTAGAAACTTGACTTACCACATATTTATTTCTGTGAAATAAGTTTTTCACCTAAATATGAGAAATATCATTACAGATGAGTCTGTGGCCAAGGGTGGCAGAGAAATCTATTTGGGTATAATCTTTGAGTAGGTTTTCTTTTGATTATGTAGGTAGGCTTAGAAATATTAACTCTGTTCCCCTATGACATTATATATATATTATATATATATCATATTATATATATAATATATGGTATATATATATATATATATATATTATATGTCACATTGGGGCTTATACCTCATTTACTGGTCACATCTCCTGTTACCTTTCATTAGTGATCTTTGATAGAGGAATGTAATTAAGGTTGGAGATCAGTTCTAATCATTTTTGGTGAAACTGAAGCCATTGCAGGAACAGTTCTGGGAGCTTGAGTGATTTTACCAGGAGTAAAGTCTATGTTGCCCAAGAAAATTTAGCACTTTCAACCAGCATGAAAGATTAAGCTGTGTGTGCCTTATCTTCTGCGTCAAGACCTAGTTTTATTATTTATTGTTATTCTTCACTCCAGTTTACAAAATCATTTGAGAAAATCTCAATTGAGTTATAGAACTTAATATCTGTTTTTAAATTTAGAGATCAGAATAAATACAAGGATGCAGCTAATCTACTAAATGATGCACTGGCTATCCGTGAAAAAACCTTGGGCAAAGATCATCCAGCGGTTTGTATATTTTTTTCACCTTTTTGATGTATTATTTTCCCTACTGTATTTTACTCAACTCATTTTAATATTAAACTCAACAGGAAAGGGTTAAGACCAGTCTATTCATTAGGTGGTAAAAGGTAGGAGCCCTTCCTTTACTGATTACCAATTATAAGTCCTAAGTGTTCTCCACTTCTACTATTTATCATATCGAAGTGCACATGTGATCTGTTTGAAGCAATGTATCATATCACACAAAATGGACCAAGTGCCACATTTTTGATTCTAAATCAAACTGCATGTACTTGTGAAAAAAATTTCTAACATTGTATTTTTATTCCTTCCCTTCCCCCAAATCAGCTAAATGCCCATGAATTTTTACTTTTTTGTTTTGCTTTATTGCTTCTAGCAAAACATAATGTTGAGATCATGCTATTCTCTATGATTTGTTTAATTATGCTCAGTAATATGTTACTTTACAAAATTTATCCTACAGTGAGGCACTCTTATTGTACCTGGACTTATATTTAATATTTGATCCATATGGGATATATTCCTTGTTATATCTAAAGCAGAAAATATCTTTATGATTTTATTACATATTTATTTACAGTAAAATTGTATTATATCCAATTAAGAGTCCTCCACTGTACATTTAGGATATAATTGAATCTTGTCTATTATGTAGTGTTAACTGTCTTCACATGTTAGTTTTGGTCAGTTTTATTGTGTTTAATGTTTGTACTTTGACAGGTGGCAGCAACTCTGAATAATCTTGCAGTGCTTTATGGTAAAAGAGGGAAGTACAAAGAAGCCGAGCCTTTGTGTAAGAGAGCCCTGGAGATCAGAGAGAAGGTAGGAAAGACCAGAGCACACTGTGATGTCCTGAGATTTGTGTTCTTTTCTTGCATTTTATTTTGAAATGTTTACAGATCCCCAGGATTTTAATTGTATTTTATTACTGATTCTTCACTGGGAGTAAATTGTGCAATTGACTGTCCTCAAAGCCGTGGGAGTGTATCCCAGATACTGAGTATGGGATTGTGACAGTGGGGTGCAGTTTAGGATAAGTTTGGTATTTATGAAGTATTAAGATATAAGTCTTCAGGAACTGGCTGTATTTCAGAAAAGATTTTAAAGAAGAAATCAATATTCAGAAGGGTGAAGAAGGTGAAAAGAATGATATCATCTTCTTTAAGAGAGAAAAAGAATGATTATCTATAATAATATTATGTTTTACAATTTATGCAGTGTTGCATTAAGAAATTTGTTTTATTAAGAAATTTGGGGGGTGGCTAGGTGGCGCAGTGAATAGAGCACCAGCCCTGGAGTCAGGAGGACCTGAATTCAAATCCGGCCTCAGATACTTAACGCTTACTATCTGTGTGACCTTGGGCAAGTCACTTAACCCTAATTGCCCTGCCTTCCTCCCTCCGAAAAAAAAAGGCAAAAAAAAAAAAGAAATTTGGTAGCAAATTAATTACTTGCTCAGAGAGATTAGTTTAATATACTGGTACTGTAACTTTAAAAAGTATACTCCTAAAGGATTTGAGTTGTAAACACAGTTTCTGGGACAGAGAGTTCAGAGGGTAAAAAAAAAAAATAACTTTATATATAATTTTATTTCTTTTTGTTTGTCTCCATTTTATGTGTAGTTGGTATTGACATACATATTAAAATGATTAGTGGTGATGTAAGGAGAATTAGGTATGAGGATTTATGTGATATAAAATTACAAAGGCACATCTTTATCATGGTGCCATTCAGTAGAATTATAAAAAGTAGTCAAATATTGAGCGCTTTGGTGTTGAATTTTAAAAAACAAATTGGGAAGAAATAAGGGAACAAAAGTATTCAAATTGAGACTGATGATGAAATTCAAATGATCATCTAGCATGGAGGAATTTTTTCCTAATATAATGTGTATTTTTTTATTCTTAGGTTTTGGGGAAAGATCACCCAGATGTTGCCAAACAGTTAAATAACTTGGCCTTACTCTGCCAGAACCAGGGCAAGTATGAGGAGGTAGAATATTATTATCAAAGAGCTCTTGAGATCTATCAGACAAAACTGGGACCAGATGACCCCAATGTGGCCAAAACAAAAAATAATTTGGTATGTAGTTGGAAATTAACTTAGAGTATGTCAGAGTTCCATTCAGTAATTTTAACTTTTAGTTATATACATTAAGATATATTTCAGTTTTGCTTAAAGGATGCCTATTATGTTTTGTTTTAAATAAAGGCATCCTGCTACCTGAAGCAAGGGAAATTCAAGCAGGCTGAAACACTATACAAGGAGATTCTCACTCGTGCACATGAGAGAGAGTTTGGTTCTGTAGATGGTAAGAAATTTAGTTAACATTTATAATGAAGTACAATAAAGTTCACTATTTTAAATAATTGTTTTAAAAATGAGTGGCAATGTCCACCAGTGATTTTGTGAAATACATTATCTGTGTTTTATCTTATATCTATTTTGTTCAGTATTTGCCAGTTACGTTTAATTGGGTTCAGTTGGACTGGGGAATGTTGCCACTGCCAGTAGAGCTGACATCTTTACATAGGGATTTTTCTAAAGGATAGTTAGTTCTGTCCGGTCACTCCTGTACTGAATAACTCCAATAGCTTCTATTGACTAGAGGATCAAATATTATTTCATCTTTCTCTTATCATTTTTAAACTTCTATTTTTGTGTAAGTTATATAGTATACATGATTTTTAGTACACTAATTTTATGCATATAATTTATAAATAAATAGATAAATGCTCAAAAATTTTCTGATACAGGTAATACACAACCTATTGGAAGCACATTTGTGTTTTTTCTTATGGAAGAATATGATTAGAAAGTTTGGAGGGTCTAAGTTTCTCTTTCTCCTATGTCAGTGACAAAAGTTCAAATTCTTTCTTTCTATCTCAGCTTCTGACCTTCTTTTGATTATTTTGGCTTTCCCATTACTCTTCTTTCTTTTTTTTGGCCTACATTTCTTTCTTTTTTTTTTTAATTCACTTCGAACTTAAATACAAAATAAAAAAAAAAAAAAGAACATTTACATATATACAGCACAAGAAGAGAATTTAATATATAGTCATTAACTTCTGTTTGTTTCACAGTTTACTTTTTTGAAAAACTATGTCATAAATCCTACACATCATTTTCAAAGCTGCCTTGCTTTTTTGTGCTTCCTTCTAAGTTTTCTTTTCTCTGCTGTGTACTTTTTACTTACATCAGCCACAAAAGACCTATGAAGGAAGATGCTATCCACATCCAGTGAAATGACTATTGAGAGATATTGTAGAGAGAAAAGTGACATTGGCATCTGTGTGATACTGGGAGTGATGGAAAGGGAAGAGTCGAAGATAATGCCAATTTGTTGAAGGCCTAACTGCCGTACTTAGGATTTTGTATTTTATCCTAAATGCATAGAGGGGGAACCTTTAGAAATTTTAAGTCACGTTTGTGTTTTAGGGATATCAGTGCAGGGCAACCATTTAGGAGCTATTGCAACAGTTCAGGCAGGGATTTGGGTCCCCATGGACTAGAATGAATTTATAGCACTAGCTTAGGAGTTAAATGCAAAGATGATAGAAGATGAAGCGCATACAAAAGATATTGCACACATGATGCATTTAGCTCTGCTTTAAGCTGTTATTCTAGAGTCTAATAATCTCTACATGGAACAGTACTAAGCCTCTCAGTTCTCAGATTTTTGTGAATTTTGATTTTTTTGTTGTTGAATCTCTTTATTTGGAAAATTTACTGTATCATCCACACATGAATAAAAATAAATAAAAAAAAAAACCCACCACCATTCTGAAAAATCTTTATTGGATACATGTATTGGGAGAACTGAATTGAAAAAAAGAGTATGATTTTCATTGATTTGTATATACAGAATTCACAATAACTGATCAGGTTCTAGGACGTGAAGAAGCCATAGATACATTTAGAAAGGCTCCTTGTGTTTCAAGAGAATGCTTTTGAAAATATTCTAATTGGTCCCATTTTCTCTAGACAAAGCTTGCTACAGAAGTAGCAAAACTAGAATTTTGGGTTTTCTGGGTTTTTTTTGCCATAATATTGCCATCAAATAGTTAGATAATCTTGGCCAAGTCATTTTATTTCCTCTCTGTAGGAATCCATTTTCTTTGTTTTTTAATATCTTTCTTAAAAAAAGGTTATTTTTTGTTTTTACATCATCTTAATATCTCACTGTATGCTTCTTCTCCCTCTCAAAGTGAAGCAATAGAGAATTTTTAAAAAGGGGAAGGGGGAAAAAGCCATTCAGAGTTAACCAATATACTGAAAAAGGCTAACATCATATGCAGTGTTCTACACTTGTGGTCTTCTACTTTTGCAAGATGTAAGCAGAAGTACCTTCTTCTCTCATTTCCTTGAGTGGGACTCCCATTTTTGAATATAGAGAAAGATTTATAATTGGACCAAAGACCCCTTGAGTGTGTCTGGGTGGAATTGGTGGTAGGAGCCTCTATTTTCTTTGCTATCTTTAAAATGTTTTCTCAGCATAAGTGAGTACACTAATGAATGTGATTAAATTTTTCTGTGATAGTTTAGGGTCCTATAGATACTTAGGTTTATCATTCTGAATATCAAATTCAGCAAATTAGACTTCAGTACTTAATGAATTCAAAGTACTGTGTGGAGATACATAGATAAAAAATACCAGTCTCTGTCTTGAAAGGACTGTTCATTAGTGAGGATAAGCCATGTACACAAAGATAGGTACAGTAGGAAGTAGGATGTGATAAGGGATAGAATTGTGAAGAATGCATTGTGGGCTCTGGAGCAGCTTGTGTGAATGAACAAAGCGGGAATAATGCAGGATAAGATTGGGTAAGAGCTTGTATACTAGTTGGCTGTAATGTATGTGGCAAAAAGAGGGGAATATAGTGAATTAAAAATAAGTTCAAGGTAGCTTAAATACACATTTATATATATGTACCAAGGTCCTTAGGGCAGCTAGATGGCATAGTGGAGAGAGAATACCAGATCTGGAGTTGGGAAGATTCATTTTCCAGATTTCAGATTTGGCCTCAGACAGTTACTAGCCATGTGACCTTGGGCAAGTCACTTAACCCTTTTTGCCTCCGTTTCCTCATCTGCAAAATGAGCTGGAGAAGGAAATCACAAATCACTCCAGTATCTGTCATGAAGAGTTGGTGCAACTGCAAAACAGCACAAGGTCCTTAAATACATATTTACTATTAAAAGCAATGGAGAGCCATTTGAGGAGAGTCTGTTAAGATTATTTTGGTGGTTCATATGGAAGATGAATTGGGGAATGGAGATTAGACTCAGAGAGGTTAATCAGACTATTCTAATAGTTAATGTGAGGAGTGAAGTTTTAAAAGCACTTTTACCCCATTTATTCCTCACAGCAAATACTTTGATGTAAGTTCTATAGCTGTTATTATCCTTATTTTATGTATGAGGGAATCGAGACTCTTGAGATATCAGATGATTTGCCTGTGGTCTCATAGCATGTATTAAGGTAGGATTTGAAAAGCAGCTCTCTCCTTAATCACCATATTGCAATGCCTGTGTCAGTGGGAGCCTGAATTATAAGTAATAAGGTGAGTGCAGAGGAAGTGCTTGGTGTGAGAGCTGTTTTCATCCATTTGGGTGTAGAAAATGAAGACAAGGGTAGAGTCAAAGATAACTCTGGGCTTGGTTGACTGGGAGGGTGGTAGTCATCCACAAAATATGGAAGTGGAAAAAAGGGCAAGTTTCTGTAGGAGAAAGTGGTGAGTTCAGTTTAGGGCATATGGAGTTTGAGGTAGTAGTGGAATATACAGATGGAAATATCTAGTGGCAGTTGAAAATATAGAACTGGAGTTCAGGGAAGAGATTGATACTAGAAATAGTTAGGTAAATAGATTTATGGGTCATCACCATAAAGGTAATTGAAGCCATTGCAAGTAGATGTGATTATTACCGTGGAAGAAAGGTGGATGAATCAAACACACAGATTTGAGGGAGAATGTCAGGAGTCAGTGCCTCCTTTGGTACTGGAGGAAGAAAGATGAATTACTGTGGGAGACAGCTGTGTTTTGCAATGTTGTAGACATGAAAGACTTTTAAGCCAGTGGGTTGATTTTGTAGAAGGCTAAGGATTTATGTGGAATGTTGTGATTTAAAAAAAAAATAAATTGTTGATGTGAAATAGTTCTCTCACTTTTTTTCTTTTGGTTGTCCCATGAAAGTAGTTAGAAGTATAACCAGAAATTTTATTTCATTTAGGATCTTGGTTGTTTGGGTTTTGGTTTTTATTATACATTCATTTAACTGTATTACTTGCACTTGTCTCCCTAAGACTTAGTGTTTGAAGTAATTCAACAGTTGGGCTTTTTTTGTTTGTTTTTGGGTTTAACAGAATGTAAATATGGCCACAGTGATGGCCTCAAATTATGACAGTTAGTTATACATACTGGTGTTACAATGTAATATTGAAACTGGCAAAGATTACTTGTTTAATATACGAAATAAATATCCCAAGGCTTATTAACTATATTGTTTGGGTATGTCTTCTTGCAGCCAAATGATTTCTTAAATCATGTTATCTGCCCCAGGTAACGTTAATAGGTAAACTTTAAAGGTAGAGGTGTGTGTGTGTGTGTGTGTGTGTGTGTGTGTGTATAAGAGAATACACAACATAGAACAATCTAGAAGGAGCATATTTTAATGGAGGAGTTTTTAACCTTTTTTGTGTCATGGACCTCTTTTGACACACTAGTGAAACTTAGGGACCCTTTTTCAGAATAATGCTGGTTGCCCACATTCATAATTGAAGGAAATCTTCAATTTCAGTTATAAGTTAGTGAAAATAAAGATATTCTTTTCCCCCACCCAAGTTAATGGACTCCATGAAGTCTCTATGCAGATCCTTGTCTGTGGATCCCACATTAAGCACCCTGGGCTCAGTGGTAAAGTGAGTGGACATGGAGTCTTGCAGGACTGGAGTTTCTGTCCCAGCCCTGCCGTTTACTAACAGGGTAACCTTGAATTTCTCTGAGGTTCAACTTTCCCCTCTGTTAAATGAGGGTGTTTGATTAGGTCTCTTTTGAGGTGTATTTCTTTAAATATATAAACCCCTCACTTTGGAATACCAACTTTTATATTAAGAGTCATCTAGACCATAGAATCAGTTAATCAACAAGAATTTATTAAGCACCTACTGTGTGCCAGGTTCTGTGGCTACACTGACAAATGAAGCCATCTTTCCCCTGAATCTAATTCAAGTAGGGGGAATATACATATATATAAATGAGGATATGCAAAATGTGTCCAAAATAAATATGAGATACATTTTGGGGCAGGAGGACCCTAGCTGCTGGGGGATCAGAGAAAAACTTCATGTAGAAGGTGGTGCTTGTACAGAGTTTGAAGGAAATGAGGGATTCCTACAGACAGAAGCGAGTAAGGAAAATACTCTAGAATAATTATGATTCTGATCACTTGTTCCACCTCTGCATGTTTAGCTGCAAAACTTTTTGCTAACATTTAGTCAACCCCATTTTCTGCTTGCTGACCTTTTTTTTTTTTTGAGGGGGGGGAAGGCAGGGCAATTGGAGTTAAATGACTTGCCCAAGGTCACAGGGCTGTCAGAGGTCGGATTTGAACTCAGCTCCTCCTGACTCCAGGGCCAGTGCTATACTCACTGCACCACCTGCCGTCCCATGCTTGCTGACCTTTCAAGAGTAGAATTGCTCCTCCCATCAGTTTCCATTTTTCATTTTTCTCCCTACCTCATAGGGGTGTTGTGAGAAAAGTGCTTTATAATAAACCTTAAAACACTATATAAATGCGTAGTTATTTGTGCCTTGCTGAATGTTCCTTATAAAAAAAAGAATACCTTTTGAAGTCACTATAACATTATAAGAATGTTCTCTGTTGTGTTTAGTTAATGTCTAATTTTCCTCTCCCCCAGATGAAAATAAACCCATTTGGATGCATGCTGAGGAGAGAGAAGAATGCAAAGTAAGATTATAACATTTTTAGAGATTGTTCAAGATTTTCTTTGTGTGAGTTCAAGATTAATTGTTATATCATTTCTAATTTAGGGAAAACAAAAGGATGGGACATCTTTTGGGGAGTATGGTGGCTGGTACAAAGCTTGCAAAGTTGATAGGTATGTGTTTTACATTGGCATACAATTGAAGTTGTTGGAGATATTTCAGGCATAATATTTTCATTATTTCAAACTTTTCCTCAGCATTAAACTGCTGATTTGAAAATCAAACATTGATTGTCCACTATATATGAGGCATTAGGGATGTAAAAAAATTTTTTTTGCATTACTCAATCCCTGATTTTTAAGAAACCTTTCATTTTGCTAGGGGAATAAGAAGTATATAAATTTGTAGCATGTAGAGCTCCTCTAAAAATCTATTCCAGGTACTCTATGGGTCTGTTTCCACTCAAAACTAGCCTGTTGCTTCCTAATGACTTTATTCTTAGTAGTCATCCAGAGTTCATAGTTGAAAGCAAAGGCATTTTATGAAATAGCATTGTAAATGTAGCATGGCCATTTCAGCTCCTTGCACTGTTGTGTGGTGACGTTAAAGCCTCTCCTTAATAAGGGCAAGTGCATGCTGACAGCTCTTTTGTGACAGCTTGCTTTGAGCCATTATTCTTACCTAACAAAAAAGCAAAATGCCCCCAACCCAAGGTTGACTTTCCTTTTAACCAACGGGTTTCTTAAAACTTTTTGTGTCATGAAGTCTGTTGGCTATGTGATTTTGTTTTTAAATGTATATAATAAAACATGTATTAAAACAAACTGTTTGTATAGAAATACATTTATCAAAATGTAATTTTAAAAAATCAGTTTCACAGTTCCCAGGTTAAAAACCCATTTTAACCTCTCAGGCACTGAAATGCTTTTTTATCTCAGACTATTGATTTAGGATTAGAAATTGCCGAGGTCCTTGGCTTGGTATGAAAATAAATTTAACTCAGAACAAAAGGTAAGCAAAAGAGGCAAGGTCGTTATTTTCCATCCTCTTGGCTAGAATTTTTCCTTTTTTATGTATATCAGCAACAAAACCCTCTAACTTTGGTGCTGTCTTTTGGATATATCCTTTGCAGTCACTCACAAGAATAACAAATACAAGGGAGTCAAGGACAGAGGGAACAAAGTACTCTTAGGAAATTTGAAGAGGTAGAGAACATTCTCAGGTGAGGGGCAAATTGCATAGTACCGTGGCACCTGAGCTGAGCCTTGCAGGTAGATTCTAGTACTATGGGTTTATAGTTTAGTTAGTCTTTAATTTTACAGATAAGGAAACTGAGTCCTAGGGAGATTAAGTGACTTGTTCTAGGTAGTAAATGGCAAAGCCAGGATTTGAAACTAGTTCCTGTGTCTTCAAAGCCAGCATTTTCCCCATTGTACCACACTGCATCCTAACAATTCATAAGGTCAAGAATGAGGATGGTGTGCATTTCAGGCATGGATATGGGAAATAGCATTTGAGGGTTTGGGAAATGTGAGATGTTATAACATGAAGTAATGCTAGAAAAGGTGTGGTGAATCAGACTTGCAGAAGGACTTAAACATAGGCTAAAGAATTTTTATTTTTATCCTAGAGGCATTTGTAAGTGAAGACTTTTGAACGGGGAAATAACATGAGATTAAATCTGTGCCTTAGGAAGATTATTTTGGCAGCTGTGGAAAAGGTGGCATAGAGAGATAAGAGACTGGAAGCAGGGAGAGGAGTTATCAGGGCTGGGGAACCTGTAGCCTCGAGGCCACGTGTGGCCCTCTAGGTCCTCAAGTGAAGCCCTTCAAATCCAAACTTCACATAACAAATCCCCTTAATAAAAGGATTTGTTTTGTAAAACTTGGACTCAGTCAAAAGGCTTCATCTGAGGGCCTAGAAGGGCCACATGTGGCCTCGAGGTCGTAGATTCTGTACTCCTGATTAGGCTATTGCAGCAGTGCCCATGTGAGGACTGTTGAGACCTGAGATGGGTTAGTGGAAATGTGAGTAGAGAAAGGAGGATCGGTGTGAATAATGTGGAGATACAATGTACAGGCCTTAGCAATTGATTGAATATAGACAGGTGAGTTGAAGAAAAAAGAATCAAAGATAACCCTTAGGCTTTGGAGCAAGAGGAAGATGGTGGTGCCATCAGCAGAAATAGGGAAATCTGTCAGAGCAAAATTTAGTGGGGAGGTGATAAATTGGTTTTAGACATTGAATTTGAAATGCTCGAGAGAGATCCAGGTGGAGATGTTCAACAGGAAGTTGGAGGTTCCATGATATTGGAGTTGAGGGGAATTAGAGATAGATATAAAGCTTTTGGAGACATCTGCACAGGTGTGACCTCTGGCACAATGGGTGAAAGGAAAGAGAATAAAAAAGATACTGAGATAATGTCTTGGGGGATATGCTCAGAATTAGGAGCAGGAGATGAGCCAGTGGGAGACTAACAAATAGTCAGGGAAGAAAAGACCTATGTGACACCATTGTTGCAGTGTATAGTGTTAAAAGTTTTAGAAATGTCATGGAAGGATGAGAACTTATAAAATATCATTGGATTTAGCAATTAAGACATAATTGGCAAACTTCAAGAGTAGTTTCAGGACACTGTTGGGGTCAGAAGCCATATTTCAAGGGATAGAGGAATGAATGGGTGATAAGGAAGAAGCAGTGAGTATAACATACTCTTCATAGGAGTGTAGCAATGAAAGGAAGAAAGAGACGCATGGAACTTGATCTGATAACATAGTCAAGGGAAATTTGGTGGTGGTAGTTGTTTTAATCACAAATTTAATAATACCCTTAGCAAAAGAAGTGTGATTAAGTTCAATAGTTTTCTTAATCATGGTAAAGTTCAAATAAATATGCAGAGCAAAGAATAAAAAACCATTAGGAAAACTCTAAATTTGTTATACTGTACATATTGACAAATTATGAGCAAAGCAACAAAAAAAAATCCATTTCCTCTCCTATTTTTTCTGAATTTTAAAAAATCTTTAGGCTTAATCTTTTTTTATGTAGTTGTAGTCAGTGTTTGTCTAGTGCTGGTTCTGTGTGTTTTGCTTTTCCTCCCTTCATATAGTTTTCCTTATTTCCCTGTATTCATGTTTATAGATTTTATGATAAAGTGTATTTCATTACACATATGATTATTCAGCAATTATTGAACATAATAGCTTTTGCTCAAATTTTGCCATTATCAACAAAAAGGCAATATTATTTTTATGTAGATAAATGGTTTTCCCCCCTTTTCATGATATCTTTAAAGACTTAGCAGTACAATTGCTGGATCAAAGGGTACAATTAATTTTTTGACTTGCTGTAATTGTCTTAGTGCTTTCCCAAAGTAAGTACAGTGTACTTTGTACCAAGTACAGTGTAGTAGAGTTCCTGTTTATCTGCTGTTCTTTCAGTATTGAATTTTATTATTTTCTTCTATTTTTGTTTGTTTATTGGCTGTAAAGTGGTGGCATCTTAACTTTGTCTTGATTTGCATTTCTTTGATTTTAAATAAATTTGGATATCTTTTTAATGTGATTAACAATTTGTCTTTTCAAAATGACTCATGTTCTGTAGGCTTTTTTTTTTTTTTTTTTTGCTTTTTGGAGGGCAGTTGGGGTTAAGTGGGGTTAAGACTTGCCCAAGGTCACACGGCTAGTTTTTGTGTTAAGTGTCTGAGGCTGGATTTGAACTCAGGTCCTCCTGACTCCAGGGCTGGTGCTCTATTCACTGCACCACCTAGCTGCCCTGGATAAACCAGTTTTGAACCACAAACCATTGTATTTTGGAAAGAGGCCCATTTTTGTCCAAATAATGAATCTAAATAATTATTTAAAAGTCAGTCTGATAACCTTGCAAGGCAAGCAAATATTTAAAAACATTGTACTTAACTTTGGTTGTGACTTTTATTTAAAAAAACAAGAAAATCTCCAAGAAGATAAATATCACAAGCATTAATAGATTAATTCCTCTTGAAAAAACACACATAAGGTTAAATGTATGAGGTAAAGATGCATAACCTACTATATATAGGCTCAAATTAATTTCTGCCTTTTTCCAGTCCAATACAGTAAACATTTATTGAGTACCTACAGTATGCATGGTACTATGTTAGATTCTGAAGATACAATTAATAAAAAGAAAGCTAGGCCCTTCCCTCAAGTAACTTACGTTCTAATAAGAGGAATACAAATATATAGAAAAGGAGACAGGAGAGGGTGGGGGGAGACCCACCTAGAGGCTGTCTTGTTCTTTGGAGTTGATACCAGGTTGAGCAACTGAGCAATAAATGTGGAGTGACTTACAAAGATTTAGATTGAATAAGAAATATGGATATAGTGAAGCTCAAAGGAAAGGCTGCTGAGTGATGTTAACAAAGTTATGACCTGTGTTCATGTTGTATCTCCTGTAGTAGAATGTAAGCTTCTTGTAGACAGATACTATTTTGTTTCTGAATACTTTTTTGATCCCCCATGCTGCTTCTGGTCATAACTTTGCTAACATCACTCAGCAGCCTTTCCTTTGAGCTTCACTATATCCATATTTCTTATTCAATTTACATCTTTGTAAGCCAGTCATGGCAGAACACCTGAGGACCACAGCTTTGAATAATTTCAAGAGTCTAATTGCATAGTATAATGAACTCTATTCATTCAGCAATAAACTAAAGCATTCACAACATCATGACATTGTAACTTATTATTAAGGTGGTCACAGTCTTAAACAAAACATATCATTCACTGTATCTTATAGTATTCCTCAGAATCATAATTGCATTTAGTAGCATTCCCCAAAATACTTGTTTATACAAGCAGAGGGTCCCAGGCCAGGGTCTTCCCTAGCACAACATATCCTTAAGGGGGTAGCAGAAAATACAAACACCATCTACCCGGGTCACAGTAAGTCACAATCTCTTCTGTCAATATACAGTGTCCAAGTAAAGTTCTCTCTCATCTTGACTTTAGACTCACTTCCAAACCCCACAGCTCCTTCTCCATGGACCACTCCCAGCACTTGCCTGGGTTCACATCCAAGCAGCTTAATGCTTCTGTTCCTTGTCTCAGCTCATGGGTACTGATCCACTCCAAGTTCTTCCTGCCTCTGCCTGGCAGCAGGCTCTAGGGACTCTTGCCCATAGCTTCTGTTTCTAGGAAAACAAAGCGTAACAGGGCTACAACAATATTTATATACATTAGCAGTATCATGATCTCAATTCATTTTAACAGCTCTTAAAAGGGGCTCAAGCTAAGCCTCCTTCCTGTGGGTGGTTCTCTGCTCTTCAGCTCAATTCATTCATAAAGACTAGTAGACAGGGCTTCTGCCTGAGAAATTAACAGATCAACAGACAGGGCTTCTGTCTCAGAAATTAACACAGATCAACAGAGGGAGAGCCAATATCACAGACATTCTTTCTGTTAGGCCTCCCCTACAAGCAAATTTCCCCTAGCCTGCTCACTCTCACTTCTCTCTCTTAGCTCTGTTTCTCTTTCTATGCTCTCTTCTCTCCCTCCAAGCAATATGATATATACTGTTTCCAGTCAAGAACTCTTGATTCAATCAAAGGCAAGACTCAAATCAAAGGCACTTGATTGGCTAAAACTCAATCCAGAAAAACAGCAAAAAATCCTACTTTGCTTACTATTTGTAAGCAGTATCTACCAGGTCTCTAAGTCATTCTCCCTCCTTTCTCAAGAGTTTAATACCTAGGTCATAATCTTCCTGTCTTGTCCCCTTCTACACCCAAATATCCCAGTTCCTTGTTCTCTTAAATCATGTGACCACATCTCAGCTAAACAAAGGTATAGTCATGCCCTTGATCTCACCATCACCCATAAGTGTTCTACTTCCACAGTCAAAAACTGAAATATTTTTACTCAACTTCATAACCCCTAATATTCCTTGTCTTCCTGTACATTACCCCTCCAAAAACTATTTTTTATCTTCACCATGACTCTCAATTTCACCATCATCTTTACTCCTTAACTTTCCCTTCATAATCTCCGCCCTTTTGTTAACCACTTTATTTTCAAATCCCTGGCCCACTTATCCTATTGATGCTAGATAAAAGAATTTATATTTTATCTTTCAGCTATTAGATGACACAGTGGATAAAGTGCTGGGCCTGGAGTCAAGAACACTTTGTCAGCCTGAGTTCAAATCTGGCTTTCAGGCACTTACTAGCTGTGTGAATCTGCACATGTCACTTCACCTGGTTTGCTTCATATCCTCATCTGTGAAATGAGCTAGAGAAGGAAATGGCAAACCACTCCACTATCTTTGCCAAGAAAACCCTGAATGGGGTCACAGAATCAGACGTGACTGAAAATGATTAAACAACAACTCCAAAAATATTTTATCCTAGAAGCAATAGGAAACCATTAGAGTTTTTTGAGTTGGGGAGTGACATGGTCAGATTTAACTTAAGAAAATTACTTTGACAACAGTGGAGATATAGAATGTGGATGGATACAGTCCTAGTCTTTTTTCCTAAGCTCCAATCCTATGTCATAAACTGTCTGTTGAACATTTCAAATTGATATCTAGGTATCTTATCCAAAACTTATTACCTTTCTGCCATCCTTCTTTTTTGAATTTCCCTATTTCTGCCAAGGGCACCACCATCCTCATCCTATTGTCATCCATCACTTTCACTCACATCACACATCCAATCATTTCCAGATCCTATAATTTTTTTTCCTACTTCCACAATATCTCTTTAATGTGTCCCCTTCTTGCTACTCATAAAGTTACTACTCTGGCTTAGGTCCTTATCATTTCTCATGTTATTACTGTAGCTTACATTCATTCTCATTTGGCCTTCATCACCCCATGAGATAAGTAGAAGTATAAGTAATATTCTATAGCTGAGGAAATATAGGCTCAGAGGGTTAGGATTAGAGTTACACACCCCTAATGACAGAATAAGTATCCTAACCCAGGTATGTTATTCAGACTTGGGTGTTCTTTTCATTGCATAACCTGTCCTTGGTTTCTCAGTCATGCTTTTATTTGGGGGTTAATGATAGAATACAGAGTAAGTTATTTTGTGTTATAAAAACATAGTGATGTTTTATTGGTGGAGTGGGGAAGCATTCTAGAGCTTGGAAATTCTCCAGCCTCCTTACCTGTTCCTCTCTAGTTTCCTTAAAGATTCAGTTCAAGAAACATTTTCTGCATGAGGCTCCATGCTCCCCTAGCTACTAATGGCTCACCTCTCAAATGATCTGGCATTTATTTTGTATTTCACACATGTCTGCGTATATGTATACATATACACAGTGTGCAGCATATACAACATACATACATGCATGCATATATGTGTATGTATGTGCATGTGTATGTGTTGTGTGCATGTCTTTCCTGATGTAAACTCCTTGAGTGCAAAGATGATTTGATTTTTATCTTTGTGTCCCTCGTGCCTTGTATGTTCCTGGCACATGGTAGGCACTTAATAAATGCTTCCTATGCGATGGTCTGTGTTATATGTTTGCTGAATTGATTTTATTTGACTTTCATGGTCTTGTATATAATTCAGTCCAAGAACCATTTTATATCCAAAGCACTGGGTTTTTCAAACATTAAATAACAGTGTATTCATTTATTTTTATATTCTCAGTAGATATAAGAGAGATCAGAAATCAAATACATCTTAAGGAATGATTTTGATTGTTTTGCCAGTCATGCTGAGAAAAATTTTTTTTTTCTTCTCCTTTTTGGAGAGGGGAATGCAGGGCAATTGGGGTTAAGTGACTTTGCCCAAGATCACATGGCTAGTAAGTGTTAAGTGTCTGAGGCCGAATTTGAACTCAGGTCCTCCTGACTTCAGGTCCAGTGTTCTATTCACTGTGCTACCTAGCCGCCCCTGAGAAAAATCTTAAAGAAAAAAATCTATTTAAACTTTATAATTTATTAAATATAGCATTAAGTATGGTGGTTATGCCCCACAACTAAGATCACAAATAGGTTTGAGTTTCTGGAGAAAGAAGAAATTTCCAAAGAACTTTACAAATTTTTAAATAATCCAGGAATAGAATTTTAGTGGTTTCCAAGTTAAATTTTGTACCTAGTCTTTAGAATTATATCCATGGCAGTAGTAACCTTACACTTTTTTTTCCTACTGTATTAATTATAAATCTGTGTAACACTTACTTTTCTACAGTCCAACTGTGACAACTACTTTAAAGAACCTTGGAGCACTTTATAGACGTCAAGGCAAGTTTGAAGCTGCTGAAACTTTAGAGGAAGCAGCCATGAGGTCTCGAAAACAGGTAAATTTTAAATCTTTCTTGTTTTTAGTTTTTGTAATTATTAGAACTGTTAATTTAGGTAGGACATTGGATAGAACACTGGACCTGGAGTCAGAAAGACCAAAGTTCAAATTGAGCCTCAGACCAGCCAGGCAAATTCACTTAATAATTTTCTACCGAAGTTTCTTGATCTACAAAATTGGGATAGTAATAGCACTCACCTCACAGGGTCATAGTGAACATCAAATGAAATAATATTTTTTAAGTGCTTGGCAGACCTAAATGTTTATTATTATTATTAATAACATAATTATATCCTCTAAAAGTTTTATTTAGAAACATTTATAAGAGTGAAATGTCCAATCTTTGATGCTTGTTTTAGTTTTTATAATTATATCATAGCATCATAGAATACTAGAACCAAAAAGAAATTTAGAGACCACCTGGTTCATTGCCTTCATGACACAAATGAAGAAACTGAGGCCCATAGAGATAGTGACTTTGCTGAGGTCATGGAATCCTGCATTGTCACCAGTGTTTTTTCCCTGATAGCATGTATTCTCTTCTCTGTAATGTTATCTTGTCTCTGTTTAAGTTGGAAGAATCACTAAGATTTGCGACTCAACTCTGACTTCTTAATTATCTTTGAAAATCCTCATTTAATATTGAGGCTTATTTCTGGATTTTTTCTGACAGGCCATTCTCTTCCAAACATACTTTTCTTGGGAGGAAGAAAGTTATTCATTGAATTGGATATGATGAAACATTTAGTCATAATTTGAATCCTGATTTTCCATTTTTCCTATAAATTGCCAAAGTTCTCCAGAATTTTCGAATTCTTTATAGAGAGAGTAATCTGAGATAAAATCGCCTAGAAGCAGGTGGGATGACTTATGCTACAAATAATTTGAGATGTAGAAACAATGCATTGGACCTGGGTTCTATTTCTGTGTCACTCTGTGACCTTGGACAAGTCATCTTAAACTTTGTTTATTCTTATAATGAAATAGGAAGGTTGAATTGTATGACCCATGAAGTCCCTTCTACCTCTGATATTCAGTGATGTAATCCCATAATTTATGAATTGTGTTATGATTACTAGTAACATCGATCATTAAATCTAGTATTCAGTAAACATTTGTTATTAAGTGTCAGCCTATCATAATAACTATTCCTGTATTACTCGTAAGATGAATCAACAAAGTTATACAATAGATAATGGCATATAATTTTTTTTATTGAGATCTTTTGTTTTTTATATTATCTTTGATTCCTAGTATATTCCTTTTTTAGTACAATATCTTAAAGAAATAAGTCATCATATGTTTTGTCCTTTACAATAAAGAAAAGCAAAAGTTGTATTAAAATAAACGTAATCTTTTATATAAGCTCCTTTGAGTTAAATTCCATTTTATACCTAAAACAGTACCATACAGATTCTAGCTAATAAGTACAATTCCATTAAAAAATCATCACATGTAGAATGAACATTGCTTATGAAAATCAAAAAAAATTGTAAAGCTGCTATGAACTGAAATGTAGATATGCATTCATTTTAGCCTTATTTTACTAATATAGTTTCTTCTGGGAGAATTAATTTTATTATTTTAATATAAATTGAGCTAGCTAGGCATAAGTGGCACTCAAATAAAAATTGATACATGACATTTCTAAAGCCCTCAGTAGTTAAAAATGCTTCATATTCATTCTCAGTTCAGCCTTATAACTCTCTCAGTAAGTAGAAGTACAAGTCGCATTCTACAGATAATGAAACAGAAGTTCAGAGAGATTAAGGGTCTTGTCAAGGTTACATATCCCTAGTAACAGAATAAGTATCCTACTCCAGGTGTGTTACTCAGAGTCAGATGTTCATACCATTATGCCACCTGCCCTTGGTTTCTCAGTTGTGCTTTAATGTGGGTTTAGTGGTGGAAAACTAGTAACTTACCATGTGTTGTAAAAATATGTTGATTTTTTTTTTTTGATAGAAATTCTAGATCTTGGAAATTTTCCAATACAGTTTTAGTGCTGAAATGTAAATCCCTTTTCCCCTTGCCTGGCTCATAGGGTCTTGACAATGTTCACAAACAGAGAGTAGCTGAAGTGCTAAATGACCCTGAGAGCATAGAAAAAAGAAGAAGCCGAGAAAGTCTCAATGTTGATGTGGTAAAGTACGAGAGTGGTCCTGATGGAGGGGAGGAAGTGAGTATGAGCGTAGAATGGAACGGGGTAAGTACAGTACACAGTTTACAAGTATAATGTAGGCAGTTAACGGCTGTAACAAAATCTGCTTTCTTTATAGCCCTCTTTCCATTAGCATTTTTTCATTAGTTTTTCTAGCTCATTTATTTTGGACTTTGTCATTGTTAAAATCAAGTGAGAATTAAGAAAATAAAAGATCCTGCCTTTTGCTAATTAACTTTTGCTATTATTTCAGTTTTTTTTACTCATTTAAACCAGTTTGAAATGATAATTTTGTTTTTAGGAATTGAAAGCTTGGCCTTAACTATGAGCATTTAAATGCTGATTGAGTGTCCTAGTTATCTAGAGCATAATGCATAAAGTGTAGGTTCATTTTAGTATTAGTAGGACAGTTGGCTGATTTGCTTTTATTTACTCATTTTTATCACTAACGTCAGGGTTATTTTTTTCACTGCTTAGATTGCTATAGTTTTTGTTCAGTTGAATCATTTCATTAAAGAAAAATCAGTTTATCAATTAAAATTGTATAAATGACTCCTTTTTTCTTTATACATGTTCTCCATATAAAAATACTGTTCATCTGTCTCCATTTGAGAGAGGAGGATATCTAGAATGGTGCATTTATATATCTTATAAAGAGTTTTATTCATGTTAACTCATTGATTACCCATATGCCAATTCCTATAGTAAAAGTGTTGTGGTGCCATTTTAATCCTCTTAAAAGTTAGTCTTAGTTTTTGTCTGTTTTTAGATTTCTAAAAACTCAAACTTGAATGTCATAGATGAATCTTAGATACTAAACATGAAGAATATTGCCATATTGGAACCTTTAATATCTGTGAAAAGCATTATATGACTTGAAATTGATTTTTACTTTTTACATCACAGGTCTGTATTCCAAAGGAAGCCAAGTGTGGCTTTTCATATGTTTCTTACTTATTGAATGTTTATAATACAAGCAGTTTTAAATTATATCTAGCTATTTTTGAGTTTTATTTGCATCAGGTAGTTTTTCATTTCAGGGTTTGCTAGAGTGTGTCCAGTTGTTTTCTTGATGAAGAGCTACATTGTAATGCTAGAGACTTTGCACATTCAAGAATAGGGTTGCAGTTTAGTTAACTGCAGTGCCACATTGGTTTAGTGACAGGTTCTCATTATCTAACCATTTTTTCCTTTTGATTTAATATGTTAGCTTGTTTACTACATGAATCCATTTCTTTACCAGGATCTTATACATCTGTGGCAGTTTCATAGAAATTATTCTAACAGACATTTTTGTAAAATCAGTCATGTTGCAGAGATTGCAGGGTGAATATTCTCATCATTGTCTAAAGCTGGCATTTCCTTGGCATTGGTTTTCTCAGTGCTGAGACAGTCAATCAGCATCCGTTTTGATACCCCCACATCTGTCATATAGTGGCCCCAAAAGAAAACATTTGAGTAGTTTTCAATATTGTCCATATTGGAACTGTGTACTGTACTCTTCCCTATAAATGCTGTTTTATTTGCATGCTTTTATATGCTAGGAGTAAATAAAATTCTTTTTACTTATTAAAAGTAAGTAGATTTTGATATTCTTAATAGAAGTTCTTGAGGAACTCTTGAGACGGTATTTCTAGGTCAATATATTTGCCTGAAAATCAGCTGATAGTCACTGATAACTTTAAGACTGGAAATTACTTAATTTAGCATAGTTGGTTTTATTATTTCTGTCAATAGTTTTCATCATCACTGTTTTGCCTTATAATGGGATCTTTCCCCTCTGGAGGAGTGGGCTACAAGATCTTACCTGTTAGTTGGAATTTCAGGCTGGAATCATACATAATTTACTTATAATTTTCAAATGAGTAAAGAGTGGTTATCTTCTTAAATGGATTCCTATTTTCCTCCTATTCCTCTCAAAACTTTTCACTGTACAACTTAGGACTACTGGCACTACAATATTTGGGTGTTATTTTCTCCTCTCCACAGACTACTCTTACCAGAAACTAACACAGTGTTTTTCTTTTCAGAGGAAATATTCTTGACCCCTTAATCTCTAAGTGGACCAACAGCTTTGATAAAATACATTCCAGGTGCACCGTACTTTGGGTTAATTCACTTTTAGCCTCAGTAAATACCATCATGTTACTTTAAGATTTCATGATAAAAACTTGATATTTGTCCACGGGGTCAGTCATATTTTGGCAACATGGCTCCTCCACCAATAAAGGTGATGAATGATGGGATGTGAGACCAGAGGGAAAGATCTATGGTAGGAAATCATGGAATATTTTAAGTTTTAATAATACATGCAAACTTTTGAGCCCACATATGCTGTTATTCAGACAGAATGCAAACATGGCTTTTGTATGTTCAAAGAATGGAAATTAGAACAAAAATTAATATATGTATGTGAATACTCTTGATTCCACCTAGTTACAAAGAGATGAATTATATATTCTTCAAAAATATGAGGAATATCACTGAGCAAATTCTGAGATTTAAACCCAAATTTTTAACATTGTAATAATAGTTCCTTTGGTTAAGAAGGTACATCATCTCATTCTGTGAGATTTTTAGTAAATCTCATTGAGTTGAAAGAAAACGATTTTTGAACTTAAGATTATAATTGCTTATTTAAAATGGAACTTGCTTGAAAGAAGTTCTGAAAAGCAGTCACTTAAAAAGACGAGTTTATTTTGCTTTTTCAATGTCCCAGATTTCTGAACCTGTCAGAGCAATATGTAAATGAATATTTTTGATTAGAGTTACTTTTAAACTCTGAATGTAAAGTTGGACTTATTTCTTGAAACAGTAGTTCTTTGTTTCACATAAAATGTGAATGTGCATGCACATCACTGACCCTTATGTACTAGTAATATGGGTGGTTCATGAATAAAATTGAGTGATCACGTTTAAAGCTTACTCTTCCAGACGTACCTTATCATGAACATTAGATAAATAATTACAATTGAATATGTTGAATTCTGCATAAAATATTCTACATAAACTAAAAGTGTTGTCTTTCATCTAGTTATCTGAATTGGAAGTTAAGGATCCATGATTTCCTATTTCCATTTCCTTGTGTAATTATCTCCTTTGGGAGGGGGGAGCACCTAAGATTAAAATTTAGTGGAATATATATCCTAATACCCATTGTGATCTAGAGCTTGTTTCTCACTAAATATTTTGGTTAACAGTTTCCTTGTTTTATTCATTTTCTAGGTAGATGAAAGACAACATTTCTAGAGTTTTTATTTAGAATTTGAGGTATTTGGTTGTAATTATCTGGTATTCATTAACATCAAACACACAGAGCATAACTTTATAGATATAGATGTGTATACAGAACATTTTTATATAGGTGTTACACACATATGTTTGAGTTGTAATGATTGTTCACATTCCTGTAGTGTTTTCAGTTTGTACGGTACTTCCTTGAAGGCTCTTCAGGACATCAGTTATAATTATGTTTTAAATAAAGTGCCAATAAATAGACATTTACAGGCAATGAAATGCTAGATAAACTGACATTATCATAGGTCCTTTACCATTAGCCTTAGATGTAAGGCCCCTGATATAAGAAACAATAGCTTCCTTAGAGGATAGGACTTGTTATTGATGTTTGTGAGAAAATGATAGGGCAGTACAAGGACACTTCAAGCAAGACTGCCGAGAGCCTTTCAGGTTAACACTATAAACACCAAGTTTTTTTTCCCCGAAATGGAGTGCTTTTTCTGATGAGGAAAACTCACTTCATATACTCTGCTGAACATCTAGTTCTGAAATGTTAGAAATAGAATTACTTCACGATTCAGCTCTTTTACAAAGGTGACTGAATTAGAATAAGTATTGTTTATATAATACTTTATAATTATAGTAGAACTTTCTTCCTGATGCACAGCAAGAGCTTTACTTATGTTTCTTGTCCTCCCAACATCCTTGGGGAGTTGGTAACAAGTTTTATTTTTCCATTTTAAAGATGAGGAAAATGAAGCTCGGGCTGGTAAAATGACTTGCTCAACGTTCCATGGTGAGTCAGAGCTGGCAAAGGAATTTAGGTCTCTCGACTCTTTCGAGGGCTTTCTGCCCCAGACTGCCTTGCTTCCATCATAGAGACCAATGACACATTTCTTCCTTTGGAAAATCTAATTTTGTAGCTCATTTTATTAGTTGTATGTTCATCTTTTAAAATGTGCCATAGATATTCAGAGCAGTGGAATTTTGGTTCCTAGAGATGTCCTTTTGCCTATTAGTTTCTTAAAAAATAGAAATGCTTTTTGTTTACAGAAGAAAAAGAACAGTTTCTCCCTTGTTGTAATGAATAGGCTAAGAGAACACTTCTGAAAAAAGTTCAAACTTAAATGCATGTACCTTTCATGTTTTTAGATTTTCATTTTTTAAAATTGTAGGGGTTTTTCATTCCAGAGTCACTCTTTAAGTATGATCATTTGCAGAACTTTATTTTAAGAAAATTTTCTAACATGCACCAAAATGGTTTACTTTTATTTTCATGTTAGGAATTAACTGATTAAAACTATAAACAATAGCTTGCCTAGAATACCTGTTTAATTTTAAAACATCAGTAGTAGGTTACTAAGTACCTTTTTTAAAAAAGAATCAAAAGATTTTGTGACCTAGAAATACTGTAAACAAAGCTGTTATAAGTAGAAAGCTATTGAAAGCCATTTTTCAACAGTTTCATTCAGATTTTCTTTCTTCATTTCTGTCTAACAGGCCTAGATGCCTTTTGTGATTCTTATACTGTCTCCTGCATGACGGGCGTGCTCCATCGGCAAGCTTTAACTTCTCTCTCCAGTACTGACTGACTGCTGTGCTTTTAGCAAACCTCTATGATTCTTGTCAGAGCTACACTTCTGTGTGTACTGGCCCTTCCTTTCAGTGCTCTTGTTCTCTTTGGAGGTTTATTTCTGTACATGTGTAGCTTTGCCAGATAGGTATTTAGTACTACAAAATGTGTTAATAAAACCATTTACTGTGTAACATGATTTAAAAAAAAAAGTAAGAATGACTAGCTGTTCACTATGAAAAAAAGGTAGTTAAAAGTATCACACAAAGTATTATTCAAATGGCATGATGGTGACCTTTTGAGAATTACTAAACTGTAAAAGTAAGGCATGTGCTCCAAGTGCTTTAAATTGTATTTAGAGACCTATAACTCGGTTAACATCAATATGGAACGCTGGATGTCTTCACTTATGATTATTCTAAAGTAGCATTGCTGTTTAGTCTTTGTGTGAAATTTTGGCAAATATGCTTTTCTCTACTAATCTTTAAGTGTTCAGTGATTTGTGTATCTTTGTCTTTCTAACTTCTAATAAACTCACTCCAACTGACCTGCGTCCTGGTGTCTGTCTGCTTCATAGTACTCTTTCTTCTTTTCATGCAAAACTGTATGGCTTCTAGAAGTAGCAGATAGTTACTGCTGAAACATACTAAATAACTGATTTTGTGAATAAAAATCAAGTCTTTGCTATGTGGTTTTGATTTTCATACCCAAAAGTTGGAGGATAATGCAAGTTTAATTATGCAAAAATGTCTAAATTGTGATTTCTAAAGCTGAATTCAGATTTGATCTTTACATTTATGTGAAAGCTAATTTACCATTCATATCCAGCATGATTTTTTTTGGGGACAACAACATTCAAAATCTATCCTTAACAAAGTCATTCTGTAAGGTTCACTAAATGAATAGTACATGTGAGATGAGTATTGTATTTGGATTAAAGTATTCGAAGTAATTTGATTATACCAGGCCTAAATGTCTTAGGTGTTACATCGTTTGCTGGACCAAGTGACTACATATTAATTAAAGTGGAACATTGTTTTGATGGTATTCCTAGAAGCTTCCTTATTTCTTTTATAATTTTTATGTATTGTCCTTTCTGTCTTAATACAGAAATGTCCTTAATTTTTCTCTTTAGGTGTCATTATTTTGGTGTGAATGAGCTTTTTTATGTTATAGTCTTTTCAGGATCATGGATTACCTTTAATCACTTAAATAGCTAGATTTGCTGGGTGTTAAAAGTCTGTTTGCAAATGAAGTAAATCATTTAAAAAACTGATAGGAAATAGTGACTATTACTAGCAACAACTGAGAACAGCTCAATAGTGGAGTGAAATATTTTCATTCAGCTTTAGCTGTGGGAGGCTTGGAAGGGTGGAACCCTTGGCGGCTTCACATTTGTTCACATCTTTTTCAGGATGGCACTGGATCTTTAAAGCGCAGTGGTTCCTTTAGCAAACTTCGGGCTTCAATTAGACGCAGCAGTGAGAAGCTGGTTAGAAAGCTGAAGGGAGGAAGTTCACGAGACAGTGAACCAAAGAATCCTGGGTAATTATATTTTCCTAGCTATGCTGATACTTGCCCCCTTTTATCCATCTTGTGAGCTAAACAGTGGCCAGCGTCATTTTTGGGGGTAGATTTCTCACAAACTTTCTCACACACAAACCTCTGAAAAACATCCCATTTTAATTGTGTTTCTTTATTAATTGAAAGGTTTTAATATCATCTATCCCTGTGTAGATTGAGAAGTATTAAATTGATATCCTACTTTAAAAATTGCCAGTTTAGGGGGTTAGAGAGAACAAGTCTCTGGAAGGATGTCATAAAAAATAGTTTTTGGCCATTTAAGTTTAAAAACACACACACACACACACACACACACATACATACATACATACATATACATTATATATATATGATCTTTTTAGAAGCGGGAGTGCAGGGCAGTTGGGGTTAAGTAACTTGCATAAGGTCCCTTGGCTAGTGTTAATTGTCTGAGGCCAGATTTTGAACTCAGGTCCCTCTGACTCCAGGGCCAGTGCTTTATTCACTGGGCCACCTAGCCGCCCTTAAATTAAATATTTAAAGTAATACTGATGCCCTTTAACTTTAAGCAGTGAAATGTCAGTTTAATATTAGGATACTTGAACTATTGTTAGCTTATTTAAGAAACCTATTTCTTTAGGTTTTATCTTTTTTATCATTAGCCTAATTTTGATGATAAGTCCCCACATATATTATGATCTAATTAAAGTTGTTATGTAGCTACTTACTGCCACATAGCAGATAATTGAACTTCTACTTTAAAAAGCAATATGGCACACACAAAATGGATTCAGAAGGAAAGGGGTGGTGGTGATATATGGGGTTTAAGCTTTGATTGCAGGGTGGCATGCTGGAAAATTTTTCTCAGGGATTCCAAAACCCATAAATATTTGTTTCAAATGCATAACTAGCATTACTCCTGAGAAACATGCATTTCAGAGGTTACAGCTCAGTTGGAGGACAAAGGTATCAAATGTTTTTGAGTGACAAAATTCAGTTTCATCCCCTGGTAGTCTTAACATACTGTGCTTTAGCAGGTAATTAAATTTATTGTTTTTCTTTGATGTTCCCCAAATTGGCATCCTTTACTTTGTAATTGGTAAATTGCCACATGACTAGTGTAACTTACCATGTTTTCCAAAAGGATTTTTCATGGAAGTTCTATTTACCATATTGTTCTGGTGTTAGTAATTTATAGTTTTAGCATCTTCTATGATGATTATCTTAATATTTTTATATTGTTTTCTATGGAGATGTATTTAGCAAGTTAATTCTTCTCATCTTAGCCTAAGAGATTATTTAGATAAGCAAAAATCAGTGAAGGATCATTATTATAATTCACTCTGAGGGATTAATTTGTTGCTTAGCCAATTAAAAAAATAATTTTCAACCTGATTTCTCTCATTGGTGTGTAATTCTAAACTTTCAGAAGTGAATTTAAAGTAAATATAAAGCTAATCTGCTAGTTTCTTTTCTGTCAGTATGGGAGACACAGTATAAATTTAACCTGCTTTTGAGGTAAAAGTGCCTTAATTGATTTGGGAGTACTTGTATCTGGTTGGTTGGTGATGTGCTCTGGAGAACATGATTTCTTTGAGAGATGATGCCGTATGGGAAATTTGTTTGTGAACCCTGTTTTTCTTTAGAATACTTTCTACTTAGGGGTTCAAACTTCAGGTGGCACCTAAAACTTGTGTTTTGGCATATTTTCTTTCTTGTTCTCTTCCCTTATTAGAAGAATATATAGATGGGGCAGTGGTAAGTGCTTTAATTCTGTCTATGTAGCTTTTCATTCTGCTTTGCAGAGATAACCTAAGCATTCTTTAGACAGCATAGTATGAGCTCTCTATAAATATCTTCAGGTAGAAAGCGAAGAAGTGAAAAGAATCTGTGTTTTCAAAATTTTCTACTTTTTGGTGAAGGCCACGTTTGGATTTGTGCCTCTTTTCCTCTGCAGTTTTGCATGTTTTCCCTCTGAATTTGGCATCTGTGCCATAAGGTTATGAGCTAAAGAAACTGATGTTTAAAGTCAAATTGACTTATTTTATTTCTAAATGCCTACAAACATTTAGGACTCAAGTGACATTTTAACATCAACCTTTTTGTAAATGATGATTTTCCTGAAACTGATGAAGATGTTTCCCAGTGAATTGTAAAGGGTGTTAAAACGTTTTATCTTCCAGTGGTCAGAGAACATAAATATTTCTTTTTGTGCTTTGTTCTTTAGGCAGTTACCAGATCATTATTTCAGTTCTGTACATGTTTTGAAGTTAAAATTAAATTGCTGAATCTGACACTAAATGTTCACTGTACAGTTTTTTGTGTTATTCTTCAGGAATCTCTGATTTCCTAGATGTGGTCATTCCCTCCATGACTAATAGATCAAAATCCTCCAAGACTTAGTAGATAGTCTTTGATAACAATTGTAGCTAAAAAAAATCATCACAATAATCTGTTGATGAGCTTCTCAGAACTTAACTAGGCTGGTCCTCAGTTGTCATTCACAGCTTGTATGTCTTTCTAGCTTGAGGTTGTCTGCTAAAAGTTCTGCCACCTTCTACAACATGATGAGGTGTCAGAGCAGTAAATAAATGATTCCATTAATTAACTTTAACAAACTTCATATTTGGAAGCCAGTTTTGCATATTATATGTTCTTCATATGCTTATTGCATCCATAATTAACAAATATAAGTGTGTGATATCTGTAGGTTAATTTCCCTGCCTATGTACCATGGTAATTTGGTCTACAGTATAGAAAATTGGTAAACCTGAGTGTATACACTATTTATAGATAAAATTTTAGATGGTAACATTATTATAAAAATGGCCTTTAAAGTTTTTTTTTCTTTTTATAGCTTTAATTGCTTCATATAAAAGTCATGGGAGGAATAACATGCTGAATTTTTTTTAACTTAAGCTTTTTATTTTTGATTTGTAGACATTTTAGGCTTTGAACCATTAAATCTGAATAGTGTTTACTGGTAGACCCAATATACAAGATGCTGTCAGAAAGGGCATCAATCCCCAAGAATATAATTTTTCTCATTTTAAAATTATTTGATGGATCCTGTACATTCTCCACTACTTTTCCCAATTTTTGATCTTCCTAATTGTTTAAAAGAATAGCTTCAATTTGATTAGGAAGAGTTATAAACAGCCCATGTAGAAGAGAATGTATGAACTTTTGAGTCACATACAATTAGACCTGGAAGGCATTTTAGAGATTATTGAGTCTAGTCTCGGATTCATTTTATAGATAAGACAGCTAAGCTCCAGATTGGGGAGGGAACTTGTTCATGGTTACACAGATTATGATTTTCTATACCACTACCTTTCCTAAGAACTATTTGGCTGTTTGACGTAGCTTTGAGGTAAATTGAGATCATCTGCTTCTGATAGGAGTTTATTTGTAACTTCTGCTTCAAAACATTAGGAAGTAAAGACTGTAACTTTAAATACTTTGTGCTGAGTCTTTGTTTTACCTTGATTTTGAGTTTTCTTTTTTTCTTTGTTTTTGTTGGGCAGGGGGTGTTATCTTTTGTTTATGTGGAGGGCGGAAGATAGAGAAAGGATTTTGTAGTTTGGGCATATTTATTCTCTTTATATTAATGAACTTTCTCATGGCTTTTGAATGTATACTTTTAAAAAGTAACACTGAGAGCATTGTCATTGTGCTTGCTGTTTTGGTTGTTGCTAACCTTCTAAAATGTGTGTCTGTTTTAAAGCTACTGACTTAAACTAATTAAATTTAAAATAATATTACTGTTAGCTTATATTATTAGACCCCACATTCAGAATTTAAGGCCCCACTTTAAAACATTTAAGATCTTTAATATTAACTTATTTAGACTTTAAATAGGTAATGGAGGTTAACAAACTAAATATAAGATACTGCTTTGAAAATATTAAAGATGGCCTCCAAAACACTGTTTAAATAGATAATTGTTTATAACAATGATTATAAAACCATATAGATTATTTTATGCTTGAGAGAATGTTAAAATAGATAATATAATTTCAGAGTGACTTCTAATATATGTAACACATCATGTAATAATATGACTTGGAAGTATTTTGAATGATGAGCTTTGAATTTCTACTTAGAAATATTTGGAATTATTTTGCATAGCCACTATATGAACTGTTCCAGCTTTCCTGAAACAGGTATGATTTGTATGAAAAGAGAATTGCTCATCCCACAAGTGAGAATGAAGCATTAAAGCAGATGTTTCATGAAAATTTTTTCAGAAACATTGAAAAAGCTTGGGAAAAATAAAGGTAGTTTATAAACATCCCACAGAATAATATGGCTTAAGACATTTGCTAAGCCTGATGGGCAAATCTGGTTTTGCAAAGCTGTTACCAGAAAATAGGTTTTGATCAGATGTGGCCTACTTTTTTAAGCTAAGCCTATTCTGAAGGCTGAATAACACAACCACTAAACAAACTTTATTAGGGCATAATTCTGAATGTAGATTCACTCTCTGACTTAATGTAAATCCCAGTCTGCTCTCAGTTTTCAACAGATCATTAAAAACAAATTATGTGCAAGTAATCGTGCCCTATATATCTTTTCCAAGATGTCAATTTTTTATTTCAAGTGATGCCAGTGACACTTAAAACCCTGTGCTGTAACCATGTTTTGCTTGTGTTTGAGCTTAGATTTTTCTATTGTTCTGATTGCTTTATCCTTGCATGTTTGGTGTCCTGGTTGCAGCATGAAGCGTGCCAGTTCTCTGAATGTTCTTAATATGGGTGGCAAGGCTGCTGAAGATCACTTTCAAGTAAGGAGCCCTAAAATAATATTCTTAAATGTGTAAATACCACCAGCAAGATCTGGTCCCCAAATATTTAACTAGAGAATTAATGAAAGGATTATTGTACCTTTTAAATAATTTTTAAGTTAGAATGTTTTAGAAATTAAAAAAAACCCTTTAATTCTTAGGCAAATTAGCAAAATAGCTAATAAGGTTTGAGTTATGTTTTTATTGTCTTGAAAAACCTTCACTACATTAATGAGAAAATGTTAAAATTTTAAGTAATAACTAAACTACATTTTCCTTATTCATTGCTTTATGTAACTATGTGCATCTAAAAAGATTATTAATATATGTGTTGTCCAGTTAAGGTCTTATAATGTCCAACATTTTACTAATATGGTAACCTTTGACTAACATTAGTCTAATGATTGTTTTGAGACTTAACACTTTGTTGAATTGCCTAAATCTCCCACAAATACTCTGCATTGTATTTTTCAGTTTCCTGTCTGAGTGTTTGCACCATGTATCTTTTCCTGCACTCCCATTTCTTTGAAATATTTATTTTGTAGTCTGAATTTTTATCATAATGTCATCAAAGTAATAATACTGTTTTTAAAAGATTCTGTAGAATTGATACAAGCCTAGTTTCTGGTTTCCTGTGAGTGACCGGGAGTCTGAATTAAGAATTACAGCCAAGTGTCTTAAGTTAAAGCCAATCACGGTCCAAAAAATAATCATAATTTGAATTTGTCCTTATTGTGACCTGGCAATATAGCTCATTTGATCACTATCCTTACTGAATCACTGATTTTCTTTCTGGGAAAATAGGATACCCATATAAGAACTACATGATAAAAATATCAAGTCCATTTTTCCCCCTTACTATTAGGGCAGTAAGCTCTATACCTACATTGGTGCATTGGTTTTTCTGTTCACCATAGGAGTGACAGCCCCCATTAACTTTAAAATGTCCCTAATGTGAACAAGTAAGTAGAGGCACATTTCTTAACTGCAGGTCTTCACATTAAATTAAAACCATAATTTTTGGATTTAGATCTTGTGAGTTTCTTAGAGGACATTAAGAGTGTGCTTTAATAGAAGTAAATAAAACAACCAGTTTTTGTTTTTCTGCTTTTTTTTTTGGAGGGGGGGAAAGCCAGGCAGTTGGGGTTAAGTGACTTGCCCAGGGTCACATGGCTGTTAAGTTCTGAGGCCTGGATCCAAACTCAGGTCCTCCTGACTCCAGGGCCAGTGCTCTATTCATTGCACCACTTAGCTGCCCCCAAGTTTTTGTTTTTCTAATAGTAATTGATGCCTCTTAATATTATGACATTAAGTATATATAGATTTGGGCATAAGGACTATCAATTTTAGATTTATATGATTACTAGTAATATTTTAAGATCACTTGAAGCATTTTATTTACTTGAATCATTTGAAATTCTACATAAAATATAACTCTTTCCCATTTTATTTTCATGCAGGAACGAAATAATTGTCTGACAGACTCAAGAGTTCTGAGTGCCAGTCACACTGACTTAGCCCACTGAGGTGCTGGGACTGAAGCTAGCTAGTAACGAAGCACTGAGACTCTCAGAGCTTTGGTTCCTCGTCACTCTTGTTAGGAACACGTAGACTAGAGGTTCCCTTGCAAAGGACTCTGATTTTTTTGTATTTCTAAAAAATGACTTGTAAAATGTAGTGATTTTTTTCCTTCTTTTAAAGAGACTGTAGGTCACTGCTGTCTTCTGTGCTTATATTGAGCTTTGTTACTAATAGTTTTTGCTCTCACAGTAGCCATGAGCTATAGAAACACTGGTATTTCAGATAGACTAACATAAGAATGAACAGGATGGTCTCTAGATTCCCAGGATTAAAACACTGCCAATCAGGTAACTTCATCAGCTCTTTACTGTGGCATAGTCTAGGCAGTTCTGCTTGCTCCACTGCTACTGCCTGTTACATTTATACATGGCTCTTAGAATAGATACTGAAAGTAGTGTTTTAATTAGGCTTTCTAGGTACACATGTAAGGAGCCTGTCATCTTACCATATTATGCCATTGCCAGATATTCCAAAAGTCTTGGTCATGTTTTAAGCCATGCTTAAAATGTGCTTCTGGGACACTTGTATAACCAAGATTGAATCATCCGTGGCAGGAGAGTGAGGGGCCGACAAGCAGTGAAAACGTTCTGTCAGGCTTCCTTGTAATCACTAATTGCACTAAGTTATGTTGACTTTATTTCATTTGTTTTTGGCTCAGTTCTATTAGGGCCTGTATAACTTGGCATAAAAGGAAACGATTGATTCAGGCCAGGATGCTTCACAGAGCTAGAAGAGATACAGCAATAGAGCACTAGTCCCCAAATTGCCCTTTCTTGGGTCAGTCTTGGTTGGTGTTTTTTGGGACCTCAGCAGCTTATATTAACCCCAAGACAGGTTCCAGCTGGGTGACAAGTGGCATTCTATTGTCTTCCTCATGAGGTGTGAGGTCTGATTTCAGGCTGCTCTTGAGAAGTTCTGTAAGACTTGGAGAGTTTTATAAGCTTATAAGCTGTCTTCAGTGATTGAGCCATCGTGAAACAAAAAGGAAAGAAAGAATTTACTTACTGAGAAGATCACAAAGATTACAGGAAAACAAATCTATGACTTTTTGCTTGTGAGCAGGCCAAAAAAAAGATTGACCATGGTTGCCTTGAAATATAGATAGTAATGCAATAATGAAGCCATCTCTGTATGAAATGCACTTAAATGTTTCCTCTAAAGTACTTGCCTCATCATATCTCTATAGAGAACTTGTTTGAAGTTGGAGATTTAGTCAATGTCTAATGTAGACATTTTACACATAGTGATAATGCTGCTAATTTTAGTTTCTCATAGTGTACCATACTCTATTGGGGAATTTAAGAGAACAAACTTTGGGATTATTTTATAGCAATTTTATTTTTAAAGTTAATTTGTTTAAAAGTCTTTATATAGTTATTAATATATTGTAATAGATTGCAAAGATTATGTATCTGTATGAGGTGCATGTGCACATTTTTTCAGTTATATGCATAGACTTACAATATCGAAATGTCCATTGTACATATGTCCTATAGAAGATTTCATGTTCCATGACCATTAGCATTATTATGGGATCCCTATTTCTTCAGTGTACTATCCAGTCTTCTCTTACCTGCTTTCCTTGATGATGAGACCTTGCTGCTTCACAGAGCTAGAGACAGAGCCCCCAGATTGCTCTTCTTGATAACATTTAAGCTTGCAGGTTCCCACAGAATTAGAGCATATACTTTGTGTTTATTTTGCCTTTAAAATTTTATAGAAACAGACGTACTTAGAAAATTTTTATCAGGTTGTAAGAAAATAGTAGAAACAGGGACAGCTGTTTTGGTTTCATTGCTCTATAAATCCCATTTTTTAGCAGACCAGCACTAGGTATGCTGTATATAAATTTTATATATAAAATACATGATTCATTACACATGATGACGTGACAGGCACATGACACAGTGGATAGAGAGCTAGTCTGGGAGTTAGGAGGGCCTAGGTTCAAGGCTTGCCTCTGATACAACTGATTGTATTACCCTGGGGCACATTATTTATCCTCTGAGTGAGAGAGGCAATTTATATTGGTAGAACAAGTTCCAGAGTTCTTTTCCAGGAGTTTACTAAACTGATAAAATCACAGGGATAGCTTAAAAAAAAGACAGTAGGTATAGTGCTTATTCTTTCCTTTGCCTAATCAAAACTGATTTCATTATATGTGAAATGCAATCAGTAACCTAATAACTGATGGTCAAGTTCACTCTAAGATAACAAAACCAAGGCACAGTTAGGGTGGATGGAAAAAAGTTTTGAAAGTAGAATTTCATGTCAAATTTCCAAAGTTATTAGGCCTACTTTTATATCTTTGTTAAAGAATCTAATTTAGTTTAGTCTCAGTTCTCTGAAGATATATAGTTATGACTTTCATCTTTCAATAATTTGCTGATTAGAAGTTGTACAAGTGGATTTCATAACACTTGAGACCATAAGAATTAGAAAAACATCACTAGAGAAACCAGGCTGAAAACTGATTTCCCTTTTGAGAACTATGATTGCATTCTTCTTGGCTGCATTTCAAAATGACAGTTTAACATGAAAAACTCTGCTTGAAATCCTGATCCTTACGTTTTCATAACAAGGCAAACAAATTAACCAGCGTGTTGATATTTTAATTGGGTTTCTGAAATGATACTACCTTTAAAAAAAAACATCCAAGTGGACGTCTTTTTCTGTTCACATTCTTACATTCACGCCTATTTGTTTCTTGCTAATGTTTGGCCAAGATTTTGCTGCCAGCATTGGAGAGAAAGGAATCCTGCACACATTTCTATATGTCTTTGCACTTAAGTGCAACCTGTGCATGACTAGTGAACACCAAAAGGCTAAGTTACTATGGACCAGTACTATGCTCTCATACCTAAAATTGTCCTCTAATGAATTCTTCAGGAAAGAATCCATGTGCTCCAGGGATGACCAACTCCCTGGGAATATATTACTGTTTTTAATGAGATGATGACTAGGGCTTTAGGTAGGCCATTTTCATAGTGTGGTGGTTTTTTTTTTTTATCATTCTCTTCCTCACTTTGAAAGGTCAGTGAAAAATCAGAGCAGAGTTATTTAAAGTTTACATATAGGTTGATGAATAAGATGAATGTTAATGGGTTTACATAGCCTACTAAACCGTAGGTTTTTAACATTTGGTTATCTGAGTTTCTGTTGTTGAGAATGCGTGTTAGCACTTGTTCTTATGTATGTTTACAGTATATGATAGGGTCACACGTACAGCTTGGGTATGTTTTTGGTAACTGGTCAGAGCGCTGCTAAAAACATATTTTAAATGTAATTGTTAGGTTTATTCATGGAAGGGAGCACAGATATTGCTAGGAACTCATGATTGATTATGTTAAATTATGTAGAATAGATTTTTGAAGGTTTACAACTCCCTTAGAGATTGCTTTGTTAGACATATACCTACTTAGGAAACTAATTTCTGAGATGATTTCATGTTAAGTCTCTGCACTTAATATTTTTAAGAAGTTTATACTGATTAGATTAAAAAAAAGAATCATGTGGGGCTCTCCCCTACAGTCATTTTTAAAGTAAATACATGTAACTGTAGCACAAAGGTCATTTGGTCAGTGGAGAGTCTAGGCTGACATACGTAGACACTGTAACTGTTTCATTCCTCAGAATTTTGAGGAATGATTTCAGTATTTGATATGGAAATAGGAAGTTAGACATCACAAATCTCATCTGGCCGGGGTACTTCCAAGGTCAGAATGGCTGACAGTTTTTTTAGCACAGTTCTTGTGTTTGAGGTCTGGCGTACGTCTGATGCCTTTCTAGGATGACAGTGTTTGAAACCAGGCTCTTCAAGCTGACCGACAGTACCTGGAGAGGCCAGCGAGGTGTTTTGGTAGCACTTTGGACTCTATGATGCTCTTTTCACTCTTTTACATTTTCCCTTTTAAAAGTACTAGCTTTGCCCAAAGAATAGTTTGATTATTTTAGTTTGATTACAAAATTACATTATTATTATTACAAATAGTTTGATTACAAAATAACATTTTACAAAGTATTTACTGTGTATTTCATAAGTTTAAGAAATGTTAGCTTCCCTACTGATGAAAATAATGGCATAAAGTACATATTGTTCAGTGTACCACGTTTAATACTTGCTCTGGTTGTTAGGATCAGAGCTTTAGAAATGCATTCATAGGTGCAGGGAGAAGCAGCAGAGGGAGCACTGGGCTCTGCTGAGCTTGGCCCCTCTTTAGGTGCTTCTCAAGTCATCTTTATCTGGAAAATGGCGGCAATATTGCTACCACCTCACGTGGCTGTTGTGGGGAAAGTACTTCGCAAACCTTAAAGTGCTATAGAGATACTGGAGGCAGTGAGGTGGGCATATGTACTGCCGGCCTGCATCATGGCTCCTGTAGCTCACTCTGCTTGAGAGAGGACATGGAGGATAGTAGTAACAAGGATATGGAGTGCCTGTCCTGGAGCTTTCTTTCTTAATCTTGGGATAGAGGTTTTCACTTGCTACCTATTTTATAACTGCATTTTCTTTGTTGATGGTAGTGTCAAAGCTTAGTGTTTACACTGATTCTGGGATTTACTGCATGTTTTCAGAAGTGTGTGTCATTTCTATTAAATTTATGTGCTGCATCTCAGTGCCTTGGTCATATTTTTAAATGTACTATTTATCTTACATAGAGGACCCGTTGGCATTTTTCTCAAAAAATTGCAAAAATAAACTTATTTGCTAAAAGTTAATTAAGTTAATTGTGCTTTTGTTTGAGTACTCGTAAAACACACCAAACACAATGACCTTATTTTCCTTAAATCTGACATTTATGTCATAAGTTGTGAATCACAACTAGAGAATATCTTAACAGGGAATCCTGTAATTTTAACACTAAAAATCTTAATGATTTGTCAGAATTGTTTTAAACTTAAATTCTTCTAGAAAAAATGAGGGGCCCACCAGAAAAAGGACAACAGTATTTGAAGATTTTACCCAGATATTCACTTTAAAGGCCTATTTTCTCTCATCTCTCCCCAGCAAAAGTTAAGAGTTGTTCCATTGCATAGTAATACTCTTTCCAGTTATCTAATTATGTAAATATTACATAATTGTTTTCACATAGATAAGTGTTTAACATTTTCTGTCAGAATCTCATTTCCTAATGAGTAAACTACACCAGAATTAGTATGACGGTGTTCTGTTTCGGAGAGGCAGCGTGGCAGGGTCAGGAGTGCTTCACTTCATTGGAATAAAAGACTCAGGTTCAGGTTTTATCCCCTGCATTTACTAGCTATATAACTATGGGCAAGTCTCTCTTGTTTCTTTATCTGTAAAGTGAGGATAACAGTAATGATAGTCCCTATCTCATAAAGTTATAAGGATCAAATGAAATGTGTCTATAAAGTGCCTGCAACTACTTCAACTGTAGCTATTATTAAGCAAATGTGGGGAAGGGGGGCTGTGCGGTATATGATTCTGTCCCAGTTATTCACATCAGTGCCACTTCTTATGGAGGCACAATAATGAAAGATTTGTCTGCCAAATTGCCAAAAGTTATATTTTATAGAAGTCTGTTATTTGAGATGAAGACCCACTGTTGACCTTTGGGTCCCAAGCTGAACTAACTGGTCTTATTTCCCTTAAATTGTTGGCTTATACCATGTTTTCAAATCATAAAGCGAATTACAAGTATGGAATTTCCAGCGAATGTGATTTTATCATCTCCAGAGACCAATTTGCCCTACTGATTTTGCTATTTGGGGCTAGGAAAGCTCTAGGACAAGGAGATGAAAAAAAAAAACCAAACCTCCAAGATTGAATCTAGTGCTTTTAATTTTTGTTTAGTTTCCCTTCTATCAAGTATTCTTCAGTGTTTCACTGTTTTATTAGCAGACTGACTCATTCCATTTAAAAATATTTTTTAGCATTTCTTCAAAATCCTAGGCAAAAAGAAAATCCTAGACGAGACATGTTCTGAAGGAGCTTGATACAGTAGATGAGAAGATGGAATGATCCTTCCAAATAAAACTAGCACAAATGTGTGTATGGAAAGTCATCTGCTTATTGGTGGCTCACTTTAATTAGAGTTAGGAATGGCAGTTTTATCTTATATGACATTTAAGAATGAAAAGACTAGAAAATTTCCCCATTATACATATATTCTGAGTCTTGGCTCATAAGCTTGGCTATAAATGAGAGACAAAGGTTAGTTCAGACCTTAATCAAATTTTTTTGGTGTGTAATACTAAAAAAGAGCTGATTGCAACTTTAGATTAGATTAAGGTGAGTGTAATATCCAAATGTGAACAAGTTCTAGCATGTTATCTTCAAAGGGATTTGTTGTTGTAATGGACTTTTTTGTGGCACCTCCACCTAAGCTTTCTGAGGGGTAAAAATGCTCATTATTCTACCATTTTAAAAGCTGAACTCCTAGAGAAATGTTTCCACCAAGAGCTCAAAGGAGGAACAGTTGCTGACACCCAGGGATTCTCTGAAATCTCTTAGAGCAGTGGTTTTCAACCCGTGGGTCGCAACCCCTTTGGGGGTCGAACAACCCTTTCACAGGGATCACCTAAGACCATTGGAAAACACACATTTCCGATGGTCTTAGGAACTGAGACATCGCTTCTCTATGCGTCTCCAGGCAGGTCTGGTGCCTGCCCAAATACGAGTATTAAAGGGCCGCGGCATTAGGAAGGTTGAGAACCACTGTCTTAGAGCCAGTTTCATGTTGATGTTCAACTAACTGTCTAACCTTGGCCAGAAGATGTCAATTAGAATTGTAATTGTTCCATCTGATAAGAACTTGATAGAACCTAGAGCATCAGTCACTGAGACTATATATTTTTTTACTTTCTTTTAATATTTTTTAAATTGACATATTTTTTGTTTCACATCTGACTCTTTTCCTTCTTGCTTCTCTACCCAGTAAGCTATCCCTTACAAGAATAAATGAAGAGTTAAGCAAAACTAGCCAATATGATGTTCCATGTCCATAGCATGCCCTTGTGCCCTGGGAAGTTATTTTCTCATCTCCCTGGGCCAAGCTTAGTCATTTATGATATGCAATATTTTCATTTTCAATGTTACTGTCATCATATATATTGTCTTCCTGGTTCACCTTATTTCACTCTTCATTAGTTTTTCTTATGGTCACTGAAACAAAAAGGGCAAGGATTTTGAGAGGCTAATTGGGCAATTTTCATTTCCCATCAGCATGGTGAGGGTTAATGTAGATGATACTAAGAATCTTTAGAGCACACTTCAGCTTCAATTTAACAAACATTTTTTAGCACCTACAGTTGTTCAAGGCACAGGGGCAGTAATACAAAGATAAGAGATTGGAAGACTGCCTGTCCTCAAGGAGCTTACATTTTATGGAGAGGGAGAGGCAAGAGGGATGGAGCTTTAACACATATAGGTAAATATATGGGGCTGAGGAAGAGCACTAATCATGGGGGACAGAGGGGAGGGTCAGGAAGAGTCTTGCTTAGAATGGCACCTAACTGGAGCTTTGAAAGGAGGCAGGAATTCAGTAAGGAGGAAGGAGAACATGGGGATAGCCTGAACCAAGGCACCAAAGCAGAAGAAACATCATTTATAGGGAGGGCAGGGAGATACCAAGTGGAACAGTTTGGCTAGAATGTAGAATGAGGAACTGATGTGAAATCTGGAAAGCTAAGTGCTTTAAATGCTAAATAAATATTTTATCCTGAGAAGCAATTCAGAGCCACTATAATGTTCTTTACCATTAAGTACTTAGTTTAAAGCTATGAGGGCTAAAAGGCATAATTCTTATTCTGGGCATCTGACAAATTTCTTTCCTCAAATGCAAATAGTTCACATCTTCTTAAGTAGCCTTTGCCTTGAGAGTTCTTAGCCCTCCAAAAGTCAGTCCTAAATTTAAAAAAATTCCATAAAAATGAACAATTCAATCCTCTCTGGACCAACCCTTGGAGCTAACAGAATGACAAACTATTCAGTGCTAATACTTTATTTGAAAAATAGGGCTTAGTAGCATGTACACATAGGCATACATCTATCTATCTATCTAATATACACACACACACAAACTGCAGAATAATAAAGGTTTTCGTGGAAAGTATCATTTCTCCTGCACTCACTTCAAAGTTGCTGGAACTGGAGTAACTGCCTTACTCTGCTCCTTTTACACCCTCTGCATTGACTGTGTAGTGACAAGAGGACTGGGGCAGATGTGGTGCAAAGATGATACTCAGTGTCCTGACAACAGTTCCAGGAGCTGAGGCATCTGTACCTCTGGAAAACTCACAGGATGGGCGACTCACCATCAGCCTCATTAATACTTGATTGGACCAGGTTATTCCAAGTGCTGGAGAAACTCTCTCAAGTACCCTAAAGAACAAGATAGGAACAGTTGGTCACTGCTGGGTTTGTATACATTAATCTTTTAAAAAATAAACACCCCCAATACATGTTCTGTCTGCTCTCAGTTTTTTTTTTTTCTGGCTGAGTGCAGACTTCTGTCTAGTAGCTTCTCTTCAGCTGGGCTAGCTCAGTTTAGCTTTCACAGTTTCCTACACCTAACCTAATGGAAGGACAAGCACCCTTCACAAAAACACAAGAAATATGACTAATCAAAATAGGTCCAGTAGTACTTACTCCAGAAAAGTGCCAGCAGGCCTCCTCTCATCCACTGTATCTGTTATCTGTAAAACACAAAATTGGGTTCTGTCGTGGTAACTAAATGTTTGAAAGGCTGGTAGGTGATGAAAGAGGGCATGACTGTCCCTGATGATGGTAGGGGGCACCCAAGCTGCTAATAGTGTTTTGAGGGACAGCTAGTGATATGGATATCATCTGCTGTGGGAGATAGCAGAATGAAATTAGATTCCCCCATTAAGACCCATCTGATAGCACTCTGATATTGTGACCAAGAGGCCAGATTGCAGTGCTATCTACCATTGACCCTTTCTTAAAAAAAAAAAAAAGCTTCCCTTTTCAGATATTGAATATCTTTCCTTGAGCATATTTATAGGTAAAGTAGGTTCATACCTGATTAATGCACAATACTGGACTCTGGAATCCACTGCTTAATTGGTGCAACTTTGCTCCGAGGGTCTGTAAATATTTGGCTTTTGTAATGGAATGCTGGATGCCAAATTCACAGCGAAACAGAGCAGCAATGGAGTCAATGATGATCAATCGGACCATTCCACGAGATAGCAAGATGGGAGCCCTCTTAGTAATGCATTCAAACAATGAATTCTGGAACCAGAGTGGGAGAACAGTGGGAACATGGACTGTGACCCATATATAACCCAGCCTTCAGCAGTAGGTCCTTAGTATACCCTAGACTCGTAACCTAATATCATCTGACATGCATATTCACCATAGGTAGCTTCCTTCAGTAACTGAGGATGGTATCAGACCTCTCTCTATTGTGACATTATGAGGGAAAATACAATTTGGGATCATAGAAAGAGGCTCCGCTTGACCAGTTTTCTAATCCAGTGTGTAATAACAGCCCACTGATAAGATACTTCCCTCCATTCTGCTCTAGACAGTTCCCAGAATAGTGAAAGTAATCACATGGGAAAATGGATCTGAACAAGTTCAAGGTGAAGTTGGTGTTTGCCTGTCATTGGCCCACCTGTGGGACTGAGCCCACTAAGTACACTCTTTAATTCTCGTACCCCCAACTGAAACGTGACCGTGGGGAGGGTAGCTGGAATTTAAGGACATGTGGTGGTAATGCCCATGAGGATACCAGGCATCACGCATAGAGAGAAGGCCTTGGAGTTGGATGGGCCTCCCTGTGATTCTGGGTAAGTAACCACCTCTCTGTGTGTCAGGCAACTCTCTCAAGCAGGGGTTCTTCACTTTTTTGGCACTGCATCACATGGGCTGTTTGGTGAAGCCTATGAACCCCATCACAAAACATTTTTAAATGCATAGAGTACATAGGATTACAGAAGAAAGCAACTACACTAAAATACCATTGTCAAAATATTTTTAAAATAAATCTATAGATTAAAAACAAGGGAAAAAAATAAGTCTATAGACTGCAGGTTAAGAACCCCCTCTCTGAGGTGGGACCATGATGACCAGCTGATCTGCCTTAGTTGATGGCATTGGTTTAGGACTCTAGGAGCTTTCAGCTTGTTGGAGAAAAAAAGCCCTACAGAAACATTTGCATAGTTTTTATGGTTTGCAAAACACTTTACACACATTATTTTACATAATCCGGAGAGGTTAAAACTTGCCCAGGGTGATGGTGAGCATTAGGTGGGATTTTATTCTAAACACAGGCCCTAAAGTCAGACCCTTCCAAGAGGTTTCAGTATGGAAGAAGAACGGTGGTGAGACAAAGGCCATGGAGGGATGTTGAAAGTGACTCCCTGGGCTGAGCTTAGGAGAGGGCTGGCTCAGAGAAAGCAGTGCCCATTCCAGGACAGCCCTTTGCCTCCCTTAAAACAAAATGGCACATCTGTTTAGCCAATGGAAATGGCAACAATTAAGAGCTGTCCCTGTCCCTCTGAATCTATAGGCTGTATTGTTGTGAAGGGCAGAGTATGGCATCTGCACATGCAAGGGAAGGCCTGATACCGTACACTGTGCCCATTACTCAGAACACCTTGAGCTTTCTGTTCGATGCTTTTGTAGCCTGACTTGAAAAGCAAGCTCAAGTGTTGACAAATTACCTGTTGTCTCTATCTGGGTTGATAACCCCATTAACTGAACTTAATTCTTTGTTTAAATCTCCAGGGTGTCTCCAGTAGAGCCTATTTTTGTCGAGAATGATGGCAGCAGTAGTGGTTTAGAAGATTCTTCCATTAATGTGAGTCGCCTGCCCTCCTGTCCCTGGTATTGCCTTGGAGGGGGTGCACATGCATGCCTACAAGAGTGGGGTGTGGTTAATGTTGCCAGAACTTGCAGCAAGTCTGACCTAAGACCAGCCAACACACATCCTTTTAGGATGAGCTTGCAGTCGCAGTCTCTGGATCTTAGCTCAGGCTCCCCCATTTGAACCTGTGTCTAAGCAGCTAAACAGGCACTAAGCATGGTGGCAGTGGCAGGGGTCAGCGAGGACCCCAAGGACCTGGCTTTTTCAATCATTAAAGCATTTCTTAAGCACCTACTATGTGCCAGGGCAGAGGTGGGGAACCTGTGGCCTCAAGGCCGCACATGGCCCTCTACATGCCCAAGTGCAGCCTTTGCCTGAATCCAAACTTCACAGAACAAATCCCCTTAATAAAAGGATTTGTTCTGTAAAACTTGGACTCAAAGTCCAAAGGCTGCACCCAAGGACCCAGAAGGCCACAGGTGGCCTCGGAGGCCGCATGTTCTCCACTCCTGGCCTGTCACTGTGCCAGGTGCTGGGGATACGAGGTCACCAGGGACATAGTCTCTGACCTAACAGAGCTTTCATCTTTTGGGGAGAGACAGCATGCACACCTGTAAATATAGATGAGTCAGAAAACAAATACAAGTATGAGTTCTCTCATTTTCCTCGCATCTATGTGGAAGATAAAAGATACTTGGAATACTTGCACCTCACTCAGAGTTGTTGTGAGGACTGCACTTTATGGCTCCTCCTGTTTCAAGATTTCAAAGAAAGGAATGGAGCACAAGGAAGGTCTGTGTATACTGAGCCCAGAATCTCTGGAGCAGATGCACTGCCACTGTCTGAGACAGTGAGGCCCTTCCAGGATTTACGAGAGCTTGGATCAGTCACCGTCACTGTGGTCCCTACTACATCAGGAAAGTGTGCGACCAAGGACAAGACACAGAAACATCAAACTTGGTTATGATAAATGAATGGGCAAGGCTAGAGCAAATCACGTGAAGTCTCAAAGGTCCCTTGGCTTAGCCTGGCAAAACAGAAGGATCAGGTTTAGAGCTGGAAGAGGCCGAAAAGGCCGGTTACGCACCCTCCTCACTTTACAGATGAGGAGACTAGGCCCTGATTGTCTCTGTTGATGGCAGGGGAGCACCCAGGCTAAAAACAGATTGTTGAGTGGCAGCTACAGTGTTCTTTTAGCAGCAAAAGGAGAAAGAAAGCAATTTGTCCATGTCATCTGTTGTGGACACTCCAGAAATGTGCTTAACATTTACAATGTGTTGGTACACACAGGTGTATGATTTCTTTCACAGAAAATGAGATGTGGCCAACTCTAATCTCGAAAAAGGAATACTGTTGACTAATCCCTAAAACTTCATTTTCTGTGTTAGCTTCAGGTTTACCCAATTAATCCTTTTGTTAGAGCAGCCAACCAGGCACAGGACTGATTTGAGACTTACTCCTTTACTTTTACAACCCTGTTCACCCCCGGAAACACTACAGAACAGTAGTAGTAGTGAACAGAAGTGACGACAGTGAAAGTCTAGGGGATCAGGGCAACCCACAGACTGGCTAGCAACCCCTCAGCATGTCAGATATGAAATAATAGGTACTTTGAGCATTTAGCATATGGTGACTTATCAGTGGGGCACCTTGGCGCTATAGGCTTTGGTTCTGGCCACCTGAGGGCTGTGAGGAAATCTCTGCTCTGCCAGCACTTTGCTGCGGGGCCTTCATTTCCTCAACTGGCCCTGGATCTCTCCGAGAGCTTCCTAAGATTTTTTTCTCATAGGCATCTGAATGCACTGGCAAAGGCCTGTTAGGGCTATGTTTTGGGGAATTTTCAAGAATTCCAGATACACAAGACACACAACGTCCATTTCCCTTGATGCTGTCTTCTCTTTCAGTGAAAAGTTTCCACAGTGACCTCCCTGTCAGAAGTGTCCACGTTCTCCTGGGACCCACAAGAGGCACAGCTGCTGCCTTCATAACTTCTTGCTGCTGGGAACACCGTCCCCTCTGGAGCCGATAGGGCTGTAGTCATGGCTTGGGGCAACCACCTTGGCGCTGGTGGTTATTTAACAAGGTTTCATTATGGCTATTCTTGCTGTGGGACTTGCTACTAATCTCTGTATGATTTGTCAGGATCACACAGGACTGTGACCTTTGTGAGTCTTTTTGGGTGACAGGACAAACGTGGGGAGTTGGTTGGTGTCCCTGAACGCCTTTGTGTATTTCAGCCTCTACTCTCAGCCTCTACTCTTAAAAGAGAATGCTGCTGGTTTCCTCCATGTCATCATTTATCCCCCCAACTCTCCCAGAGACTTTTGTGGGGCTGACTGCAGGGTTGAAGTCTGTGGCTTTGCCATGTACTGAATCTGCATTGGAAAGGTCTGTGCCTCTGTGTATAATATCCTGTTATGTGATTTCATTTGGAGCAATGTGTGTTAATGTATTTTACTGTAAATTTTTTAAAATTAAATTTTATGTGCTCTATACCTTTTGTTCTTCTTTTTTTTCTTTTTGGAGGGGGGAAGGCGGGGCAATTGGGGTTAAGTGACTTGCCCACGGTAACCCAGCTATTAAGTGTTAAGTGTCTGAGACCGCATTTGAACTCAGGTCCTCCTGACTCCAGGGCTGGTGCTCTATTTACTGAGCCACCTAGCCACCCCTATACCTTTTATTCTTTAAAAATTATCTTTATGTGGTGATACCTTTAAATTAATGAATCCCTGTAACAAGGACCCACCTTTTAAAATCTCTTATTCTGTCCAACTGATAAGCAGAGCCAGAGACGAGAAGAGAATACGTGCACATCAGATTCACTATCCAAGTTTGTCCCAGACTCAGCAGATCACTTTATTCAGGACTTCTTGTCCCTCTTCTGTACAGTGAGAGGCCGGACTAAACGTTCTCTCTGTTTCTTTATTAAACATCAGATTGATGAATCTAGGATCCCAGGACTTGGCTCCACAGAACATCTGGGGCAGGGACCTTGGAGACCATTAGACCACTGTCCCCCTTTTAAGGCTCAGAGATGGGAAGTAATTTACTTAAGGCCACAGAGTGGCAAGACTAAGGCTCACGTCTCTTAGCTCTCAGCTGCAGTCAGGGTGGGGAGGGGTGGATTTCCCTGGTGGCACCAAAATTATCAATCTGCTTTCAACCTTGCAATGAGCTGAAGGCTGCTCACCCTGTGCTGAAATTTTACATCTCCAGTGACAATGATTACCAAGCTTCCTTTTTTCACACTAAATTCTTATGAAGTGTAACTTCTGGGTATGATTTTGTACAGCACATCATATATGTAATAAGGAATAATACAATCGACAAGATTCACTTTAGGGAGTGGAATTTAAAATTATATGTATACACACACACACACACACACACACAGACACACATTGTAACAATACAAACTCATCATATTGAGAAGGAAGTGGTACACGGGACTAGGCCTATAGTCAGGAAGACATGAATTCAAATCCAGTCTCAGATACTTACTACTACAGGGTGACCCTGAACAAGTCACTTAAACTCTGCCTTAGTTTTCTCATCTGTAAGATGGGGACAACAGTTACACCTACCTTCTAGGGTTGTTGTGAGGAGCAAATGAGATAATTATAAAGCATTTAGCTCAGCGCCTAACACAAAATAAGTGCTACCTGGATGCTGGCTATTACGATTATAATTAAGTTACTGGATCCAAAAAACATTGTAAATATCTTAGCCCTGCCAGCTGACATGTTCTCCCAAGACCCCTCTATGTACTGCTTCCTGTTTAAATGGAGCTGACACCTGGATGAAAAAGAACAGCATTATACAGGTAATTGTGGGGACTACAAAGGATCCTAGGTGAGGCAGATAATTAAAGAAGTAAGACCACCCTTTACAGCCAGAGGGCCAAACCTGGTATTCTGCCTGTTTTTGCTGCATGCTAAGAATGGTTTTATGTTTTTAAATGTAATAAAACTTTATTTAAAAATGTAAAAACCGTTCTTAGCTCAGGCCATACACAAAAGCAGGCAATTCTGCTCCTTACTACAAAACTGATCACCCTGATTATCCCTGGGGATAGAATTTCAATTCTCCCATTCATCTTGAAATCCAGAATAATCAGACCCTCCTCCCTACCCCTCCATATACTGCTGGCATGCAGGGCAAGAATACTCACTATGTCTGCTGCGTGCTCAATGAAGACAGAGTCGCCAAACTTAATTTTCCTGATGATCTCTCCAGGAACATCTGTCCTCAGCTGATGCTGTAAAGCTATAAGCTGCTGTAAACGCTTGTCTGGGAAAACATCCTCTGTACAAATGTAGATCACACCTAAAAAAATGCAAAACCAGGTTTCTTATTTTAAGTAGATAAGATTCCACAGTAATCAGCCCATATCCTCTACCTGTCACCCCCAACTAACACAGTTTTTCTATTTCTATACTTTCTTATGTTCCTTGTCGTCTTCCACTGGAGTTCTTCTCTGATGCCTCATTTTGGAAAAGAAGTGACTGTTTTTGAAGCACAAGACTTTCTAAGTGGAAAAGTCTTCTCTTTATGTCTATTGTTCTAAACCCATGTATAGAAAGATTCATGATGTTTGGTTACCAGGTGATGACTTTTCTTACCAGAGCCCCTCATGAAGTCCCTTTACTAAAGGGTTTAAAATCTGTGTTGTAGAGACAGCACCCACAACAATAAAATCAAAAGCTCTTTTTGAAATGCTTTGCTAATCACACTGGGAAGTGTGAAGGGGAGGAAGTCTGGTAAGCAGACAATCTTCCAAAACAAGCCTTCTTGCTCTAAAGCAGCGGTTCTCAACCTGTGGGTTATGTTCAATTTGTAACAATGAAAACACATCCTGCATATCAGATATTTACATTACGATTCATAACAGCAGCAAAATTACAGTTATAAAGTAGCAATGAAAATAATTTTATGGCTGGAGGTCACCACAATGTGAGGAACTGTATTAAAAGGTTGTGGCATTAGGAAGGTTGAGAACCACTGCTCTAAAGGAACTTCTGCCACAGATTTGACAGGGACTCTAAAACTAGGTTCATTTGGGCTGTGCATAGAGAAGGTGCCCACCCATCTGTATTTCCATCTCCTTGCCAGTTAGAAGTCTGTGAAGCCACTACGCTTGCCCTTGATCTGTTCATACATCCAGGAAGCCCAATCACTGGCTTTGTGCCTGCATCATCTAATACATGTGAACAGACTTCACCCTCATCTGGGTCAGTGCCCAAGAACTGTGCCTATGGTATAAGTCTACAGGTCCTGGAAAGGAGGGTACTGACAGCAGCAGGCCTGAAGGGCTGACACAAGATTTGTGAGCACAACTGAGGTCAACGGGAATCCCAGGCTCATTAATTACCACGTTGTGACTTTGGGCAAGTCACTTAACCTATCTGAGCCTCAGTTTCTCCACCTGTTAAGTGAAGGTGCTCGAACAGAAGGTCTCTTTCAGCTATGGATTTATGATCTCATGAAAAAATGTACCATTTTTCAAAATACTTTTCTCATCCATGGACTCACTTCATGCTTAGAAACTTCATGAGGTAGATAAAGCCGTGATAATCTCATCCACAACTGGACAGGCAAAAATGGCAAAGAATGGGCTAACACGTCGGTGTCAGTTACATTCCAGCATAAGTAAGCTGTGGCCCTTGGCACCACACTGCAAAGTTTATACAAGATACCATGACTACTCTCACCTATATAATAACTAGATATAACAGCAAGTAATGCAAGATGAGGACTTCCAAGAGAAGTATAATCCTAGTTCTACCGACGGTCTGAGGAGGAAAAGTTCATGGAATTAAGAAGGACTCCTTAGAGGTGGTGGCATTTGAATTCTGGGCACTTCCCCAAAGCTTTCAGGCCAGAATGCACGTAGGAACCGTGTCTTATATGTTGTCTTCTCCACAGGCCTCAGTAACATGCTGCATTCATAGCCTAGACTTAGACAGTGCCAGCTTGTTGGAAAGCCAAGGATCAGGGCTCCTCCTACTTCTGTAACCTTGGGCAAATCTTTGGGTTTCAAATTTCCTCATTCATAACATGAGAGGATTAGATGATCTTAAAGACCTCTTCTGTGTCTAAGATCTATGACTTAAGAGACATTAATAGACAAACTGGGTCTCTATACATACTTAAGGCACCAATTTTATGGGCATCCATGTAAATTAAGATCCCAACTAACCCAGCCCACAACAATCTCATGGAGCCTGTCCTCTACCCTTGGACATGGTTTGCTGTGCATACTGCCATAGGCTGTGTTGAAGAGCGATGGTAGCGGGCGTTAATGGAATGGACATCACGGGGCCCTTTGTGCTGTCCCTGCAATGTTAAGGCACCGCAATGTTGACTATACTGAGACCTATGCTCCATTACTAAAAGTGAGCTTCAAAACCCGACACAGACAAGACATTCTCTGACTTTCATGTTGCCTAGCTATCCATACGTTTACTTTACGTGCAGGAATTCTGAAAGGTCAGCAGTTTTTACTTCTCTTCTCAAAACCACAGTTTTCAGGGGGAAAGTTTCTCACAATGCTCCAGGGTAAATTTTCTTCCAAAAGCAGAGCCTCTAGGTCTACCCTAGGCCACTTGGCCCCTTCTGGCCCCTTGCCAGAACTCCTTGTCCCAATGTTTCTTACTCCCCTTCCAGTGTTCCTAGGAAGAGAGAGGATCTGGGAGGAGAGAGATCATGAAATCATAGATTTAGAGCTGGAAGGGACTTTAAAGGCTGGAGAATAAAGGACTTATCCCAGGCCATTAGACAAAACCAATTTCCTCACTATGTCCAAAAGGAAAAAAAAAATTACATACAAAAACATTTTATTCTGTACTTGAGTCTTAACCTATCTGGGCCTCTCGATCAGGAGATGGATAGCATGTTTATGATTAATCCCCAGAATAGCAGCTGCTTATTATACTAATCAATGTACCCAAGTCTTTCCAATATTAAAGTTGTATGAATCACTCTCCTGATTCTCTCCTGGTTACTTCACTCTGTTTCAGTTCATATAGGTCTTCCAAGTTTTCTCTAAAACCAATCCCTTCATTTCTTACAACAGGCTAGTATTCTATCATATTTATGTACCATAACTTGCTCAGTCATTGCTAACTGATGAGCACCCTCACCACCACCACTACCCCGAATTCCAAATGCTCTGCCACCTCACTGCTAAGTTTTTGGGGGAAGGGTCATTTTGTCACAAGAAAATATAATTAAAATTTTTTCTTTAAATAAAAATAAAAGGTTTCAGGTCAGAGGGTAGCTTATTGTTAACAAACACTAAGTGCCTACTACTCTGGGTATCAGGGATAAAATAGTGAGCCAGTCTCTGCCTGCAAGGGGCTTATAATCTACTGGCAGTGTACACTATATCCATAAACAAGTAAATCTAAGACACACACACACACACACACACACACGGAATTAGGAAAGGCCTCTTTAAAGAGGTGACATTTCAGCTAAGTCTTGATGGGAATCAGAGGTCCTAAAAGGTGGAACTGAGGGGGGAAAACATTTCTGGTTTTGTGGACAGTCTGTACAAAGAGAGGAAGGAGAAAGAATATTCATATCTAAGAACAACAAGCAAATCGGCTTTGCATCATTCCAAGCACTGTGGTAGGGCCAACCAAACTTAGACTGTGGCAGTGCTTTCCACAACATCTAATCTTTGTGGTTTTATGCTCAGTAACATTTTGGCTCCAACAGATTCCAGTATGTGGGATCACAGATGAAATTCTCCCCAACCCCCCCTTGTTAGCCAACCTTTTATAATATTGGGAAACACTCTGTGCTCACATTCCAATCTCCCTCCAGCAGTTGCTATGCTCAAAGGTCCCACAGTGTTGATCTGGCAGTGACCATACCTTGCTTCCCATCCATGGCCATTCTGGAATGCTCTCAAAGCAGACAGCATCTCTAATATACCAGAGACAGTGTTTTTCTTATACAAAAAAACCAAAAGCTGGGAAGCTACCTTTGGAGTTGTCGTATCACCACACTGATCTGTGGAACTGCCAAACCATCGCCCCATTCCAAATGCAGATTTGGGGGTCTATAGCAAAGATGTCAAGGGCAGGACATGCAGTCCCAGTACTCCCAAGTGCAGCCCCAGCCAGATTAAAATGTAATAGGGAAATGTTTAAGAAAATAAGTAAGAATACAACAAAACACAGATACTGTTAATTTATGGTTTTCTAGGTCAATACGTCATTTGCAGGGATTTTTTTCTATTTGAGTTTGAAGCTACTGGTCTACAGCATCCTACGCTGGGGTGTCTGGTTGGCTATAAAGAATATACTATAATACATTTCTTTCAGATGCCTAAGACTTGCATGTGGGTTTCTTCCTTTGCCCCCATTCTAAGTGTAATCATTCATTAGAAAAAACATTAGCTTCTAAGTAAAAGACTGAAATGAATAAGAGAAACTGATTGTTTTTGAGCTCCTCAAACTCAGAGTGTCCTCATTTCATAATCTCCAATGAGAGCCCCTAATTTGGTGAATTAACTCAAAGGAGTAAGTGCAAAGTATTCTTACCCATACCATTCACTTAGACTGAGGCATCGCCCCATTCAGGGAAAAGGCCTCCTAAAGAAGTGAGTCAACGTATGGCCCCTTTAATTAGAAAAAAAATCAAGCTGGGAGGGGAAGACCCTCAGGATTGCTGTTCCAAAGAGAAACCTGTACATTTGACATACACTCTAAGATAGGAGGGCCCAAAATACAGCTATTAAGTGGAGCTTGGGGCAGGGACCTATTGTCCAATCTATGAGCTTCATAGTGAACTGGGTTTAAGGTTTTGTGAAAGGAAGAATGAAGGAAGGAATCTGGCCAAGTTAAGTGGGCAGTTTTTGGCCATCAAAATTTACCCTCCTTTGGAGAAGGAGGAGAGGGAGGAGGAAGAGGATGAATATGAGAACAAACTGAGTTACCCAACTAGCTAGGTCCCCAATCAAGTAGCTTGGTCTGCTCACAGGTTGTGTTTGTCCTTCATTTTCAAAGACGACGATCAGGGAGGCATTGCCTCACTCTAAGTGAGTGCTTGAAAAGGCCTAAGAGGGCCAGAGTCTCCCATTGTATCCTGGGTCATCTCCAATCATTCTGATGAACATCTGGTTACTGGATCCAGATGACTCTAGAGGAGAAGGTGAGGCTGGTATCCTTGCACAGCCCTCCTTCACTTAAATCAAAGTCAACTGCAAGTCATGTCACCATTTCCCTGATGTCACAGTCCTCTATGAAAACAAAGGACAAAACACATATTCAACAAACCAAAACATATTAGAATTCTGTACTCTTCATACTTCTAGAATTAACCAAAGGGACCATGAAGATGCCTGTGAAAGCCTGCCAGTTCCTTTCACATACTTTTAACATCTACACCTTAAAAATTCACATAGATCAATCTCTTAAAATGATTTCAGAGTTGAAAAATTAGCTTTATTAATTATTCAGATCATTAAAATCATATTCAAAATGTTCAATGTGAATTCAGTTATTCAGTTCAAATTATTCAAAACATAATTATTAAAAATCAGCTGATACCCTCTTTTTGATTATAACATCAAGGTAACTATAATACACAATATGAGTATTAAAGATTTTTAAAAATTGATTTATTTTTAGTTTTTACTTTCATTCCACAAGATTTTCAGTTACAGTTTTTCTCCCTGTCTTTCCCCTAATCCCCACCACAAAATAGCAAGAGTACTGAATACCCCTTCCCCCAACCTGGTCTCTCTTATATCCTCTCCCACCTCCCCACCCCAACTTTCTAGTAGGGCAAGATGGCTTTCTATACCCCATTGCCTGTGTATCTTATTTCCTGGTTACTTGTAGAAAAGCCTTTTTTTTAAACATTTGTTTTTAAAAATTTGAGTTCCAGATTTTTTCCCTTCTTCTCTCCTCGTCCCTCCCCCCCCACTGGGAAAACAAGCAATTCAATAGGTTGTACATGTGTAGTTACCCAAATAATTTCCATAACTTACATTGTGAAAGACCAACTATACTTCCCTCCATCCTATCCTGCCCCCCACTTATTGTTTTCTCCTTTGACTCTGTCCCTTTTCAAAAATGTGTGTGCTTCTAACTACCCTCTTCCCCAATCTGCCCTCCCTTCTATCATCCCCCCTCTTATCCCCTACCCCTTATTTTCCTATAGAGAAAGATACCCAGTTGAGTGTGTATGTTATTCCCTCCTTAAGCCAAATTCAATGAGAGTAAGGTTGTCCCATTCGCTTTCACCTTCCTGCTCTTCCCCTCCATTGTAACAGTCTTCTCTTGCCTCTTTTATGAGATAATTTACTCAAATCTATCTCTCCCATTTTCCTTCTCCCAATAAATTCCTCTCTCGCCTCTTAAATTCTATTTTTTAGATATCATCCCTTCATATTCAACTCATCCTGTGCCCTGTCTGTGTATACATGAATATAACACACTCACATATTTATATACACATACACCCTCCTATACATATATATATATATACATATACATACATATACATACACACACACATATATTCCCTTCAACTAACCTCATACTGAGAAAAGTCTTATGAGTTACAATTATTGTTTTTCCATGTAGGAATGTAAATAGTTCAACTTTGATAAATTCCTTATGATTTCTT